>CM027125.1:11100479-11700479 GCA_015476505.1 Urochloa ruziziensis | reverse complement strand
TGTGACACAAGTTTTTTACATAAAAGACATGGCTAGCAAGCCAACGAAAGGGAAGAGCAAGCAATCGGACCCATCAAAAGACGAGCCAAAGCGTCATATAGTTCTTCCTGGAAAAAAAAATCGTAGGAGTTGAGGATAAGACAGATGAAGATTATGATATGCTCGATGGTCGGCCTCCATTCTCGATGGCTGCTGACCCAAGCATCATTTTAGCAGCAGAGGAGACACCCTATCTACGTCGCGATCACAATCAAGGGACATTTGTGAGGAGAAAGTTTGTTAGTGTTCAAGTAAACGATAATGCTGTATAATTTAATTGCACTATGATGCAATTTGTAATATTATGTGAAAGTTTGTTAGTGTTCAAGTAAACAATGATGCTGTATAATTTAATTGCACTATGATGCACTAAGATTATATGCTATTTTTTATGCTCAATATTTTATTTAATTTAAACCTAAACGGATGTGGCTAAATAGATGTGGCTAATAATGTTTTAAATATAACCTAAATAAATAAGACTACTATTTTTAATGTTTCATTTCATATATAACAAATAGATTAAATTTTTTATGCTCAATATTGTATTTTTAACCTAAACAGATGTGGCTAATAATGTTTTAATTATAAACTAAATAAATAGGAGTAATTATAACCTAAATAAATAAGATTAATATTATTTACATTAGAAAGTGGAGAAGTGGCCATAATATTTACATTAGAAACCCGGTGCTAAAGCTACAATTGCGCCAAAAATTTGGCGCTAAACGAAACTGGGGCACTTTTAGCTCCGGGCAAATCTAAGACCCGGTGCTAAAGGTGCCCCAGTTTCGTTTGGTGCCGGCGGCAGACATTTAGCACCGGGTCTTGAAAAGATCCGGTGCTAAAGCTGAACCTTTAGCACCGGGCCTTTTAGCACCGGGTGTAGCCAAGGCCCGGTGCTAAAGCCCAATCCTATATATATACCACACTTAGAAAATTTCGGCAGCCGCCGCCTTCTTCGTCTTCTACCCCCAATCTCGCTTTGCCTCCCCGTCGACGACGCCGCCGCCGCCGCAGCTAGACCGGCCGTCTCCGCCCGCCGCCGCTTCCGCGCGGCGCCGCTCAACCGTTCCCCGACCCCGACGCGCGCCCTCCACCGGCCCCGTCGCCGGTGCCCCCCTTCCTCGAGCCCGCCGCCACCGCCGTCATCGTCGACCCCGCCGCGCCGCCGTCTCCAGCCCCGGCGTCGACCTCGACTGGCCCTGCATCATCCTCGAGCCGCCGCGCCGCCGTCCAGCCGCGGCCGCCCTGCGCCCGGCCCTCCAACCCGACGCCCCCCGACACGCCGTCGCCGCCAGCCCCACCGCCGCCTCCGACGCGCCCGATGCCCCACGCGAACCGTCCGGCCACCATCAGCAGCGTCCCGGCCGGCCTCCCGTCGACGCGCACCGCCGGCCGCCGCCCCCGACGCCCGGCCTCCATCTCCTTCACCAGCGCCGGCCCGACAGCGCGCCCCCGACGCCCGGCGTCCTTCACCGCCGCCACCGACGTCCGGCCGCGGCGGCGCGCCCTTCCCCTACGCCCCTGCGCCGCCCTGCGCGCGCCGTTCGGCCGCCACCGGCCCCGACGCGCTTGGCCGCCCGTCGCGCCGCCTCCACTTACCGGCGCCCGACGAATTCGAACGCGAACGAGCTCATCTCAAGCGAGCCGCCTGCGAGCTGCTGTTTGTCTCAAGCCCACCGCGTGCGACTGCCGAGAACCGCCGCCGAGCGCGGCGCGAACGCGAGCTCGTCTCAAGCCGGCCGCGCACGTAAGCCTTTCGGACGTGCATGAAGAACCACGCCAGCTGCATGCATGTATTAATTTCATAGTTAGGGTTAATGATTAGGATTAATGATTATGGTTAATAACTAGGATTTTTTATTGGACTTACAATATTTAATTGGCTTAGAATATTTGACCTAGAATATGAATTTGACTAGGATTTTTTTATTGGACTTACAATATTTAATTGGCTTAGAATATTTGACGTAGAAAATGTATTTGACTAGGATTTTTTATTGGCTTATTTGACGTACAATATTTCTTTAACGTACAATATTTATTTATTTGACGTAGAATATTTCTTTGACCAACAATATTTAGTTGTGAATATTTATTTATTTGACGTAGAATATGTATGCATGCAGTTTCCACTGGATCCTCGTAGTACTGAATCCTGATAGAGGTGTGGTAAACGTCTTTGATTCGTTGAGGAAACCACAAAAAGAGTATAAAGAAATAATTGACATGTTTATAAGGTCGTATATATATACTTTTGACCAATTCAAATTTCCTTACATTATTGACTTATTTGAACTTAAATTTGTAGCTAACAACTTGATTATGTAATCGCAGGATGTGGAACGACATTCGTAAAGCGCACTCTGGATTTGAATATGATAAACTTGTGTGGCATACTGAATTTCCGGTACGCATGCAATTGATACATATACATTTTTACTAATAAACTAAAAGAATTATCTTTAACTTTGTTTTCGCCAATAGTGTGCACAACAGGGGCCAGGCAATAATTTATGCGGATACTACGTTTGCTAGTACATTCATGGCTGGATTAAGAAAACATATACTAACCATGATATTATGGTACGCATAATTATTTACACATTTGTAATTAGAGTGCATCATTATTATATTTTAATTTTAATTGTTTGCAAATTGTAGATGATGTCTCTCTCGGACAGAAGCCTCGAGGAGCATAAGATCGACGCAATTGCAGAACAACTCGTGGGATTTATTTGGAACGAGGTCATCAATGTTAACGGAGAATTCCATTATCCAGATTCATGGGATCATCCGGACAACTCAAGTCGTCGTTCCTCCTCCGCTCGTCCTAGTTCCTCTGTCGGTCCTAGTCGTAGATCGTAATGCATGGAACTCAAGTTGTATTATAAACTTAACTCTTTTGGCACTAATATGTAATATATATGTCTTTTTTATTCTTATATATATGAGCCCGGCCTAGCTATACGAATACTTAGTGCAGTACGACATCCGTATTAGAACAAACGACATCCGTATTAGAACAACTACGGAGGCAAAATACATATACAAACAAATATGTATGGTGGCTGGAAAAGAGAAAAATATATGGTGCTATTTAGCACCGGGTGGAGCCTCGAACCGGTGCTAAAGGGGCTCGCGCAGGGGCCACGTGCGCAGCCTCTTTAGCACCAGTTCTAGGCTCCACCCGGTGCTAAAGGGGGCCTTTAGCACCGGGTATTTGACCCGGTGCTAAAGGGGTACCCCTTTAGCACCGAAAGATTACCACCGGTTGAGAACCCGGTGCAGAAGAGGATTTTTCAACCGGTGCAGATGCGTCTTTCTCTACTAGTGGCCTGCTGCCGCCGCGGCTTGCACGGGTACAGGTTCGTCGCCCGTTCTGTTCTCACCATCTCCACTCTGTCGCTTCAGTCCAACATAATACCCATAATAATGTTGTGTAAACCATTAATGGAGTAAGTTGCAGACATGTTAGGTAATTAGCCAGTCAAAATTTCCTAATTAGAGACACGGCTTCTATTTGTTTGAAGTGCCATTTATTTTTTTATTAGACCACACGTGCTTTCAGTCCATTAGTGCAGCATACTAAAATTTCTTATGACTTTCGTAGATGGAGTTCTGCACATTAGTTGGTATTATTCTTTTTTTGCGAAAAGGAAAGCTTTATTAAAATTAAAGAGTATCAAAACAAAGAAGAGCCATGTTCTCCGGAAAACAAGAAAAACAAACTCGACTCTGACTAGACCTAATTGCCAATTGCGCAACCGTACGCAACTTTATTTTGGGCTCTCCCAATCTTGACAACCTGAAGGCTTTGTAGCTGCTGGCTTTCATGAATCGAACATTGAATCAGCGGCCACACCAGCGAGCGGACATCACCACCACTGAGTGACAATCAGTCTCCAAAATCATCGGAGCATTAGGCCACCGTGCTGCCAAATGGATGCCCTCAAGGCAAGCTGCAGCTTCTGCCTCCTCAGCATCCCTGCAGCGAAAAAGAATTCGCCATGCAGCTAGCAAAGGATGCCCTGTATGATCCCGATGTTAGGTCGATCTCTATCTCGTCACGGCCTTTGGGCCGTGACGGGCTCGGTCCTCAGCATCCCCGCTCCGGCCTGGGCCTTCGGCTTCTACCAGACCTCCGCTACGCTCCGTCAGAAGTCGGCCTTTATATGTGTTGAATTTAGATCATAACTCAACAAACTCCACCTTAAGACAAATTCCTTCTTGTAGCATAAATCAATGCCTTCACCCTGAACACATCAACAGAAACAAAATACTTCTGGCGCCAAATAGCCTCTTGGGCTATGCAGTTATACCAACTAAGCTTGATCAAAGCTCAAACTTAGCAACAAAAACAGGCTTTGTCAACATATCAGCAGGATTATCATGAGTACTAATCTTGCATACCTTTAACTTACCCTTTTTCAATCTTATCACGAACATAATTGTACTTAATCTCAATGTGCTTTGTCCTCTCAGGGAACACCTGATCTTTGGTGAGACATATAGCACTTTGACAGTCAGAAAATAGGTTAATGCAGGAATCAACTCCACAAAGCTCAACAAACAATCCTTTTAACCAAATCAACTCTTTACTAGCTTCAGCAATAGCCATATACTCTGCTTCGGTGGTAGATAAAGCAACAACAGGCTGCAATACAGCCTTCCAACTCACAGCACAACTGCCAACAGTGAACACATAACCTGTGAGTGACTTTCGCTTATCCAAATCACCAGCATAATCTGAGTCCACATAGCCAATAAGCCCATTTTCAGTTCTATCAAACTTCAAACAATAATCTGCCATCCCTCTGAGATACCTGAAAATCCACTGAAGTGCCCTCCAGTATTCTTTACCAGGATTAGACATATACCTACTAGCCAAACTCATAGCATAAGATAAATCCAGACGAGAGCAAACCATAGCATACATCAAAGAACCAGCAGCACTGGAATAACGAACATTAGACATGTACTCAATATCCTCATCTGTAATAGCACACTGTTTAGCTGACAATTTAAAGTGAGGTGCAATAGGAGTACTAACAGACTTTGCATCATGCATGTTGAAACGGTGTCAATGTAACCATGCTGACTAAGAAACAATAAACCAGCCTTTCGGTCTCTAGTAATTTCCATACCTAGAATTTTCTTAGCAGCACCAAGATCCTTCATGTCGAACTCACTACTCAACAATTTCTTCAATGTAGTGATGTCTTTCCTGCTCTTGTCAGCAATCAACATATCATCAACATATAACAGCAAGTATATAGGTGACCCATTAACATGCTTCATGTAAACACAGCTATCATATTTAGACCACTTAAAGCCATATGACAACATAAATAAATCAAACCTTTTATACCACTGCCAAGGAGACTGCTTCAAACCATACAAGGATCTTTTCAACTTGCACACATAATTCTCCGCTCCGGCCTTGGCCTTCGGCTTCTACCAGGCCTCTGCTACGCTCCGTCAGAAGTCGGCCTTTATATGTGCTAAATTTGGATCATAACTCAACAAGAGGCAGTGTCGATTAGGTGGGAAACCCACCGCAATCTACACGTGCGAACACTTCCAATTGGCTTCATTCCATATGGTCTCGGGATCCCATTGTCCCTCCAAATCCTCGTATCTCTTCCATCCCCAATTCTATGAATGGCACCTTCTTTCAGTAATTCGAGGCCATGTTCAATTGCACGCCATGTCTGTGAAGCTTCACCAGCTGGTACAGTGTCGAGCAGCCTGGCTTGGGGATAGTATTTTGCTTTCAATACCCGGGCACACAAACTGTCAGGCAATGCAACGAGCCACCAAGCTTGTCGAGCCAGAAGCGCTTGGTTCAATAACCTTAAGTCCTTAAAGCCCATACCTCCAAAACCTTTTGGCAGAAGTAGTTTATGTTGGGTCGATCTCTGGCCTGACATACTCGATCTCGCGCCCTGATCAGGGGCGCCCAGCCAATTGATGGCCGGTGGGTCCCGTCACGCTGCGCTATATAGAGGAGGTGGGGGCCAGGGGCACTTCTCACGAGGTTGACCGCGCCGTCCCACACACCCCACCTACAACCCTACCGATCTAGGGAGCGCTGGAGCGGCGGGAAGCTCCGCCACCGCTACTGCCGTCGTCCCTCGTCGCCCGACGACGCTGCCACCGCCCGGAGTAGCACCGTCCATGACCTGCCGCCGTCGTCGACCCTCTGCTTCCCTTGCGTCAAGCCGCGACCGCCCCTGCGACCACGACTGACGCCATGGCGAACACCAACACCAACACGGATGGTCTGCACCCTTTAACCCTTCTCCATCAGTAGCTCTAGATCTAGTTAGCGGTGTTAGAATTAGGGCTTCAACTTGTTTATCTCAAATGCATGCAATGTACCTGTGATAGATCTACTGCTAGCCATGTTTGAAGTTCAACATTGGTATCAGTTAGCCTAACTAGTAGTAGATTCTAGATCCAGGGAAGTCAGTGCTCAAATGAAAAAGAAAACACCCCGAATCAGAGGATCCAGGGGGGAGGAGCACTAGATCAGTGAAAGACTCAAAGAAATTCGAGGAAAGAAAGAAAAGTTCAGGGCAAATCGAAAAAGAAAGGAGAAATTTCAAAGAAATCAGAGGCAAAACCCTAACCCTAACCCTAGATCTAAGATGCAAAGGGCCAGGGGGAGGAGGACCTACCAGGGGCTCTACCTCGTCGCCGGCCATCACCGCCGGAGGGCGGGAAGGGGCGCCAGAGCGAGACCGCTCGACGGCGGCGCACTCTCCCTCGCTGGGAACACGCGCGCCGGCGAGAGGCTCCGTAGCGGTGCCACAAGAACAGAGAAGGGAGGAGCGTGCGGTGGCCTTGTGCTGACGGTGCTCATCCTTGCCGTCGCCGGCGAGACGCCGGCCACGGCACTCCTCACCACCCCGTCTGGATCTCGTGGGTCGCGTTGGCTCAGGTCTGGGAGAGGGGAAGGAAGGAAAGAGGTAGGGAAGAGCGCGGCGGCCATGCGCCGGCGGCGCTCACCCTCACCACCGCAGGAGACACGCAGGCCATGGCGCCTCCACGCATCGCCGGACCGAGACGCGAAGGCGTCGGGACGAGGGAAGAAGAGAAATGGCTAGGGTTTGAAGGAGGAGCCGACTGAGCCGGGATTTTATCCGGGTGAAACTCGCGGAGAGCCCTCGGATCCGATCCGTGGCGACAGACGGCCAGAAACGAGCGGGCTGAAATCAGCCCGTACGGGAGGAGGCGCTGGGCCGCTTCGGCGGCCCAGCCATTGGCTGCCGGGCTGACCGCCCACACGTGCGAGGCGAGCAGGCCGAGCGAGCAGCTGAGCCGTAGGCCCATGCGTGCGCGAGCGTAAAGCCCAGGAGGGGCGAGTGAATGGGCCCGTTGGGCCATTTTGCTTCGCGGGCCGGAGCTGCTGCTGTGAACAGCGGAGTTTCACAATTAAGTTTTAATATTTCCGAAGCAATATTTGAATGTTTTTTTTATGTTTTTTGTATGTTTTCATGTTTAAATCTCTGTATAATTTTGAACCAAAGGGATAAAATTTTACAGAGAATAGAATGCTTCTAAAAAGAAGTTTTTTCTTCTACAATTTTATTGATTAATGTTTTCCGCTGCGTAATTTATTCTCTAGTTAAATTGAACCAAAGAGATATTTAATTAGAGAAGTAGAAATATATTTAAGATTAAATTTATGATATTGTTATTTTCTGGCCAAAGCTGTTAATTGCAATATTATAAATGGTTATGTTAAAGTTTTATGCATTAATTCTATTTTTCTGCCCAAAGGTGATATAGAATTGATGTAGAAGTATGTTGTATGTGTTAATTTTGACCAAAGTTAAATTAATACATGCAATATTTATTATGAATTGTTCTCACCATTTATGAATTTTATTTTCAGGCCGCAGTGCTATGAGCTACATCGCTACCATTCCGACATTGGTTGGTAACAACTTCGCTGAGTGGCATAGCCAGTTGAAACTGGCCCTTGTGATGACAGACATTGATCTGGCAATGACCTCACTGGTTCTCACAGAGCCTGCGGCACCGGTGAGGGAAGATAATGAGAGTGATGTGGCGTTCGCGACACGAGAGCGTGATCACGCGCCTATAAGAGCAAAGTATGACCTCGAGAAGAGGCAATGGGACATCTCCAACAAGAAAATGTTTGCTGATCATGCAGACAAAGATGGCAGAGGCCATAAGGGGAGCAATCCCAGCAAAGAATCCAGAAGGAGTTCTGCACACTGCTGCTGAGTACCTAGCACTTGTGGAGAATCAGTTCACTGGTTCTTCCAAGGCGTATGCTAGCACTTTGATTAAGAAGCTAGTCCACATGAAATATAGTGGAGGTGGCGTAAGAGACACATCTTAAAGATGAGGAATATGAATGCTAAGCTAACTGCCATGAAGATGGTCTTGCCAGAGGATTTCATAGTTCATCTAGTGTTTGCTTCACTGCCTGAGGCATTTGCGACCTTTCAGGTCAATTACAACACGCAGGAAGAAAAGTGGGACTTGCAGAAACTCATAGCCATGTGTGTGCAAGAGGAAGAAAGGCATATTGCTGCTAATGGTGGTTCAATCAACTATGTGCAACAAAGCAAGCAAAAGAAGGGTTTTTCTAATAAGAACTATAAACCAAAGAATCAATGGGAAAATGGCCCTTCAAATGCACCAGGCAAGTCACACGGCAAAGAAGTGCAGCAGTTTGATTGCTCTTAGAAATCACAAGGAAAGAACGAAGTCACTAAGGACGAGTGCTTGCTCTGTGGCAAGAGAGGCCACTGGCAGCATAAATGTCCTGAGTGGCTAGAGCACATGTGGAAGAAAGGTGAGGATATGATAACATTTGTAGATAAATCCCTGTATTTAAGTTATGCTAAATCCACTTTGTGGATAGATTCAGGTGCAACTACCCACGTTGCTAATTCTATGCAGGGTATAAGTACGAGCCGGACCCTTCAAAGAGGACAAAGAAGAATTAAGGTCGCTAATGGCGTCGAGGCCGAAGTGGAGGCGATAGGAGAACTCCCCATAAGGCTACATGATGGCTTCACACTTTAGCTGCACGACGTGCTTTATGTTCCCTCTTTGAGTAGAAACCTTATTTCAGTCTCATGTTTAGCAGACGATGGTTTTAAGTGTCTTTTGACAATGAACAATGTTTGATTCAATTCAATAAAGTATGTGTGGGTCTTGCCTTCCGACAAGACAAACTTTATATGCTATCTGTGCATGTATGTATGTGATGAGAATGAATGTGAGATTGAAAAAGTCCGCTCGTCTACAAATGTAAGCAAAAAGCGGAAAAGAATTGATGACGTATCTTCGAAATTATGGCACTGTCGTCTGGGCCATATTTCGAGGGGTGGAATAGAACGTTTAGTAAGAGAATCAATTCTTCCACCGCTTGAATTTTCAGATTTAGAACAATGTATTGATTGCATTAAAGGCAATATGTTAAGCAAATAAAGAAAGATGTCAAACGAAGCACATGAGTTTTAGAGATCATTCAAACAGATATCTGTGGTCCTTTTCCTGTGACATCTGTGGATGGTTTTGATTCTTTCATTACATTCATGGATGATTATTCTCATTATGGCTACATTTATCCAATCAAAGAAAAGTCAGAAGCGTTGGATAAATTGAAGATCTTTAAGGCTGAGGTAGAGAATCAGCATAATTTAAAGATAAAGATAGTAAGATTAGACTGGGGGGGGGGAGTACTACGGTCGCCATACCCCATATGGCCAAATTTCGGGACCTTCTGCAAGGTACCTACAGGAAGATGGCATAGTTGCCCAGTATAGTGCACCGGGTGATCCTCAGAAAAATGGAGTGGCTGAAAGAAGGAATCGTACCTTGATGGATATGGTTAGAAGTATGATAAGCTACTCCACACTACCAGTAAGTCTGTGGATGGAGGCATTGAAGACTGTCACTCACATTCTTAATAAAGTACCAAGCAAGTCAGTACCTACAACCCCATTTGAGTTGTGGACGGGTAGAGAACCCTCCCTTAGATATATGCGTGTGTGGGGCTAGCTGCCCTGCTGAGGCCAAAGTATTCAACCCAAATATTGAAAAGCTAGATCCCAAAACAGTGAGTTGCCATTTCATTGGCTACACAAAAAAGACTAAAGGTTATCGTTTCTATTGTCCTGACAGACACACAAAGTTTGTGGAAATGAGACATGCTATATTTTTGGAGAATGAAATGATTAAGGGGAGCATGGTTGCTCGAAAGATTGATCTTGTAGAGAAGAGGGTATATGCACCCACTCCAATGATTCAAGAACCTTATTTCGAATTGCCGACCATTGTGATCCCAGTAGTGTATCCCACTGCGGCGCCGGCTCCTGGTGCTAGTTCTCAAGTGCAAACAATGAATGAAAGTGAGTATCCTGTTCTTCAGGATATTATAGAACCAATTGTTGCACAAAAAGAAGAACCACTACAGCCCTAAGTTCCGAAGGCGCCAGTTAATGAGCCAGCTGTTGATCCAGCTGGTGAGGCCCTAAGAAGGTCTCAAAGAGTAAGAAAGCCAGCTATCCCTGATTGCTATGAAGTTGGCAATCTAGAAGAGATTCAAATGGAGGGAGATCCCGCCACATTTGAAGAAATCATGAAAAGCGTTCAATTTCAAAAATGGCTTGAAGCCATGCAGGAAGAAATGAATTCAATGAGTGCCAACAGAGTTTGGGACTTTGAAGAAATTCCTAAAAGAGCCAAACCAGTATGCTGCAAATGGGTCTACAAAACCAAACGTGACTCTAGAGGGAATATTGAGAGATATAAAGTGTGGCTTGTGGCCAAGGGCTTTACGCAAAGAGAAGGGATAGATTACACTGAGACATTTTCTCCAGTCTCATGTAAAGATTCTTTTACAATCATAATGGCATTGGTGGCACACTATGATTTAGAATTGCATCAGATGGATGTGAAGACAGCATTCATGAACAGGGATCTGTTTGAAAAATGTCTTTATGACTCAACCCAAAGGTTTTGTTGTGAAGGGCAAAGAAAGTATGGGATGCCACCTAAAGAAATTCATTTATGGCTTAAAGCAAGCCTCTAGACAATGGTACTTAAAGTTTAATGAAATGATTAAGAAATTTGTGTTTGAAGCAAATGTTGAGGACAATTGTGCATATGCAAAGTTTAAGAATGGGAAATACATTTTCCTAATTCTGTATGTAGATGACATCTTGATTGCAAGCAGTGATGTCAGAATGTTACAAGAGACAAAGAAGTTCTTGTCCTCAAATTTTGATATGAAAGATCTTGGTGAAGTTTCTTTTGTCTTAGGCATAGAAATTCACCGAGATAGAAGTAATGGGGTTTTAGGTTTATCACAAAAGGCATATTTGGAGAAGATCCTAAAGAAATATAATATGCATGCGAGTAAAGCCACACCTGCTCGTATAGTTTAGGGCGATAAGTTTGGGAATTTTCAATGTCCCAGGAACCAATACGAGATCGATCAAATGAAAGCGGTTCCATATGCTTCAGCAGTTGGTAGCCTACAATATGCACAAGTGTGCACTCACCCTGACTTAGCATATGTCACCGGAGTACTCGATCGATATCAAAGTAATCCAGGGATAATGCATTGGAATATGGCAAAGAAAGCTTTGCGGTATGCGCAAGGCACAAAAGACCTCATGCTGACGTACAGAAGATCTGATTCCCTAGAGATAAAAGGGTATGCAGATGCAGACTTTGCGGGAGATAGAGATGATAGAAAATCCATGTCTGGATATGTATTCACTATCGCAGGGGGAGCTATCTCATGGAGAAGCTGTAAACAGGCATTGGTTGTATCATCTACGATGTATGCTGAATTTATAGCATGTCATGAGGCAACGGGCAGGCAATATGGCTAAAGAAATTTGTACCCGACTTGAAAGTGGTAGATTGCCTTCGTAGACCACTAAAGATGTACTGCGACAATGAGCCGACAGTATTCTATGCTCATAACAATAAGTCGAGTAATGCTACCAAACCTATAGAGGTGAAGTTTTATGTTGTGAAAGATAAAATTCAGGATCACACTATAAGTCTGGAGCATATAAAGACCAATAATATGCTAGCAGATCCGCTCACAAAAGGCTTACCACCCAGTGTGTTTAGAGAACACATTACCGATATGGGTTTAAGGGAAAGCCTATAATCACTGGATAAGGGCCCAAAGTAACGATCCTTCAAAATGGATAAGTGTATCGTGGCTGGTTAATCCGATTGAAATGACAATCATGATGACCCATGCTCGATATATTTATTTGTGATGAAGTAGATACCAAGCGAAGAGCTGAAGTGAAAGAAATCATAAGGAGAGATCAAATGGGAGATCTTTAGGTCGATCTCTGGCCCGTCATGGCCCAAAGGCCGTGATAGACTCGATCCCGCGCCCTGATCGGGGGCGCCCAGCCAATTGATGGCTGGTGGGCCCCGTCGCGCAGCGCTATATATAGGAGGTGGGGGCCAGGGGCGCTTCTCACGAGGTTGACCGCGCTGCCATACACACCCCACCTACAACCCTACCGATCTAGGGGGCGCTGTAGAGACGGGAAGCTCCACTGCCGCCGCCGCCGCCGCCGCTGCCACCGCCTGAAGCAGCGCCGTCCACGACCCGCCGCAATCGTCGACCCTCTGCTTCCCCTGCGTCAAGCCGCGGCCGCCCCTACGACCACGACTGACGCCATGGCGAACACCAACACCAACATGGATGGTCTGCACCCTTTAACCCTTCTCTGTCAATAGCTCTAGATCTAGTTAGTGGTGTTAGAACTAGGGCTTCAACTTGTTTATCTCAAATGCATGCAATGTACCCATGATAGATCTACTGCTAGCCATGCTTTAAGTTCAACAGTTTATCCCATGGCACCCATTGAACTCTTCTTTTGCCTTGTTCTACGCCCCACCAGAATGCTCTAATGTGCTTCATAAGATCATCGCACAATGTCAATGGCAGTTTAAAAACACTCATAACATAATTTGGCAAAGCTTGTGCCACTGATTTAATCAACACTTCCTTTCCTACTGCTGAGAGCTCCTTCTCCTTCCATGACACCATTCTTTTATGAAAGCATTCCTCTAAGGGTTGGAACACTCCCCTTCTGATGCGTCCCTGGGGTGTTGGCAAGCCTAGATATTTTGCTTCAAAGTCCACTTTTTGAACTCCAAGGACCCCACGTACTAGTTCAGCAATGTTCTGATCATGGTTTTCATTCATTAGCAGGGAGCACTTACTAGGACTTAGTAGTTGGCCAGAGCATCTTTCAAAGGTACTGAGCAACTGCTTGACTGCTTGCGCTTGCTCCACATTGGCCTAGAAAAACAACAAACTATCATCCGCAAAAAAGAGATGTGATACACTTGGAGCACGTCGGCACACTTTCAAACCTTCTATTCTTCCAGACAACTCATAATGACTCAAGAGAGTAGAGAGGCCATCAGCTACTAAGAGAAATAAGTAAGGAGAAAGCGGATCACCTTGTCGCAAACCACGCGATGGGGAGAAGGGATGCAACTGCACCCCATTGAAGCGGACTGTGTAGCGAACAGTAGACACACAAGACATGATCCACTGCACCCACTTACTTTGAAAGCCTAGCTTCTCCAATAACATTTTTAAGAATCCCCAATCCACGTGGTCATACACCTTCGATAGATCCAACTTATGCACAAAACTCCTCTTTGTAGCCCCTTTGAATAGCATGTATACATTCAAAGGCAATTAGCGCATTATCAGTAATCAGCCGCCCTGGCACAAAAGCACTCTGCTCCGGTGATATGAGCTGCTCGAGAAAGGGCCTTAATCTGTTAACCAAACACTTTGAAATCACCTTGTAAATCACATTGCATAAACTGATGGGTCTGAAATCTTTTAGTTCCTCTGGATTTTGCCCTTTTGGAATAATCACAATAGCTGTATCATTTATACCAGCAGGTAAGAAGCCATCGTTAAAAAATTTCTGCACTGCTGCAGTCACATCATCCTTCACCACCTCCCAGTGTTCTGGTAGAAACAGGCAGGGAACCCATCTGGCCCTGGCGCCTTCAGAGGTCCCATTTGAAATAGTGCATCAGAAATCTCCTCGGCTGAAAACTCCTTGCATAGAGTGTGGTTCATCTCTTCTGTTATTTTTGGCTGAATTAAATTGATAAGCTCACCAGGAACAATCCTAGGGTCGGCTGCATACAAATTCAGGAAGAAACCTATAGCCATATTCTGTAATTGCTTCTGATCTTCACACCACTCGCCGTCCTGGTTCTTAAGCTTTTTTATTTTGTTCTTACGTGCCCTCCACACTGCCTGCCTATGAAAGTAATTTGTGTTACGATCACCTTCTTTTAGCAAGCAATACGTGATCGTTGGAGCCACATCATTTCTTCACGGTAGAGCAGTTCATACATGCGGTCTGTGATTATGTGCACATCTGCTTTACAATGCTGGGGATCACCCCTCACCTCTTCTAGTTTAATTCTCAACTCCTCCAGCTCTTTCATTACTGCTCCAAAATTTTCTTACTCCATGACCGCAGAGCATTGCGGACATGTTTTAAAGCTGCAATCAAATCACCAAGGCCTTCCCTATTCGGATCAGTATACCATGCTGTCTTTATCTCCTCTGCCAGCGATTCTAGGTGTTCCCACATGATCTCATAACGAAAAATCCTCGACTTGTGTCTTTCCCAGCTTTCTTTCCTAATCTCTAGCAAAAGTGGACAATGGTCAGACCTGGAGGAGACTAAATGGTGTAGAGTGGCGTCCCCAAACATATCTCTCCAATCTGTATTGGCCACAGCTCGATCAAGCCTAACCTTCACATTTGCATTACCTTCACGTCCATTATCATATGTAAAAGGCAGCCCAACAAAATCCAAATCAGTAAAATCACAATAAGCAAGCACTTCCTGGAAGGCAGCCATCTGACGCTCAGGGCGGGCACAAGCAGAAAAGTGCTCGAAGCCCCACATTGCCTCATTAAAATCACCTATCAGTAGCCATGGAGCCCGAGACGTTCCATATAATCGATACATCAAATCCCACATAACATGCCTGTTCTCCGTCCTAGGTTCACCGTAAACAAATGTAATTCGAAACAAAGGCGAGGCTGCATTTTCTCTGACATGAATATCTATGAATCTTTTGTGCTTTTCTATCAACGTCACTTCAACCTCTTCACTCCAAAACAAAGCTAAACCACCACCAGTACCACTACTATCCACTGTAATACAATTCTTGAGACTCAATCTCCACCTTAGATTTGCAACACGAGTACCACTTGTACGAGTTTCTGATAAAAACAACAACTTGGGACCTTTTGCCCTTACCAGGGACACAAGCTCTTGAACTGTCCAAGGGAGCCCCACCCCTCGGCAGTTCCAGCTCAAGATATTCATTGCTGCTGACGGGCCTCACTGTGAGGACCCGTCAGGGTTCTTCGCTTAGGTGTCACGCACTGCTTCATCGATATCCATATCACTATCTCGTTTCCTCCCACTCTCCTGCACCCTCTTTGTTGCATCACCCTTCCACTCCCTTTGGATCCTCTTATAGGTACCAATCTTCCATCCTCCCCATTTACCATTCGGGATACCATCACATGAGGGTGCTGAACAGCCCTGTTCAACAGAGCCATGCACCGCCAATTTTTGAGTACCCCTCGACTTCTTTGGCACATTTTTTAGGTGTCCGGTCGCATTCTTGTATCCAATAGCGCCATTTGCTTCAATGGTAGAAGAAGTGCCCTGCAAATCAAGAGCACCCTCATCACCCGCTGCCCCTTTGTCAGATGGCACCAGCACCTTCTTGCTAGACTCCTGTTCTTTATTCTTCTTATCCTCCTCCAGATAGGATATAAACGCAAGGTTGTCTCCTATCGTCTGCTGATCTTTGTTGGACCCATTAGGCACCTCCTTCCCATCAACCGCCTTAAAGGCACTAGTATGTTCAGTGGCCTCTTTATCTTTCTCCTCTCTAACACTTCCTTCTTTTCCTGATAAACTTGCCAGCCTATCCTCCTTATCTTTTTTCCAATCACCAGCACTCCTCGATGAAGAGAGATTAAAACTATACTTCTCTTTGTGGCCCTTCCTAATTTCATCAGAGAATCGGCGCTTTATTGGAAGGACACGAAGCCAGTTGCCATATTGTTTCGATTCATGATCCGCAATCATGATGGTGCGTTTTGTGTCTATATGACCAATAATACCACATTTATAGCAAAATTCAGGTAAAAACTCGTATTCAAAAGGACACCATCTCGTAGCTCCATCATCATCCTTGATCTCTAGACTCACACCTCTCAGTATAGGCATTCGAATGTCTATACGGACTTTGACCCGAAGAAAATGCCCTACTGCCGTTCTGTTTTCCTCAACATCTACATCTAAAAAAGTTCCAACCTCATTACCAATTATTTCTGCTACTGCCTTATTCATCATACCCATCAGTGTAGCCTTGAGACTCGAATCCACATAGGTACATGATGGAACTCTAACTCTTTCAAACCCTTCCTCCTCTCCTATCATATGCTGTCATCACTATCAAACTAGAACCTGCAATCCAAGGTCCATCTTCTAAAGCCCTTCTCGCTCCATTTGGTTGACACAAATAAAAAAGAAATAAATTTTCTCCTGTCTCTTTACACACCATACCCTTGTCCGGACACCACAGATCCTGCCCAAGGTTTGATGGATCTTTTCAATCGACACTGGTTTCTTAGAGAACACTTTCCCTACAGCATGCCAATTCTCATTATACATTGAACCACCTGACTGCTTTCCAATTTTAATCCCCTTCCTCTCCGTAAGGTTTAATTTGCTCATGGCACCCTCCAACTCAACTGTCGGTGGTGACGGTAAGGCGGTTGCCGATTTTCCTCCCAGAAACCACCTGGCACCAGCAAGCGAGTCCCTCGATATTGCTGTTGCCTCACAGTTGTTCACAGCTGGCGATTCTGGAAGAGCTTCCAGGATGCTAGACGCTTCAGGTGTGCTCACAGCTGTCTGTTTTCCTCGCAGCGGTCGGCCGCCCGGCGCAGCTTCCGTCGGCAGCAGCACGAGCAAGCAAGCCCCAACCAGCGCAAGGCGAGGCGGCGGTGAAGACCTCCCACGGCCCGGACGCGTGCCGCGCGCGGGGCGCGTTTTCCGACGGCGGGCCGGCGGGCGGCACGAGCAGGCAAGCCCCAGGCGGCGCGAGGTGAAGCGGCGGGGAAGACCTCCCGAGGGCGGCGCGGTTTCCGGCGGCGGGGGCTTCCGGCGTCGGGACGGCGCGGCTTCCGGCAGCGGGGCGTCGCGGCTTCCGTTGGTGGCGGACGACCGAAGACTCCGACGAGGGAGACAAGCTCGGACGAGCGGAGCACAAATCTCCGACGAACAGACACTAAACTCTGAATCGCCTCAGGATCGCCAGTCACAATAAGTCAATTTGAACACTGGCACTGGTCGTGCAAATGACCACCCTTATGACTAGTTGGTATTATTCTGTCATCTCTTACATTTGTATCGGGTCCTCTATTGCACAGGTGGAGAATCGAATCAGAATTTTAGGGAATTCCTACCTATCTGATGGGCATATAATTTCCTACTGCAGATAGCTATTCTAAGACCCAAGGCTTGGTTCAGAGATGGCAGGGTGAAGTATTACTGTGATGGTAAAGATTAGACATGCTCCACAATGGTTCTGCATATAAGCATTCTTCTCCAAATGACTGTCTCTATTTTGTTTCACCTTGCATGGACTACTATTAAAATATAAGATTCTATATAATAGAACCCATCTGCACTTGATACGACTACACTGGTGATTTCCATTGACAGAGGTATTCGAGGGATGAGGTCAAGAGACATATTTACAGGTTTTCTGTTTTTTTTTTCCTTATTCCCAATTGTAGGTAATGGTGCCCATATAGACTCAGGGATATATCAATGATTGGTATACTTTCTTTTACATTTTCATATGCTCATTTTAGTAATTAATGAACATAATAAACCTATTCGATTTCCCAATCCAAAGATGCTACTTGCTACAATTAGAATTGGCCTGGGTGCCAGTACACTAGAATTGTGAGATCTAATGTTGCCTGCTGCCATCTTAAATTGGTGAGATTTCAGTAGCCTACTGTTTTTTTTTAAAAAAAATAAGCCAGTGTTGCAGTATGATGTTATAGGATATTTTCATATCCTCTTATTTTATTGAGATAACAAACATGCCTTTGGTAGCTTCTTGGCTGATTGCTTTTGTTAGTTGCAGGTTCTCAATCATAAGTTCTTCGTGTTACCCTGTTAGTTTGAGGATCTGACTGCACTGCTTGACTGGTGAGTTTCCAGGCTAACTCTTTCTCTTTGCTTTTATTGATTGTGCATGGGTCATGCTGTTATGCGATTGAATTTGCTGTGAAATCCTTTTCTACTCTATACTACCTGTAAGTGGCATGTATTAGGATCATTATTGATGCATGTTTAGCGTTCTTATGTGCATTTTAATTCTTTGGTGGTAGTCTATATAATAATTAAGTCATCATTGGATCGATGAATGTAGGCTCTGATTCTGTAGTGCCTACAAATATATAGTCCATAGCCTACAAATTGCTATCTACCAAGTGTTCATAGTTTCTGTTGATACTGCAATGAGTACCCATTTGTACTCTACATAGTGCTTCACGCATGAGTAAAAGGGCACCTACTTCCTTACATACTGTCTACAGCGTTACACATGATGGCTGACGGGTTCATTTTTCTTTTTCCCCTTTTTCCCTGTTCATTTTTCCGTGATATTTATTTTTTACAGTTCTTTTTAACTCTTGGTATTTTATTTCTTACATTTTTTCTCCACTTTTCCTTATATACTTCACACTGATAAGCTGCTGTATAACTT
The DNA here is from genome assembly GCA_015476505.1 of Urochloa ruziziensis. Lineage (NCBI taxonomy): Eukaryota > Viridiplantae > Streptophyta > Magnoliopsida > Poales > Poaceae > Urochloa > Urochloa ruziziensis. The sequence goes on along the minus strand of CM027125.1, from coordinate 11,681,546 downwards.
GCAGTGTTTGTTGAGAGCAGCTTTCCCATCCCAACATTTTTTCTTTGTGTTTTCGGAGTTTCCTTTGCTTTCTCCCTCTCGTCTTTTTTATTTTATTTTATTTACAGAAGCGTCGAAGGTGCTTAGATAAAGAGTTCTTACCATCGACAGGCGCTTTAAAATAAGAGTCAACGACAAACCTTGTCTTCCGTTGGAGTATACCTAAAGACTTCTGTTTTCAGTCATGGCCAGCTATTTGTGGCTGTTTCTCATGTTACTTCAAGCTTTTAATAGGAGATGAGTATGGCAATTGCAGTGACATTGTTTACCAAGAAGTGCTCTCTGCTATCACACCTACTACTATACAGCGCTAGACTATGCTTTCTAACTGCCATGTAAATATGTGGAAGTAAAAAATATCATTTTCTATATCTGAAACTGTTTCCATATACATATAGTATACAACTATCTGTCATGAACATGCAATGTTAGTAAACCTTTTATTCTCTTGGCATAAACACTTTTAACACTTTTTTTTGACTCTTTGTAACCGACACAAATATTTCCTTTTTAATGTCATTAAGTTTCTTTCCAACGAATGTTTGTTCCTGGTATCATCTTTCATTACTTTTAAATCAAATTATACTTACACTTACTTTTCTCACCATTTATTTGTTTTTTCCCTTCTTTTTTGGCTGCAGAGGCACACCACGACACACACACTTCTTTCTGCTCTTCAACTGCATGAGCGATATGCTACAATATGTGTTCGCGTACTGAGAAAATGGGAATACAGGGGCCCCCTGATAATGGTCTCATTCAACACGTTGACCTAATACTGCCATATCATGAGGTATGCTTTTCAGACTTTAATATGAATACAAACGAAGGCAAACAAAAAAAAAGTTTGGTTACCTTGTGCACATTAAACATATAAACAATGGTTTACACTTAGTAAATCGGGTGTTTAAGAAACCAACAGAGGTTCATCTTGTATCTTTTCATACACAGGCAAGTGCTATGCATGCTGAAATCCCTCAGGATGTAATGGAAGGCTTCAATGGTCAGTCAGAAGAAGACCGGATCTATGCAATCAGCCGTTTCAGGGTTGGAAATGCTAAAAACTACTACAAACCCATTGATGGTCGTTACATGATCGAGTTCACATATCACTCTATGATTTCAGTTCCAAGGAACCCTCCTACTGGTTTCCACGTTATGTATACAATCTGACTCCTCTTGAAGAACTCCCAGTGCTTGTTGGAAAAATAAAAAAATCCCTTGGTAAGTTAAATTAATTCTGGATGCTTCAGAGTTAACCATGAACCAATTTTTCCCTTCTTCTGTTCCAATGATATTTAATTGATGCTCAATTCATTTTATAGATATACTTGGTGTTATTGTTGAAATTAGTGAGCCTGAATTAGTCTGCATATCCAACAACCGTGACAACCAGGAAATTGCCCATGCAGCCTTATGTTCCGTAACCATTTCATATCTCTATCAGTCCAATTACATGCTCCTGTTAATCGCTACTATTACTTAGTGATAATGAAAACTAAGGTGACTTTGTTGTGGGGCCAACGAGCAACCCTATTCGATATCGGCACTGCATACAATAGTGATGAAGCAAGACCAGTTGTCACTCTTTTTATGGGTTGCCTTATGAAAACCTATCTAGGTATCCTTTGCCTTATTTAAATTTACATTTTTCATTTTTCTACTTTAGCCTTCCTCAGCTTTTAACAAGTACTGAAACACCTGAATTCTGGTTCTGGCAAACAGCTCACGACTATCTAAATAGAAGCTCTGTATGTAAATGATACTTCAATCCTGATATTGCAGAAGCTCAAGAACTGCATAACAGGTAGACCAAATTGTAGAAATAGGTCCCTTTTGAAGTTTTTCTCCCTTGGTCCTATATACAGAACTTACCACTATGTAAGAAACCTTCAAAGGGGACACGCTTATGGGAGACGCGGAATTAATCCGCGTCCCCTTTGCGATAAAGGAGACGCGGGTTAACCAGCTGCGTCTCCCATAAGTGCAGCCAGACAACCCGCGTCTCCCGTATGCCCATAAAGGAGACGCGGGTGGAGAAACCGCGTCTCCCATAACACAATCATGTTACGGGAGACACGAATTATCAACTCGCGTCTTCTATATATCGTGTAAAAGGAGACACAGATGGCTGAAAACACGTCTCCAACAACATGTGTAGGGTTACTAGAGACGTGTAGCAACAAAACGCGTCTCCGGTAAGTCATTTCCCAGACCCGAAATATTTATCAAATTCGACTCTCTCAAGTTCGTGTCCGCCCCCCACGGTTTGCCTCGCGCTCTCTCTCCTCTCCCCAACCGCACAACCTGCTCTCGGTCTCCCACCGCACCCTACCGCCGCTTCTCTCTCTCTACTCTCTGCCGCCGCCGGTCCGCTCGGCCTCCTCTGGTCCCCTTCTCTCCCTGGTGAATCCCTTCTCCCCCGTCAGCTGTCACCCCTTCTCTCCCATCCTCTATCCCTCCTTCACTTGTCAGCGGCAGCCTCTCAGATCCGTGTCATTCACTCGTCGGCGGCGGCCCCTCTCGCTCAGGTCAGGCCTCGCTCTCGCTCCCCCTCCGCCCCTACCCGACGCGGCGAGCGGAGGCTCGGATGGGGCTCGGGCCTACCCTGATCGACGGGATGCAGCAGAGACCGGCAACGGCGGCGGCGGCGGCGGCCGGCCTGGAGCTAGGGTTCTGTCTTGCTCCCAATGACCCCTCCCTCCTTCACTGCGAGGGACCTCAGGCACGAGCTCCTTGCCAAGCAGGCACATCTATTTATTGCCTTTTCTCTCCGCTCATATGAATGTTTCTTCGGAGTTCGATTGGGTAGCACAGGTTGTTGTTGTCCATAGTAGATCCAAATTTGCAGGGTGAAATCAGCCGTGTTAGTTGATTTGGTTTGGAGTTGGGGAGGGAAAATGAATTACTGCTAGTCGGATCTTCCATTCCATGTGTCTATCGTGATTATTGTCCTTGTCGCCCCTTGGTTGAGCTTGCGACATTAATTATCTACCACTTGTTTTGCTTTTGTTCTGTAAAAAAAGGGGTACATAGTGAAGTCAACTGTAATGTCCAATGCCTCCTGTGTGCCTTGCTCACTCACTGATGATTGTTAAGCTGAATACTGGCAGCCACTAAAATAGTTGAAACAATGACACTTGACCTTTCTAATTTGCTAGTTTCTGCTACGCCCATTTATATTTGAAGCCAATGTAACCTGTGAAATCGTACTCATGATGTCTCCTTACAGGAGCTTGATTGTTGTGGATGAGCTTGGAAGGACATCTTTCTTTGATGGGTCACATGGAACTGTCATGAACAGCTTTCTGTCAAAGTGTAAGAACTAGTGAAAGTGTGTTCCAGCCTGATGCTACACCGTTGTTTATTTCTTAAGGTTTAATCTGGAGACCTACCAAGACAAGAGAAAGTGCCACCAGTAGTTTGCTTGATGATTAAAAGTTGTATAGCTTCCTTTGCCTAGCTTCCTTTGCAAAGAAATGAACAACAATCTGAACTGTTGTATAGCCTAAATAATTAAAAGTTGTACTAAAGCATTTCTTCCTTATTTGAATCAGTTCTGACTACTTAATTCTTGAGACTTTACTGGAGCATGATATAGAATCTTGAGTATGTTCTCTTTTTACTAATATGTTGACATGTTCTTACTCTTGCAGATTGATTGTTCTCAGATGGCAGATATGGCAAAGGAAACTGTGAAAACAAATGAATATTCTAATGGTGAATTCTTCTTGCCGTACATATCCAATTTAATTTCCTTTTGTTCCTGCATTTTCTTTTTGTTGCTGTCAGCAAGATCATCAAGTTAGCCATTAGAGCAATCCTTGCTATATAGGTCTGATGTGATTCATGCATGTTGGAACCTGTGATGTAAAGAATGGATAAAACATGTGAATTTGTGATATAAAGAATGGATAAAACTGTGTATTTGTGATGTATGTGTGGGTATATTTTGTCCTCCTTTTTATTATTTTTGTTTTTTCATTTATCATAAAATATGTGTTGTCGTGGGTGCAAGCAGGGTGTGCAGTGGATGGAGGTGATCTCGTGGGAGCTCAAAGTATTCATCTATGGCATCTTCCTGGTAGGATATTATGGTTCCTGTTATTTTTCAGTTTCTCCATTCTCTAATTCTCATGAGTCAGATGAATTATTGTCATGCCATTGGAACTGTACAATTCATTGCTCTGTCTAGTCCCTCCTTACCATTAGTACAACATCGATCTAGAGGAGCTAGCCTGTGAAAGTGATCGACTCACCTGTAACAGTACTTCCTTTGCAAAGAAATTAACATTGCTAGCTCCTTTATCTTTTTAGTATCTAGTAACAGTACTTACTTTGCAAAGAAATCAACATTGGATACTTCTTTGTGCATTCACTGATCGAAAACTGAAATTAACATCGCTAGCTCCACAAACTCTAATCTGAACCGTTTCTGAACAATGTCTGTCAATCAATTTAAAAGTTAGAAGACATGTCAACTATCTGGTTTTTTTTTTGTCAAAATAGCTAATCAGAAGTTGACATATAAGCTTGTAAAAGAAAGATATAACTTCACCATGTATATTCATGTCTGATAATCAAATACACCTCACTTTTCTAGTAGCACTTCAAATTGTGATGCAGCATATCCTTAGGTTTCAGTGCTATCACTTTTCTTATACTTTCTCCCTTCATGCAGCTTCATTTTGCGCAGCATCCCTCTGTTGACTACAACCCATGCAAGAGTTTTTCCAAAACCCAGAAGGCAGCATCTCACAGAAGGTATTCAATTCTCCTATGCCCTCTGTCTGCTTCATCACACGCCTTTGATTTCCATCACAAATAATTTTTCAGCTTAAGCAGAATCGATGGATTCGGAACTTTGCACTAGGTGCTAGTTACAGCATAGCAAGGGACATGATGATTTACTGTTCCAGGTAACTATGCTACAGTCACATAACCATGGCTTTGGGGATAGTAGTTAACTGTATCACTTCAATGGATGAAAGAGTGTATTTGTAATGTATAGTTCATGTGTATTTGTATTGTAATAATGGATCAAAGATAGTGTATTTGTGATGTATATAATATATATTTCATTTCCTATTTTTCTTTTTTTTGTTTTTCAATTCATCATTGGAGACGCGGGTTGGTAAAACGCGTCTCCAATGACTCTGTTGTTGGAGACGTGAGTTGCCAATCTGCGTCTGTCATAAGGGTCATTGGAGACGCGGGTTGCCAATCCGCGTCTCCCATAAATGTCATTCAGAGACGCGGGTTGCAAATCCGCGTCTCCCATAACCACACATATGGGAGACGCAGATTTGCAACCCGCGTCTCCAATGACCCTCGCTTATGGGAGACGCGAAAAAACCGCGTCTCCTTTGTCCCTTAACCCGCGTCTCCTTTGTAAGCGTCTTACATAGTGTACTGAAACAAACTGATACTTTGCTCTATTAGATTTGCAGATCAGCACGTTGAAATCAGGTGTGTTGCAGCAGTACTTCAACAGGAGATCAGATATTTTCACGACTTGCAGAGCATAGATCCATACGAATTCCCAGTAAGACACCTCTTTGTACTCTAGAACAAAATACCACATAAAATGGTAAACAACATTCTTCAATTCTTAGAATTTAAGAATTTGAGAATGTTGTTTGCCATTTTATACACACCTACAGATCAACAGGTGCGTATTCTCAGTTCAACATCCTATGATTCTGCATTTGAATTTTCAATCCATTCCCTTTTCCTTTTGCGCACAAGAGGCAAGTAATTAACACAAAACTCCATTTTTTTATTTAGACGCCTCCACCAAGTCTAGCCATCGTTCAAACTGCTGATATTTTGTGCTTCTCCGTAAAATATAGTATGTGCTTACTCTCTCTACGAAATAACGTTCCTTATATTATGCTCCTTATATTATGTGTCAAACTGCTGATAAACACTGAAAAGTCTGCATTTGAAATAATGGTTTCCTAAGATATATCCATTTGTATTTCACTTTACTGATTTATTTATATTATGCTCCTCATAGAAAATTCCATTGCTTAAACTAACACAAACTCTTGCCATTCTTTTTTTTTTTGGGTAATGCTCCGTATTGCACGAATCTGATCAAGAGAAGCCGGAAAAAAGATGGATAAGCAATTAAGCACGAATCTACTGGTAGCTCAGTAAAAAACAACAATGCATCTCATGCAGCTTCAAAAAGGTCTGTATGTAAATGACTACAAATCATCTGTACCAATCACCATGTCACCTATTACTTGTAGATGCAGGCCAATGTAGCTACATCATTCTGTAGTATTCACGGCAGACAGTATGCAACCATGTCAACTAGGAATCTAGGAGTAATGAATCGCTACGATGGTGTCATGAATTAGCATTAAAGCTACATGTATGCTTAGCCATGTAATACTACAATGTCTTTGTACCGCTAAATTGATGCTTTACATCTACGTCTGCAGCTTACCAATGCCAACATTATTTTTTTATCAATACGAGTTACCAAGAAAACATGATCAATCGGCCTCATGTTAATCGGCAAGCGACAGCATCTTGGTCATTGCAGGATATGTAGATAGTACAAAATCACATATTTAACTAGACTACTATCTTCTGTATAACAAACATGGCCCCATGAGCCATGTATTTGTGATTTTGGTGATTGAGTGACAACATAATCATTGGGACTAATGGTTTGTCAAGCATGTGATTTGTAGGCTTGTTAGGTCCCAAGGATTCCAATGATGTAATTCATTTCGCGATATACTCAAGAAAACCATATGCCAAGTTTGGAGTTGGCTATGGACTCAAAGAGGCTTGAATTGGATGAGTTGCAGCCGAGTTAAGGCGATCTATATATCCGATCAAAGGAAGGTGATATGGATCGGATAAATAGGTGCTCACAGGTTTGGAAGGAATGGAAGGAAGTGAAGACATGGGTCAAGTTACACGGGTCGGACTTTTGGGCATTCATCCAATCGGTGTTCGGTCAGCAACCCATTGAGCATCGGAAGATCCGATCAAGGGTCATTTACACAGATCGGAGTTTTGGGCAATCATCCGATCGACCATGGAGTGTCAATTGTAACGGATCGGAAGATCCGATCAAGTGTGGATCGGAGCATCGACCGGAGCTTTGAAAAAAAATATCGTGTGTCTCGCAGAGCCGATGTCAAGCGCGATGGAATCAAGTATAATGGACCGGAATATCCAATCGGATGATCCGATCGCTAAAGACAAAAGATGAGCAGTAGAAGTAATGGCTAGTTGGAGTTCAAGTGAAGCGACTGGAAGATCCGACCGAGTGAAGAATGCATGGATCGGATATTCCGGTCAGTTGAATGACGCAAGCATGGGCAGAGGGGTGCAACGGCTAGTATGCATGGACTTGTATGGATTGGAAGATCTGATCGGTGCATCGCTAGGGTCAATCGGATATTCCGATCCACACAAAAAGAACTAGCCATTGGGGCACTTTTAGGCAACGGCTCTTCCCGAGTTGTTGAGCTATATATACCCCCTCTACTCACCCATTTGAAGGTGTTGGAGTGTCCAGGAGTTCATTGAAGCTACTACCACATCAAGATCACATCCAACCCACCTTGGTGCTATAGAGATCAAATCAAAGACCTTTAGCACAAACTTTGTGAAGTGTTAGTGCTAGGTTAGGCTAGGATTGAGAGAGAGCAAGGTGTTGTTGCCTTGTGTGTGAGGTTCTAGAGTGAATCAACTTGTACAAGAGGTGGTGGCCGACGCCTTGGAGTCTTGGTGACTCGCCGGCAAGTCTTTGACCCTCCGACTTGGTGTGGAGCGGCGACGGCGACCATGTGCGGGGGACGTGGAGACCCCCTCCCTTGGTGGAGAAGCTCCTTAGTGGAGACGGTGCCAAGGTGACCGGAAGAGTAGGGGAGGTGAGGCTTGTCTTAGTAACGAGTGACTCATCCATCTTGGTGTGAGCCTTAGTGGCGAGCTCAAGCCCTTGACCGGAGTATTCATCTTGGTGGCCGGGAGCATATACTTTGTGAAGCTCCAACGTGGACTAGGGGTGGCATTTGCCTACCGATACCACGGGATAAGTCGCCGCGTCAAGTTTGCCTTCCTTAACCCTCTCTTTATGCTTTCACATTTCATACTTGCAACTTGTATGACCTTACTTTCCTACAGGAGTATCTTGATAGGATTGGCTATAGGTTGGAAACCTCTTTGGGTTAGGAAGCAAACACTAAAAGAAACCATAGTTGCACATTTAGATAATTTGTTTTAGTTTAAGTTTTGTGCAAACAAGCATGTGCCGTAGGTTAAGGTTTTTAAGAAGAGCCTAATTCACCCCTCCCCTCTTAGGCTAATAGGAGCACCGATTCCTTTCATTCTGCAACATATCCTATACGTCTCTATTCATGATAAATTACATCAACTTTATATCATGTAACTTCAAATTCAGCCGCGCGCCCATGCGCGCACAAATCACTAGTACAGGTTATGTGCATGCACCCAGCGCTACCACGGCACCTGCCCAAACCCGAACATCCGAGGAGCGCTCCACGGCTGCAACCGGCGCTTGCGGATGGCCACAGTTGCGGATGCCCAAACCCGAACATCCGAGAAACATTTGAGCATAAAATTGACAAAACGATGCAAGCACTCAAGCAGTTGCGAGAAGGAGCTAAGTCCGCCACCTGCCGGCACCATACAAAGGCCAATAGCAGTCCGCATGTTTACACCATTGCCGTAAGAGCTCCAAGGAAGGAGGCTGGATCTACCCAAGGAAGGAGACAGAGGTAATTCCTCCACTCGCCATGCCTGGGCAAGCTCGGCCACCGCCATGCCGCACTGCACTGCCACACATGGTGAAAATCCTCGGAGCCTCACCTCCTGGGCACATGATGAGGGGAACCGCGCTCCGCCAACGCTCAAGCTATGCGCTCTATTGTGGAAGAAAGCGGATGCCACGGGAGAACGAGCCCTCCTCGAGCACCGGCGGCCGGAGCAGGCAGAGGTGGGCCGGTGGGAGGAGGAGCAAGAGCAATAGGGGTGGCGCGAGGTGGAGCACACGGCGGCGGCCACGGCAAGGGATGGCAACACGCCAACACCAGTATCCGGCGGCTGGAGGAGCAGGCGAGCAGTAAACGGTGTGCATGCGCGAAGTGTGAGGGCGAGGAGTCGAACGCCACGCCGCTGTCGCGAAACGTCAAGAAACCTAGCCCTAGGGATGCAGGCAGGGCGGGTTGTTTTTTTTTTTTGAGAATCATCACTACACTTTATTCAATATTACGACTAATACAAACGCCATCTGGTGGTGCCATAAACCATACATGATGACCAACACTACTATAGATAGAACTTCTAGCTAATATATGAGCATCTACGTTCAGCTTTCGATACTCATGAACAAACTCCGTTCTCCCGAACTCTCTAGCTCTAGCCAAAATCTCACGAACAGTGTGCCCATAGGGACCCATGCCCGTTCCTTCTCTTATTCGTCAAATCACTAAACAATTGTCACTCGCTATCCTGAAGTTTTGAAGAGCTAGATCACCGGCCAACGCCATGCCTTCCCTGCATGCGATCGCTTCCATAGTTTCTGGATCCGTTAAACCAAACAAGACTACAGCCCATGCTCCCAGAAAATTACCCCCTGTATCTCTTGCAACTGCTACAGCTGATGCAACACCCGAGCTCTTAGATAGAGCTGCATCTACATTGATTTTCATTAATCCTGCCGGTGAGGGAATCCACAGAGGACGAGCCTGCACAACTGCCTTCTCCACCTTGTGTGGTTTTGTGTTCTGCAGATCTGCCACAATCTGGTAACAAAACAATGTGTGGATAGAGGACTTTGGAAAGTATTCTCATATATCGCTTTCCACCTCGCATACCAAATTGCCCATAATGTCACTGTCACTCGTACAAAATCATTATGTGACAGGCCTTTCATTATTGATAGTAACCAGCCCTTTGCGTCAACTTCACATGTCTCACTTAGCAGTTCTGAAATGTCATCATCTTCTAGTGTCCACACACTCAGACATGTTGCACTCCACGTCTGGCCAGTCTTGGTCTCGCTCACTTTGCCCGCCTATCGTATCGGTTCGGCTTCGTCCGTCAAGCAACAGCTTCTGCCTCTGACAGCTTTAATATCGCTCATGACTGGTAGTTGTCTCTATGTAGTAGTCGGCCTTTGTTAAGCTTCTCCAGAAGCGACTAGTCACTTCCCGAATGCCTCTTTCTTGTACTAATTAATGTGTGTGGTCATGGAGAGTAAGCAAGCTACCTTGCTTGCATTGCATTCGTTAAACGGTAGCTTGTGCACCCTTCCTGCCTGCAGAAATGGATGTGAATGATTGTGTCTTCGACATCAATTTCAGTCTGATTAGATATGTCATTGAAACAAATCTGTTTTGTCTCTGTTTTATTTTCGGATGATAAGGATGAGCCAGCCAATCCTAACATAATTTTGGAGGAGCCGGACGACGAAGCATCAAAATCTGATAAGGATGTCTCCGACGCGACCGGACTACAACTATATTTTTTTAGGGGTCAGGAGGGGAAAAAAGATATGTTGTTTCCTATCAGTCCCAAGCGGATACCCCCAGCTTCCATGGTCTGCTTACCGAGGAAGAGATACGGGAGGACCCAGGGCCAGAGCAAGTTGGGTTGGGGTATAGAGCCGTAAGCGCGGTGGGGGTGACAGAGGATATGCTCGTACGGTTCTTAGTTGGGTATGATATTCTCATGGATTGTTGGGAATGTCCTCTATATTCGAAATATGCCTTTCTAGGAGCATTACGATCTGCAGCTCAAATGGTCTCTGATGAAGTCTCTATTAATCTTATTCTTATTGTGCGCCTTGTGAGCACGTTTGGATCCGTGAAGGCAATCACTCGGATCTTCCCCTAACCCAACCCGGGAACGGACCGGAGGGAACCGCATCATGAGGAATGTCCGTGTCTCGTCGCAAGGTTCGTTTTGAGTTCGAGCCGCAAACCCACCCCGCAAAACTGTTGTTTGGCGATGGATGTGGCCCAGCTGCAAACTCTTTGCGGCCCAACAGTGTCCTGCAGACGTGGCCTACTTGGTTGTAGGCCACAGCTGGCCACGCCACGGTGTGGCTCACCACAAGGTGTGGCGCCAAAATTTTACGCCACAGCATCTGCTCCTGCTGCAGTTGACTGTAGTGTGGCGGGTACTGTACCATGGCGTGGGTACTGTAGCTGTGGCGAGTTATGGCAGGCAACCAAGCAGCCCGGTACACAAACCCGCAAGGAGGCCGCAAGAACCTGCAGCTTCTCGCGGTCACTACCACCGCCGCCACCATCGACGTCCACTTGCGGCGGCCACCGCCGCCGCCGCCGTCCACGTCCACCTCCGCCGACCTCCACCGTCGACGTCTACCTTCTCCGCTGCCACCCTAGCGCGCCCCAACCCCTATCCCATCCTCCTCTACCGCCGCCACCGGTCTCCACGGCGGCTGCAGTGAGGGCGAGCTCTCCTCCGGCCCCAGCGACGAAGAGGTGAGATCTCCTCCGTCTGATGCTTTATTATTTGTAGGTGCTGTGATTGGGAATTAGGGGATCGATCGGGATCGAAATTCGTCGTGGTTGTGAATTAGGGGATCGATCCAGATCGGTCTTTGCAAGTTTTATTCGATCTGTTCTCGTTGATGGATTAAGGGCCGGAGCTAAGAGTTGAAGCTTTAAGAAGCGTTGCTGAAATGAAGTCGTTATTGGTGAAAAGAAAGGCCCCAACGGGAAAGTGGAGGAAGTCCTCCGCTTCGAAGACACCAATTATGAGGTCGCCACAACTGAAGAAGCAGTTGCTATCAACTAGGACTAGCCACTCTCAACCACACTTGACTTCTCCTTCTGTGAGAGGGGACTGTAGTGGAGGGACCATCATCGTCATCTCCACCATCAGTCCAAGGTATAGATGGATCAAGACCAAGGGAAACTAAAAGGTGCAAACTCAGATCCACTGTCTGGAAAGAATTTGAGCCAATTTATAAGGGAAGCTTAATTGTACAAGCTAAATGCAATCATTGTTTGGATATATTTGCTGCTGACCGAGAGAATGGTAGAAGCACTCGTCACAGGCACTTGGAAGTGTGCAAGAGCGGATTAGAATGAATCAAATGGTTGAGAGTATTAGGAAAGATTCACTGTCTCCTGATGCAATGGCCTTGAAAAAATAGAAATTTGACCTGGAAGTCTCACGTGAAGCAATGGTTAATTTTATAGTGTTGCAAGAGTTGTTGTTCAGTCTAGTTGAACATGAACCCTTTCGGAAATTCATTGCTACTCTGAACCCTTGGTTTGATATAGTTTCTAGAACCCGTTGGAACTTAACGTACTTGATGCTTCTGTCTGCAAAGGAGTACAGGACAGCTTTTGAAACTTTGGATGCACAAGATTTCTGCTACATGGACTTGCCTTCTCCTGATGAATGGAAAATAGCAGATCTGCTTTGTGAGATATTCAAGCCCTTTTATGATGCCACAAATGCGGTTTCAAGTTCATTGTACCCTACCAGCCACATATATTTTCATGTCCTTTGGATGGTAAAAGAAAGGATAGAGAAGGAGGCTTTAAATGAGGATCAGTCCATTGCAGCAATGGCCATCAAGATGAAACAAAAGTTTCAGACGTATTGGGACTTGTCCTACCTGCAGATTTGTATGCCTGTTGTTCTAGATCCAAGATTTAAGTTCAATTTCGTGGCATTTCGCTTGGATGCTGGTTTTGGCAACAAAGGTCCAACATAGACTACAAAAGTGAAGTCAACAGTAAATGATCTGTTTTCTGCATACTTATCACACACACCTAATTCCAGCAGCAACTGTTAGCAACAATCTGATGCCCAGACTAGTGATGAAGATAACCCCTAGGCAGACTGGGAACAACACCTTGCATCACAAAGGAGGAGTGCAGTCAAAACTGATCTAGAAGTATATTTGCAAGATGATCTGTTCCCACGGCAAAAGAAGTTTGACATCCTGCAGTGGTGGATGATGCATTCCAGCAAATATCCTATACTTTCGTGTATGTCAAGAGATGTATTTGCTGCACCAGCAACAACTGTAGCTTCCGAGTCTGCCTTCTCAACTGGTGGGAGAGTGATTAGTGATTATAGGAGCCGGCTGACAATAACTCTTGTGAAATCTGGTTTAGCCTTCCTAGCTGCAAAATTTCTTCCCACTGCATGCACACATTTCTGATCAGAACTTCTGCTTTTGAACTTTCCAGATATGAAGAACAATGTGCTCGGAGGAGTAAAGATGTGGTTTCTTTTAACTTGCCATCATTAGTTTAGTTTATCCTTTTTTTATTGAGTTTAGTTTATCCTTTTTTTATTGTCCGTGTGATCGAGTTCACCTGGAAGCAGATAGCTAATAGTTCTTGTTTCTTCTCTCTCTCATCTTGATGATGTAATATTGTAATCTATCCAAATTTGATTGATGATAGAACGATATATCAAATGTTAAACGTCTCTTAATTTTAGTTTGTCTTTTTTTTACAAATTTTATGTAACTCTTCAGTAACTATACTGGGTACTTCTATTAGTCTGGAATGGTGTAGTACTACTTGCGCAAGCAAGCGAGCTGCCTGTACTTGTGGGACTTGCGGGATCAACGCTTTGTTCCTCAATGTCCGCGAACTGTGTATTGTCCTCATGGTCAGCTCGCGGTTAGCCACGAACACGCAACGAAATGATTGCGTCGAGCTTTGTGGGTTTGCGGCTGGCCGCAACCTGCCCCGCCTGCAATGTGACCTGGCCTGAGATCAACGACTGGAGTAGGCACTGCTTGAGATCTGACAGACTAAAAAAGCTGGGGGTGCCCGAACTTGGAAGCTGATTTTGGTCTTTAAGAAGATAAGATTCCGGCTGTCTGGAGTCGCCGGCGTTCAAGAGGAAGATGGAAGCATCTAGGTGTCTGTGCATAATTATCTTGTACACCAGGGTGTTTCCTACAAATACGCAGGGTTGTAGCGTGCGCCGAGTTAATATAGTCTTCCCTTTCGCCAAAAAAAATATCTATATTTTATTTTACAAATGGGATATTAGGCAGATTTTGCCACTAAAGTTTACAAATCGTCCTGTAAAAATGGTACCATGCAACCAATGTGTACCTACAGTTTCCAACCTTATTCGCTCACTCTCGCCGCTTGCCTGTAGCCTTGCCCACACCTTGCTTCCGGCCCCCTTCCTCTCCTCCTCCAGCAGTCTTGCCGGAGGTGAGAGGAGGTGGGTTGGCCCCCTCTTCGCTGCATATATTAGCTTTCTTATATTTTTGCCTACGTTTACCCAGATGGGCTGTCGCTGCCATGGCTAGTGCTTTTGTGGTCGCTAGCTGATGCCGCCATCGTTGCCTGCCACTGCAGAATCAAGGTGCACATGAATAAAAGAATCCCCTCTCTCCCGCCCACCCCAGCATATCTCCTCCCTTGCACTTCTACCCACTTCCCTAGGAACTGCTCCCTTTCTCTTCATTGCCTCCACCTCCACTTTCGCCTCTGTTTCATCCGCAAGCAGCTCTGCGCCAAGAACCAACAAGTTGTCTCTGACCTCGTCACCTCTGGTCCTATTGCTTTCACCTCCACTGTGGGTTCTTGGAGGAGCCCATCCGATACCCTCCGTCAACGGCTTCAACCTCACCTTCGGTTCGCCAGAGATGCTCTTCAACATCAGCTTCTTCAACCCCTTTCAACCAGTGCCTCGTGCAGTCTGTGATGCCTTTGGCCCCTTGCAGGAGATGACATGGTTGGCTCTTCGGCTCTGGACGCGTGTCCATTGGCTCATTTGTCTCTGCGACGTGTGGATGCATGCGTGTCTGGCTCCACTTTTAGGGCTGGTGTTGTGTTTAGACCTTCTTTTGAGGGCCTTATTGTAAAATGGTTTCTTTTCTAATATAAAATTATGAAAACGAATATGTACTTGCAGTCTCTTCTATTAAAAAAGTAACTAATAGATTTTTCAAGCCTCGAGATTTATTTGGATCGGGCAGCAAAAAGCAACAGCCAGCCTGGAACCTCCTACAAAACCGCATATGCAACCGCACACCCTCAACCCTAAACCCTCATGTGGGGAGAGAAGACCAAGAACCGGAGGGAGGTGTCGCTCCAACCCATCCTGGTGGGCCAGAAAAAAACCGAGTGGGGGCGCGCTGGTGTCGGGATCCGAGGGTGTGGCTCGGGTATTGAATAACTATTCCATACTCAGGGGGATTGACTAGTGCCATACTATACGGCTATCCTAGCAACAAGGAGCATTTTGAATTTCGAATGCAGAGATCCTTCATTCATTTCGTGCGCCAGGTAGTTCACGTTCATGCATGTGAAGGCAACCAACCACGTGATGCCATCTCACACCGCCTGCATACAGAAAATCTTTTCTTGATTCAAATCGAAAAAAATGTCATATCTTCTAAACCGTAGCTCCGAGTCTAGATTTGTTTGCATCAAGTTGTTGGAAAAAATATGCTTAATAAAACGAGATCCATGAAGGCTATGTTTGACCAGCTTTTTTTCTAAGCATGTAATTGCAACTCTGTTATAGTAGGAGTTGCTATCACAGCCACAGCACAATTGCAACTTGTTTGTAGCCTAGTTAGCACTTGTTGCAACTAGTTATAACTTAGTTTTTATGCTATTGGTACTAGTTGCAAGTCTACTTATAACATGGAACTCGGGTTTCAACTTTTACTAACTAGACTCGCTCCCATTTGTTGAAGTGAGATTTAGGCTTACACGTAATAGGATTTGCCAAATTTCAGTGGATCTATAGTCCATGCTCCATCAAATCTTGAATTGGTACGCTCATTGGAGGTGAAGTGTGCTTCAAGCTTTTGAGTGTTCTGTGTATGACTCATGGACTCCATGAAACAGATGCTTGGGGTCCTGCATTTCTTAGCAATATGATTGTGACAACCACACCTATAGCAGGTAGTTCTGTCGGATAAGGTCAACTCACAACAAAGGCGATGGTGAGTTTTATCTTTTGATTGGATTCTGCATATTGTATCATGCACCTTTGCTGAATGTTTTTATCAAAGGTGATGGTGATGCTATTCGTGCTTCTATTGTTGCATCTAAACATGGAGATGGAGGCTGTGGAGCTCATGATAGGGGTAATGGTCTTGGTACGGGTATCTGATCAACTTGCTATGAAAAGTTTTTTTTTTTGGCACCGATTGATTTTCATGTTTCAGCTGGAGATGAGCAGCCAACCTCTCTGCGTCCAAGATAAAAAAGGCTAAAGAAACGCGCTGTCAAAAACATGTACTGAAAGGTTCAATAAAACTTTTGCCCTCCAATTTCTTTCAGTAGATCAATGCCTCCAATTTCTTTCAGTCAATTCGAGTGTGTGTGAGTGTGACCTAACAATTTGCCATTTTTAATTGTAGTGATTCAAGCATCCAAGGACTGGGTTTGAGCATATGTGGCTATGTTTTGGTTCATGTGCTTGTAATATTTAGAACTATGGACTGATTCTATGTAGTATTTGTTGGACAATGGATGGGATACTAATGTTTTGGACTGAGCACCACTGTGTGCATATTATTTGGAACTGCATGTTGAATGGACTGCTTGTTGTAGTGTGAAAGTAATGTCTTCCAGTTTATATGCATTATATGTCTTGTTTTCCATGTTAGGCTGTTTGAAAAATAATCTAGGATGTTTTATGTACAAACTAAGGGTTTTTTCTAAATTTTGTCCTAGAGGAAAACATCAAATCCAATAAAGTATTTCTCGGTGACCTCCAGTTTTTTTCTCTTACCTGTAAGAAAAACCATGGGCACAGCCTGCACCGGCTGGAAGGAAGATGCAACTCAGAGTCCTCTTCTGAGCCACCCTTGCTGCGCTCGGCCTTCTACGCGGCGGCAAGCAAGATGGCCAGTTCTCCTCCGACCAGGACAGCGGAGGCGTCGCAATGGGCAATGATGACGATGCGCGAGATCGGGCAGGCGGAGTGGAGGACGGCGTGGAGAAGGTTTCAGGAACGACGATGTGGATTTGTTACGTGAACGACGTGACTTGGAAGGGGGCTAACTTGACATTTTGGCAAACTGGCGAAGGGGATCGCGCTAGGAGGTGCCAGTGATCTGGGAGGTGGCAGTTGTTGAGGGAAGGGAGATGTGGATTTGGAGAAATCAATCGGGGTGGAGGGCCAAACGGCTTCAGTATTGTTTTGGCAGATGGAAAAAATTTGCAGGCGGTAAACGATGCATGAAAATGCCGCCCAATCATTCATTTTAGTGTTAAGAAAAAGATTTTACTTTTGGTCTGTTGCCCCCTTTTTTCATAATTATAATTATCTTCATTTCATTCACAGCTCACAACATAACATGCATGGTAGCACAATTAGATAAATACAAGTGCACAGCAGCGAAATGTTTAGAGTACTTCAGTTTCAGTTCTCCTTCCTGTGTTGCTGTATGATTTGCTGAAGTTAGCCAATCTTCTTGTTGGATTCACAGAGGTATGCCCATGCAACAACTGCAGCAGCAACTGCAACCCCAGCTGCAGCTTGTACTAGCAAGGACTTCTGTTTATTTCCGGATTTGCATGAGAAAGCAGGACGAGGGGGTGTGAAACCCAGCTCGGAGAGCTTCTTGTGTGAGCATAGTCCTTAAAGAGGGCTTCTTCATCCTGCAAGTGAAGATTGACAAATGTTGGCAAGGTTTCTACATTTCTGCTGTCTTTTAGCATTGAAGTTTAAGATTGCAGGAATTATGTTAGTCAATCGGCAGAAAATTAAAAGTAAATAAAATGGAGAGCATCACTGTCAACATAACAGATGTTCTGGTTAAGCAAATCGGCTGATGGGAAAAGAACTAGTTCTGTTTCAGGAGCCGTTGAATTGTATTCCCTGCGTCCTCAAAAGAATACAATTCTAGAGTTTGAAAGTTGTTCACAAAAGAATGCAACTCTAGAGAAAACATTAATTTTTTGTAGAGTTTTCTAATAGCTTTTTATAGCGATACTTGCAATATTTGATACTAATATAGGGGTAAATACATCTTTTCACCTGTTTATTGATTTGCGTGCAAAATATTAGAATTACATTGTTTTGTTGACGGAGGGAGTATGTACCTTGGCATATTTTTCAACATTGCGACAGAATTTAGGATCTTCTATGAGAACCTTGTCAGTAGGGAGCTTCAAGAGCCCTTCAGAGTCGCCTTACAGCAGCTCTCTGTATCATAGGAGCCAAAGTGATGTGCGATACTACTGCACAATCATAAAAGAAAAGGTAATGCAATCTTGCTCTTATTTGCTCAGATTTAGGCTTACACGAAATAGGAATTGTCAAATTTCAGTGGATCTGTAGTCCATGCACCATCAAATCCTGACCTCTCTGGACGCGCCCTCCCCTAAAAATTGTAGCGTAAGAATCAAACCATGATATCTAATTCACGTTAATCTTTGTTAACTCTTCCATTCTCAAAACAAATGTGCTTGCTATATACATGTATATGAAAAATGTGTAAGTGTAATTGATGTTATGTACCAGAGTATGGCCACCAGAAATTGCCACCATGTCCTTGTCAAACAAACCCATCCGGTAGAAGACTTCATGAAGATGTGAAGCACCTTATCATCAATACCAAGAGCAAGAAAAACAAAAATAAACATTGTCAGTAACTTTGTTGTAAGCAACCTCTTATTTACAGTAGATCAGAAGAATTCTTTTGCATTGTAAATTCCCATTCCAAGGTTGTAGCCCTTGTTTCGTTCACAAAGATTGTATGGAAAATCACAGCATTGTACTAGATAGTGCCAGTGATGTCTTGCGAAGCTACCTTGCTTCGCATCCGGCAAACGTCCTTCCTTTGGACAAGCTGAAGAATCCTGACATGAAAAGCCAGAATAAGAAACTTTGACATGATTTGATTATGAACTCTGCTAGTCTCGTGTACTGACTCACCTTCCTGCCCGGAATGAAATCGATGGTTGGTCCACCAGTAACTTCGACGGCAACAACTCCAGCGAGCTGGTCGATGAAACAACATTAGAAATGGTATGGTATCAATTAGTATGGAATAATCTGTGGAACTCGTTGTGTTACCTGATACAGGTCTGCATATGTGATCTTAGGGTGCTTCTGTTTTATTGGCTCTGCACAGGAGGAAACAGGATTAAGACTTCATCGACCTGATGACAGACGGTACAAAAGCACCTGGGTGCTACTGACGAAGGGAAAACTTACCTAGAAGTGTAAAAATTACGGAAGCGTACAACCCTCGTGAGGGCCGCGTGTGTTTATATATTGGCAATGCCGTGTACAAGAGAAACATCCTAGACTGACTCCAAGGCTGTTACAACAAGTATCCTATTTGGTACAGACTAAATGCCTTGACAAGATTGAGTACAATCTCTAGGATGTAGAGTATGACACAAATACAAGACCTTGTTTACATGAGCGATACTATCCAACAGTCTCCCTCAACTCTAACTCCTCAAGTTAAGGTTGCGTCTGAATTTTTCAAGCTCCTTCACTGGCAAGGTCTTGGTGAAACCATCTGCCACTTGATCATGAGTGGAAATAAATCGAACATCCAACATTTTGCTAGAGACCCTCTCTCTCACAAAATGATAGTCAATCTCTATATGTTTGGTCCTGGCATGGAACACAGGATTGGATGTCAGATACTTGGGTCCCATGTTCTCACACCATAAACGGGGAGGTTGATGTAGATTCACTCCAAGTTCCTTGAGCAAAGACTCCATCCAAATAATCTCAACAATGGCATTAGCTAAAGCTTTGTACTCAGCTTCTGTACTCGATCTAGAAATAGTAGCTTGCTTTCTAGCACTCCAAGAAATCAAATTAGCACCAAAAAATATGGCAAAGCCTCCAGTAGATCTTCTATCATCTATACTGCCCGCCAATCAGCATCCGCAAATGCACTCAACAAAATAGACTTTGATTTTCGTATCTCCAGTCCAAGACCCAGAGTATACTTCACATATCTCAAAATTCTCTTAACTGCTGAGTAATGAGATGTAGTTGGTGCATGCAAAAATTGGCATACCTTGTTAACTGAGAATGCCAAGTCTGGACGTGTAAGCGTTAAATATTGGAGTGCGCCAACAATACTTCTGTACTTGGTTCCATCTTCTGCACTTAACAATTCACCATCATAGACAGAGAGCTTTTCAAAAGCAGCAAGTGGAGTTGAAGCTGGTTTACAGTTTCCCATGCCGGCCCTTGTCAAAATATCCTGTGAATATTGTTCTTGTGAGAGAAGAATCCCATCACTTGTTTTCTTAACCTCAATTCCCAAGAAGAAGTTCAAATCTCCAAGTGTTGGAGGTACGACCATGGGCCCACAGGGACGCATGGATTGTCTCCAGACAGAGTTGTACCAGGCGTGAAGAACACGAGTAGAGTACTGCAAGGACTCTTCTCGTTATGGAAACTAGTCGTATGACTTGTAAACTACTCGGATTGCCTTGAAAAGCACTCTCCGAGTAGTAATTGGTTAGGATTCTACTCGAAACCAACCTTGTAACCCTGCCCGCCGTGAATATAAGGCTGGGCAGGGACCCTCTCAACACAATCCCAAGTCTCCCAACAGAGACACGATCTCATCAATACCAATTACCACACAGGACGTAGGGTATTACACCTCCTAAGCGGCCCCAACCTGTCTAAAATCCTGAGTCGCTTTGCCTTTGCGTTCCTGATCTCGGCGAAACCCACCTGAAACTCTACTACCTCGGGATACCCCTCGGTAGGATCGACGGTAGAACACCGACATCTAGCGCGCCAGGTAGGGGTTTTCCTCGAAGATCCCGTGGAGAACGCAATGGTGACCTACAATCAAGCTGAAGTGCCTCAGGAGGGCACCACGTTCCGCTTCGGCTCATGGGTCTACGTCGCCGACGGCTCGGGTGGTTTCTACAGCTACCACGAGACGCCCGTCGAGTTGAAGCAGGAGCAAGCGCCCATCATGGAAGATTTGGCCGAGCAACTCGGCGAGATCGCACTCGCGGACCTCATCCGCAGGCAAGAGTTCGAGTCGACTACGACTACGGAGAAGAAGACAACCCTCCCACCCCAATTCCCGTTTGGACTCCGTAATTCGACCCACGCGTATTGTGAGGCGTTACGGAGCCAGTTCGAGTCCTTTATGGACTCAGGCAGGGACGTTCCAGTCCGAGTTATGGCAGGACACGCCAACTCTATGAGCCAAGCGGTCCCCGAATGCCACTCAGACTCGGACGAGGAGTCACTACAAGACGATGGCGAACACGACCTCGTGATCTTCGCCACGCCTGAAGGAAGATCAGTCTACCAAAGAGACAGGATCCCACGGGACGTCTACGAGTCCCGCCAGATCTTTGTACTCTTTGGGTCTGACGCTACTGAAGACTTGCCGTTCCAGCACGGCACACCACTGCTGCTAGAAGAGGAAAGCTCTACAGAGCTCGTCACTCCAAGCTCCAGCGACTCTGTCGAGCCCAATCGACAAGTCTTCATGGCTGGTACTGCAGCGGCTGGTGACGTCGACAACGACCCACGCTACGCGTTCGAGCTCGAGGGAGATATCTCCGAGAATGAAGACCCACCCGCTGGCGAAACCACTCAAGCGGCCGCGGACAGAGAAATCCGGAACAATAGGAGGGCTCAGCGCTGCCTAAACGCTCGCAATCGCGTCACGGCTGGTCGCAACCTCGCTCAAGAGTTCGCTCGAGTGGCACGCTACGACTCTCCTATGGCTAACGCCATGGAGATTGCTTACCACGTTCGCAGTCTGCCAAGAACTCCAGAGACGGCAGCTGCACTTGAGAGGATCAACGACATCTGCCGCACCCTCGACAAGGCAGTCACTGCCGCACCAGCGCGCAGCGAAGAAGTCGAGAGCAGCGGACGCCAACATCCCCGCGACAGGAGTCGTCGCCCAAACCCCACCCGACTGGGAGAAGGCAACCGCGCAGAAGGCGCACCCCCACACCGACCAGAGGATGATCGTCAACGAGGTGGACACACTCACCACAACGACCCTGCCACATCATCCCACGGGCCGGCACACAGTGCCGACCTCCGGCACACTATCAACGCCAATTGCGATGCGCGCTCCATCCTTGAATCCAAGAGGCGTGATGAAGCCCAGGGATACAATGAAGAAGAAGACGAGTACCCAATGTTCTCGAGGGACATCCGGATGGCGGTTTACACGCAGCCATTCAAACCAGTCGGCTTCGAGAAGTACAACGGCAAGACCTCCCCCGAGTCATGGTTGCGCATCTACTCTACGGCCATCGAGTGCGTGGGTGGCAACAGCGCCATCAAGTGCAGGTACTTCCCAATGGCACTCGAGCCCGCGCCACTCACATGGTTTGAAAACCTGCCACGACGCTCCATCGACTCCTGGGAACGCCTGAAGAAGATCTTCGTGTCGAACTTCCAAGGCACATACAGTCGCCCCAAGACTCGACACGACCTCGCCATGTGCAAGCAGCACAAAGGAGAAAGCGCGCGCGACTACATGCGCCGCTTCATGGAAATCAAGACTCTGGTGGTGGACGTTTCTGACCGCGACTGCATCGACTTGTTCCAGAACGGCATCACCAACAGGTTCTTTGACAGGCAATTTGGCCTGCATCGACCAAGGACTCTGGACGCACTGCGTGACCAAGTCGAGACGTGGTCCGAGCAAGAAGACCGTGATCTCGAGAAGTATGGCCCTCCCTAGGGCAGGGAGAGGCACAACAACAAAGGCCAGCAGGGCTCCCAGAGCAACAAGCGCAAGCCAGATGACACAGTCGCAGCCCTGGAGACTAGCATGCGAAGCCAGAAGAAGAACTACCCCGGCAAGAGCGACGTTGAGAAGATCATGGACAGGCCGTGCCCAATTCACCCGAAGCACAAGCACACCATGGGCCAGTGCTACGATCTCCAATGCATATACGCCGAGAAGGATCGAGAAACCAAGGCCAAGAAGAAGATGGCAAGGGAACCACTCGATCCTGAAGCCAAGAACAAGGAAAGGACCGAAGACGAAGATGACAAAGACGAGGAGGACCAGACGAACAAGTTCTAGAAGCCCAAGAACGTACTCATGGTCATCATGGGGGGCGACTATGGATTCCCCACTCAGAGGAAGCATAAGCTCGCTCTGCGGCACATAATGGCAATTGAGCCAGCCGTCCCCAGATACCTAAAGTACTCGGAGGTTCCAATCACCTTCTCTAGGGCAGACCAATGGAACAGCTACGACGAACCAGGGCAATTGCCACGGTGGCAGGATCACAACTCACCAAGGTGCTCATCGATGGCGAGGCAGGGCTGAACGTGCTATTCTATGGTATCCTGAAGAGGGTGGGACTCGACATTGAAAAAATGTTGATTCCCACCGATTCCCCGTTCTACGGCATTGTCCCTGGTAATGGCAGTCTTCCCCTCGACCAAGTCACATTACCAGTCACATTCGGCACGCAGAAGAACTACAGGACGGAATACATCAAGTTCGAGGTGGCGGACTTCGAGACTTCGTACCAAGCGATCCTCGGACGTCTGGCTTTGGCCAAGTTCATGGCCATACCACACTATGTCTACCTCGTCCTCAAAATGCCAGGACCCAAAGGCGTTATCTCTATCCGCGGCGACTCGCGGTGATCATACAATTGCGACAGAGAGGCTGTGGAGTTTGCGGCTACCACTCAGGTACCCAACGCCATGGCTCAGATCTTCGCAGCGGCTCAGAAGCTGAAGCAGACAGAGTATGAGGTCCCCAGCAAGGAGCCCGGACCACACAAGACGGCTGTCCCTGAAGACGTGGCGACCAAGGACGCACCACCACTGGAAGGAGACCAGTCGAAGACCACCAAAATCGGGGCCGGCTTAACCCCGAAATAAGAAGGCGAGCTCGTCAGGATTCTGCAAACCAACCGCGACATCTTTGCGTGGAAACCTGCAGATATGCCAGGAGTGCTAAGGAACCTGATCGAGCACAGCCTTAACGTCGATCCCAAAGCTACACCCAAGAAGGCAACAAGCGAGAGGTGATCAAGAAGAAGCTGGCGAAACTACTCGCCGCAGGATTCATCAAGGAAGTCTTCCACCCGACTGGTTGGCAAATCCAGTCTTGGTGAGAAAGAAGAACAACAACGAGTGGCGCATGTGCGTCGACTACACTCGTGCAGAAGTTCTGGAGTTCCCTTTGATACTTGTTGATTCAACAAACTATACATCGGTCAAAATCCGAAGAGTAGATCACATGACTACTTTCCAGGATCCCTGGGTACTTTGATGAAACTAAGACCAGGCTGAACACCTGTAGAGGCCAGCTAGCCTTATAAAGCAACTACCCGCGAGTGCTAATTTCAAATCTTTGAGTACTTATTTGAAAGTACTACAGAGTCTACTCGGCAAGAAGAGTAGTAATCTCAAATCTCTGAGTACTTATTTGAAAGTACTATAGAGTTTACTCGGCAAGAAGAGTAGTAGTCTCAAATCTCTGAGTACTTATTTGAAAGTACTCCAGAGTCTACTCCATAGTATGAGTAGTGATCTTCAAGTACCAATTATCAAATGCTTTGAAGTATAACTCGCAAAATGAGTACAACTTGCTGGGGGCTTCCTGAATACACTGCAAGAGTGGTTTGGATGACTCTTCGGGCGCCTCATGATCAATGGAATTCATCAATATGTGGCCGCCTCAACCCGTTGCAAGTTATCAAGTCAAAGTTCAACTTCAGCTTGTGCCGCAGTACTGCCGCATCAGCAATATGCTCGTGATGAACTCAAACTAGTCGGAATCAACTCTGAACTAGTCAGCTTCATCGGCAAACGACAACAAACAAGCTAAGTTACTTATTTCAATTATTTTTATTTTATTCTAACAAAATTGGCCAAGCGCCGAGTACTTTGTTTGGATGACAACTTTCTAGGCCGCACAGCGTGCTATCACATCTTCGCCAGCTTCCAGGCTCGGGGGCTGACGCTAAAATTACAACTCGGTTAGCCATCAGGCTTACCTAGTTGTCTTTCTCCAGCATACTTGAGTCGCCAAGTACCAATGATGGAGCCACGACTACATTGGCACCTGACTCCTGTTTCTGGGGAGATCGTGGCGTGACAAGTCAACCACGACCTCCTCTGTTTTGCTACTCTATTGATGGTGGCTATTTCGACTACATACTACTCGACGCATCTCCGCTGGCTCCTATGCTCGGGGGCTTGGTGCAAGAAAAGCACTCGATTGACAAGATTTGAAGAAGTATTTGCAACCTGAATTAAGAGGCCTTCGGTATTTTGGGAAAAGAATATCGGCTTAACCATTATTCTGGGAGACGTCCCGGGATAAGTGGGTTATTCTGATTTTTCTTAGAACAAGATTCGAGGTGACCACTATTTCTGGGTGCAAATTACCACTCGGATGATGATCTCCAAGATGATTTGAGGAACCCTAAAGCTCGTTGGACCCTTGAATTGATCATTCTGAATCGTTTCAAGGCTCGGGGGCTGATAGGCGATATACTTCGACTGCTGATTTCATTTTTTCTGAAGACTGAAGACTTAAATCGAGACCCTCGACTTGATTCTCTGATTCAACCCAAGGCTCGGGGGCTACTTGATATCAAGTGCAATTTTTCCAAAATTGCACATTTCAAGAACAAGATGAAGATTCAAGATTCTGTGGACCCTCAACCTGACTCTTCGATTCAACTTAAGGCTCGGGGGCTACTCCATATGGAGTGCGATTCTTATCACACACCATATAATATTTTGAAGACTACTGATTTAATCAGAATAAACGGGGCTTAAGCACCTCATGGCCTCGTGACAACCAAGACCTGTCCAAGACTGATCAAGAGCTCGAAAAAGCACTCGATTGGCTTGGCAAGCACTCGGTTGATGCCATTGGATGTATAGTAGCAATTTTAACAACCAGACTAAATGTGTCCTCGTAGTCAATGCCATAACGTTGCTTAAATCCTTTTGCTACCAATCTGGCCTTATATTTATCAATTGAGCCATCTGCCTTTTTCTTAATTCTATACACTCATTTGCAATCAATTAAATTGTTGCTTTGATGAGCTGGAACCAAATGCCACGTCTTATTCCTCATAAGAGCTGAATATTCATCATTCATAGCTTCTATCCATTTGGAATCTTGTAGAGCTTCTTTTAAGTCACGTCGCTCCTCTACAACAGCAGCCATACACCAACACACTGTTCCATCAGTGAACCGTTTAGGTTCAGAGATGCCTTATTGAAGTTGAGTGGTTGGTCTTTGCATAGATTGTTGCAGCTCCTTCTGAGATGGAGTCTCATCATGACTGCCCGCAGAAGATCCACCAGAAGCAGCATGAGATCCCACTCCTGATTGTGCGACAGGAGAAACTGTATGAGAATGCTCTGACGGCCCGTGCGCAGGTGAATCAAGATGAGAATGCATGCCGCCTACTGCTGTGCCTGTTAGTGAGTTAGCCTCAGATCCGACGCTAAGCTCAGCATGAGAATTTGAGTCTGAGTTGTCTTGTAGCCCAATCTGGTAAGACAATATTTCACCAGGATTTTGACCCATGTTTCTTCCTGTATCTGTTTTTCCATGATCATGAGTACCTGGAGAGACAATACTGATCTCCTGCACTAGTGTGAGCATTAGAATTTTGATTATTACAGTTACCACCCCCTTGATAAAAATTGGGCAAAAGAAGAATCTCCTGTCGTAAACGTGCACCAGCATTCGGATGTAGTTTAGAAAAAGGAAACACTTGTTCGTCAAACACGACATCCCTGGAGATATAAACTCGTCCGGTGGAAAATCAAGACATTTATAGCCTTTGTGTAAAGCACTATAGCCAAGAAAGACACATTGATGGGAGCGAAAAGATAGTTTTCGTGAATTGTAAGGTCTAAGATTAGGCCAACAAGCACAACCAAAAGTGGGAAGGAAATTGTAATTTGGTTTTCAATTTTGGAGTGTTTCCATAGGAGATAAAAGATCAATGACCTTGCTAGGAAGCATGTTGATAAGATGACTGGCCGTGAGAAAGGCTTCATCCCAAAACTTTAGAGGCATAGAAGCATTGGCAAGCAAAGCATGTCCTACTTCAACAATGTGCCTATGTTTTCTTTCGGCAGAGCTATTTTGTTGATGAGCATGAGGACAAGAAACAAGATGAGCTATTCCAATTTTTTGAAAAAACAAATTTAATTTCTCATATTCACCAACCCAATCCTTTTGCATAGCAATAATTTTCTTATCGAATTGGCGCTCAACAAGATTCTGGAAATTATGAAACACTTGAAAGACATCGGATTTTCTTTCAATCAAATAGGTCCATGTATATTTGCTATAGTCATCAATAGAGCTTACATAGTATGAATGTTTTCCTACTGAAACCGGGGCTGGACCCCAAACATCAGAAAAGATAACCTCCAATGGAGCCATAGACACACTAGTAGACTTGGGATAAGGTAGTTGATGACTTTTTGCCTTTTGACATGAATCACAAACTAAATTTTCTCTAACCTCACTAGAACAAGGAAGCTCATTATTTCTAATAACATGCTCAACTATAGAAAAAGAAGGATGTCCTAAACGACAATGCCATTGATCTGAAGAAGGTTTGGTAACACCAAGAACTTGCTTGCTGCTGCTTGCTCTTGAAGGCTCTAAGGGATATAGACCACCCTTGCATCTACCTTGATGAAGGATTTTCTTCGTGGCTTGATCCTTGATAAAGAAAGAATTTGGATGAAATTCAAGATAGGCTTTATTATTTGAATGTAAACGATGAACAGATAGGAGGTTTTTCCGAGCACTAGGAACATGCAAGATATTATTGAGATGAATTTTTTTTACTAGGGGTATGAAAAACTGAATAACCAATATTACTAATGCTTGCGAAAGGGCCTCTAGCTGACTTGGTTAGATGGCCTCAGTAGCACTCCTCAGGTCCTGGGTTCGACTCCCCGTGGGAGCGAATTTCACGCTGAGGTTAAAAAAATCCCCTCGTCTGTCGCCATAACCAAAGCACAGGTCAAGGCCCGGCCCAGGTCGTATCTGTGGTTGGCTTGGGCTCTCCTACCTGGGGGTAGTTGCAGAAGCCGTCAGCCCAGTGGTTGTCTCACAAGGGCTACGGGCCCCTGTGTAAGGGTGGGG
Source organism: Urochloa ruziziensis (assembly GCA_015476505.1). Lineage (NCBI taxonomy): Eukaryota > Viridiplantae > Streptophyta > Magnoliopsida > Poales > Poaceae > Urochloa > Urochloa ruziziensis. The sequence goes on along the minus strand of CM027125.1, from coordinate 11,653,399 downwards.
CAGAGGTTCGGGGGTTTTCTCGACCTGCGTGAGAAGGTCTTCTCTCTTAACAAAATGCCCGGAGGCTGTCTTACCCCCCGCAGGTCGAGTTTTTAATATTACTAATGCTCATACCTGACATCAGCACCATGCACTTGATCTTTGCCATTGTACTTGGTGCGAGCTGTTAGCTTCTCAAGATTTCCAGCGACGTGGTCGCTTGCTCCACTATCAACATACCAATTGGTATCAATGCCGTAGGATGCCATGCCAGCCACCTTCTCTTGCTGTTGATACTCCTCATCTTCGTCATAGCGGTACCAACATCTTGTTGCTATGTGACCAACCTTGCCACAGATTTGACAGATTGGTTTTTCTGATTGCTTGCCGCTGGAGCTTCCCTGTCTTGGCGCATTGGTGGAGTTATTGTTTCTTCCACCATTACCATGCCCACGGCCTCCACCTCGACCACAGCCTCCACGCCCTTGATTGAAGCCTCCTCGTCCTCTCGAAGCTGCATTGGCAGAGGACTGAAACTAACTCCTATTGCCTGAACCATACAGATGCTCCAATTGCGCATCATAGCACATGATTTGTGCATATGGATCACTAAGATTCGCAGGTTCAGTACGAGACATATAAGGGGATACTAGCGGGTTGTAGTCTGCATCGAGTCCATTAATGATAAACGACGCCAGCTCTTCATCATCAAGGGGTTTCCCTGCTGCTGCTAGCTCATCACCTAGAGAACGCATCTTGGAGAAGTACGCAGCGGTATATAAATCTCCTTTCTTTGCGTTAGCCAACGTGATCCTCAGATTGGTTACACAAGAGTGAATTTGCGATGAGAACATAGTCTCTATCGCGTTCCATGCTTCAGTAGCCGTTGTCTTGCTCACAACGTGTTGCAGGACCTCCTTGGAGAGAGAATTGAGCAAATAGCTTAGGACCGTCTAATCTTGCGCTATCCATTGAGTATACGCAGAATTCTCGACGATCTCCTTCTTGTTGTCGGCCTTCATGACTTCAATAGTCTTGGCCGGCTCTTGCTTGGATCCATCTAGGTATCCCATAAGTTGCGCCCCACGAATTGCAGGTAATACCTGCGCCTTCCATAGAAGGTGGTTTTCTCTCATCAATTTCTCTGAGACGGGAAGACCAAGGGAAGTCGCCGAGCTAGAAGATGACGCCATGGATGTTTGTGGAAAAGGTGGCTTTGATGACCATGTAAAAATTATGGAAGCGTACAACCCTCGTGAGGGCCGCGTGTGTTTATATATCGGCAATGCCGTGTACAAGAGAAACATCCTAAACCGACTCCAAGGCTGTTACAACAAGTATCCTATTCGGTATAGACTAAATACCTTGACAAGATTGAGTACGATCTCTAGGATGTAGAGTACGACACAAATACATGACCTTGTTTACATGAGAGATACTATCTAACAAAAAGGTCAATGGCAATCTTGATCCCCTTGTTTGCTCCATGGATGTACTCTTGTGGGGACCTGATGGAGCCGTTGGGACCTCTGGTCTTGGTCTTGGTGTCGTAAGTGCCAGCATCATGCCATCTGCAAGGTCGATTGCCGTTAGAGGGGTTTCATGAGAAAATGCTAGCGAACTAGACCACACAGACCACACATGGGGGACATGTCAAGGATGGAAGAGGCTGGGAGCGTACGCGAGGCGGAGCATGATGGGAGCGCAGGTTTTGCTGGCTATGAGGGCACGGAGGTCCCGCCGTGCCCTCTCGATCTCTGCCATGTATTCTGCATCCACCACGGGTGCTACCTCTGACATTGCTGCTGAACTGATCGCCCCGTGGAAGCAGAACTGAAGGTGCAGTAGTTGGCCAAGAAACAGGGGAGCTCTGCTCTGGTTTGAACTTTGAAGCAGAGGATGGAGAAGCAGGGTTTCTCTTTTTTTGTAGGAAAGGGAGGGAGAAAAGGGAGGGAAAAGAGGAATCGAATGGAGTGGAGGCGTGGAGAAAGCAAGGGATGTCTTTAGACGAGAACAGTGTGTTTTGGAGGGGAGGATCTGTACGTTGAATTGATTTGATATGGGATTCTCAAAGTCAAGGCTGCTGAGCTTTCTACCACTTTCGTTCCTTGTGAGATGTGATTGGTCGTTGTCAAATCACCTGCTGTAAAATCTGAAACAGGTAAAGAAACTGCAGCTACCGCCTACCGAAGGAAGAGCGTGCCACTAATTTGTTTTTGTTTCAAATTTGGTCATTTCATCACGATGAGTGTAATAGGTCACAAGCAGCAGGTTACTAAATGGCATTGTCTTTGCGTTTCTCTTTCTTTAATTTACAATTTCATATAACAAAGGAAATTTTTTTGCTCCCATTTCTACAGATGCAAGAACAAGATGCAAGTGTGTGGTTTTGAGCCTTCGATTCAGTGGTCTAAGAACCATTCGTAGCCTTTCTACTCCCGAGCCTCGCCTAAAATTCGTGAAATATCTTAAAAATCATTCACAAATTAAATAGTTTTTGCACCTATGATGCCACTCACATATACTCCGACAGATTTTAGACGCCAAACGGAATAAAAAAAAAAGAGCAATACGGAAGAGGGGCGTAGCCAGGATTCAGACATAGGGGGGGCCAAGGTGTCAAGATCCATTGACTGTGTATTCAATCATATATATACACGAACATGATGTCCATAGAATAGTGGTTAAGTATTATGGACAATTGAATTCGTTGACTACACCGTATAAGCATTAATAGTTTTATTATTAGTGGAGCTTCAGACTTCAGAGACCAACTTATATATTGGTGTTACATACATGATAAAAAGCTACACGTGGGTTAATTTTTCATCAAAGTAGTATAAATAGAAGGAAAAATAGAAGAAATCTACTTTTTATATACTTAACATCCTCATGATCGTCCTAGGTAATTAAAAATTGGTAGTTCTCGGCTTAAACATCTAATGTCGTGCTAGGCTGGGATTGTAAAATTTAGTAACATGAAAACTTTATTAATCTATTTAGTCCTATCAATTAACTGAGAGACTTCAGTACTTCATATGGTTTAGCCTCCTGAAGTGACATGCAGGTTCATCCCAACAAAGGGAGGACACCTTTAGAAACGAATAGATGAGGCAGAGATGGCTACACGCCATTAGTTTAAAGTGTTGATGGGCTTTCGTAACGGGGTTGAGCTCGACGTCATATCCATCCATCGGCCTGAGCTGCAGTTTATGAGGATGGAGGGGACTTGTGTAGCAAAACTACCAGAGATTAGCAGGTGCTCTCTTGGAAACATACGATCCTTAGGGGGGCCAGGCCCCGGCGCCCCCCCCCCCCCCCCCCTGTGGCTCCGCCCCTGTACGGAAGTGGATTCCGGCTCTGCTTATGACAAAGCATCTTTTTGAAAAATAAACAGAGTTAAAATCAATAATAGGGAGACAAGAAACATGGTCGCGAACTCAAGATGCATGATTATCACCTCTCTGCATCTTTGCTGTAAAAGCCCTTTTGTTGCCATGCTGAATTTCTTTCTTTTTTCATGTGCAATCTTCCCAACCTAAACCGAGTTACATGTTGATATGTTTCTTTTTCCTACTGTTTACACTTCAACTTTACATGAATACGGGAGCATGTTTTCTACTCCCTCCATTATATTCCAAATTATAGGCCATTTTGACTTTTCTAAATACATAGAAACAATTAGAAACGAATGGGGTAGATTACATGTCTTAGTATCCATTTTTCTATTATTGGAAGTAATGGACTTTAGATGGTACTCCCTCTGTTCTAAATAATAGGTTGTTTTGACATTTCTAAATTCATAACTTTTGTTATGCACATAGATATACATTTTGCCTTAGTGCACTATAAATATTATGAATCTAAAAATGCTAAAACGATATATAATTTGAGACTGATAGAGTACATTTTATATACACTAAAGCGCGGGAGCATCTAAAGGTGCGGCAGCAACACATAGCTCGGCTTAATTATTCCAAACGCTCGTAGAGCTATCGTTTAGCCACACGGGCGCACACCAATCTGCATTCTCCGTTTCAGATTAAATCTTTAACAAATAACAACCAGTACAGTTTGGGACACATCCGCCCAATCTGTGCATGCAAACCAGGCTTCTTATTACTTGAAACTGTGACAACGAGAGCAAGCTAAGGGCCACATACGCACACATAAGCTAATCACACCTCACATGTGCCAGCAGTTGGAACAGGGCCATCCATGGGATGGGCAACAAAACATGCACACAAGTACAACACGTCAACACCCCATGCAAGTAACAGCATCCATAGCAGAAGACGAATGAGTTTGGAGTTCACCTGCGCAATGCACGATAACACCAGAGAGTAAGCAACTAAACAAAACTGGGAGATGAAATAAGCGTAGCGAGAAGCAGATAATTGAAATATATGTACCCGAGGACAGAACCCCTGAGCAATTTCTTCTTGTAGAAGTGCGAGTGCCGTGGCTCTTCGAAGAGGGAGGGATGGTGGCCTGCCTCCACCCCATCCCATTCCAGTGCATCCCACACATCCTTCTCGATCTCAACGGTCGGCTTTTTATGTTGTATGCCACGGCCCTCCATGGCTGGCAGTCGGCGCAGGTCCCAGCATCCCCTGATCTTGATGGTCATGAGCGCAGGTGCCAGCATCCGCATCTGGGCCTCACAAATCTGCCGCAACATTGGGAGGTTGTGCAGGTGGATGGTGGTCAGATTTGGGAAGGCGACGTGTACCTCTGGGTGCTCTTTGTCCATTATGAAGACATGCCTCAGGTCACCGCAGTCTATGATGTGGAGTGTCTCCAATCTGGGGAAGGATGAGGCCCACACGGGAAGCATGAACCGGAGTCGGGGGCAGGAGCGCAGGTTCAGGTGCCTGAGTTCTCTAAAGGAGCTGTAATGGTAATAGGGATCCCCTTTGCTCCAGATGCTGCGGGCCATCAGGAGATCCGATGCCCAAACGGTCTCTAGAGCCTCGAAGCCGTAAGTTCCTGGGAAGACAGTATCCAACCTGGTGCACCTCTCGACACGGCAATGCTTAAGGTAGTTCCATTCATTCATGGGCATATTAACACTGGTCGAGACGTCATGCAGATGCAGGGAATCGGCACACCTTCTCATCAGAAGAGCTAAATTATTACGCGTCGGGATATACCCAAGCAGTTCGCTCTCCAGCCCACGGCTCCCTTGGGCAATCCCAACATGGCGATCAAAACCTGTAGTCAGAGCCTCCGGGAAATCCTGCATGGGGGCATCACCAACCATGCCATGGATATCACCATAATGCTTTGCAAGAACCCTGTGAGTTGCTGCAGGTTGAAAATCCTCCTCCTCGCTATACACAGGCACGGAGGTGATATTGATGTTGAAGTAAACATCCACAAGCCGGCCCCTACTTCTGTAGGAGTCTATTGCAGGCCACAAGGTTCGAGCAAGCCTTGCGTCTGAAAGAGTGGCATGCACCTGCAGTATAAATGATTTATTGACATGGTCTATGGATGGCCGAGAATATCCAGCCCCAGCTCTTGTGTCGATGCATAACAGCTCTAGTTTTGGATGTACCCCGTGACGGCTCTTCTGATCCCATCTTATTGCGACAAGGCGCTCACAGCCAAGCAGAAATAATCGTTTGAGGCCTATCACTTGCACCACCATAGTTGTAAAGTCAAGTATCTTGATTCCAGTTCTGGATAGGTCTAGCTCCACAAGATTTGGTAATCCACGCAGAAATAAGTTCTCCAAACTCGTGCTGCCTTGTAGGCATATCTTGGAGATCTTGGCATCCTTCTGATCTGTAGATGATGGACGCGAAGTTTGTAGAGGTAGTAGATTAATAGCTGGTCTCCAATCGGATGCTGCTGCTCCATAGCCATCGAGGCTGAAGGAAACAAGAGATGGTGGAAGGGTATTGGTGGCAGCAACACATTCAAGTCCAACGCAGCCATCAAGAAGAAGCACCTTAGGGTTACTCGCCTTCAACAGGCTTCTTGGTACAAATTTCATCTCTCTGTCACCTGACAAATCAAGTATTTCCAGCTTTGCCGTGTCCATAAATGAGTCATCTACATCTGTTGTCGCCCCTTGATGATTCCAAGGTTTTGTAATCCTTAGCCCATAAAGGTGAGGGAGCATTTTCCTTATTTGATTGATGTACAGCTGCCAGCACCTAACTCCCTCTATAGTTAACTCCTTGAGGTTAGCCATGAGATCCATCTTGTCTTCGGATAGCATCTTGTCCCATTCTGTGTAGCGCATCTCAAGCACACGTAGGCTAAGCAAGAATGTCCACTCTGCATCCACATCGCAATCTCGCTCCGTTGTCTTGTGCTTACAGTTGCCCAAACCAAGGAACCTTAGCCTATTGCATGCACGGAAAGGTGGTGATATAAAACAGAAGGCACAATAAGAGAGAACCAGCACAGCAAGGATGCTGGAATATTTAAACATTGATGGCAATACGGCTGGGCAATCTAGTTGCAGATCACATGGTCTTTCAAATGTCAAGAAGAACGACGATGTTGTTGCGGGTATATTTTGTATACCATGTACTTCATGTTCCTGGGAGGTGATTGAAATCCAACGATCTTTAGCTAGACACCTCGTAGAAACAGTAACATGTGTTGTAATCGTTTTTACCAGAAAGGTAGGCTTCAACTTTTCAAGCACACGATGAAGCAAAGAAGCATCGCACTCCCATCTTATCTCTTGATGCAATGCTTTGCTGATTTCCATTTCTTTATCCCCTTGTATGATCCCATCGCATATCCAGAAGTTATTAGAACGAGCAGCCCAACTCAATCTGGTGGTACTGTGGAAATTGTAGTGTAGAGAAAGATCGAAGAGACAACAATCTCTGACCATTGTTGTGTCAATATCCAGCATGCATGGGTGGCGAGCAATTATGGTAGCAGCCTCTCCATGGACCAGTGCACAAAACTGTGACTCATTAATCTGATACTCTCCATGAACCAGTGCAGCAGAAAGGAAAAGGTGGGTGTATCTTAGCTTTTCTGCTATCCGAGAACGGTGGCTATGAATCGTCAGCAACCTTCTCTTGAATGTCCATATCATTCTGTTGTTACGAAATTCAGTCATCTGAGGAATGCCAAATCTGGTGACATCCACCTCATCATCACTTCCATTGAGAAAAATCATCATAAACCTACAGTCCCTCAGTGTTCGATCAATCTCTGTTGCAACACTTGGTATCACATCCCTAGAGTGTTCATCCAGTCCATTAAAGTCATCCTCCTCATCCTGTGTACTGAACATGATTTTTGTATGGTCAAGTTTTAGCGCCATTGCAATAGCTCTCTGCATTTCCCTTCTGCCTTTCCACTCCGAACAGTCAATGTAAATTATTTTGTCAAAGCATAGCTCTCGGGGGCCATCCATTTTCCTTGTCGAAAGTGAGTGTGATATGGAACTAAGGACTGGGGAGGCCCCAATTCCATCCCATCCATGAAAATATATAATTTTTTTCTCTGGCCTTCCCTTAACATATTCAAGTACCTGCTCTTTGGCTTCATCAATATCCCACCCAAATATCTCCTGAAACGGAGGAACCATAAAGTAAAATAAGGCCTCGTTTGTCGAAGCTACAGTTTATTTATTGACAGTTACATGCATGCATACTCCAATCGATCGCATAAAACAATAAATAATACGGTGTATATGTATTTATATGTATATACTAATTGCGAATTAACTGCTACAGACATCCTCATCCCAAACTGTGTGGAACCGCCATCATAAGTTGTTTCTTTTTTTCAACCATTTGGAATTGATCATTTCTTTTGATGAGGGGTTACCACATGTGTTTCGTGCTAGAACTATCTGTGATAACGGTCAAAGCAAATGCACTCATAACTAGAACCATTGATGATAGTTATGCAACACAGATAATTGTTGTACATATAAATAAGAAAAACACTAATTTATAATCTACAGCATTTTGTGTGTGCAAGCATGCATCTAGGCCACATTGTGGGGTAATGGTTATTTATGTGGTTAATGACAATATAATAAGTAAGGATGCACGTTGTTTTGCCAGCAAGGACTGCATGGTAAAACAAAACACATCAAAGGTGCAGAAGCATGGTAAATGATGGAATTCATAAAGATATGAGGACAGGCTAGGTTAAATGATCAACGGATTAGATAGGCTCAATTTTTTTAGGCATACTATAAATAGTGGTTTGAATTTAGGTCTAGAAGCCATGTTTGTCTTGCACATTAGGTAACTCTATCTGCATAGACATAAGAGGAAGACCCAAGAAATCAAAGGAACGAAGCTTGGACAAAGAAGATGAAAGAATTAGTTCTCCCACCAAATTCGAATTTTATCATCAGTTTGAGATCAACATTTCATTGGATTTTATCCCCCTGCCCCCATGAAGTGGATTTGGATGAGTAAGTGTACGCCCAAGATAAACATTTTTACATGGCTCCTGAATATGAGGAATATCTCGAGGAAGAAAAAATATTTAGAGTCAGGATAAAGCTGTTTTCTATGCCACAACCTATTTTTCAATATGCCAATGGATGGAAGAAGTGCTTCCCCCACTATAGTTAGAAAAATTCCTATTTTCCTTTCATTAAGGTACGAGAGCTTCTTATTCCACAAGAATGAAAGAACCTTTTCATTTTTTCATATACTAGGGGTTTTTACTTGGAAAAGACAATGTTCCATACTAAAGGATTCGGGTCCATAACCACGAGTTCCCGTGCACTCGATCTTGTAGCTCTTAGCAACGAGGCCCTATCCATTAGTATTCCACAAAAGAAATCCATTATAGAAACTAATACAATTAGATTAGCTCTTTATAGCCAAACTTGGGGTTTGCGAGCCAAGATAAGACCGGACTGGACTGGACATCGAACTGGCCACCCTCTCGGTTCGCGGTTTGAATGTTAAAACGTTAAACCACTAACTCAATAAAACAGTTCAATAAACATAAATTTTAGCAATATTCATAACTGAGGCCATGGCTCACTGGTGTGTCAGCAGCTTCCAAAGCCAGCGGCCCATGCTCTCGAACCCATGTTTTTTTCCATTTTCTCAGCATTTAACCATGCTCCCACTACCGTTCGCTCGACATGTGCCCTGGCAGCCGGTTCTGATCTGGTTCCTATAAAAATAGGGCAGTTCATCTAGTTTAAAGAGTGTTGATTTGTTTACCCGATCTTTTAGGCAGACCGGATGGCAGGGGCTCTGATTCCTTGTTTTTCCACTCGGTCCAGTTCTAATAACTATGTCCCACACCTGTTTTTCATGGAAATTTTCATTGTATGGCTGTGTAGTGTACCTACGACTTCATTTTTGAGAATAAGACCCCTAGTGTGGCAGGATGGAAATCATCTTTCTGAAAAGAAGTTATCCTACATTTCCTGTTCACTATATGAAAACATGTTTTAGGTAACAGGTCTACGTGACCTATTACAAGAAACTTAAAGGTAACAGACTTCATATAACCTGTTACTAATGAGGCTACCTAGTCTGGGTCTGGGAAACAATAAATTCTGTTACCTTTAACTCATACTAGTAATGGACATAAACAACACCTGTAACTAATACATTTGGTAACAGACTTTAGCAGTGTTCATTATCAAAGTTTGTTGCCAGTATGGGCACATTGGTAATGGGCTCATGTATTTTCTTAGCTGTAGTGGGCCTAGTTTACCCCATTAATTTTATCTTAGCTTAATTATTAGAGCTCATGAGCTACTGCCCGCAGAAACAGTTATTGTTTGCTTCACAACAGCTCGTGATTTGTTAACGGTTTTTGCCTTTCTTTTATATTGGCTTCGGGATTACTTACCGACTCTTAAAAGTTGTATTTTTCTCCTCCTTATCCCTTGTCCTTCCTTCTTCCCATTCCCATCACTTGTCCCTTAGGCCACTGGTTGATGATCTTAAGAAACTTTGGAGGCTTGGTGGGGAGGTTTGGGATAAGTTCCACACTACTGCAAAGACCCTCATTTTTATGGGCCCATTCATGCTGGGGTAAAGCGCACCTGTGTATTTATTCCATTTGCACCGACCTGAACAACAACTGACATCGCTAATCAAGTAAAGTATCGATGTTGTTTTACACTAACACATTTACTTAAAAGTACCAGTGTTGTTCCACACTAGCACGTTTATCCTAATATCCTAGCGGGCTTGAAACTTAATGGATTCAAATAGTTATTTGACACAGCATTTTGAAGTTGGGCCAATTGTGATACGAATTTTAATACGTTGGTAAAGAGAGAAATAACTGCTCTGCTCAGAGCATATACAATGTGAATTCAAGAAAAAGAAGTTATAAGCACTTTATCTTCCACGTGTATGTATTGTGCCACTCCATAGTTCTTGTTAGCCATCCAGGAAAAGTTTACCTCCATCCACAAAGCTAGGGAAAGTTTTAGAGTTTTCAATTGCTATATGTCTTCAATTCCACATCATCATGATAGTACAACAGTTTTTTGAACTGTGTTGTGCTCAATTTCATGCAAATCAGATGTGCTCTGCCCAACCTACTATTCTTGTTCTAGCTCGCTCCCTCATTCTTGTTCGCCATCCAGGAAAAATTCAACTCCATCCACAAAGTTAGGGAAAGTTTTAGAGTTTTGAAATGCTATATGTCTTCAATTGCCCGTCATCATGATTGTCATTGAGTTTTTCGGACTATGTTGTGCTCAATTTCATGCAAATCAGGCGTGCCATATGGCCGAACCAATTCCGGAGCATCATGTCTCTCACCGCATCCTCCAATAGCTTGGGGTGTGTGTGTGTGGGGGGGGGGGGGGGGGGGGGTTGGGGAGATAAAATTGTAACATCATCTCCTACGTGACGAGGGAACCTTCCTTCTTCCGAGGACATTGTCAAGTTCTATGGCAACTCATGGGCTTGGTGGAAAGAGTACGTGACCTTTCGGAGCGTCAAGAAGCTACACTCATCTTTTCACGAAAGTTGTTTCAATTTTGTTTTAGGTAAAATTGATTTGATGAATTGTGTTTGTGCTGTGGACTAGAACAAGTTTAATTTTCATGTTATGTTATATTAACTTGCGTTTATTGAATTATTGAGTTTATTTTTTGTTGTTATTTAATTAACATTCTAACCGGTATAATTTTTGACTGGTTAGAATTTCTTTTAGTTCTGACCCGGTCCAATATTAAGTCCGTTAGAATGTATTGATATTCTAATCAGCCCAATAATGCACTGGTTTCTTATTATTCTAACCACCCAAATATTAGATGCTTAGAATGTGTGCCTATATATAGGGGAGAGAGCCCTAACCTTAACCTTCATCCTATCATGAGCCTTGCTCCTATACCCCTTTGTCGCCGCGCTCCTCCACTGCTCCTCGGCCTCGCTCCACCGCTCCTCCACCTCACTGCATCACTCCTCCATGTTGCTTCACCACTCCTCTGCCTCACTCCTCCACTGCCATAGCTCCTTCTTCATCGATGGCATCCTCCGCGAAACAAGTGGCCCAGGCTGCCACTGCCACAGAGACCACTGTGATGGAACTCGCTAAGGCCATGACCCGCATGACAGTTCTGGTGGCGAGGGAGGTTGTCTTCTGCTGCTTTGCATGGGTAGCCTCCGGATCTGCAGCCTCCTTGACCAGATCTGTAGCTGAGGCACAGAAAGCGCTTGCGTCCTCGGCCGTGCCATGGCAAATGAGAGTGACAACTATGGGGGAGGCATGCCACGCTCGAGTCTCAAGTCAGATCTACCACTGCGGCAGCATCCTCGGCAGTGGTGAAGGCCCGTGCTCACGTGGCCTTAGAGCGGGAGCTTACTAGCTGCCATTTTATCCTCCCCTTCAATCATGACCTCCATCATCATGCTAGCGACAGCCATAGGGCGGATGGTGCCATGCCAGAGGTTTTATGACTAAATTACCCTTTTGCTCAGTTTGGACTTCATCATTCTGAATGCCTCTATATATCATTACTATGTGAATGATGAACTAATTAGTTTAAGTTAAGCTTAAATTCTGTTATGTGAATGCCTCTATATATCATTACTATGTGTCCAAATGATATTGATTAGGAGAGTACATGTATTGTTTTGAACATCTAGCATGTATATGTTCACACTCCGTTTAATGTGCATCTGTCGTTCATAACGATGTGTATCTAGTACTCATCAATCTGATGGACCAAAGATTTTTTATGGGCACTAACAATATTCTATCCGATGCTAAACTACAGCATCTACACTAGTAATTAAAGATTTAACAAACATGGCAACCTAACTAAACATTGGTAGGAGTAGGAACAAAAATGTACATGCACTAAACTAACATCAGCAGTCTTAAGTAGCCAAATGTATCGGTGCTTAGTGAAAACTGATTAGAATAAGGAATTTTTCTAACCGATGCCAAAGCACATAGGCACGGATGAGGGTTTCGCACCGGCAAGTATGAGGTTTCATGTAGTAGTGCAAGCGCGAGGACTTTTGCTTGTATGACATGTTGTTCACCACCATCAATGATATTCTTGCATGTCATACACTACGGGAGAATGGACTTTCGGTCCCTCTCCCTTAGTACCGGTCACCTGGAGCCGGTACTAAAGGGGGCCTTTAGTACCGACTCCAGGTAACAGTGGCAAAAATGCCAAGTTAGTACCGGCTGGTAACACCAGCCGGTACTAACGTGCATCCCTGTCCCCACCCACCAATGGGCAGATGACACGTTAGTACTGGCTGGTGTTACCAGTCGGTACTAACCTGACCGTGCCAAGTTAGTACCGGCTGGTGTTACCGGCCGGTACTAAATGTCAAAGTTTAGTACCGGCTGGTATTACCAGCCGGTACTAACCTGGCACGTCTATATCTGCCACCCTTCTTCCAGCTCGAGCTCAGACCGAGCTCGAGCTTCTTCCTCTCTCCATGGCTTGCTAGGGGGAAGTTTTGCCCATTTTTTTCAAGATTTGTGAAGATTTTACTCATCTAACCGCGTCAAAGGTTAGCAACTTCATCCTCTCTTCTTTCCCGGTGTTTATTTTTCGTTTTATGGTTTCTACAAAGAGAAATTAGTGATTTTAGGATGTGAGGGAATGTGCATATTTTTTTTAATTTGTAGATATGTAGAATCGATTCGTTGAGTTTTAGAGAAGGTTTAGTAGATAGTATGTATATGACATGTTTAGAATAATTTTTTAAAATTATTTTATAGTGACATTTGTACATATTATTATTCTATTTTTTTTAAATACGTCACGTCTTTTCTATTTGTATATTAATTTAAGATATGTGGAATTGGCTATTTCAATTTAGAGAAAGTTTACTCGATAGTTTGCATATGACACGTTTAGAGTTACTTTTTTCGAATTATTTTGCAGTGACATGTTATTATTCTGGTTTTTAATTATAATTAGAAATGTTATGTAAATCTTTACTTCTAAGTTAATTTGTAGATGGTAATACATTTTGAAGAAAATGTTATTCTTTTGTTGAGGATTAAAAGGCTCGTGGTCATATTAATATGGCTTCCGCCGGAGGTAGTGGTACCAGTGATGGTGATCGTAGTTCGTCTCACGGAAAGGGTAAAACTCCAGTAGTACCTAATGAGAAATCGAAAAAACCAGGAGCTTGAGTGAAAGCATAACTTTGTTTTTTACAAAAGAAACATGAAGAATGTGTTGCAAAGGGTGAGGAACCAGGTTTCGATCTTGAAGATCTGTTGCGACGCTACGCTCCATCACCACCAAACCAAGTTTCACCATCTGCCGCACCAGGAAAAAATATATCAAAGCATCCTAAGGATGGTTGAAGATCTAGGCCGTGTTGCATGTTGGAAGTGGAGAAATTTATGTTGCTTTGAATAAATTATGTTTGTAATGTTTTATTTTTGAACCTCGATCGTGTTGCATGTTGGAAGTGGAGAATTTTTTGTTGCTTTGAATAAATTATGTTTGTAATGTTTTATTTTTGAACCTTGATCGTGTTTCATGTTGGAGTTTTAGAAATATATGTTTATGTTCAATAAATTGTGTTGAATCAATTTTGAAACGGGAACTTTAATATTGCAGATGGACCGGCAATGAATGTACGGCGGCCGAGCCACATCAGCGTGGATTAATGGCCTAGAATCTTTTCTCAATGCAGCAGAGGCCAACAGATCACCAAAGGGTTTAATGTTCTGTCCGTGCAGTGTTTGCCAGAATATGAAGGAATACAAGAAAAGGGATACTCTATAGTCCCCACTGTTCGCCTAAACGGCCGTTTAGCCCGTTTACACACCGTTTAAACGCTACACAGTGCCTAACTGTGTCCGTTTAATCATCCGTTTAGCCCGTTTAATGGCCGTTTAATCCGTTTAATTGGTCGTTTAGTCCGTATAATGAGCTAAACGGTGGGTGACCGACTGTTTACCGTTTAGCGTTTAGGATAACACTGATAGTCCCATATTTATAGATAGAGGTTTCATGAGAAGCTATAACGTTTGGACCAAAAACGGTGAACATGGAGTTATGATGGAAGATAATGAAGAAGATGATAACAATGACTTTCCAGACTAGGCATTTCTTCATGAAGTTGGTGGCTTTCAAGATGAACCAATGGACGAGTGTGAAGCAAATGTTGCACAAGAGCAACCACCAGACGAGCTAGGTCAGGTGTTGGTTGATGCATAGAAAGACAGTGAAACTGCGAAGGAGCAGAAGAAGTTTGAGAACATGTTAGAAGATCATCGAAAGCTATTGTACCCTGGTTGCAAATCGGAGCAGAAGAAGTTGGGTACAACGCTAGAGATGCTGAAATGGAAGGCAACTAATGGTGTCACCGACAAGGGATTCGGTGAGCTATTAACCATTGTAAAGAACATGCTTCCTGAAGGTAACGAGCTGCCGTCGACAACATACGAAGCTAAAAAGATGGTTTGCCCACTTGGATTGGAGGTACAGAAGATTCACGCATGTCCTAATGATTGTATCCTGTATCGCGGCAAGGAATACAAGAACTTGCAATCTTGTCCAATTTGCAAAGCAATGCGGTATAAGATCAGGCGAGACGATCCTGGTGATGTTGACGGGCAGCCAGTCAAGAAGAGAGTTCCTGCAAAGTTGTTGTGGTACTTCCCTGTAATATCACGTCTGAAACGCTTGTTCAAGAACAAAGATAACGCTAAGTTGATGCGGTGGCACAAAGAAGATCGCAAGGCAGACGGTATGATGAGACACCCCGCAGATGGGGCCCAGTGGAGAAACCTTGACTGAGAGTACCCTAAATTTGATAAAGACCCAAGGAACATAAGATTTGGTCTTAGTACTGATGGGATGAATCCGTTCGGTGAGTTTGGCTGCAGTCATAGTACATGGCCTGTGCTGCTATGTATCTACAACCTTCCTCCTTGGTTGTGCATGAAGCGGAAGTTCATCATGATGCCGTTGCTTATAGAAGGGCCAAAAGAACCTGGCAATGACATTGATGTGTTCCTGCAACCCTTGATTGATCATCTCTTACTGCTATGGAAGGAAGAAGGCATACAAGTTTGGGATGAGTACAAAACAGGAATCTTTCGACCTCCGAGCTTTGGTTTTCGTAACCATCAATGATTGGCTTGGACTTGCAAAACTGTCGGGACAATCGAACATGGGATACTGCGCCTGCACCCACTGTCTAGAAGAAACAGATAGCGTTTATTTGAAACATTCTAAGAAATGCATATACATGGGCCAGCGCCGATTTCTCCTGTCGATCATCCCCTAAGAAAAGAAGGGAAACATTTTCAAGGACAGTCCGAAACTCGTCCTAAGCCTTTGTTTCGTAATAGAAAGCGTGTGTTTTCAATGATCAAGGATGTGAAGATAGTATTTGGAAAGGGTCACGGTAGCCAACCTGTTCCTAAGGATGACCATGGACATGCTCCAATGTGGAAGAAAAAGTCTATATTGTGGAACCTACCTTATTGGCAAGTCTTACAGGTTCGCAACGCAATTGATGTGATGCATCTGTCAAAGAATCTTTGCGTGAACATATTAGGCTTCCTAGGAGTGCATGGTAAGAAGTCTAAAGACATAATGGCAGCAAGACGCGACATGCATGAGCTAACACAATGAAAAGGCTTGGAACCCGAAAAGAGAGACAAAGGACGTCACTATTTGAATCCTGCCAGCTACAATCTCAGCAAAGAGGAAAAGGAAAGTATGTTTGCTTGCTTGAACAGTATCAAGGTCCCGACAGGATACTCCTCGAATATACAAGGCATAATAAACGTGAAGGAGAAGAAAATCCTAAACTTGAAGTCCCATGATTGCCACGTCCTGATGACACAATTACTTCCTGTTGTACTTAGGGGTGTTCTACCGGGGAATGTAAGGTTGGCAATCGTAAAGCTTTGTGCGTTCATGAATGAAATTTCACAGAAGGCCATAAATCCAAAGAATTTGATAAAGCTACAGAAAGACATTGTCAAATGCCTTGTAAGCTTCGAGATGATCTTCCCACCTTCCTTCTTCAACATAATGACACACCTGCTGGTTCATATTGTGAATGAAATTACTATCTTGGGTCCAGTTTTTCTACACAATATGTTTCCTTTTGAAGAAGTACGTTCGCAACCATTCACGGCCAGAAGGATGCATTGCCAAGGGCTACGTAACAGAGGAGGTAATTGACTTTTGCGTTGACTTTATTCCTGACCTCGATCCGATTGGGCTCCCGGTTTCACACCATGAGGGGCGACTAAAGGGAAAAGGCACACTGGGAAAGAAATCTGTTATGGACATCCCGTATAGTGAAATCAGCCAAGCAAACTTCACGGTTCTTATGAATTCATCCAAGGTGGCTTCGTATATTGACGAGCACATGAATATTTTACGGTCCGCAAATCCAGAGAAAAATCTTGGTTGGATTACACGGCAACATATAAAAACTTTTGAAGACTGGTTCAGGACAAAATTATTGGAGAACGACAGAGTTGTTCAAGAAGTTCAGTGGCTGTCTAGAGGACCATCGAACACAGTCCATCAATACCAAGGGTACAAAATCAATGGGTATACATTTTACACAACAGCTCAAGACAAAAAAGGACCAACCAAAATAGTGGTGTCCGTATGTGTGTAGGAAACAATATTGAGAAAAAGGACAACAACTATGGTGTCATAGAGGAGATATGAGAACTTGAATATGGACCCACAGTCGTGCCTGTGTTTCGTTGCCAATGGGTGGCTAGAGGAGCCGTAATCAAGGACCGGTATGGGATGACCACAGTGGACCTTCTGAAAACTGGATATAAAGATGATCCATTCGTTCTAGCCAAAGATGTGACACAAGTGTTCTATGTGAAGGACATGTCAAGCAAACCGAAGAAAAAAACCACTGATAAGTCACAAAACAAGTCTGAAAATAAGTCAGAAGATGAGCCGAAACGGCACATAGTTCTTCCAGGTAAAAGAAAAGTTGTTGGAGTTGAGGATATTTCAGACAAGTCAGAAGATTATGACCAGATCGATGATGGTCCTCCATTTTCAGTTGATCTTGACCCCAGCATCCTCTTATCGAAAGAGGACACGCCTTACTTACGTCGCGATCACGCCCAAGGAACTTTCGTCAAAAGAAAGATTATCGACAATGTAATAGATAATGATGAGTAGCTTTAAGTTATGTACTAATGTAAGAACTGTGCCATATTTGTCTCAATTCTTGATACTGTTCATGCAATTGGGACACAATATTATCACAATACAATATTATATTTTTGCATGGTAGAAATATTTTTTACTTCCATTAATTTCGAATTACTATGATCGTTGAAACAGTAAATTAGAAAAAACTAACCAAGTTTTATTTAAATTGATGAAATCATTGTATAGAATATTACTGATAATAGTGTTGTGTATTTTTGCACGGTTGAAAATGAGATGTTTTCGATTTAGTACGAATAACACAAATATAACCACATATATACCCTATTAGTTAGACATAATTGCTACTAATTGCTAAAGGTACTTATTGTGCTAATTAATATTTTTGTTGTGTGTATAGAATTAACAATATGCTAACAAATTTAATTCTCTATTTTTTGCTTTATTGTGCTAGTTATGTGGCATATAATAAGTAAAAAATAAATATATAAAAAGAAACAAAAAATAGAAAAGAAAATGGGCGAGACAGGTTAGTACCAGCTGGAGAGGCTAGCCGGTACTAACCTGCCTCCCCATTTTCATTTCCCGCGCGCTACGATGCCTTCTGGCCAGCCACCTTCTAAGTGGCAGAGCAAGGACAAAGAGAAGGTTGTGGACGTGGAAGAGGAAGTGGACCCAGTTCGAGCCTTCTTCGATGCACAGAAGGCGAAGAGGATAGCTTTGAATAAGAAGCTAGAAATAGATCCAGTTGGGAAGGCACACTTCATGAAAGAGACGACCACGCCAAGGGAGAAAAAGAAATAATCGGATTATGATCGGCAGATCAGAAAGTTCCACGCCAACCCCAAGAACCTAAAAAGAAATGCAAAACCTATTCCCTAGCTCGGAGAACAATCCCAACAATCGGTCGCTCCGTTGGTAGTGCGGGATGACGTACGTCCAAATGAATCAAGAGATCCGATGACCATGGCTGGGATGATAATCCTAACAGATTTGACAAAGACTCAGTTGTTAGGGAATGCCGTACTAGAAAAAAAGGGTCGGAAGCCGTTTGTACTCGTTGAGCCTCTCATATGGCCAGAGTTATTACCGTATCTACAAACGAGAATGTCCGCGTTGCACAAGTGGTATATGGTCCACCGTATCTTCACAGTGCTGACGTCAGCGCTTTTTTTCATTTTTCTTTTCATGTAACTAATATAAAAATAATAGAAAAGTAGTGAAAATGCTAGAAAATTGTAGGAAATGCTAGAATATTAGTAGAAAATACTAGACAATGTTTGGACATGCAATGTGCCCAGCGCTGACGTCAGCACTTCACAGTGCTGACATCAGCGCTTTTTTTCATTTTTCTTTTCATGTAACTAATATAAAAAATAATAGAGATGTTTGAGACTTAATATTTTTTTAGTGTCAGTGAAAATGGATCCTTTCAATAACAACGAAGACTACATGCATGAGATCATTCGTGGTGGCGGTGGCTCGTACGTACCTCCCGTTGAGAATGAAGAAGGACCTGAGGATGATGGTAGGCAGTATTTGAACTTGAATTCTGATGTGGAGGAAGATAATAATCAGGAGGAAGATAGTAATCATGAGCAAGGTAGTGATGAGGAGGGAAATCAAGAAAATGCTGAGGAAGTCGTGGTAATACAAATTTGATTCTATCTATGTACATACATTAAATATTATTTTTACATGTATTAATTAGTTGATATATATTTTTTCAGACAGCAGAATCGATGAAGAAAAAACGGAAACGTGGATCTAAGAGGAAGATGGAAGGTCATACGACCATCATGGCAGTGACGGATAACGGCGAGCCGACACACCCTCCAGGCGTCAAGACAATGTTTGTAAATCAAGTGGGCGCTCTTGTGAGGGAAAATGTACCCATAAAGTACAGGCTATGGAAGAGAACGAAATCAACTGACAATGAAGAAGATATTGTTCCAATTTTGGAGAAAGCTATGTTATGGAAAGAGATAACGGATCATTTCTTCTTTCCGTTGGGAAAGAAGATAAAGTGATGAAATGGGCTTTTCAGAAGATGGCTATTCAATTCCAGAGCTTCAAGAAGAAGTTGGTTCGAGATTTTGTCAAAAAGGGTCTTACTCCAGACTTCGAGAAAAATTACAAGAAGCAACGGCTCTGGTGGAATGAATTCATGCAGAATAAGACGTCGGCAGACAGCGAGACACGATCACAACAAGCCAAAGAAAATTCAAGCAAAAGGACAAGCAGCCATAATCTTGGGCCTGGCGGTTATTCGGTTGCGATTCCGAAATAGGAAAGGATGGAGGCACGTCTAATTGAAAAAGGGATCGCACCGCAGACCTTGAGTTGGCCAAAACGAGCAAGATATTACTTCTATGCTCATGGAGGCACACTAGACCCGGATACTGGGTTGTTTGTGACTAGCGATGCACTACGAGAGGCTACCCAAAGACTCCAAGAGGCAATGAGGCATGTGGAAGATGGAACTTTCCGGCCAAACAGAGAGAAAGACGAGCTGACTTACGCTCTTGGAAATCCAGAACACACTGGACGGACCCGAGGCATGGGCATAGTTCCATGGAAACATGGCTTTGCTGAAGATCTTGAAACCTACCGAAGCAGATGCAGAAGCAAGGCAGCGGCGGCAGAGAACTTCCGTGCCCTAGAAGAGCGGATAACTTCTCTTGAGGTAGTCGTAAGCCAACGCTCAGCAGCTCCCAACTTGGACATCAGTCCCGCCTCCCAGCATCGTAGCAGTGTCGCTGACACAGAGCAACCACTTCTGTACCCCGTTGATGCCATCACGGTGAGTACCAAATGTGAGCTTCTGTATCCTGTTGGGAAAAAGCTCAAAGTTTGTGCTGAGGGTTTAGCGGAACCACCTGTAGAAGGGGAGGTACTGCATTGCCGTCCGATTCCTGAAGGATACGCCAAAGTCCAAATTGCTCGATTGAGAGATGGTTGGGATGATGTGGAGCTCCCAATCCCTATAGGTTGAGAAGAAACAGAACTACAACATGCCGTAAGCACATGGGTCCCTTGGCCAAAACGTGATATAAGATTGGTGGAAGGCGCCATAGGTTCCGCTCAGAGCTTGAGACAAAGATCACCAACGCCAGCTGACAGGAATCAAAGTGGTGGTCCACCTTCTCCACCAGCTGCACGGGACCCCAGCACGGATCCGCCGTCACCAGCAGCACACAACAACCCAGCCCCGCCATCACCAGCAGCACACAGCGACTCAGCCCCGCCACCACCAGCAGCACACAGCGACCCAGCCCCGCCATCACAAGCCGCAGAACAGCGAGAGAGGAAGGCACACACGATGCCTTCTGGCCAGCCACCTTCTAAGTGGCAGAGCAAGGACAAAGAGAAGGTTGTGGACGTGGAAGAGGAAGTGGACCCAGTTCGAGCCTTCTTCGATGCACAGAAGGCGAAGAGGATAGCTTTGAATAAGAAGCTAGAAATAGATCCAGTTGGGAAGGCACACTTCATGAAAGAGACGACCACGCCAAGGGAGAAAAAGAAAGAATCGGATTATGATCGGCAGATCAGAAAGTTCCACGCCAACCCCAAGAACCTAAAAAGAAATGCAAAACCTATTCCCCAGCTCGGAGAACAATCCCAACAATCGGTCGCTCCGTTGGTAGTGCGGGATGACGTACGTCCAAATGAATCAAGAGATCCGATGACCATGGCTGGGATGATAATCCTAACAGATTTGACAAAGACTCATTTGTTAGGGAATGCCGTACTAGAAAAAAAGGTCGGAAGCCGTTTGTACTCGTTGAGCCTCTCATATGGCCAGAGTTATTACCGTATCTACAAACGAGAATGTCCGCGTTGCACAAGTGGTATATGGTCCACCGTATCTTCACAGTGCTGACGTCAGCGCTTTTTTTCATTTTTCTTTTCATGTAACTAATATAAAAAATAATAGAAAGTAGTGAAAATGCTAGAAAATTGTAGGAAATGCTAGAATATTAGTAGAAAATACTAGACAATGTTTGGACATGCAACGTGCCCAGCGCTGACGTCAGCACTTCACATCAGCGCTTTTTTTTCATTTTTCTTTTCATGTAACTAATATAAAAAATAATAGAGATGTTTGAGACTTAATATTTTTTTAGTGTCAGTGAAAATGGATCCTTTCAATAACAACGAAGACTACATGCATGAGATCATTCGTGGTGGCGGTGGCTCGTACGTACCTCCCGTTGAGAATGAAGAAGGACCTGAGGACGATGGTAGGCAGTATTTGAACTTGAATTCTGATGTGGAGGAAGATAATAATCAGGAGGAAGATAGTAATCATGAGCAAGGTAGTGATGAGGAGGGAAATCAAGAAAATGCTGAGGAAGTCGTGGTAATACAAATTTGATTCTATCTATGTACATACATTAAATATTATTTTTACATGTATTAATTAGTTGATATATATTTTTTCAGACAGCAGAATCGATGAAGAAAAAACGGAAACGTGGATCTAAGAGGAAGATGGAAGGTCATACGACCATCACGGCAGTGACTGATAACGGCGAGCCGACACACCCTCCAGGCGTCAAGACAATGTTTGTAAATCAAGTGGGCGCTCTTGTGAGGGAAAATGTACCCATAAAGTACAGGCTATGGAAGAGAACGAAATCAACTGACAATGAAGAAGATATTGTTCCAATTTTGGAGAAAGCTATGTTATGGAAAGTGATAACGGATCATTTCTTCTTTCCGTTGGGAAAGAAGATAAAGTGATGAAATGGGCTTTTCAGAAGATGGCTATTCAATTCCAGAGCTTCAAGAAGAAGTTGGTTCGAGATTTTGTCAAAAAGGGTCTTACTCCAGACTTCGAGAAAAATTACAAGAAGCAACGGCTCTGGTGGAATGAATTCATGCAGAATAAGACGTCGGCAGACAGCGAGGCACGATCACAACAAGCCAAAGAAAATTCAAGCAAAAGGACAAGCAGCCATAATCTTGGGCCTGGCGGTTATTCGGTTGCGATTCCGAAATAGGAAAGGATGGAGGCACGTCTAATTGAAAAAGGGATCGCACCGCAGACCTTGAGTTGGCCAAAACGAGCAAGATATTACTTCTATGCTCATGGAGGCACACTAGACCCGGATACTGGGTTGTTTGTGACTAGCGATGCACTACGAGAGGCTACCCAAAGACTCCAAGAGGCAATGAGGCGTGTGGAAGATGGAACTTTCCGGCCAAACAGAGAGAAAGACGAGCTGACTTACGCTCTTGGAAATCCAGAACACACTGGACGGACCCGAGGCATGGGCATAGTTCCATGGAAACATGGCTTTGCTGAAGATCTTGAAACCTACCGAAGCAGATGCAGAAGCAAGGCAGCGGCGGCAGAGAACTTCCGTGCCCTAGAAGAGCGGATAGCTTCTCTTGAGGTAGTCGTAAGCCAACGCTCAGCAGCTCCCAACTTGGACATCAGTCCCGCCTCCCAGCGTCGTAGCAGTGTCGCTGACACAGAGCAACCACTTCTGTACCCCGTTGATGCTATCACGGTGAGTACCAAATGTGAGCTTCTGTATCCTGTTGGGAAAAAGCTCAAAGTTTGTGCTGAGGGTTTAGCGGAACCACCTGTAGAAGGGGAGGTACTGCATTGCCGTCCGATTCCTGAAGGATACGCCAAAGTCTAAATTGCTCGATTGAGAGATGGCTGGGATGATGTGGAGCTCCCAATCCCTATAGGTTGAGAAGAAACAGAACTACAACATGCCGTAAGCACATGGGAGGAAGGCGCCACAGGTTCCGCTCAGAGCTTGAGACAAAGATCACCAACGCCAGCTGACAGGAATCAAAGTGGTGGTCCACCTTCTCCACCAGCTGCGCGGAACCCCAGCACGGATCCGCCGTCACCAGCAGCACACAACAACCCAGCCCAGCCATCACCAGCAGCACACAGCGACTCAGCCCCGCCACCACCAGCAGCACACAGCGACCCAGCCCTGCCATCACAAGCCGCAGAACAGCGAGAGAGGAAGGCACACACGATGCCTTCTGGCCAGCCACCTTCTAAGTGGCAGAGCAAGGACAAAGAGAAGGTTGTGGACGTGGAAGAGGAAGTGGACCCAGTTCGAGCCTTCTTCGATGCACAGAAGGCGAAAAGGATAGCTTTGAATAAGAAGCTAGAAATAGATCCAGTTGGGAAGGCACAATTCATGAAAGAGACGACCACGCCAAGGGAGAAAAAGAAAGAATCGGATTATGATCGGCAGATCAGAAAGTTCCACGCCAACCCCAAGAACCTAAAAAGAAATGCAAAACCTATTCCCCAGCTCGGAGAACAATCCCAACAATCGGTCGCTCCGTTGGTAGTGCGGGATGACGTACGTCCAAATGAATCAAGAGATCCGATGACCATGGCTGGGATGATAATCCTAACAGATTTGACAAAGACTCAGTTGTTAGGGAATGCCGTACTAGAAAAAAAAGGTCGGAAGCCGTTTGTACTCGTTGAGCCTCTCATATGGCCAGAGTTATTACCGTATCTACAAACGAGAATGTCCGCGTTGCACAAGTGGTATATGGTCCAATCTCAGAACGGAATGACGATGTTCCCAGCTCGGATAAGAGACGATCATTTTTGGCGGGGAAATGGCTAGGTATGGGTCGACTTTACGGCACTTTATGATTTGTACCATCAAGATGCCCTTCACAAGTGCCTCATGAGTGTATGGTGCATGTAAGTGTTTCTGCTCGTCTTATTATTTTATTTTTACTCGTTCCTTGTTTGTTGACTAATCCTTGATTTTGTGGTTTTATTTTTCCGTTGGCAAAAAATTAAAATTGCCCGCCAAAATAACTTCCATAACATCGGTTTTCTGGACCCCGATGTTATACACGAGGAAACTGTCGCAAGACGTTCTTGTCACGTGGTCGACATTATATATAGAGGCCTGCGTAAGCAAATCATGTGTCCATTCATTCTGTTGCCATACAATCATCAGTGAGTCCTTCGTCACTTTTTCAATACCATCAGAATAATACTAATTAATAACTATTATAATCAACATTAATTGTTTTTTTGTGAATGTATGTGAACAGCTTCCACTGGATACTCTTTGCAATTGAGATTGATACCCACACGGTGTGGATCTATGACTCACTGAGGCAAGATAGATCCATGTACCAAGACCTCATCAACCTGATCAACAAGGCATGGGCTCGCTTTCTCGAAAAACACTTGAAAATAAAAGATCAACTCCACCCTCTTCGATTTAGGAGTGACCAAACGGTATGAATAGATTCTTACATCTTTTGTCATTCGAAATAAACATTTAATTATTCTATGACATAACACATTTCCCTATAGTGCATGAGACAGGAAAAAGGTAACAACTTGTGTGGTTACTATGTATGCGAGTGGATCGATAGCTTTGTAAGTGAAAAGGGACAAATGTCGGCAGAAGCATTCGCAGTACGTGAGCACAATCAATTATGCTAATTAATTTTAATTTATTATTGTTTCATTCTCACGTTTATATCTGGAAATGTTACAGAAATGGTCCATGAAAGAAGATCTCATCGAAGAAGCTCGGGTCAGGGCAATTCAGGAATCTATCTGCGGATTCCTGCTCGATGAAGTCATCGATAAAAACGGAGAATTCCATGGCGATCCCTACGAAAGCGTCATAGCAGCTGATAGAGATGCTGGCATAAAATTGTAATTTGTAATATCTAGAATAAAACGTGTATTTTATTTGTTGGATCTTTCAAGTATTAGTAGTAAACTCTATATATTTATGTATGTATATATATAATATTAAGGCGATATCGTTGTAATATAAATACGTGCAATGCAGTAGTACAGGTACGTATAGTCACATTCGGTACAAATACGCATAAAACCAAAAAGAATAGAAAAGGAAACAAATAAAAGAAAAAAAAGAGGATAGTACCGGCTGCTATTACCAGCCGGTACTAACCTGCCCTCCAGGCCCCGCACGGGGTGTAGCGGGTTAGTACCAATACCAGCCGGTACTAACTGGCGCACGTTAGTACCGGCTGGCTGTGACCGGTACTAACGTACGCCATGTTAGTACCGGACCTTTAGTACCAGTCACAGCGACCGGTACTAAGCCGGTCCTGTGACCGGTACTGAAGGCCAATTCTCCCGTAGTGATAACATGTTAGGGCAGTAAAAGAAAGGGTGAAGCTCTCCACAACCCCCCCCCCCCCACTGCTAAGAAGATACAAGCAATTTGTGTACATTGGGGCATCAACATTTCCTTTTGTCATTGAAAGAAAAGTTCTAAAGTTTTTTTCAATTGAATGCCATTTGTTAGGCTTTTCATTTAGTAAAGGTGGACCATTGTCTTCCATCACTACTACACAAACCACTTTCTCAAACGGGCTATCACAACCGGTTTTGGCAAAACCGGTTGTGATAGGGCATCACAGCCGGTTTTTAGTTAGGTGGGGCAAGCATACGTCAAAACCGGCTGTGATGACGACTATCACAACCGGTTTTTGTTAGAAACCGGCTGTGATAGTCGCCGGGCACATCACAGCCGGTTTTTCTTACAAACCGGCTGTGATGCCCCCTTTCACAGCCGGTTTGTAATTAAAACCGGTTGTGATGTGCCTGTACAGTACAAAACCCTCTTTCCCTCCCCTCCCCTTCTTCTTAAACCCGACGCCCACCCCTCTCTCAACCCTTTTTGCTCTCCATTTTCACCAAACTGCTCTCTAAAGGTTGGGTTTTTTTGAAGAATCACTCCATCAACTTATTTTGAGGTGGGTAACTTGCAACCATTTCAATTTTGAGCATGTTTCATCCACTAGGTTTTGAAATTTGGCATGAATTTGATATAGGGGCTCTCTTGTTCCATTTTAGAGAGCATTTATTGGCAAATTGCAATGGGGAAAGTGTGATTTGTTTGAAGAATCACTCCATCAACTTATTTTGAGGTGGGTAACTAGCAACCATTTCAATTTTGAGCATGTTTCATCCACTAGATTTTGAAATTTGGCATGAATTTGATGTAGGGGCTCTCTTGTTCCATTTTAGAGGAGATTTCTTGTCAAATTTCAATGTAGAAAGTGGGATTTCTTTGAAGAATCACTCCATCAACTTAATTTGAGGTGGGTAACTAGCAACCATTTCAAATTTGAGCATGTTTCATCCACTAGATTTTGAATTTTGGCATGAATTTGATGGAGGGGCTCTCTTGTTCCATTTTAGAGGGGATTTCTTGTCAAATTTCAATATAGAAAGTGGGATTTCTTTGAAGAATCACTCCATCAACTTAATTTGAGGTGGGTAACTAGCAACCATTTCAAATTTGAGCATGTTTCATCCACTAGATTTTGAATTTTGGCATGAATTTGATGGAGGGGCTTTTGTTCCATTTTAGAGGGGATTTGTTGCCAACCTTCAATGTACAAAGTGAGATTTCTTTGAAGAATCACTCCATCAACTTAATTTGAGGTGGGTAACTAGCAACCATTTCAAATTTGAGCATGTTTCATCCACTAGATTTTGAATTTTGGCATGAATTTTAGATGGACAACGATCGAGGCTGGATGTACAGGCCAGCGGCCAAAAGAGATGTCATATATATCAACGGCGTTGATTCATTTGTGAAGGTTGCGAAGGCTTACATCAACATGAGTGATGGATATGTGTATTGTCCATGTTATGACTGCAAAAACCAGAAACAGTTTCGTAACGTCGAGCAGATCCGGTATCATTTGTTGTCTAGGGGGTTCGTGCCAAACTACAAGATTTGGAATAAGCATGGTGAGGAAGGTGAGAATGAAACCACGCAGCAAACTACCCGAGAGAAGATTAGGGAAACAGTACACCATCAGGCCACACAGGCAGTGGAACTTGAAAATGAGCCAGAACCGGTCGAACAAACATATATGGAAAACATCGGTGAAACCTTCGCCGATACATTAGCTGCGGATGATGTGGTTGATGGTCTTGACCAGATGATACGTGATGCGAAGCCAGAATGCTTGGATGCAAAGAATCTGAAAAAGCTCGAGCAGATGAGAAAGGATGCAAAGACTCCGTTGTACAGTGGTTGTAGCATGTCGAAACTTGGAGCTGACCTCTTGCTACTGGAGATGAAGGAAACAAATGGTGTGTCAGACACGGGCTTTGACAATTTGCTGAATATTCTGGAGAAGATGCTTCCCAGCCCTAATGGGTTGCCGAAGAACACATACCAGGCAAAGCAAATGATATGTCCGATTGGGCTAGAAGTACAAAAAATACATGCATGCCCAAATGATTGCATCTTATATCGTGGTGACTATAAAGAATTAGATGCATGCCCAGTGTGTGAAGCTTCTAGGTACAAGTCTGTATCAGCTATACATATGACATGTGATCGAAATAAAAGACCACCCGCCAAAGTCGTCTGGTACTTTCCCGTGATTCCTCGATTGAAGCGTTTATTTGCAAACCCAAAGACAGCAAAGCTTATGCGTTGGCATGAAGAAGAGCGTCTGAATGATGGAAAGCTTAGACATCCGGCTGACGGTTCACAGTGGAGGGCTATCAATTATCATTTCAAGAAGAAATTTGCCAGTGAAATAAGGAACGTAAGGTTCGGATTGAGTACTGATGGTATGAATCCTTTCAACATGGTTAGCAGCAAACATAGCACCTGGCCTGTCACTCTTTGCATATACAACCTTCCGCCTTGGCTTTGTATGAAGCGGACGTATATTATGATGCCTTTGCTGATCGAAGGGCCAAAGCAGCCATTAAATGAAATCGATGTGTACCTGGAGCCACTGGTGGATGATCTTGTGACTTTGTGGGATAATGGTGTCAATGTTTGGGATGAGTACAAGAGAGAACACTTCAAGTTGAAAGCATTGTTATTCGTAACAATCACGGACTTCCCTGGCCTTGGTACTGTATCTGGCCAGGCTACAAAGGGCTATAATGGTTGTGTGGTTTGCGTCGACGAGACCGACGCTAGATGGTTAAATAATAGCAAGAAGATGGTCTACATGGGCCATCGTAGGTTCCTTCGCAGAGATCACCCATATCGGCGGAACAAGAAATCATTTGATGGGACAACCGAGGAGCGCTCGGCTCCGAGTTATCGCGATGGACACGAGATCTTTAAAATAGTCAGCAAACTTGATGTGGTATTTGGAAAGGGAAAAGGAAGTGTACCCGCACCAGCAGGCGCTTTATGGAAAAAGAAGTCTATATTCTTTAGACATCAATATTGGGAATTCCTTACTATTCGCCACGCACTCGATGGCATGCATCTAACTAAAAATGTGACTGAGAGCACCCTTGGAACATTAATGGCCATGAAAAAAAAGGGAAAGGACTCACAGGAAGTCCGTCAAGACCTACAAGAATGGGGTGTCAGGCCTGAACTACATCCTATCATACAGCCTGATGGGAAAAAGAAGCTTCCAGTTGCTTCATGGACAGTGACTAAAGACGAGAAAAAGAAGATCTGTAAATTCTTTCATGAGTTGAAAGTGCCCACCGGATACTCGGCCAACATCAGGAGGCTGGTCAACATACAGGAGTCAAAATTCAACATGAGTTGCATGAAGGCCCACGACTGCCACGTTATCATGACACAACTTCTCCCTGTTGCGTTAAGGGGTGTGCTGCCACCGAAGGTGAGGGATCCCCTCATAAAGTTGTGCTCTTTCTTCAATGCTATATCACACAAAGTCATAGATCCAACAACGCTAGACAAGCTTCAAGAAGACCTGATCCATACTATAAACAGGCTCGAGATGCATTTTCCACCGACATTTTTTGACATGTCAGAGCATCTGCTTATTCACCTTGTTGCTCAGATAAAATCAATTGGTCCAATGTTCCTGCATAACATGTTTCCTTTCGAGAGGTTAAACAGTGTGCTTAGGAAGTATGTTAGAAACAGATTCAGACTGGAGGCTAGCATGGCAAATGGTTGGGAGACTGAGGAGGCAATTGAGTTCTGCACATACTATTTGGATCTGCCAAGAGTCGGTGTGCCTTTATCACGCCACGAGGGAAGGCTGGTTGGGAGGGGGACGATCGGCCGTCATTCGAGCAGGATCGATGACCTTGATGCTTTCACGCAAGCACATTACACTGTTCTACAGCAAGCATCTGTAGTTTCGCCATATATTGAAATGCATATGCGAGAGCTACAGAACCAGAACAGAGCCAAACAACAAAAGTGGATCATGAAAAAACATAGAGAATGTTTTGGTGACTGGTTAAGATTGAAATTAACTGTTGGTACAACTGGTTCTCGTGAGCTAGATTTGTTGGTTATGGGACCATCAAGTACGCTGACAAAATTTCAAGGATATGACATAAATGCGTACTCATTCTACACAACAAAGCAAGATGAAAAAAGTGTCAACCAGAACAGTGGTGTTCGTATCGATGCTTATGACAACAATCAACACTTGCAGACATACTACGGGACCATTGAAGAGATCTGGGAGCTAGATTACGGGCCCAACTTAAAGATACCTCTTTTCCGGTGCAAGTGGGTGAATCAAGTGGCAGTCTTCGAGGACAAGTATGGTATGACTGTCGTCGATCTTAAGAAGACAGGCTACAGAGATGAACCATTCGTTTGGGCGAAAGATGTAGTGCAAGTCTTCTATGCAAAGGACCTCGCTAATGATGGAAAACACGTTGTTGTTCAAGGAAAAAGGAAGATCGTCGGTGTTGAAGACACAACCGAGGAAGAAGGGAACGACTTCAACGACATGCCTCCTCTCGGGCCTGATGTCGACCTACCTGTGTTTGAAGAGAAAGATGATGAGCCAGCTTACGTCCCACGTGATCATGACGAGGCCGTCATCGTTAGTTGAATAATCTATTGTTTAAGTATTTAGAGTTAATTGCACTAATTTTCCATGCTTTTTTGTTTTAATTTTAATATGTGCAAAATATTATAAAATATTTGTAATATTCATCACAGCCGGTTTTTATTAAAAACCGGCTGTGAAAACACTCTTCACAGCCGGTTTTTAATAAAAACCGTCTGTGAAGACAGTGTTCACAGCCGGTTTTTAATAAAAACCGTCTGTGAAGAGTGTTTTCACAGCCGGTATTTATTAAAAACCGGCTGTGATGTGGCACACAGCCCGAGGCAAAACCGCCCAGTACTTATTGCTTGTGTCTGCTCGCAAGCTCACGCCCGAGCTCATTCTCCTGCTCTCTCGCTCTGCTAGCTCTTTGGCTCGCTCTCTCGCTCGTTTGCTCTGCTAGCTCTCTCGCTCGCTCTCTGCTGCCTGCTCGCGAGCACCACCATCACCCGGTCGACAAACAAAGCTTAGGTATATATACATCTTCTCTCTTGCGTTTTTTTTCATTTGTATTGTTGTACGTAGTTTTCTTTCGATACGAGTGCAAAGCTCAGGTATTTAAGTTGCTATATATCATATATAGAACTATAGCTAAATGTTTTCTTCCGTTAAATAGGAAAATATATAATGCCGAGACAGCGTGCAAGATCAAGTCGTGGTAGACTGTAACCGCCGCACCCAGCTATGTTTTCGGGAGGTCTCACTGCACCACCACCAAACCCTCCAGGACCGGTATTTGAAGGGTTCATTCCGATTGTGCCTGAAATCCGTAGGGATTTGGTAAGACTGGTATAATGTAATTTATTTATGATTAAATTATATGATTATTAACTAATTTTGAAATCAGGCGATTAATGCACTTGAATGGTTCAAAACTGTAGTAGCTAACATAAGTGGCTCTTGTCCTATGGTGATAAGAGAGAGAAGTGGTATAAATCGTGGGAGATATACTGTTTCTCTTTCAATCCAAGCCAGTGCTTTGCGCGACCCAAATCCTAGTGAAAATTTTATTTTCCACGTGCATTCTGGACCCTACCATCAAGAATTTGTTGTCGCACGTGATGCTGTGAGAAAAGCCCTGGTACAAGTGGAAAGTCATACAAGACATTACTTTCCGGACTACAGTTTCTTCAAGCTCAAAGCACTAGAGATGAATGAGACAGACGTGACACAGATGCCTAAAAGGATTTCCCCTGCTTATGAATCGGAATACGTAAGTTAACTCTGATGCATATGTTATTTTTTCCTTAATTTTTTACTAAAATGTCAAATTTAACTCTTAATTTTATATGTTTAACGTATAGGATGACTTGTATAATGGATTCCTGCACACAGAGAATGGTCTGAGAGAAGTGTTGCATCACATCCTACCACAGTTGGGCTACTCATTCATACCGCCACATTCATATCGAGTAAATGGTGGTTTTCAAGCATTTGTAACCTTGACTTCACCAGAAGTGCCTTCGATGACAATATATGGTGAGACATTGGATGCGAATTATAAGGCAAAGGATAGTGCATTAATATATGCACTAGATTATGTGGATCGTTATCTTAATATAAACATTATTGATGTAAACTATTCTACCTATCTCATGAGGGTTTGTGGCGTGCAGGGGTAGCTAGACTACTGTATTATGGTGTTGTAAGGACTTAGTAATGCGTGTTGTGCTATCAGTGTGATATTGTAAGAAAACCGGTTGTGATATTGTGTTATGGTTTTGTAATAATTTAATAATGTGCGTGATTGTGTAAGACTTGAATTGTGTATGATGTAAGATTTGAATAAAGTGTATGATGTAAGATTTGAAATTAGAGATTCAAATTTTTGCACTACATCAAAACTAGCGACCGTTACTAAAGCAATAGACGTGTCTCGTTATTCCAATGTGTATTTTGCACACACTCAAACATTTTTGAAATTGTTCATACAGTATACATATTTTTAATATGTGATATACACTAAGTTTAGCCTAGTGCAGGAGTCTCAAATTTTTTCGAAACTTATTCTATTTTCTATGAATTAAATGATTTTTCGGCTGTTAAAATGGAAAAATATATCACAAACGGTTTTTGTTTAAAACCGTTTGTGATGCCACCATCACAACCGGTTTTAAACAAAAACCGGTTGTGATGTTGAGCATCACAACCGGTTTTAAAAGAAAAACCGGTTGTGATGCCTCCATCACAACCGGTTTTTCTTTAAAACCGGTTGTGATGCCAAAACATATAGGCCCGCGCGCGTGCCCGCCCGTTAAGTTCCAAATTTTCAGTCGCGCTCTGCTCGCCGTCGCCGCTCGCCGCCGTCCACGCTGCCCCTCGACGCCGCCGCCCCCCTCGACGCTCCCCTCGCCGCCCCCCTCGACGCCGCCGCCCCCCTCGACGCCGCCGGCCCCCTCGACGCCCCCCTCGCCACCGCCCCCCTCGACGCCGCTGGCCCCCTCGACGCCCCCCTCGCCGCCGCCCCCCTCGACGCCGCCGGCCCCCTCGACGCTCCCCTCGCCGCCGCCCCCCTCGACGCCGCCGGCCCCCTCGACGCCCCCCTCGCCGCCCTCGACGCGCCCACGAGGCGCCCCCTCGCCGCCGCCCCCCTCGACGCCGCCGGCCCCCTCGACGCTCCCCTCGCCGCCGCCCCCCTCGACGCCGCCGGCCCCCTCGACGCCCCCCTCGCCGCCCTTGACGCGCCCACGAGGTATTTTCCAAAGTTGTGTTGCTTACTCTAATTTGTTTCAGATTAATTCATCACAGTTCAGCGTGCCCCGCACTCCATCGTTTTAGTCTGCAAATACTGATTAAACAAAACTACCGTTCTTCTCTGGTCTGGGCAACTTGAAGCTCTTGCGATCAGTTAAAGTTGAGGTTTCTATTTTTAATTCCTAGACATTCAACTGGGCAGTTTTTTCCTTTGGAATTTGACATGGTAGTGGTAGTAAAGCGTCAAAATTTGGTTAGTGGATTGCATGGATGCTGGGGCTTCCCTTACATCTGTCTATATCTAAGTCATGGATATGTATCCTAGGAATTGTACATTCTGCTTCCAGAACAAAACGACAATGCCAGAGGACTTGCTGCTTGATGAAGTTTGTCAAGCATGCAACTGGGATATGGGATCTCCTTTAACCCTTATGTCTGTCAAACCCAGTAAATTTACCAACACCGATTATTTACCAACACCCTTATGAAACGACATTGTTTATACGGCTTCCAGAGAAAATTTACCAACGAAAAGCTTAGTTTATAAATCAGAATCTTAGTTTTTATTCACTTTATGTAAGGAAAATGCGTCATTTCACACGGTTGAGAGCCCGTTTTGGGAAACAAGACGCGAATGAAGCGGAGAATGCTGGTGCTCACCAGGATGGCGGAGATGATGGTGCTAACCACGAAGGAAGCCCTTCCGCGTACCTCAACCTAGACTTTGGTGCTGAGGAGGTAGTTCGTTTGCACACACCTTTGCTATAATTAGTTTGGTGACAAATTGATCTCATTAGTTTTGATCTCTGCACGTAGGAGCATGTTGGAAACAGGTCAGAGGTGACCGAAACATCAGAAAAACCTAAGGGCAAGCGAGGCCGAAGCAAGATGCCTCAAGGGCGAACTGTAATAAACGCGGTCGATGCATCCGGAGAGCCAGTAGATCCTATTACGGTCCAGGGGCCTTACAAAACGGCCATCGGAAATATAGTGAGGGACAATGTTCCGATAAAATATAGTGAGGGACAATGTTCTCGCTAGCCCAGTTGTGCTGCCTCGAAGCAGTTGCGGGAGTAATGCGCATCCCCCCGTAGAAGACCCCAATAACAGATTCCCGGTGGATGAGATCACTGAACCAAAGGCTTGTAAGTTATTTGTGATGTCGGGGTTTATCAAGACCAAGGTGGCCATAGGTCTAGCTCAGCCTACCCGAGAGAAAGAGGTTTTGCATTGTCGAGAACTGCCGACCGGTTTTGCAAGAGTGACACTTGACGCACTTGTGAAGAAGAAATACGGCGTAGTTGAGTTGGAAATTGCAGGGCAGGATGACAAGGTTAAGCTCAAGGATAACCTTGGATGCTTTGTGGCGTGGCGGAAGCGCTACATATCCTTTACTGATTCGGATTCGGAAGGGTCGTCAGACGAGAACACTTTTCCACCAGAGAGGGTACCAAGTCAGCCTAGCCCTCAAATAGATCAGAGTCCGCCTCGAAATGAACCAAGTCTACCTCCAAGGAAAGAAACCCCCCCCAAGGGAACCAACTCCTCCTCGCAGGCCGGCTACGAGGTCCTTGCTAAGTGCATTCACTGAAAGTCCGGTGAGGACCAGATCATCGCAGAAGTGGCGAGCATCCAACTCAAGCCCGCTTCCGCTAAAAGAGAAGAAAAAAGCGGTGAGTGGAAGCATAACATCCCTCCTCCCTGATAAGGACGAGCCGACGGTAGGCAGACAGGCGGTTGAGTACTTTCACAAGTTGTGCTTGGTTAAGCAAACGGGGAATAACAAACCGCCAAAGACAGACTTTGAGCGAATCACTGCTAAGAAGTCAATGTTGGAATTTAGCAAGCTGAAGCACCAAGATAACCTTGATCAGGAGAAATCAATTAAAGCTCAATTTTGCAAGGAAGGTGGCATGACAGAGGAAGACTTGGAAAATATAGCGAAGGAAGATGGTTACCTTGTCACTGCTCCAACAAAATTAGCTTGGACGTTTGAGCACGGGAAAGACCTAGTTTGCCCAGAAGAATTGCCTGGCCTACCGATGAAGATGAGGAATTTGCATGATTGGTACAAACGTCAATCCGGCATTTACTTTGGAGTGAGGTACCCAAAGGAATTCTTTGGCCAAATAATTGAAGGCAGTCCTCGTCACGACAGGTACCTCGAATACAAGTCTCTATTTGAGTTGTACCAGCAAGATGCTCTCGACGTCAACATCCTCTTCCTGTGGTGCTTGTAAGTATTCTCTTCTGATGTACATTCTGTTCACTTCTTTTGCTCAACACAATGCATTTTACAACTAGATCTTTTTTAGGATGGAGTCCCACTTGTTAAAAGAGCGTGGGATTAAAGACATAGCCTTCTTGGACCCTGTTGCAGTAAATGAGAAGAATTTTGCAAATGTTGATACCATGCATTATTTGTACAATGCTTTTTGCCTTCTTAAAATGAAGGAAAGCATACTTCTACCGTACAACTTCCTGTAAGTGTGTTCCTAGTTACATTCCATCTCTCCTTTATCTAACCGTTGTTAGTTATGCGGCAAAAAATGATCATGTTTCACCCTTTGGTTTACAGCGGCCATTATGTTCTCTTGGTTATTTGCATTCTTCAAAGTTCCATCAAGGTTTATGACTCAAAAGATAGGCCTCTTCATATGATCGATCCACTCATTCAAGTACTAAACAAGTAAGTATAGACAAATCACTCTTTTGGATCAAAATTGATTGCATCTGCCTAATCACATTCACTCCGAAAATGTCCTGTAGGGCTTTCAAAATGTATTGCAAGAAAAAGGAAAACAAAGGGTTGCATAGACCCTTCGTCACAGATAAATTCATTGTATCATCTACAAAGTGGATTAAAAAGCAGCCGATGGGAAACAATCACTGCGGGTACTATGTCATGCACTACATCCACTGCTACACTGGTGACGACTTTAGCGCTCTAGAGAGACAGGTTTGTGGGGGTTTACCGCTTTATGTGAACCTAACTAGGGTTCGTATCGTCTTTTACTTTCTCAATAGTTTTAGCCATATATGTTAATGCATTTTTGATTCACTAACTCATGTTCTTACTTCACTACTCATGTGCTTGCTTCGCTCTCACTCATGTTGCAGGAAGCCGAGGTTGGTGCGTCCGCGATGATTGCGACCGAGATAATTGCACTTTCAGAACAGCTTGCCGGGTTCATTCTCGAACATGTTATATCCGAAGATGGAGAATACAACATTATGAAGCCGTGAGACTAGATGGAACTTGTAATATATTTGACATGCACTCGTAGCGTAGCGGAACTTGATATGCATCTATTGAACTTGATGTGTATGAACTTAATGTAATAACGTCTAGATGGTTTCGTTGAAATGTTATATTTGGATGCATAGTGCTTTATATGTGGGTTCTGAATATGTGATTGATATTTATGGAATATTTGATATATATGCGAAATATATTTGCTATATGAAAAATTAAAAAAAAGAAGATCACAGCCGGTTCTAGGCTATGGCCGGCTGTGATAGGGGGCCTATCACAGCCGGCCATAGCCTAGAACCGGCTGTGATATCCCCCCATCACAGCCGGTTCTAGAAAAAAACCGGTTGTGATCACCCCACTATCACAGCCGCTTTATCTCATCCGCCCCCCAAAACCGGCTGTGATGGGGGTCCCCAACCGGCTGTGATGGCCTGTTCTGTAGTAGTGCATGTTTGGATATTTGGAGCTCAAATCAGAAAGAAGCCAAATGGAGCGCATTCTCCTCTGCCTACAGGAAGAGTGATGTGTTGGGAAAAATGACCTTGGGAACGCGCGGGGCCTCTCATTGGAGTTCAGACGAAGGGTACTTCATTTTCCTTTTCCTCTACGTCGATTCCCCTATTTTGTTGGCAGGAATGGAGCGTTTGGGAGGAGCAA
The DNA here is from genome assembly GCA_015476505.1 of Urochloa ruziziensis. Classification (NCBI taxonomy): domain Eukaryota; kingdom Viridiplantae; phylum Streptophyta; class Magnoliopsida; order Poales; family Poaceae; genus Urochloa; species Urochloa ruziziensis. The sequence goes on along the minus strand of CM027125.1, from coordinate 11,616,404 downwards.
CGAGGGACCCCTCCGAGATATAGTCTATAAGGGACCCTTAAGAGGAGTCTGCAAGGGACCCTTTGGAGACAAAGCTTACGAGGGTCTTTGTTTCTTGGGTATGGTGCCCGGAAAAGCATGGCAAAAACTGTCTGAGAGCCAGCAAGTGGGTTCAATGAAGCTCCGAAGGGTACAAATCAAGTGGCCTAGGGGGTTGCAGGTGAAAAATTTTCAGAGGATATGGTGTAATAACTGTAATACCCACAAATATTCCTAGAAGATAGCCGTTATAAAGTATGAAGGGTGTAAGTGTATTTGATGGCAGTTTGCCTCCCTATAAATAGTGGGTTACTGTAACCAAAAAGACAGTTTATCCAAGACTATTAAATACATAAGTGGTTTATAGCCTTTGTTTTGAGATCAAAATCGTGGAGAAGAGACAACTGAAGGGGAATTAGCCATCGGCCCCCCTTCGGACCGTTCGAGGCTATTGTGATGGAGTTCATCCCGGGCAGTCGTCCACCCAATATGATGCTAATTCTAATAGTTGCTGAAAATATGGTAGGAAATTTGCACTGCCCAGTGCTCAACTTCATTATTTAAGTGCTGGTTGCATAGGAACTCAGAGTTTCCAAGTAGTTAGGTGCTGAACCTCCCAAGATATACTTTCAATTTAGTAACTAAATAGGGAGAAGTTGGTCCAATGTTTTTCTAAAAAGGTGAGCGATATTGGTGTGTAATACATCACTAATAAATAAAATACAATGCAGGCTATATATATTTAGTAATATTACAGTCATTGCAATTAGTCTTAGAGACAAATTTAGGATACTTTCTAAACAATATAATTAGCCTAAATTGTTGGATAGAACATGAGGGTGATTCTTTCATTACAAAGTTTCCATCCAAACCCGAGCTGCAGCGAGCAATTGCTTTTGGGGGGGCTGATGTTAAAGAAGATGGAGTAGCAAAAGGTTTAAGGATGAATTTCGAGGTTTGGAATGAGAAACAAGAGGGATACTTACTCCCTAAGGTTTGGGTAAGGGTATATGGTATTCGGCCTGAACTACGTGAGTTTCTTGAACTTTGGGCTGTAGGATCCATGTTGGGATCGACACAGACAGTTGATATGGAGATGACAAGAAAAAATGATTTCGGAAGGGTCTTTGTTGCTGTCCTAAATCCTTTGCTAATCCCTGCACAACTTGATGTGGTGATAGGAGACCATTACTTTGAACTAGAATTCGAAGTTGAAAGGGTAGGGATGGGTGAGGATGGCGAGGAGGCAATTTTTGAGTGGACAGGAACACATACTGAAGGTGGATATGGGACAGCGGAGGACGAGAGTCCTTTGGAGGAGGACCCAAGCATGATTAGGGGTGCTAAAAGGCTGAAAGGTAGTGCTGATTCTTTGCTGTCAAATGAAGGAGGGGAACTGAACAGTGATGGCTTTAAAGAGATGATTCAGAATATGAGCAAGGAAGAATTCAACAAGTTCCTTGCAGCAAAAGCAAAGGAGGTTCTTGACATGGCAGTGAGCAATGTAATTGAGTCGGCGGCAGACAAAGTTCTTGGCGAAAATGATGAGGAAATGGGAATAGACAAGGAAAATAAGGAGGATGGCAGCCACGGGGGTGAAGGGGGTAAGGATAACATAATGGAAGAGGCAGACATTCCGGAGACAAGGATGACACCTACAAGGTTCAGTCCAAGGTTGGCCAATGCTGGTGATGAGCATACCATGGCCAAGGCCGGAAAGAGGGCTGCCGCAAAGAATCTAGAGAAACCGAAAGGTAACAAAACGAACTTTTCTTGTGTTCCTTTACCTGTACATTTAAGTGCTGCTGCTTTAAATATACAGCAACTAGGGATTAATGTAGAAATGAGAGGTTCTAATTTTTTGAATGATTTAGAGGATATAGTTAACACAGATCATAACTTAGAGGTTTGCTGCGATGAGGAGTTTGGGTATGAGGTTAGCGAAAGTGAAGAAGAAGGCATAGAAGAAATAGAGAGCATGACGATAAAACAATTGTGTGGGGAACTTTTAGAGGAAGTTTTTGATGAGCATGACAGCTATCACCTAAGGAGTGATTCTAAGGCTGCATCGAAAAGACACAAGTCGCGTGCTAAGTCACGTAAAAAAGGGGCGTGTAAAGTAGTGTTGGATAAAATAGTTAAAAGGGTGTGCAAATGAAAGGAATTTTTTGGAATAGCAGAGGTCTTAGTGACTTGGCTAAAACGAGATTAATATCTGATAGTGTCAAGGAACAAAACTTAGATTTTGTTGCGCTTCTTGAAACAGGAAAGAAAGATTTCTCCCAGTCAACGCTTAATAATTTTTGCGCTGGGAAGAACTTTATTTGGCATTGGACACAACCTCACGGGAGGTCGGGAGGTATTCTGTTAGGAATAAATTTTGATGAGTTAGATGTAGGGAACATAGAGGAAGGAGATTTTTATGTCAAATTTAAGCTAAGAAATAGAAAGGATGATTTCAAATGGATTCTGGTGGCTGTCTATGGGGCAGCACAACCTGAATTTAAAGAAATTTTCCTAACTGAGTTGGTCCAGGCCTGTAGTAAAGAGAGCTTACCAATACTTCTTGGGGGAGATTTTAACATCTTAAGAAACCCAGGGGAGAAGAATAATGAGAGATTTGATGGAAAATGGCCTTTTTTGTTCAACGCTATTATAGATAGCTTGGACTTAAGGGAGATAGAGATGTCGGGAAGAAAGTACACATGGGCAAATTCTTTACAGAAACCAACGTATGAAAGGCTCGACAGAGTACTAGTTAGTACGGAATGGGAGAACAAATACCCTTTAGCAACAGTTGATGCCTTGAGTCAAGAAATTTCAGATCACACTCCTCTCCTTTTAAGTACAGGGGAAAAATCACAAACTAAGGGGCAACAATTGTTCAAGTTTGAACTTGGTTGGCTTTTAAGAGATGATTTCTTTGACCTAGTGTCTGGAGTGTGGAAAAAAGAGAAAAGAGGCTCCTCACCTTTGCAGATATGGCAAAATAAAATTAGGAGGCTAAGACAATTCTTAAGGGGATGGGCAATAGATATGAAAGGAGCATATAGAAAGGAAAAAGAGGAACTCATGAGGAAAGCAAAAGAACTAGATGTAAAAGCTGAAACGGTCTTACTGGATCAGAGAGAGACGGACCTAAAACAAAGTGTAAAAGATAGGCTAGCCCACCTTCTTAGAGAGGAGGAATTAAAATGGGCACAAAGAGCTAAAACAACTAGGTTGTTAAAAGGGGATAGTAATACTAAATATTTCCAAATGGTGGCTAATGGGAAGCGAAGAAAAACTAGAATTTTCAGGCTTGAACAGGAGGAAGGCGTAATTGAGGGGCAAGGGAGTTTGAAGAAATATATCACAAAGTATTATAAAAAGCTCTTTGGTCCTCAAAGTGGGGGTAATTTTTCTCTGGATGAGACTTTGAGGGAAGATATTCCACAGGTGTCTAATCTAGAAAATGAAGTCCTGACAGAGAACTTCTCTGAGAAAGAAGTAAGAGATGCCATCTTTCAAATGCAACACAATAAAGCTCCGGGGCCTGATGGTTTCCCAATAGAGTTTTATCAAGTATTTTGGAGTCTCATTAAGGATGACCTAATGGCCATGTTTGCAGATTTCCATAAAGGACAATTACCAATTTTTAGTCTAAATTTTGGAATAATAACTTTGTTACCAAAACTAAAAGAGGTTAAGATGGTCCAACAGTATAGGCCGATTTGTATGCTGAATGTGAGTTTCAAGATCTTTACCAAGGTCTTGGCGAACAGATTCACCTCCGTGGCGAATAGAATCATCAAACCGACACAAACGGCCTTTTTGCCAGGAAGGTATATCATGGAAGGGGTGGTTGTCTTACACGAAACAATTCACGAGCTTAAAAGGAAAAGAAAAAGTGGGATTATTCTCAAATTGGATTTTGAAAAGGCGTATGATAAAGTAAGTTGGCCCTTTCTACAACAAGCTTTAAGAATGAAGGGTTTTTCCCCAATATGGTGTAAATGGATAGAAAACATAGTGACTGGCGGGTGTGTGGGAGTCAAGGTAAATGATGATATAGGGCATTTCTTCCAAACTAAAAAGGGTTAAGACAGGGGGATCCGCTATCTCCACTACTTTTTAATATTGTAGCAGATATGCTGGCAACCCTAATTTCAAGAGCTAGCAACAATAATCAGTTCAAAGGGCTAGTCCCACATCTGGTAGATGGAGGACTATCAATCCTCCAATACGCAGATGACACGATATTGTTCTTAGAAGATGATATAGAGCAAGCCAAGAACATGAAATTAGTCTTAAATACTTTTGAAAAGTTATCAGGTTTAAAAATCAACTTCCATAAGAGTGAGTTGTTCAGCTTTGGAGAAGCAAAAAACAGGGTTGGGGAGTTTGTGAATATTTTTGGCTGTAAGGAAGGGTCTCTACCGTTTAAATATCTGGGCATTCCAATGAACACGCATAGAATAGCAAATAAAATTGGAGCCATGTTGAGGAGAGGTTTCAAAAAAAGTTGAGTAGCTGGAAGGGCAAGCTTATGTCAGCAGGGGGAAGGCTAGTACTAATTAACTCGGTGCTGTCAAGTTTACCTATGTTTATGATGTCTTTCTTTAAAATACCTAAGGGTGTAATAAAGAGATTAGACTATTATAGATCGAGATTTTTTTGGCAATGCGATGAACATAAAAAGAAATATAGACTTTCCAAGTGGAGCATCCTTTGTCTACCCAAAAGTTTAGGGGGTTTGGGTATTCTTAATCTAGAAGCCCAAAATAAAAGCTTGCTGTGTAAATGGGTGTTCAAACTTTTGAATGAGGAGGGCCTTTGGCAAAATCTTTTAAGGAATAAGTATTTGAGTACTAAGTCTTTGTCACAAGTAACAAAGAAACCTACAGATTCCCATTTTTGGGCAGGTCTGATGGAAATCAAAGATGAGTTTTTAGCTAAGGGTAGTTTCAAAGTCAATAATGGAAAAAATACTAGGTTTTGGGAGGATGAGTGGATTGGTGGAGAAGCATTGATGAATTTGTATCCCTCTCTGTATAGGATTACAAGAAAGAAAAATGTGACAGTGGAAAATGTGCTAAGCACAGTACCTTATAATGTGTCCTTTAGAAGGGCAATATCAGGTGATAGATTAAAATTGTGGTTGCAATTGGTAGAAAAAATAATGGTTGTACAACTGAATGATCAAAACGATATCTTTGTGTGGAAGCCGAGTAAAAAGGGAGGTTTCACGGTTCAGTCAATGTACAGAGAGATCATGAAAGAGAGAGGGGTACACGAAGAAGAATTGTTCTGGAGAACAAGAATCCCGGAGAAAATTAAAATTTTTGTTTGGTATTTGAAGAGAGGGGTTATTTTAACAAAAGACAACTTAGTCAAAAGGAAATGGAAAGGTAGCACGAAGTGCTGTTTCTGTAATATTGATGAGAGTGTACAACACCTTTTTTTTTAGTGTCATATGGCGCGAAGTGTGTGGAACACTGTGTCGGTTGCATGTGGAATTCGGTCACCTTTTGATGTTAATGATCTGTTTGGAGAATGGATGAATACTTGGGAAACAAAGAGTAGAAAACATATTCTTATTGGGATCACTGCTCTTTGTTGGGCCATTTGGTTGAGTCGTAACGATGTGGTTTTCAACAACACAATCCCTAACTCTTTTTTACAGGTGATCTTCAGGGGGACGTTTTGGGCAAGAAGTTGGGCGATCCTTTCTAAAGAGGAAGAGAGAACCGCTTTAGAGAACAATTGCCGCAAGCTGGAAGTTACTTTGATGGAGGTGTTCAAGAATTTCGGGTGGAGGTCTAGAAACAGAATTCAGAACTAGCGTTGCAGGTTATCCTAGTGCTGTTGGTTCGGTTTTGCTGTAAGAACTTTTAAGTTTGAGTCGAGTTCAGACAATGGGGCAGTCTAAGCTACTGCGTGTATTTTGATCTGTGGCTATAAGCACTCATGTTGAGATGCGGAGGCCGGTCTCCTTAATCTAAACTAGCTTATCCTAAACATCGTATATTCATGGACGAAGAACATAGTATCAATGGGACGGAGTGAGCTACATCACGTATGATGGAGCCAGCGATGTTAGTTAATTGCACAGCTAGCTATTAAATTAAGTCTGATTAGAATTGGCTGGAAGGAAACCAAAGGACTTGACGATAACTTTATCATGAACATAGAATGCGAATTACGCTAAAAAAAAAACATAGAATGCGAAAGAGCAGTACCTCTTCGTCCATGTTGAGTTTCTCCGTACAATGCCAAGCAAGAACAGCAACAGCGCAAACATTAATCTAACCCATCAGTTGAGGATTTTCTTGCTCCAACACACCCAACATATAAATGTTACGCTATATTTGTAAGGGATGGACAAAATTGACGGATGAAAGCAGCTGCAGAAGCAGAACTTGAATTTGACACAGTTGAATGAGGACTTCTGATATCCTCCAGTAACAGCGAAACTGCGAGACAAGCTTGCCGACCTACTGGGCCACAGCAGCTCGCCTCTTTCATCTTGTAAAGCATGCACGATTCCTTGCGTGTCTGTTTGTTCCCCATCTACATACCATGCCTTTGTCCTTATCACATGCTCCTCTTTTCTTTTCCTTTTCCCTACCCAAAAGCATGAGAAATATAATTCCCTGCTTGTCTTTCTACAAAGAACAGCGGTTGTTGGGTAAGGTTAATTAATGCTTCAATTCAGTCACTATATTAATGCTGTACATTCTGAAAAAGGATATAATAAGGAGAACTCCAAACGCTTTGCCTACTAATTTCTTTAAGTACTATTAGGATTGGAACTCTCTCCCCATCCCCCGCATCGCTCCTCCCCAATGGGGCTGGAGCGACTCAGGCGGATCTCTGCCCCGAGGCGCCACCACGCTCCAGCCCCACCTCCCGACCTCACCGCCGCATGAACGGCCGCTGGAAGCCTGCCGCGGCCGAAAGGAAGGCGACGGTAGGGCTCCGCCCCTCTCCCTCCTCATCTCTCCACCCCCACGCACTCTCCTCGATGGCGGCGGTAGCTGTCGACCATGGTGGCCTTTCGGGGCTTCAGCGCATCAGGTTCTACGGTGGCTGCGGGCCCCAGGCGATTTCGGCCGGCGGCACCTCGAGGCGGCGACATGCTCGACTACAAGGTCCACGACTCCGGCAACGCCCACGGGGTGCAGCGCCGGTCGTGCGTCGGGGCTCACCTTCGATGCCATCCTCGGCCAGGGCTCAGCTCCTGCGGTGCGGTTGGTCTGTAGTGGGGTGCAGCTCCGGCGGCCAGTCTATAGTAGGGCACCACTCCGACGGCGTCCCTGGTTGACCTACGGCAGTGGGGCATGGATCTAGCAGCGTCCCTGGTTGACCTAAGGCGGGGCACGGCACATGGCCAGGGTTTCGGCTTCGGCGGCGTGGTAGGCCTGCAGCAGGGCGTGGCTCCAGTGGTGCCCACGGCGGTGCTCGTCTTTGACAGCGCCCTCGGCCGGGGACAGGCTATGTAGGTGCCAGGGTGCTGCGGCTGACGTGCGGTGGTCGCGGCTCAGGTCGGCTCCTGGTGATGATGGGGACGGTTGTTTTGGTCGCCAGCACCACCAACGGCAGCCGCGCCATGTTGCTGCTATTCTCCCCAAGGGTGGCCTGGTAGAGGTGCAGGAGAAAGCTTGGAGACATTCTTAAGCACCTCTACACCTCTCCATGCCAGATGTTGTGGGTGAAAACCCAACCCATCTTGGGCTGGCGTCGATGGCGCTTTCGGTGTCGTGACATTCTTGATGGTGACATCAGGCTTTTCCGGCTGGCAATGACGGCCGTCGACTGGGTGTGCATCTTCTTTTCCTTTCTTTCTCTTTAAAAAAATGTGGTTGTGCTATCGTGGCATTGGTGCTGCTCGGGTTGAGGACACAATCTGGCCGGGTAGAGTGCGTAGAGGCTCTGTGGGACATAAATCCTCAGGTACCCGCAAGAAAGAAAAAAGTCAGACTCCTACTAGGATTTCTCTGTATTCATATTAGGACTCCGCCCTGTAATTCTAATAGGACTCCAAAATTGTAACCGTCTAGTTCCCCATCCCCTGGGATGTATAAAGGAGGGCAGGGGTCCCTAGATCAGTAGAATAACTAAGCCTCTCAACAGAGAGACTTAGAAGGCACAACATGAGGCTCATACCTCATACACCTCAGCGTAGGGAGCAATATACTACTCCAAATAGGACGTAGGGTCCGCTATTCTGGTGGCCCAAATATGTATAAATCTATGTCTTGAGTCTCGCGTTTACCAATGAGTTCCTAATCTCGGCGACACCCCACCTGAAATCTACTACCTCAGGATACCCCTCGGTACGGTTTGAGGTAAAACACCGACATCTGGCACGCTAGGTAGGGGCGTTCATTGAAGATCCCGTGGTGAACCCAATGATGTTTTTCAAGCAAACCGTCGTGTTCCAAGAGGCCGCAAACTTCATCTTTGGCTCCTGGGTGTGCGACGTCATCTCGTACATGCCATGGAGAAGAAGGCATCGGCATCAACAACTTGAGTTACAATTGGACCTCTTGAGTCGGATTTGAATCCATCGAGTAGTTCGATGACCCAATCCGACCGGGTAGAGTGAGTTGAGGTGTCGATCAATGTCCCAATCCGACCGGACAGAGGCAACCAACGTCCAGCGAGGAGTATGCGAAGGTGATGAGCCGTGTCTCTGGAGGCTTTTGTATCCGTGCACGCGGTGTAGTTGAGATTCCGACGCCAACAAGATGAAGGAGAGGTTAATGCAGTGGCTCGATGATACCATGTCATCCTCGATGGCAAAGCAAGCCCAGATCCTTGGCAAGTCCAATGGCAGGAGTGGCGAGGCCCCGTGCTCTTTAAGGATCTGGCACGATGTTTCGGTGTGTTTGGTGTGCATAGTGCTACAGTGGTACTTCGGCGAGGGGCCCTACATGGTGGTGGCTCTTTCGGTGTGGTGCGGTGGGCCCCTCTTCTGACTTCTGCCAACACAAGGCCGAGGTTGGGAGATCGACGATCATGTGTGCATGACCTGAAGACGACGGCAATATGGTGGAGGAGTCATGGTGGTTACTTGGCTTGTAGTGGACTGTGACAGCCAGTCCTGCATGGCAGCATTTCGTTGGCATGGGACATCGTTGGGGGACGACGTCACTTGTGATAAGGGCTACTTGGCGGCTTTATCCTGGGTTGTGATGGTGTTGCCTGGTGGTTGTCGTGGAGTCGAGTGCGAGTAGAGTTGTGCAGCCATGTTGATGTCCCAATCCACCCAGCTGGTGTTGTTGTTCTCATTGTTTTGTTAGTGTGCCCAGTCTAGGCGTTTTGTTTCTTCTTTTTAATATAATCAGCAGCTCTTCTACCTGGTTCGTTTTCAAAAAAATTATTAGGATGGGATATAGTACATATATGAGGATCATATAGTTGTCCTGCACGCAAATAAAGTATGGCTAGCTTAAACCGAAGGAAGCCTGAGCAATTTTTGCAGTGGATTTTGGATATTCTACTGCGTGAAAGAGGAAAAGTCATGGACCAGCATTAAGTTGTGCGAGGAAGTTCTCTCTTTTGTCGTTTGTTTAAAGAGGCGCGCATGATGATGAGATCTGGTCCGTAAAGAAATTCTTCTTCACTGGAATTAATTGAATTTTGTTAATCACTTCACATCAACTCACTTAATAACAACAGACCCACACTAGTATAGAAACTGACCTGTACTATTGGTTCATAAAAAGCAACAGTCTGTTGTTGATAAAATACCATGTCAAATTGAATATACAGTGGGTTGCAATTTATGAACCGTTCTGCAGGGTCCAAGGGCATAAAAACCGAAGACTACAATAGTGTAGAAGGTCACAACTCTTTGGCCCACATCGCTTGACTTATGTCGCACACATGGACCCATCACCAACCACCCTATTCGGAACAAAAGCCATCTCCATTGGAGAACTCAGCCAATCCTATTCTATAACCATGACCGGTACACAACATGATATGATTTTAAAGCTAGTGCCTAATTTCTAAAAGTTTCTTGACCCGTAAACCACTATGTGAGAACCCCCTAATCGGTAACGGGAAAAGGCACAGTGGTAATGAGCATCGAGAGCATTACTGTTTATTGTCACTATTACAGGAAATATTTTTAAGGTCGAGCTAAAATGGGTTTGTAGGAGTTGATTGAGCACCCGCCCCAACAAACCCCCTGCCCCGTCCCTACAGATTTTTTTTGCAAGTGCGGAAAACCCCATAGACCGACTCTGCAGATGAAATAAAAAATATATATATAAGGTGGGGGCCACTAGGGCCTCACGTGCACGGCCTCGTCACTAGTAAGGGACGATGGCAACACCCCTGAAGAGTGTTAAGGCTCTTAAGTACTAAATTAAAGCCGTCAACTCATGCACAAATGCTAAAAAGATAAGCATCAATCTTAGTGGCAGGAGTTATTGATGGGAACGTGGCCTGATCTTCCGCAAGGTAGTGATAATTTTGATTGGTAGAGACTCGATGTTGATAGTCCAGCTTCTAATCTAGCAAAATTCGAACTCTGCAACTGCTACACCGCTGCTTCGTTGGTTATCAACCAAATACACCTCGATTGACCTCGTCGAGAAGGCTTTTCCTGCAAGCGAATCGAAAAATACAAGCAAAAAAGTGAAGACCACATTCTAAAATTGCATATGAATATGAAGCAAATATGAATATAGGGTATGAGTTTTGAACACAAGAGGACTGATCACCATAGTGGTGTAGAACAAGAACGGGGCCCTGAATCACAGCAAAAGGACTCGATGTCACAGTTACAATGAAAGATGTATGTTTCTCGATGGGAAACTAGATCCAAGCAAAACCCAACTCTTTAATGGAGGCTACTGAGTTTATATAAAAGATAGGATGTTCTAGGGTTGGGGGAAACCAGGGAGGCATCCGCAACCTGGGCTTAAGGGCCGACATGATACAAGGCCCGACACGACCCAAAACTAGTGACACAGCAACTTGTTTCGACGATCCAGAATGATCCATGTGGATTCTAGAGCTAGGACCAAAACCAAAAGAACAAGCATCTCATCGTTAAGTTTCCAATGCATCTAAGAATGCTATATTTGGATGTCGTATGAGGGAGATATCACCATTTTAGTGCAAAGCTATCGGCTGATTACAAACCAAACTCACGGTCCAAGTTGGCGGTGACTTGTAACTTGGTGAGGAGACCAGCTTGTGTGTGCCCAATGTGGTGATTTCCTCATCAGTTATTACTAACGAATTCTACAAGCGTTAATGAATATTAATATGCATATCAATAATAAGATAAAACACACTCCAAGAGAAAGGAAGCACACTTCCAACCAATCAGAAGCAAGCACGTGGATCTATAGGCCTACAAATGGGAGTAAACTGACCAAGATTACCACCAAACACCCTGTACTGAGGACCCATAGGGCCATGACCCACCCTAGCCTCCACTCATCTCCAGGTGATGCGTGGCGCCTTTTACGGGTTTTCCAATGGCAGTTAGGGAAGATTCCCCCCATATTCCTGCTCAGAATCGACTTTGGGATGCTATATATAAGGAGAAGAAAACCTTCACTTCAATGCACACCACTTCAAAGGTATAGGTTTAGAGCTCCACTCCATATGGCAAAGCTCCACTTAGACTAATGCTTAGAAATAGGGAGAGAGTGAGGGTTAGTTCGGGGAAGGGCCGGACTTGTCGGCGCTCTTCCCTTAGGTTGTACCTCTACGGATGCGAGATTTCTTCTATGGAGTAAGAAAGTTTTCATACATTCCTATTGTGGTAAGTTCTTAATAATTATAGTTCTATACATTGCTCTATCTAGTATAGAGTTCCTTGATCTTCTATAAGCATGGATTCGAGATTGAGGTAGTAATTAATAGTGTAGATGTGGTGTCTAAACTAGGGGTTACCTGTATTTGCCATATGCCCCATGGGTTTCTAAGGGCAGATGACATATGGTGATAGCCCTGTCTATAGAGCCATTGGCCAGAGCCACCTGCTAGACCAGGAGTAAGCTAGTGCTCAAAGTAGGCAAGTCCTTTAGTAGAGTCTATCTTGTCTAAGAACCTCTACTCATAAAAATCCACTGTATCCCCGCCTTCATCTACCTTGGTTGTCCTTGGATAACTGGAGCCTTAAATAGTACACATGCGTTCCCCTAGATTCGATAACTATTAGAATACTCTGATGTGAAAGCTACATCAGTATCCGTGTACTTGAAGATCTATTTGTATCATTAAATATACCAACAAACTTTTTGGCGCCACTACAGGAAATGGTTATTGTATTATTTTCGGACCTAGTCGTCCTCTTTTCTTTTTTTTTAATCTCTGAAACGGCCCAAAATCCATTTCTGAGATTCCAAGCCTTTGCACCTCGGTAATAGTCCTAGGAAGTGGCTATCATGTGTAATCTCTGTCTCAAGTGTTACAAATCCATACAACCCAGAATAATAGAGAGATAACATCCAGAATTATTACATAATTGTCCGGTACATCAATCTAGCATAAGCCGATACAAGCCCAACTGGACTGAAACAAACAAAGTAAAACATCCTACAAAGCGAACTGTGCAGAAACTGTAGACTCCATGCCCTCAGGCCAACTCGAGCGAAGCACGAGCACCTAGTCTTCATATCCATCATTGAGGAAGTCGTATTCCGGTTCCTCACCTGCACCACCACCATCTACCCGAGATGCGGATAGGCCATTATCAACTCCCAATAATAGCAACCAAGGAAGAGCAATCAAGGAAGATGGCGGAAATATACTATATGCATAGATAAACCTATATTTGGTTGTAGAGGTTTATGCAGCGCAGCAGCATTTAAAGGAAGCAAGAAGTATCCAACATAGGGAGTCTGCACTCCCATCCATCTCTGAGGTCTGCACACCAAATCAACGAAGTAGTCACAAAGTTATTAGATCACCACCCATGATCCAACCCCCACTCTCATCTGCGATGCAGAGGACTCCCTCTCCTTCGCATCTCAACAATATCAGCTGGGCTCACCACTCAAAAAGGGGAGAGAAGCAGCACAAGAAAGGCTACCCAGCATAACAGTTCTAAGAATTGTCCATACCAGTGGACACGGACTATAGCTATAGGTGATACCTCTGCAGATGTTGTATAGTGCTACCCATGGTGCAGCCAGGTGGTGTACGGCTAACCTGACTAACACCTGTGGTTGGAGCCCTAATGTGTGGCTAAGGCCTTCCTACTTCTCCAAGTCCAAGAGCATCTCTGACTGTAGGGCACACCTCGCCAATCTTCGATCCTCGAAGCTGTGAGGGCCACCCTTGGCCAAGGGGATCCAAGCCTATCCGGAGTGAGCACATCAGCCTCCATACACGATCACCATCCGCCTGCAGGCTAGGCCAAATACACACACTAGTTTTGGGCCACACCTAGCCCATTCCGGGCAAATAGTATATACATAACTAATCCATAGACCATAAGTTATACCAGCTCGGTCCTAAATTGCAAAGAGCGGGCATCTCCTCAAACAATGGTGTCGAGCACCAACGCGTACCACACAGGTTCGCCTCCCAAACTCCTCAAACATGTTCCTGCCACGGGCAACATTATGGGGTGCTCCTGAAACCACATGTAGCACCCCGGGTGTTAATCGTGTGCAGTAAGAGCTAATCACCTACATAATCATATCATTAGCATTAATTGTGCTTGCATCACGTTGGATTGTTTTAAATGTATGTGTTTTGGCTGTGTTTGTAGTGTTAAAAATAGCCATAATGGAGTGAGGTTTAAAATTTATTTTGCCTAAACACTTAACTTTTGGCTAATACCAAGTTGTGAGTCCTTTCTACCTAGTTTCTTGAAAGTATCTTGTTCAAGTATGAAAACTTAGTTTAGTGACTCAAAAACATGGTCAAAGTCAGGTCAAACCGTTGTTTCAGCCATGACTTAGAATTCCAAGTCTGAAATGGCTGTGAGAGTTTTCAAAAAGTGGAGCTCTGGCATTTGAGTTTTTGTGCATAACTTTTCATGAACATCGGCCAAAATCAAATCTTTTATGTCTGAACTTTTGAATGGTCATGATGTTCATCAAATTCTCAAACTCTAAGCAGTTTTAAATTTCTTCCAAATTGAGTCAGTTTGAACTCTTGTCAATTTCAGTTAAAGCCGGATTTTTGGCCGGGTTTTGAGTCAAATAACATCCAAACCGTTGAGTGTCAACAAGTTTGCCAATAATAAAAGTTGTTCATCTTGGATCCCTCTGCAACTTTTGTTTTTGCCGTTTGCAAAGTTTCAACACAAAAACTTGCATAAATTTTGGTCGAAGTCGTTGACTTTCTCGGTGAGTTAACTGAACTTCGTCGGTTCATTTCAAAGTATGTCAAGGCCAAGCCGTCGCGACGCGCTTGTCGTCTCTGGCATCTCTGCCTCGCTGCACCAGGGAACCAAATGCACTAAGCACATGTGCGCGACCCCTCGCTGTAAGTCAACGCTGCATGAACCGCCTGCCACCTCCACTACTGGAGAAGGACTTATCTGCACCGGTTGGGAAACCCCCTTTCGCACTGGTTTCCCAACCGGTGCTAGTCTTCCGGTGCTAAAGGGGTGCCCCTTTAGCACCGGGTCAAAGGCCCCCTTTAGCACTGGGTCTAGCCACCAACCAGTGCTAAAGGGGCCGCGCCCGTAGCACCTGAGCGAGCCCCTTTAGCACCGGTTGGTCTTACCAACAGGTGCTAAATAGCACCATTTATTTTTCTCTTTTTCCAGTTAGCCATATATATATATTTGTTTGTATACGTATTTTGCCTATGTATTTGTTCTAATACGGATGTCGTCCTACACTAGTATTCGTATAATGGCTCATATAAGCATACAAAAGGACATATATATTACATCTTAGTGCCAAAAGCGTTACATCTTTGTGCCAAAAGAGTTAAGTTTATACTACAACTTAATATCATCCATGCATTACGATCTACCACTAGGACTGACGGAGGAACGACTAGGAGGAGCGGAGGAGGAAGGTAGACATGAGTTGTCCGGATGATCCCATGAATCTTCATAATGGAATTCTCCTCTGACATTGACGATCTCGTCCCAAATAAATCCCACGAGTTGTTCTGCAATTGCGTCGATCTTATGCCGCTCGAGACTTTTTTCGGAGATGCTCATCATCTACAATTTGCAAACAATTGAAAATTAAATCAGCAAAATTTTCAAGATAATAATGGTGCACTTGAATTAGAAATGTGTAAATAATTATTGCGTACCATAATATCATGGTTAGTATATATTTTCTTAATCTAGCTATGCATGTACTCGCAAACGTAGTATCCGTATAAATTATTTACTGGCCCCTGTTGGTGACACTATTGGCGAAAATAAAGTTAAAGATAATTCGTTTAATTGATTAGCAAAGACGTATATGTACAAATTGCATGCATACTGGGAATTCGGTATGCCATACGAGCTTTTCATATTCAAAACCGGGGCGCTTTTCACGAAGTTCGTCCCACATCCTACGATTGAATAATCATGCTGTTGGTATCAAATTTGAATTCAAATAAGTCAATAATGTGAGTCTAATGGCAATTTGAATTAGTGAAAAGTATATATACGACCTTGTAAACATGTCAATGATTTCCTGGTACTCTTCTTGTGGTTTCCTCAATGAATCAAAGACATTCACCACACCTCTATCAGGTTTCAGTACTATGAGGACCGAGTGGTAACTACATGCATATATATAAGTGTCATAGTATAATGAGATAATAATGAGAAATTAAGAAAATAAAATGGAGTACATAGTGTTGGCACTCACCCGTAGTGGTATGGCAATAGTATGGAGTCCATATAATTTTGTTTATCCACAAACTTGAATAAGTTCTGATAGGTTCCCTCTGGATTTGATAGAATCATGTCACGGTTTATCTTTGACGGGTCCATCAAACCAACGTCAAAAATGCACTCCCTCCGACATCTTTGAATCTCCATTCTGCGTGATAAGCAATAAAGGACCCGTCACTCATAGATTTTTTTACATGAAAATAATGAAATGATTAGAACAAATCACTTACAAAACTCAGGCTTGAATCAAAGATATGTCCATGGCATCTCGTTGGTACAGTTCATAGATATCTTTGAACTCCAACCAAACCGTTTGTTCGCCATTGAAAAAATCTTCTTCTTTTGCGCGAACCCCGAACATCTTCCGTCCTTTTGCCGCTTGAACCATGTACCATCCATGGAATAAATACATCTTTGTTTGTAGCGTTTTCACTTCATCTGGCTCGACGAAAGACTTTCCAAGCTCAAAATGTCACTTAGTAACTTCAGCTATGGGGAGTGGTCCATCCCCAGTGATTTCCTCTCTAGTGAGACTGGTCTCTCTCATTTGTCGTTGCACGTTCAGTTAGTAGTCATCTGGCAACTTAGGTATTGCCGCTGAGGTTGTTCGCAGAGCTAAGGAATAGTAGAACATTTGGACTTAGGCAATGCCGGCTGAGGTTGCTTGCCGAGCTGAGTACCAGTAGAAGGTTTAGACTTCGCCAACTGCTCAGCCCGCTCAGCTTTCTTCCTTTTCTGATAAGATTTTATTAATGAGCGTAGTCAGATATTGCAGCTTTTTTCTGTTCTGCCCTACTCAAATTCTTTAAAAAAAGCAACCGTCTTGTCCGGGTCAACATCAATCTTCTTCTCAGGCTCTTTCTTCTTGTGAAAATGGGCGTGTACTTCTACGGTGACATCCGCCTTAAGTTCCTCTAGCGTCAGCTCGTAAGCTAATTTCTTCTTTGCCGGCACTTTCTTTTGCTTAGTTGGGCGCGTCTTCTGTGATGGAGGACTTCTTGGTGCAGACTTCTTTTTGGGCGGAGGCCTTCTGGTTGCAGACTTCTTTTTGGGCGGAGACCAATCTTCTTCTGCCAGAGGATCATCTGTCAGCGGATCATCAGCTGGCAGAGACGATGGACCTGGCGGAGGTGGTGGAGCTGTCGAGGATGTTGCTTGCATGCCAGGTATGATGAAGTCACGCTTGCTCCATAGAATGATGCCGTGACAACACTCTCCAAGTATTGTTTCCCCACCACCTCTGGGGATGTCAAGCTCCAACCTGTTGTATTCCGAAACAACTTGTTCCACCTCAACTGGTGCGTAGCCATATGGAATCTCATGGCAGTGGAATGTTTGTCCTTCTTCCACTGGTCTAGCCATACTGTATGCGACCTAATATATTGAAAGGGAAGAAAGTTAATAAAATAGTAATATGTATAATAAAATATAGTACATACTAACTTTAAGCCATTGTTATACGTACCAGCACTGATATGTTCTTCAATGTTGCATGAAGCTCGCAAGCGGTGCGCTGAGTTATTTCATCCACGGGGTAACGGGCCGGTTCTGAGTGAGCTGCGGGAAGCTCTGTGGAAGCGTGACTGCTCCGTTGTTGTGGAGGGCTAACCAAAGCATTAGGATCTTCTGTTTCTCTAGCTTGTGTCATCTGAATCAGTGCTAGCTTCACTCGTTGATCCATCTCTCCCTCCATTTCCTATAACCGTGCGCCTTGGGCAGCTACCAATTCCTCTAGCTCCCTCATCCTGTTCTCATGTTCAGTCTTCTTCCGCTTACGGCTCCTATAGGAGGAGATGTCCTCTTTGAAAGCATACTTCCATGAAATAGAAGATCCTACTCCACACGTTCGTCCAGGATGCTCCTTGTTTCCTAAGGCATAGGTTAGCTCATCTCTGTCTCTATTAGGAATGAATTCTCCGGCTTCAGATTTCTTTATGATGTCAAGGAGACGGTAAGCTAGTTCACGCAAATCTTCCCCAAAAATTAAAGATCCGTCAACTGGACTCAGAGTGCCTCCATGACCATAATACCAGTGCTTGGATCGTATGGGCCAGTCATGCGTCCCTGGACGAATGCCTCTAGTATACAGATCTTCTTTCATCTTGTCCCATTTGTCGATGTTGCCTTTATAACCGCCTGAACCCATTCGATGGCTGTATTTTTTATTTGCGGCATTGCTCGTGTTCCTAGCAGATATCGTTGATCCTTCTGTAGAGCTTTTGTACTCCACGAACGCATCCCAATCATGAAATCTTATGGTAGGGTGGTTCTCAAAATCCGGTATTTCATCGCTCTGGATATAATTCTTCCACATTTTTTCTTGTAATCTTGAAATAGACTTGCCATCTTTTTCAACGTCCAATCCTTCAATTTCTCTTCACGATCTGAAGGAAATCCGAATATTTCTTTTACATCAGACCAGAGCATATTTTTCTCCATATCAGGCAGAACATACAGTTCAGTGGGGTCCGTAGATTTCCATTTCCTAATACTAATGGGAACGCGTTCGCGAACAATGACCCCGCACCGAGAGACAAATTTCCTAGCAATTTCTTTGGGCTCAGATGGCTCTCCATTATCCTCCACTTGGTGAGGTGCAATTTCACTTCCTTCAACCTCTTAGTGGTACTTCTTTTTCCACCTTTCTTAGCGGAGGTTCACGCCGTAGATGGCTACAATAATTAGATGATATATATTAGTCACAACATTAAGATAATGTATATAATGTTTATGAGAAATATTAACACCTGACTAGACGTGGGCTCATCATTACTGCGTCGATCCACATTAGCACCCTGAACCTGGTCAACATTGGTACCCTGCACTTGGTCCACATTGGTACCCTGGACCTGGTCCACATTCTCACCATGAGAAATACCGAGCATTTCTTCCATGCTTGGTTGTGCCTCATTGTCTTCACCCAAACCAAATTGAGCAGCCAAGAATGTGGCATCATCCTCTACGTGATCCGCCATCTAAGTCAAATAAATATTCTACGTCAAATAAATATTCTACGTAAAATAAATGCAAGTCAAATAAATATTCTACGTAAATATTCACGTAAAACAAATGCAAGTCAAATAAATATTCTATGTAAAATAAATGCAAGTCAAATAAATATTCTATGTAAATATTCTACGTAAAATAAATGCAAGTCAAATAAATATTCTACGTAAAATAAATGCAAGTCAAATAAATATTCTACGTAAATATTCTACATAAAATAAATGCAAAATAAATGCAAGTCAAATAAATATTCTACGTAAATATTCTACGTAAAATAAATGCAAGACAAATAAATATTCTACGTAAAATAAATGCAAGTCAAATAAATATTTTACGTAAATATTCTACGTAAAATAAATGCAAGTCAAATAAATATTGTAAGTCAAATAAATATTGTAAGTCAAATAAATATTGTAAGTAAAATAAATATGGAAAGTCAATAAAATATTCTAAGTCAAATTAATCTTTGTAAGTCAACTAAATATTCTAAATGAAATACATATTCTATGTAAAATTTCTGAGTATCATTAACCCTAACTATGAAATTAATGCAGCCGGCGGGGTTCATGCACGTACGAACCCTAACTACTACGAAGGCTTACGTGCGATGGTCGTCGCGTGCGGATGGCTTGAGACGAACTCGCGTTCACGCGGCGGTCGGCGGCGGTGTTCGGCAGTCATCGCGGGGTCGTACACGACCGGCTTGAGATGAGCTCGCGTTCGCACGCAGCCGGCTAGAGACGCGAGCTCGCGTTCGGCCGGCGGAGAACGGGGCCGAGCTGAGGGCCACGACAGCACGCGGCCGGCCGTCGAGGATGGGCGCCTGCGGCCGGGGAATGGGCGCGCGGCGGCCGGCGTTGAAGGGGCGGTGGCGCGGCGGCGGCGGCCGGACGGAGCCAGCGGCCGAACGGCGGTGCTGCGGTTCGGGCGGCGCTGCGGTGGGGGAGGGGGCGCGGTGGTGGCGGAGAGGATGCGACGGTGGTGGAGAGGGCGCGGCGGTGGCCGGAGATGGCCGCCCGGCGGCAGCTGCGGCGAGGGCGGTGGAGTCGAGGCAGGGATGGGACGTCGGGGTCGGGGAAGGGCGCGCGCGGGGTCGGGGAAGGGGGCGTCGGGGTCGAGGACGACGGCGCCGCGGTCAACGAAGGTCGCGGCAGGCAGAGACGGGTGGCGGCGGCGGCAAGGACCGTGGACGCACGGGGACGGGGCGCGCGCGGCCGTGGAGAGGGGCGCACTCGGCCGGAATCGGTGGTGCCGCGGTCGGGGAGGGTGGCGCCGCTGCCGGGGAGGGTCGCCGCGGGCGCAGACGGCCGGCCGGGCGGCGGCGGCAGCGGCGGGGTCGAGGGGAGACGAAGTGCAGTGTGGGGGAGGAAGACAAAGATGGCGGCGCACCAAAAATTTCTAAGTGTTGGATATATATATGGAAGGCCTTTAGCACCGGGTCTTGGCTACACCCGGTGCTAAAGGTCCTTTAGCACCGGGTGCAGCCAAGACCCGGTGCTAAAGGTATAGAATTAGCACCGGGCCTTGGCTGGACCCGGTGCTAAAGGGTGCTCACCGACGCAAAATGAAACAGGAGCACCTTTAGCACCGGGTCTTAGATCTGCCCGGTGCTAAAGGTCCTCCTGTTTCATTTCGTGCGCGTTTTTGGTGGAATTTTGGATTTAGCACCGGGTTTTTGCAAAACCCGGTGCTAAATGCAATATACATGTTACATATTAACTAAAACATCAAAAATTAATTAAAATACAATATATTTGATATATATGGGTGCCACTTCAATTTAGGTTATTATTAGCCACTTCTATCTAGGCTAAAAATATAATATTAAGTCATTTCTATATATGTTATAATAATAAAGTTATTAACCATTTTTATTTACATTATAATGAAAATATTAACTAAAGCTAAAAAAATTCAAAAGAAACTAAGAATAATAGAGAAAATATATTACAAATATAACTACAATTAACTTTAAGATAATATTACAAATTACATCATAGTTCAATTAAACTATATAGCATCATTGTTTACTTGAACACTAACAAACTTTCTCCTCACAAATGTCCCTTGATTGTGATCACGACGTAGATAGGGTGTCTCCTCTACTGCTAACAGGATGCTTGGGTCAGCAGTCACCGAGAATGGAGGTCGACCGTCGAGCATATCATAATCTTCATCTGTCTTATCCTCAACTCCTACGATTTTTCTTTTTCCAAGAAGAACTATATGACGGTTTGGCTCGTCTTTTGATGGGTCTGATTGTTTTTTCGGCTCCGATTGCTTGCTCGTCCCTTTCTTTGGTTTGCTAGCCATGTCTTTTACATAAAAAACTTGTGTCACATCTTTGGCTAGGACGAACGGTTCGTCCAGAAACCCAATCTTGTTTAGGTCCACTATAGTCATCCCATACTCATCAATTGTTACCCCTCCTGCAGTCAGTTTCACCCATTGACACTTAAATAGTGGGATTTTCAAAGATCCATATTCCAGTTCCCATATCTCCTCTATGACACCATAGTATGAGTTCTTATTGCCATTGGTGTCGGTCACATCGATCCGGACACCACTATTTTGGTTGGTGCTCTTCTTGTCTTGGGCTCTTGTGTAAAATGTATACCCATTTATGTCGTAGGCTTGGAATTTTAAGACCGTGATCGATGGACCCCTAGCTAGAAAGGCTAGTTGCGCATCAATATCCACAACACCCATCAGACGTTGTCGCAACCAATCTGCGAAAGTACTATTGTGCTGACGTTGAATAATGGCCGCAGACTTTCTTGGATTTTCTTCGTAGAGAATCTTCGTGTGCTCCTCTATATATGGAGAAACTAAGGCTGATTGGTGTAGAACTGTGAGTTGTGCTTTACGAAATGTCTGCATGTCTCTGATTACCATCGATTTTCTTCCTAGTGTGCCCTTTCCACCAAATCTCCCCTCATGATGTGATTCAGGCACCCCAATCGGCTTAAGGTCTTCGATAAAGTCAACACAGAATTCAATGACCTCCTCTGTTTTGTATTCCTTAGCAATGCATCCTTCTGGACGAATATGATTACGTACATACTTCTTCAGGATAGCAAAGTACCTCTCAAAAGGGAACATGTTATGAAGAAATACCGGGCCCAGTATACGAATCTCTTTGATGATGTGAACCAATAGATGTGTCATAATATTGAAGAAGGATGGTGGAAATATCATCTCAAAGCTGACAAGACATTGGACCACGTCGTTCTGTAGCCTATCTAAATCGTCAAGATTGATCACCTTCTGAGAAATTGCATTAAGGAATGCACATAGCTTCACAATCACTTTCCGCACATTAACTGGTAGCACACCCCTCAGTATGACGAGAAGCTGTTGTGTCATCAGCACGTGGCAGTCGTGAGACTTGAAGTTTGTGAACTTCTTATCTTTCATATTTATTATTCCCTTAATATTGGAGGAGTAGCCTGACGGGACCTTGATACTGTTCAAGCATTCAAACATGCTTGCCTTCTCCTCTTTGCTGAGAGTGAAGCTGGCGGGACACAGGTACTTGCGTCCTTTGTCTCAGTTTTCTGGATGTAGATCATTCCGTAGATTCAAACGTTTCAGCTCCTGCCGGGCTTCCAGTGTATCTTTTGGCTTCCCATAAGTACCTAGGAAGCTGACCAAGTTCACGCAAAGATTCTTCGTCAGATGCATCACATCAATTGCGTTGCGGACCTCTAACAATTGCCAATAAGGAAGCTCCCAAAAGAGAGACTTTTTCTTCCACATCGTGGCACGGCCATCCTCACCTGTCTTAACAGGTTGGCTTCCATCTCACTTTCCAAAGATTACTTCTACATCCTTCACCATATCAAATACATCTTGTCTAGTGCGGTGTATCGGCTTTGTATGGTGGTCCGCATTCTCGCCAAAATGCGGACATTTCCTCCATAATTCGTGCTTCGGAGGAAGAAATCGATGATGACCCATGTAAACAACCTTTCTACAATGCTTCAAATAGATGCTTTCAGTATTCTCTAAGCAGTGGGTGCATGCTTTATATCCTTTGTTGTTTGTCCGGACAGGTTACTTAGTGCAAGCCAATCATTGATGTTTATGAAAAGTAGTGCCCTTAGGTTAAATTTTTCCTGTTTGCCCTCATCCCACATAGTAACACCTTCTTCCTTCCAGAGCTGTTTAAGTTCATCAAGCAATGGTCTTAGATAAACATCAATGTCGTTGCCAAGTTGCTTTGGACCTTGGATAAGCACCGGCATCATAATGAACTTCCGCTTCATGCATAGACAAGGAGGTAGGTTGTAGATACATACAGTCACAGGCCAAGTGCTATGACTACTGATCATTTCACTAAAAGGATTCATGCCATCTGTACTTAAACCAAGCCTTAAATTTCTTGCGTCAGCACCGAACGTTGGGCATGCTCTGTCGATGTTTCTCCACTGGGATCCATCGACGGGGTGTCTCAACATACCATCCTGCTTACGTTCTTCTTTGTGCCATCGCATCAACTTGGCATGCTCTTTGTTTCTGAACAAACGCTTCAGACGTGGTATTAAAGGAAAGTACCACACCAGCTTTGCAGGAATCTTTTTCTTAATAGTCTCCCCATCAACCTCACCAGGGTCATCCCGCCTAATCTTGTATCGTGCGCAACTGCAAACCGGACAACACTCCAACTTTTCGTATTCAGCACCACGATATAGGATACAGTCATTAGGGCACGCATGTATCTTCTACACCTCTAAACCGAGAGGGCAAACAACCCGTTTTGCTTCATACATTGTTGATGGCAATTCACCCTCAGGAAGAATCTTCTTCACAAGTTTCAGTAATTCCACAAAACCCTTGTCAGTAACACCATTAGCTGCCTTCCACTACAAAAAATCAAGCGTGATACCCAACCTTCTGAGCCCCTCTTTGCAATGAGGGTATAAATCAGTTTTGTAGTCCTGTAACATACGTTGTATCTTTTTTTATTTCTTTGTCATTGTCGCAGTCTTTCTCGACATCACGTAACATTTGACCAAGTCCATCATTAGGCTCATTCTTCTTGATCAACATCTTCCTGATCTGCATCACCCATTGCAACATCAGCAAAGGCACCATATTGATCAGCCAATATCGGAATGTCCTTATCATCCTCCTTTTCTTCATTGTCATCCATTATGACTCCCCTTTCACCGTGTTTCGACCAAACCGTATAGTTTTGCATGAAACCATGGGTCATCAAATGGAAGTGAAGAATTCCTCTAGATTTATACGACCTCTGGTTTTAACATTGCCCACACGGACAAAACATGTCACCTGACGGCAACTTGTTGTCCTCCGCCACATCAAGAAAAGCATGCATGCCATCAATCCACTCCTGACTGCGTCGGTCTGCCAAGTGCATCCATTGCCTATTAATCTACATTTAGCAAAGTTTTCTAAATAATTCATACATAACAAAATTAACTAAATAAAATTTAATATATTGAAATAATATCCAACACAATTTATTGAAAATAAACATGTATTTCTCAAACTCAAACACGCAACACGACCAAGGTTCACAATTTATTCAAAATGTCATACAATATAATAAAATTAAAATAATATACAACATAATTTATTGAAAGCAACATAAATTTCTCCACATCCAACATGCAACACGACCTAGATCGTCAACCATCCTTGGGTGGGAAAGTAGGATGCTCTGATATATCTTTTTCTGGTGCAGAAGATGGTGGAGCTGGGTTTGGTGATGGAGCGTAACGCCGCAACAGATTTTCAAGATCAAAACAAGGTTCCTCACCCCTTGCAACACATTCTTCATGTTTTTTTTGCAAAAAGTGAAGTTGTGCTTTCACCCAAGCTCCTGGTTTTTTCGACTTCTCATGAGGTCCTACTGGAGTTTTACCCTTCCCACGGGACGAACCATGATCACCATCACCGGTCCCACTCCCTCCGACAGTAGCCATATTGATATGACCACAAGGCTTTTATTTCTCAACAAAAAATAACATTATATTCCATTTATAAAAATGAACTAACTCAAAATGTTGTAATCCATTCCACATATCTCTAATTAGTGCAAAAAAAATTACATAACAAACTAACTAAAAATCATTATATTCCATTTATAAAAACAAATATTTATAAATGAGTAATTTCTCTAACCAACATTTCTCTAATGCATAACTAACAAAAAATTCTAAACCACCATGAACACATAGAAGCTCTTTCTCTTTATCTCTCTCTTCTCTCTTTTTCTTCACAAATTTCTATATTTGTAAAATATACTAACAATAGATGCTAATCAAGAAGGCAATGTATCCTATGGAAACTAACTTCGTGTGCAAACTATGCAAACTCTAATCTAGGACACGGGATCTCCATCCGATGGCCCAACAGAGAGGTGGGAAATTTTGCTAATAAACCTCTCTGTTGGGCCATCGGATGGAGATTCCGCGTCCTAGATTTGGAGTTGGCATAGTTTGCACACGAAGTTAGTTTCCATAGGATACGCTGCCAATCAAGAACATGAGAGGATGAAATTGTATACCTTGTAGACTCCTTCAAATGAGTGAAAGCTTTACAATTTTTTAAAAATTGGCAAAATCTCCCCTCAACCCGATACAACCGGTGCTAAATGCCCGGCCTCCCCCCCCCCCCCCCCCCCAACACCAATACGCGTCGTGCGCGCTTGTGCGCGGCTGCTAACCACTGAACCCGGTGCTAAAGCCCTATTAGCACCGGATCAAAAATGGCCACGGCATATGTAGGGGGCGGATAGCTCGTTCTGTTGTAGCGCTCACATGCGCGCTCGCTCCTCTGCCCGCCGTCAGCGCCATCATCTGCTGCCGAGCAATTGAGCGCGCACGCCATGCTTTGCCTTAACTTCGCACCTCTGCTCGCCATCCTCGCAACCACACGGCCAATTACCCCACCTGCGACCTTATCCTTTTCCTAAGCCGGCCCTCGTTCTTCTACCTCTCCCATTTGTTTTCCCTATTCTCTGCCTTCACAAACAGGTAAGGCCGCGGGCTACAATTCGGTGCCCCCACAGCAGCTCCAGCCAAACCTCTCCCCCCAGTGCTACACCACCTCCTCCACTACTTCCCCATCGTATCCTCCTCCAACACCGGCCCCCGAGTTGTCGGGGATTTTGAATCACGACCGTCCAACCATCGCCGGCCGAACCCCACCCCTCCCCACCGACGACCATCTTCCAGCCATCCACCGCCCAAATCAAGCCTAAGGTGAGCTCCCCCATGGCATTGCATCCCTTCCCAGCCCCTCCTTCCTCGCTCTCCGTGACCACCGTAGCCAGAACCGCCGCCGCCAGTCGCTACTTCCGCCACGCTCGCTGCCGGCAGTCGCCTGGTCAAGCTCTCATAGAAATAAACCCACCCATAGATGCGCCTCGGCCTGTTGAGCACGTAGGTAGCCTCCTCGCTGGTTGGGAACCTCACTGTCGCCGGCAAGTCGCCGGTCAAAGTCCGCCAGCACCTGTTGACCGTCGTTAGAAAAGACCAAGAACCCCGAGCTAAAAGAAATAGAAAGTTCAGGGGTATTCATAAAAGTTCCGGGTTTATGTTTTGGCGTGGGATCATTCTAGAGGGTTTTGCGTAAGATGCAGGGGCTGTTTTGTTAAGAAAGGATGTGTTTGTAATATAAGTTTTGTTTTCAAGGGCTTAGATGCAAAGTTGTTTTTTCTTTTTCGTTTTAATACATGTGTTATCGGCTGAACCTTGTAAAATGCATAACTAATTATAGAAAAATCCTAAAATAAGAAAACCAATTTTCAAGACTATATCTAGAAAAAATGCTAAACTGAGTGAAATATCTGTTTTACCCTCACTATAATTTCGAGTATGTTTATGCATGTTTAATCAAATAAATACTTTCCTGCTCCAAAAATCACGTCCCTTGTGCAGTGACTTTGTTGTTGCATGTATAGGGCTCAGAGAAGTTGGCATGCACAGAAATATTTCCTAGATTTAGTTATGATTTATTGGTGCGTTGTAATGTTTGATGCATCAAAAATAATTCATACAGAGAAAAAATAATGAGCTTTGGCTGAAAAATCTCTTATATGCTAGGCATCAGTTCTGCAACTTGGTTTGACCAGAGATGTTTATGTGTTTTTATATGCATTTTATCTTTGTCAAGCATATTTGTTTCTTTTAATAAAAGTGCTATATAAAAGCTGATAAAAGAGATGGGGGGAAGTGTCGCTAACCTGTTCTCTTGAGATGGCCTCGCACCGCCGGTGACCACCCGGTCCCGGCGTCCACCACTCCTCCCCCGACGGTGACCACCCGGTCCCGGCGCCCACCTCCCCTTCTCTTACCGGTGGCCTCTCGTACCCGGTGTCAGCTTCCATCACCGGAATCCTCGTCAACGTCAACCTGGTCTTCTCTGGGAGAACAAAGTATGGATCCTTCCCTTCTCGATCGACGCCCTGGTCTTGAGTTTTCTGCCAAGGTACGATCCCGCTTTGGCCTTGATGTGGTCTCTCCGTCGCCGGATGATTCTTCCAGTTTTTGGATGATTGCTTCCTTTAGCCGATCTCGCTTGCGTCTGGATCCCTCTTCAGTGAGTTTGATTCTTGAATCTGTTTTGGGGGGGAAGCTGAGCTCTTCTCTGTAGTAGAGGTGGAAGAACGTGTTTTCAAGTTTACTGTGCTAAATCGGCAAGTTGGCCTCGCCATCTATGATCTGCGTTCTTTTGACTGCCCTGTCTTCCGGGTCTTCTTTCATCTGTGGAATGAACTTGGCCTTGCCAATGCCAAAGAGTCAGTTCTGCTAGATCAAGGACCTCGTTTTGACTGGACTGTTGCAAGCTCTAGGAAAAGCAATCGCGCCTCTGCTGCAGTTGCTTTAGCATCGCGCACGATCCCCGTTCGTCAAGCTTTCCAGAGAATCAAGACTGCTCTTCCACCGAATAGCTTGCATAAGCCGTCGGTTTTCTCACGCTTGGATTTCCGATCAATCCCTGATCAACAGCTTGCCAAGAACTCTTTTTCAAACACCCAAGAAGCGCGGAACACGGCGAAACAGATCTGGCGCCGAAAATCAAGCCCCAGGCATCAAAGTCCAGTAACGGCCTGGAATTCAAGTGGTGCTTTCAAGCCCAGCTGTCTTACAGGAGCAAATGCCGTGCCTTTAAAGCCAAATGCTCCTATACCCAATTCGGCCCAGCACACAGAAGAGCCGCGTAGAAGCCCATGCTCCAGATGCCTCTCCAACTACCATCAGAGGCCGGCCTGCCGTCAGAAAGTCCGTTGCCTTTCATGTTTCAGGTTGGGACATATAGCAATTTCCTGCTCCTTCCCGCCTCGGTTCCCGGGACTCTCTGGCTGCCAAATCTTCTCTTCCCAAATCAATTGCCAAGATCTGGACTGGTCGACCTGGTTCAAGTCAACCCAGAGGCAGACAGATGGGACCGAAGGCAGTGGCCCCGTAACCTTCCAGTCCTTTGGACATATGGTAGCGGTAAAAAAGGGCTTAAGGCAGGTTCCACCAACGATATCAATTCCTTGGCAAATCCGGGCCACTGTGCAACCTTCCCACTTTCGGCCGGCGGCGCTTCCTATCTCCGTGCCACCAGAGAACCAGAGCGAAGAAACTAGAATCTTGATTGAGCCTGATCTTCATCTCTCGCTCGCCTTGCCTGCGATTGCAACGGATTCTGCTCTGTCCACACCTGCTAGCGAGGCACACCCATCAATCCGACCTGATCTTGAGAAAACCCCAGTAGCCACTGTTGATTCTGCATTCCAAGAGCAACCCGCCTCGCTAGATCCAGAAATGGCTTTCAGATTTGTTGATCCTACGCCATTCATCCCCCCGGGATTCACTCGGGTGATGGTGCTGGGCCGCAAGCCCTACACGAGGGTGATTCTTGGCCGACCTCATCGTCGCAACTACGAAGTGGCCATTGCAACAATCACGCCCCTTCCGCATCAACAGGTACCCTTCAATGAAATCAGAGCCATTTTACAAGATTTTCTTGTGGGCGAAAGGAACATTGGGGTCAAGGATATTCAGGACTGTCCGTATGGTCAGGCATTTGTTAAATTCAGGTACTTTCATGATAGGGATCAGCTAATTCATAATAGTCCACATGCTTTCGGGCAGTTCAATATTTCTTTTGTTGAGCATGATAGAGCTTGGAACCATCGAGCGGTCTCCCTTAACTATGAGGTTTGGCTCATGCTGTTGGGTCATAACATTGATTATTGGACGGATCATCATGTCAATAAAGTGATTGGGGATCACGGTCATGTGATTGCATGGGAAGAGGATGAAAATCACTTGGCTCGTGTTCTGGTGAAAGCCAGAGTGGTACACCTGGAGGACATCCCCTGGTTTGTAGTTGAAACAGAGGGTCCAGGTTTCGAGGGAGAATCTTGGACCATACAGACTGAGATCATTCAAAGCAGAATGTTAGGAGGTCAAGCTGGGGATGAAGATTTCCCACCAAATGATCCAGATGATGTGAATCCTGAAGTGTTCGACTTTTTTGGTTTTGGTCAGCCTAATTTGGGTCATCAACCCATCCCTGAACCAGAGCAGCACAATGATCAGGATGCAGGGGGCTGGGGGCTTTGGCCTCAGGAGCCAAATCCACAGCAGCAGCAGCAGGATGATCAAGAGGTCAATCAAAACATGAACCAACAACCCATGGAAATTATGCAAGGGTTTGATCTTAATCTGCCAGCTGAGGGTGCAGGAGAGGAGGATCTGGGAGACATTGATGATCTGTTGGTGGGAGCTGAACAATTATTTGGTGAAGAAGTTCAAGACAATGCAGAGATAGGCCATCAGGATGCTAACATCATCATGGCTGATGCATCAGATGAATCTGACAACAATGTGGTTCAGGCAATTCCCAATGTTCTCCATGATCTTAATGCAGTAGTTGACATATTTATTCCAATGGATGGAGAGGTACCATTACAGGTTAACCCTGATGAGGTGCCAGAGGATGCTCTCATGGAAGGAAATGCTGAGGATGTACAGGCTGATCTTGCAGAAAACATGCAGGAAGAGGATGAACAGGAAATCAATGTCTTTCATCAACAAGAGAACAACTTGGCAGGAGAAAATGTCATGCATCTGGGCTTTGTCCAGTTTGTACAGCCTGAGGTAGACCCTGTCTTTCAGCAATACACTCTGTCTGAAAACTTCAGGCAGAATCCTGAGGCTGTGAGAATGTGGGCTAAATGGCTAACTCCTAGGGTGGGTGATCCATATGTACAGGTACCCAAATATGGGCTGATTTCTTCACATCCATGCTCTTGAACCCAACAAGCTCTAAGTGGGCTAAAGATTTCATGACATCAACAGCTTGGCAGTACTTCGGGGATAACAAAACTCCATCAATCCCCTTCAGCCTTGTGCCACCAGAGTTACCATCTACAGCTTTCCAGTGCCCTGAGCAAACCTCTGCCTCTCTCCAATCGGTTGACAGCAGCCTGGGTCAGCTAGGCACACCAGAGGCCCAGACACAGCATCAGTCTCCTCCTGCAAATGAGCACAGGGCACTTTCACCTATCACACCTCTAGACAAACTCAGCTGCAAGGTTTCAACAACTACAGGTCCTTGGTCTTTGGCACTTTTGGAAAAGGTGGCCAATAACATTCCAATTGTTGGGGTGACTGATGACTCGGTTAGGAGAAGCAGGCGCCAACAGGCCAAGGCTAAAGGGTTCAAAAAAACAATTGTGTGGACAAAAGTTGTCTGGGTTGCAACCTATCACCACCTAATCTATCTCCAAACCTGATAAAGAACCTGGGAGAAGATTTCTGCAAAGTGGCACCAGAGAAACTTACTAAAGAGGCCCTGACAAAAAAGAAACAGAAGACAACCAATATTGGAAAAACAGCACCAGTGCCAGTTAAATCTGGAAAGGCAATACCTGTGACAGTCCCTACTGGACAGAAGCAGTTCAAGAAAAAAGCTAAGAAAGACATCAATGAAGACAATGATGATAAGCAACATCAGAAGAAACCAAGGAAGTAGGGAGGAGATCAGGGGCTTCTGGAAGTGGCCTTGGAAGGGTCAAGGATGCAACAGTTCTTTTGTCTTAGCTTTTGTTTTCTTCTTAAACTCTGAGTCTGTAATATATCTATGTCCTTGGACTACCCTTTCAGAACTCATTGGTGGGCTTTATTGGTCTTTTATAAGCATGTTAGGCATGGCTTATGGCTCTTCAAACTCTTGGTTTTTTAATGGATAGTAGCTCAAGAAATAGACTTTGGTCGGTGCTTTGCTGGAATATCAGAGGGATTAATAGCGAAAAAAAATGGGGATGCTATTCGGGATAGAATTAAAGATAGCAATTGTGATATAATTTGCTTACAAGAAACCAAAAGGGAGTCTTTCGACATACAATATATAAAGAAGTTCTGTCCACCATTCTTTGACAGATTTGAATATCTGCCATCTGTGGGGGCTTCTGGAGGCATCATAACCATATGGAAATCATCCATTTTTAATGGCAGCCTGGCTTACATGAATGATTTTGCGGTTTCTGTTGAGTTTGACTCATTGCTGGATGGTAGCCATTGGGTGCTAACCAATGTATATGGCCCTTGTACATCTGAAGGAAAACGGGATTTCACTCAATGGATTTCTAATATTCAAATGCCCGAAGAAGTTGACTGGCTGGTAGTGGGAGACTTCAATCTTATGCGGTCATGTGAGAACAGAAACAGACCTGGGGGTGATATTCAGGAAATGCATCTTTTCAACATGGCTATTAGTGCACAAAGTTGGGTAGAAATTCCACTACAGGATAAAAAATTCACTTGGAGCAACAAACAGGTACCACCTTTACTTGAGAGGCTGGACTGGTTCTTTACATCAAACTCTTGGACCCTGAACTACCCAGACACAAAAGCTTGGCCACTTGTGATGGAGCCCTCTGATCACACACCTTCTGTTATCAAAATAGGCACCAAAGTGCCAAAAGGAAATATCTTCAGGTTTGAGAATTACTGGATGGAACATGAACACTTTATGCAAGTGGTACAACATGGATGGGCAGTTCCAACAGGCTTGACTGATCCAGCAAAGGTAATAATAGCAAAATTCAAAAACCTCAGACGAGTTCTAAGAGCTTGGCAGTCTACTTTGTCCAATTTGAAAACAAATATCTCCAATGTCAAGTCAGTTTTGTTCTTTCTGGAAATAATAGAGCAATGTAGAGACTTAACCATGATGGAATGGAATTTCAAGGACATCCTTCAGGACAAACTAACAGCTCTACTAAACCAGCAAACTATCTACTGGAAGCAAAGAGGTACTATTAAGTGGGTCAAATTTGGGGATGAAGGAACCAAATTTTTTCATGCAAATGCAACTATTAAGCACAGGAAAAACTACATTACTTCCTTACAAGATGAAAGTGGGCAATCACATTCAGATCATGCATCCAAAGCAAATCTTCTATGAGAAGCCTTTAAAGAGAGACTGGGACACACAGAGGAGGGTGTTATGCAATTTAACCTGGATGAGCTTCTACAGAAATCAGACCACTTGGGCACTCTGGATGAGCCATTTACAACTGAAGAAATTGACCAAGTGATTCTACAGCTACCCTCAGACAAATCACCAGGGCCTGATGGTTTTAACACAGATTTCATCAAGAAGTGCTGGTCAATTATAAAGCATGATTTCTATTCACTTTGTATAGCTTTTCAGGAAGGGGATTTATGTTTACAAAGCATCAATGGCTCATACATAACCCTAATCCCAAAGGTGGATGGTCCAACAAGAGTTGCTGATTTTAGACCTGTTTCACTGCTCAACATCTCAGTTAAAATCATCACAAAGCTTCTAGCCAACAGACTGCAGTCACAAATTTTGAGTCTGATACATCAAAATCAGTATGGTTTCATTCACACAAGGAATATTCATGACTGTTTAGCTTGGGCAACTGAATACTTGCACCTTTGCAGAAGATCAAAGAAAGCAACTATCATCCTTAAGCTGGACTTCGAAAAGGCCTTTGACAAAATTGAACATTCAGCAATGCTACACATCATGAGACACAAGGGCTTTAGTGAAAAGTGGCTACATTGGATGAGAAGATTTTTACTTCAGGAACGTCTTCTGTGCTACTAAATGGGGTACCAGGAAAGACTTTCCATTGCAGAAGGGGGGTCAGACAAGGAGACCCTCTCTCACCATTACTGTTTGTTTTGGCAGCAGATCTACTCCAATCTTTGCTTAATAAGGCTGCTGATATGAACCTCATTCGTACCCCTGTTCCACTTAGATATACAAGTGATTTCCCAATACTACAGTATGCAGATGACACATTAATTGTGATGGAAGGTTCAGCGAGACAGCTACTGTTTCTGAAAAGTTTGTTACAAAGCTTTGCTACTTCCACTGGTCTAAAAGTGAACTATGGAAAATCTATGATGATCCCCATTAACATGGAAGCAAATAAACTACAGCACCTAGCAAATACCTTTGGTTGCATGACTGGATCCTTACCCTTCACGTATCTAGGGTTGCCTTTAAGCCTTACCAAACCCACAATTGAGGATATGCAACCTCTGGTAACTAAGTGTGAAAAGAGGCTGTTGGTCACCTCAATGTACTTATCACAAGCAGGAAGATTGCAAATGACTAATTCGGTCTTCTCATCACTTGCAACTTTCCATCTTTGCTTATTCTTGATGCACAAAACAGTGATTAAGCAGATTGACAAATTCAGAAAACATTGTCTCTGGAGGGGAGCAGATATCAATGCGAAAACTCCACCAAAGGCAGCTTGGGATATGGTCTGTCTGCCTAAATCTGAAGGTGGACTTGGTGTTATCAAACTGGAAACCCAAAACAAAGCCTTGCTTCTCAAAAATCTGCACAAATTCTACAATCATGAGGATGTACCTTGGGTACACCTAATTTGGGAGAAGTATTATAACAATGGTAAGCTACCAAATCACACAATGAAAGGATCTTTCTGGTGGCAGGATATTCTCAAGTTGGTTACTTCTTATAAAGGCTTAGCAACAATTACAGTTCAGAATGGCTCGTCTTGCTTCCTCTGGCATGATTTGTGGGCTGCAGGAGTTCCCTCTTGGGAGTTCCCAGAGCTGTTCTCATTTGCAAAGAACAAAGATATAACTTTTAAGAGGGCAAGAGAGGCACCACAAGTGGAAGACTTATTCCATCTCCCTTTGACACACATGGCGTTTCAGCAGCTCATGCAACTGGCAGGCAAGGTAGAGTCGGTTCATAATAGTCAAGAGCATGATATTTGGACCTACATCTGGGGCACACCCTTCTTTTCATCATCAAAGGCATACAAACAACTTATGGGTCATAGGCAAGTGAATCCTGCATTTAAATGGCTGTGGAGGTCCAAGGTGCAACACAAACATAAATGTTTCTTTTGGCTGCTGCTCAGGGATCGGCTCAGTACTCGCAATATCTTACAAAGGAAAAACATGCCTCTACCATCATATGATTGTGTCCTTTGCACCCACAATACTGAGGAGACTTTGGACCATCTTTTCCTACACTGCCCATTTTCAAGAGACTGCTGGCAGATACTAGGGCTTCAGATTACAGACCCTGACCCATTTGAGGCGCTAGGCTCGCTCAGATTGCAGTTAAATGTCAGCTTCTTCATGGATATAATTATCTGCATGAGCTGGAACATTTGGATGTCACGAAATGATCTGATTTTCAGATGCATTTCACCAAATTTGGAGACAGCTCGAAACCGTTTCAAGCATGAGTTTGGCTTAGTTATTCTAAGGGCCAAAGTTATCGACCAAGATCCAATGTCCATATGGTTACGATCGATTATGTAATTTTTTTGATCTTTTTCTTCTCTTTCTTTGTTTCCTGAGAAACTATTGTATCACGGACGGGTCCTAAAATTATTAATATATAATCAGTAGGGGTCACCCCTCCTGTTACCTCAAAAAAAAAAGCTGATAAAATTTATCCAAAAAAATGTTAGATCTGTCTACTGAATAAAAACAACCTTTTGGTGCTGTAGTTTCTGTTTTCGAATAATCACATGAGTGCTTGCATATTTTTCATGATTGCTAGCTTAATTCTCTGCATTTAGTTTTAAATAATTTTATATAAGTGTTTAATTACTTTGTTGCTGAAATTTAAAGTGTGATTGTCTAGTTGTGTGTGGTGCTGGTTTAGTTTTTAATTTTGTACATTGCATCTGTTCATGCATGTAGACTTCTTAGCGGAGAACACGGTGTACCAGATCGTGGATGAGCAAGGACAGCAGGATCACCAGGAGCATGGCAAGAAGGAAGTGCAAGCGAACCAGGCCCAAGGCCTAGTTGGCACTAACCTAGCTCAGGAGCAAGGCAAGCCCCGGAGAATAACCCTATTCTTTTTAAAATGCAATGTTACTTATCTAAATTTGTGCATTAAGTTTCAAGGAGTTCATTGAAACTTTAGTTGCATGATCCATAGGTTCCCTTGATCCTTATACTAGTATGTGTAGGTTGTTAGCACTGCCATGCTTAATTAGGACTTGGTAGAAGTCGAGTGATTTCCTGTCACTCGCGTGATATAAGATCTAGGTTACTTATGAAAGTACTTGAGAATGAATTATTTGATGGAAACTTGAGACCGGGCGGGGTCGAATGATTTGATATCTATTTGTGTTGTTGGTTCACTCTGTCGGTGTTTTACCGCCAATCCTACCGAGGGGGGTCCCAAGGTAGTAAGTTTCAGGGGGGATGTTATCGAGATCAGGAACCCAAAGGCTACGAACACACAATTTATACAGGTTCGGGCCGCCAATTAGGCATAATATCCTACGTGCTGTTGCTGATCTTGTATTACGTAATGAATATGAGTACAAGTGTTCGCATGAACTTAGATGAACTAAGAACTTGTGAGGTTCAATGTAAGAACTTGTTGTTTTGGAGGGTCCCTGCCCGGCCTTATATACATTGGGGGCAGGGTTACAGGACGGAACAAGTGAAATCCTAGTCGAATCCAAGTCGAACGAGTACTAATTTGGTTACACGAGTACTTTCTATACATAATTGATTGGTTTCCTTCCTTTATAGAGTCCTATGCCGTCCTGTACCATAGTCTCCACGCGTTGTCTTATCCTCCCTTGAGAGTAATCATGCGTCCTTGTGGGCCTATGCATGTACATCCGACAAGCCCCCGAGCGCTTCATAGCCGAGTCCTTGCCTTCAATCGAGTGCTGGCCTGTTGGATCGAGTACTTCTTGTTCTTTCTTAAAGTTCTTCGAGTACTTCTTGGTCGCATTCTTGGTTGATACGAGGCTGTGAGGTGCTCAAGCCCCGATTTGATCTTTAATTTTCTAGTATGGAGTGAGGATTAAAATCGCACTTCATATCAAGTAGCCCCTGAGCTTTAAGCTGAAGGTCCTTGAAATCCTGAAACTTGTCCAAGTCTTGAATAAAATATAGTGTGTTTTGTAAAAAATCGCACTTCATATGAAGTAGCCCTTGAGCCTTGGTTTGAATCGAGGAATCGAGCTAAGGGTCTTTATTTGATGTCTTCTTGAATTCCAAATAAAATTTGAAAAAATTATATATTGGTAAATACATACCGTGCAGCCCTTGAGCCTTGAGCCATATCTTGGTATGGTAAAAAGGATCAAGAATCTCGTGGCAATTTTATTTGCTTTGAATAATGGCAATCCTCGAATTTCAAAGAGAAGAAAATCAGAAAAATCTTTAAGTCCGGGAGCTCTTCCACAAATAAAGATTTAGGTGATACTCTTTTTCCTTAAAAATCTAAAAACCTCCTTATTCTTCGCAAAAGAATTCCAAAAGGCGCTCCTCTAGGGTTATAAAAGTAACCCTTTAAGCAGTTTTACTTCCACTTTTTCTATTTGTGATAATTTTCTTCTTTGTGCCCCGAATCACCGCGTTGCCATTGCTGCCGCCAAATTCTCTTCCTTCTTTCCTAGTTGCCCGCTCCTCCAGCCCCCAAGCAAAATGTGAGAGAAAAGGCTCATGACAACGAGGATGGCGCCTCAAAAGAAAAAGAAAACCAAGAAAACCACTGCTGGCCGAAAACGGATGGGATCAGATCTGGAGCTTCCTGCACCCAAGTTGGGGAGAGTTGATGGCCCACAATATCCTCTGCGGCCTAATTATATCAAGAAATCCATAGTCACCGAAGCGGATCTAGAGCGACTTGTGGAGCAAGGTCTGCTGAAAGATAAGTCAAGCCTGCTATGGAGTGCACCAGCACCCGAAGAGCCTCATCCTCTAGATCCAGTCGACAAGATTACCATGTTTACTCATTTTATTGGAAGAGGTATTGGTATTCCAACTTTTGATTTTCTTTGCAAACTTCTCAGCTTTTATGGATTGGAGTTGCAGAATCTTAATCCTAATGGAATCTTGCACATATCAATATTTGTGCACTTCTGTGAAGTTTTCCTTGGGATTAAGCCGCATTTTGACTTGTTTCGCCGGTTCTTCTGCATCAAGCTGTACCCTAAAGAGTACTCGATTTGGCCTATTGGAGGTGTCAATATCCAGCTTCGACCAGATGCCAAAAAGAGATACTTTGATTATGTGCTGCCTGAGAATGATGTTGAGTGGAAAAAATTCTGGTGGTATGTTGAAAACCATCCTCCTGCACTGCCAGAATTCACAAGAGTAGCCCCTGTTTGCAACTCAAGTTGGAATGATTTGCCTTGTTATCGAGAAGCTTTGCAGTTCCTGGAGTTGTACGAGAAAATCGACCAGTTGAAACAGCAAGGAGTGACTGTGGCTTCTATTTGTGTATAACTGGACTGAACGTCGAGTACAACCCTTGATGGAGAGAGATACTTGGGGATTCGGTTGAAACGATCTATCCCGCATGAGTACTGAAGATTTGATTGAAGCAGAGATCTTGCGACGAGTACAAGTAATGCTTCCAGGAGTCACTCAGAAACCCTTCATTCCCCAGTTGTATAGTGCTGATCATCCACCAAATCAGGTAACAAACATCAACATTATTGATATTCGAGTTATTATTTTTGATCATCTCTGACTTATATTCTTCAATATGCAGGATGATAGGTCCTCCACACCGCCCACTGTGTCTGAAGCACAAGGTGATGCCTGGAACCGCGAAAGTTCTCCTGCCGAATCTGAAGCTGATTCCTCGCGTAAGCCTAGGATTGTTGTTCGCAAGAGGAAAATTATGCAAACTGAAGCTGAAACGAGTACTTCTCAAGCAGAAGTAATTGAAATCAGGTACTTAGAATACCCGATTTTAAATTTCATTTCCTTGCTGAAATTATGAAACCTTTATATATACAGCTGTCTGTGCAGGTCTTCATCTGTAAGTGAGCCTGAAGGACGAGTGCAGAACATCCCCCCGAGCCAGAAATTAGTAAGCAACCAGAGCTGCCGCCTTTTGAGCAAAAGACCCAGGATGTCATGGTTGACTCATCAGCCGCGAGGTCCT
Organism: Urochloa ruziziensis; assembly: GCA_015476505.1. Lineage (NCBI taxonomy): Eukaryota > Viridiplantae > Streptophyta > Magnoliopsida > Poales > Poaceae > Urochloa > Urochloa ruziziensis. Next base: position 11,578,135 of record CM027125.1, on the reverse strand, counting down.
CATCACTGCCTGAGTCAGGTGCCAGCAGAACAAGACCAAAAATGCTGGTATTTGGCTAACCCAAGTTACGTGTAACATCTTCAAATAGGTAAGTGATGATCTGCTCCAAGTTGCGACTTGTAATTGCTTATTATATATGACCTAGTACTTTTGCTTTTGGATTTTGCAGAACGGCCACACTTTTGCCGCCAAGGGAACCACATGATGTAGTCGTAGCTGTTTCATCAAGTACTCCAAGTTCTCCAGCCCCCGAGGTGGAACAGAACTCCCTCGAGTCTTCCAAAGAAATAGTTGATCCAGTTTCTACTAATTCGACCACTGTCCTTAGTAATGATGGAATCATTGCTTCAGCCCCCTGGACGTGAAACTCCAAAGGTTAAACTTTAAAGAAATCAAGTCACCGGCCCTTGTATTTGAAGGTTCAAGAGAAGAACAAGGTGGTGCTCTTGAAAATCTTGAGGAGGCGAATCAAAGGATTATTGAACTTAAAGCTGAACTAACCTAGTATAAAGAACTTAACACCAGTCTTCAGGTAAAACTTGACTGTGCAGTAGTTGATCATTGAAAATGCATCAAGAATCAAAATGCTGCAACTGATAAGATGATGGAATATCTTGATTCCATTGAAAAGGTTGAAGCTACCAAAGCCGTAGTTATTGCAAAAATGCCCAGCTGAAGAAGAATATCCAAAGTGAGCATAACATGCTTCTGGACTTTATTCTTTGATCAAGTTGTCAACTACTTTATAACTTGCTCTGTTTTTGCAGATCTTGAAGCTGACTTGATGGAAACTCAAGCTGATCGTACAAATTGGAAGAAAGGAATGTTCCAATGCACCGAAGAGAATGAACAACTCAGATGGTCGCATAAATCTCTCCAAGGATCATATAATGCACTTCAGGCTGATCATGAAGCAACTGTTCAAAAGTATAAAGAATTGGAAAGTGCCGCAACTGCTGTCGCAGACTCCATAGCACCGCTTGCACCTGGGGCTCGGCCATGACTACTCGTAGATCGACTTCAGGAATTGCCGACTAAGTTCGCGGCTTATGTTCGGAAAACCTGCTGCTTTGTAACCATTCAAGTGCTTGCTGCTGTGCAATCATTCTACACCAATGCCGATTTGAAGGATGTCCCTGACGGCAAAGCCAAGGATTGCACTGAAGCCAGATTCAAGCAATATATGGAAACTACAAAGGCAATAGCAGAGAAGGTCATAGCTAAGCTGGACCTTAATTAGAGTATTGATGCAAAAACGATTTGTATATAACTTATATTTTGTTAATGCAGTATTGTGATCTCTTAAGCTTTTACATGTTGTTATTTAAGAAACAGAGCTGTGTACAATCTTAGAGTAGAAGCAACCTGGAAATTAGATGCAGCCCCCGGTAGTAACTAGAGAACTTATAATTGAGTAGCTGACGATATCCAAGCTGTATGATTTTGATTGAATCTTTTGAACTTGACCAGCCTTCAGTTGAATACGTAGAAGTTTTTGTAGCCACTCAAATACTGGGAACTCGAAAGTTTGAGATGGCTCAAAACAGCCAAAGGTATAAACACTTCTTCAGGTTTCGCCTCACGCTTGTACCATTTGCGTTGCTTAACAAGTACTCCGAGACCCTGAAAATATCATAAGCTATCTCAGGACAGCGCGCCTCCTCAGGTTTCGCCTCTCGCTTGGACTGCTCGTATTATGAAATAAGTACTCGGAGACCCTGAATAACCAATATGAACTCATAAGCTCTCACAGGCCAGCATGCTTCTTCGAGTTGTGTTTTATGCTTGGACTGCCTGCATTGCATAACAGTACTTGAAAACCACGAAAAATAGCTAAAATAAGGTGTATCATCGCATCTTTTCAGGTTTCGCCTCTCGCTTGGTGTACTCACATTTGCGAAATAAGAGCTCGGAGACCTGAATGTGGCAATCTAGGTGTTAGCTTAGCTTAAGCACATGTTAAACACCTTGTCTTAGCCTAAACAAGTTTAACTTAGCCACACCTAGAGTTTTGTCCAAAGGTTCACACACAAAGTCACAAGTTCCTAGTGCACACCAAGACCTTTGTCGGTTGGCATGATTCAAATTTGAATTTTAACTTAAGAACATGAAAATTGGCCAATACAAAAGTTGTTTAATTTTTAGTGGGACACATTTTTGTCAATTGACACTTTTCAATATTTTGAGTGTAACATGCCCAAAAACCCAGTCAAAGTCAGTCAAACACCCTGAGTTCACCCCGTTCTTGACCGGAGTTCACAATCGCTTCCACGCGCGTTCGCCACTGATCTATAGACTTTTTCTATGGTCAGCCTTTGTGAAAGTTGTAAAGGGCAATGAGGAACACAACTTTCATTTTTGGAGATTTTGAACTTTAGTTCAAAATTTTTGAGAACTACACATTTGAAGTGACGCACGGTAGGTGTTCACTGGAATGCCGTTCATGCCCGGCGCTCGCGTTCAACCCCAACCGCGGCCACCGCCACGCGGCGCCGTCCGTCTGACGCGGACGCCGAGGCTCCAGAGCTTTATAGGCAATGGGACTGGACGAGCAACGTCCTGGCCAACCCCCGACCTTGCCTCCCACTTGCTCCCCGCCTATCCCCGACCGAATGCGTCGAGCCGCGCCCTTGCTCGCCACGCGGCGCCGCATCCCTGCGTGCCCACGCTGTGCCAAGCCAATGGTTGGCCACCCTCCTGCCGCACGCCAGCCCGCAGGGCACTGCCCAACCCCGCGTGCCCCTTCTTCACTCGCCCACGCGACGCCACCGACCGATCAATCGCCGCCGCCGCATTCAACGGGCGGTCCGCGCAAGAAACGGCCCCGCCAGCCAATCCTAGCCCCGACTGACACCGCTCAGAGCTCCGCTCGCTCCCTACACGCGACCAACAGGAGTGGACGCCAAGGGGATGGCGTCAGCTCGCCCCGACATCGTCCGCCGGCAGCCACGTGCGCCGCTGCCATCGGCCGAGCTCCACCGCGCGCAGCACCCAATGCCGAGGCGCGCAGCCCACCCACGAGCTTCACCTCAAAGCTACGGTGCTGCCCACGCCTATAAAAGGCACCCCGACCCCCCTACTCCGAGCTTCCGCCGCTTCTCCACCCCGCCGCTGTCGGGCCGCTGGTGAAAGTCCCCCTCCACGCCTTCCTGCCCACTTGTTCCCTCGAATTTGAGCTCCACCACCACCACTCGAGCTTCCCTAGCCCCCAGCCGAACCAGAGCACTGACCTCCTCACCGGAGTTTGAGCCAACAGCGCCGCCGCCGCACTGCTTTGCCGCCGGCCACCTCCAGCCCTCCTTTGACCCTGCTTCCTTCACCAAACCAGTCACAGGTGAGCCCACGAACCTCCCTAGCATGTTCTTCGCGAGCCCCGATGTTATGGCCCTTGGCCGCCGGCGATCGCCATCGACGTGAGCGTTGCACGAGGGGATCGTTGGCGAGGAAAGCTTGGAGCGGAGGAAAGGTTCCTCGCTTCCATGCTGTCTATTTCTTTTAGAATAAAATGTTCAAGTCTCACACGATACAAGCCTGGGCCTATATGCCGATCAGTCCACGACCTCTGGGGTCCACCTGTCATACTAACAGATTAAGTTTAAACATCCACATCGAAAGCGGTAAATAGAAAGTACGTCTTCCTCTAGCCAATGCACTATTCCCCATCCGTTACACCTTCCCCTCCTTCGGAGGTTGCTTGACCCCAAGCAACTGCCAGTGGAAACCTTTTCTTCAAGACGTGATAATCCTCCCATGTGGCAGAAGTTGTAGGTAGATTGGACCACTTGATCAACACTTGAGGTATAGCAGCGTTCCCCTTCTTCACCAACCGACGTTCCAGTATTTGTTCAGGTTGCCAATCACCTGCAGATAAGTCTTGAATGTCTGGCAATTGTGAGAAGGTTGGTGTGCAATCTAGGGTAAATGGCTTGAGTTGCGAAGTATGGAAGACTGGGTGGATGAGGCTGGTATCTGGAAGATTGAGTTTGTATGCAGCTGCTCCGATCCTTTCCACTACCTTGAAAGGGCCATAAAACTTGAAGGACAGTTTTGGAAATGGTCTGTTGGCGACAGATGTTTGAGCGTAGGGTTGCAGCTTCAGCAGTACCAAGTCTCCAACCTGAAACTCCCTGTCTGTTCTTTTCTGATCTGCAAACAGCCATTTGTTCCTTTAGCAACTCCAGATGTTGTTCCCTTCCTTCAATGAGCTCAGCCATGGATGAATGAGTAACACTTGATGATGGAATAGGAACTCCAACAGTAGGCTCATAGCCATATAATGCTTTGAAAGGAGAACAACCAAGAGATGTAAGAAATGAGGAGTTGTACCACAACTCTGCCAATGGTAACCATGATTTCCATTGTTTAGGGGAGTGATGCACAGAGCAGCGTAGGTACATCTCCAAGCATTGGTTGACCCGTTCGGTCTGTCCATCAGTCTGGGGATGATAGGCAGAGCTGGTCAACAATTTTGTTTCTAGTAGTCCGAATAATTCTTTTCAGAATGTGCTCATGAAGACTCTGTCCCTATCTGAAACAATTGATTTGGGAACGCCATGTAATTTGACCACAATGTCCAGTACTACTCTGGCCACTCCTTGAGCATCATATGGATGTTTAAGAGGAATAAAATGTGCCATCTTTGTGAACCTGTCAACCACTACTATGATCACACTAAAACCCTCTGACTTAGGCAAGCCTTCAATGAAGTCCATTGATATATCCTGCCATGCACCTTGAGGAATTGGTAAGGGTTGTAATAAACCCCCAGGATGGATGTGCTCATGCTTAGCTGTTGGCAAGTACTGCATTGCTTCACAAAGTTGTCAACATCTTGTTTTATCCCCTTCCATGTGAATGATTTCTTCAATCTGTGATAGGTAGCTGCAATTCCAGAGTGTCCTCCAATAGGAGAGGAATGCATTGCTGTGTAGAATTCTGACCAATCCATATGAGTCCCTTAAGCTTGATCACTCCTTGATGAAGTTCATACCCTTGTTCATCAGGACTCACAATAGCCAATTTAGAGAGAAGTTCTTGTGCATCTGCATCAGTAACATATGAATTTCTTACTTCCTGCAGCCATAATGGGATAACTTCAGAAGTAGCCTGAATGCCTAGCAAATGACCAATTCTAGATAATGCATCTGCTGCCCAATTTTCTTTACCCTTCCTGTACACCACTTTAAATTGGAGCCCCATTAATCTAGCCATGGCCTTCTTCCGCATATCAGACTCCAGATGTTGTTCAGTCAGATAAGCTAGACTTCTATGGTCTGTCCTGATCAGGAATTCCTGCCTTTGTAAATAGGGTCTCCACTTTTCAACTGCCATGATGACAGCAAGAAATTATTTTTCATAGATAGATAACCCTTGATGTTTCTGTCCTAGTGCCTTCCTTAGAAATGCGATTGGTTGATCTTGCTGCATAAGTACTGCACCAATACCCGTGGCACAAGCATCAGTTTCCACAGTGAACTGCTTCTCGAAATTTGGCAAGGCTAGTACTGGTGTCTTGGTCATAGCTTGTTTCAAATGTTTAAAGGCTTCTTCTGCATCAGAGGACCAATGAAATTGCTTGTTTTTCAGAAGCTGAGTTAAAGGCTTAGCTAGAGCACCATAGTGTTTGACAAACCTTCTATAGTATCCTGTCAAGCCCAGAAACCCTCTGAGTTCAGTGATTGTTGTTGGTGTTGGCCACTTTAACATATCAGTTGTTTTTGCTGGATCAGTGGACACCCCTTTGTCAGAAATAATGTGGCCTAAATACTCAATGCTGGACTGAGCAAAAGAACACTTGGTCTTCTTTAAATAAAACTGGTGTTCCCTGAGCTTCTGGAATACTTGCCTCAAATGGAAAAGATGTTGTTCTAGAGTAGGACTGTAGACCAATATGTCATCCAAGAATACCAAAACAAACTTTCTGAGAACTGGTGCCAGAATCTCATTCATGACACACTGAAAGGTGGCTGGTGCATTGCATAAACCAAATGGCATGACCCTATAATGATAATGACCATGGTGTGTCTTGAATGCTGTTTTGTACTCATCTAAGGGATGCATTCTTACTTGATGGTACCCCGCTGTCATGTCCAACTTAGTGAAATAATGAGTACCAGACAATTCATCTATAATTTCTTCTATGATGGGCAGAGGAAAGCAGTTTTTGACAGTAAGAGCATTTAACTTTCTATAATCTACACAAAGACGCCAAGATCCATCCTTCTTTTGCACTAGGAGAACAGGAGAGGAAAAAGGACTAGTACTATGAACAATGAGACCAGCTTGCAAAAGTTCTTTGACCTGTTTCTCTATTTCATCTTTATGGAAAGGGGAGTATCTATATGGTTTGGAATTAACAGGGCAAGCATCTGGCAAAAGAGGTATTGTATGATCATAGGTTCTAGAGGGTGGTAGTTGAGTTGGTTTTGCAAAAACATCATCAAATTCATCAACTATATCATTGACTGTCTCTATGGCTTTAGCAGAAGAAACTATATCAGTGTGAGGAACAGTATCAACAATTGCTAAAGCCCATACTTCATTACCAGTGCACCATTTCATCAAGGTTTCAGTGGAGATCTTAGAGAGTTGTAGTTTTTGAGGTTGAACTCCTTGCAATTTGATTACTCTCCCCAAATCTTGAAATTCAATGGTTCTATTCTCCCAATGGCAAATCATGGGACTCTGAAGCTTCAACCAGTCATATCCCAATATAGCATCATAGACATCCAAATCCAGAGCTCTAAAATATGTTGAAAGAGTATGTCCTTGACACCACCAGTCCAATTTGGGTACTAGTTTGTCTGACATCATGGTTTGTCCATTAGCTACTTTAACTGTTCTTGCTGGAGCTGCCTCAGGGACAATGCCAGCCTTGGACAAAAAAGATGTGCTTATAAAACTGTGGGAACTTCCACTGTCCATGAGAAGTAGCATCACCTTGTTGTTCACTAAGGCACTGATTTTGATATAGTCCCCAGTTTCCTCAGTTGATATAGCATTGAGGGATAAATGAAGACATTCTTCAGCTAGAGCATCCTCTACTACTAGCTGATTCAAGACATCTGCAGTCAGATCCTGTCCAGTGTCTAGCTCATTGACCACTAAGGCATTAACTTGAGCCTTAGGGCGTTTGGGGCATACAGCTATATGGGAAGGATCAAATGGTGCACCACAATAATAGCATAAGTTGTTTGACTTCCTGAAATCACGTTGTTGTCTTTCTTTCCACAGAGCACTGGGTGGAGAAACAGTTTTCTGGTCTGATTTTGCCCCAGACCAAGATGATCTTGCAGTAGAATTTGCTTTCATGTGCCTGTGCTTGTTGTTGTCCTGAACTTGTTGCTGGATTTTGGCTAATAGAATAGCTCTGTCAACTGTTTGAGGAAAATGGGATTGCACAGCTGCTCTAATCTCAGGTTTAATCCCTTTGAACAACTGAGGCACAAAGAAATGGTCATCATAGCCCACATTATGTACTGCAATTTGATACTGCAAAACTTCAAACTCAGCCACATAATCTTCTACTGTAGAATGTTGTTGCAGCTCCAGGATTTTCTCCATTGCTTCTCTCTGATCATGCTTCCCAAATTTATCTTCTATAGCCTTGATGAATTGTGTCCATGTACCCAAACCTGCATGCTTTTGCTTGTAAATTTTTAGCCATCTTGCTGCATTGTCCTCAACATACAAAGATGCATAAGTTGGCCACATAGATTCTGGAATAGCATTAAGCTGGAAGTAATCCAAACATTTCTCCTTCCAGATACAAGGATCTTTGCCATCAAACTTTGGGAAGCTCATCTTTGGCATGTGTGTCTTGGAAAATTCTTTGTGTCCTCTATTCTTGCTGTTCCCAGCCCCTTCATTGACTTCTGGTGCCTTCTCAGAATTGAATATATTCTCAAAAGTGTCAGTAGAAGAAGTTGGACTTGGAGGTTCTTCTTGAAACTGACTGAGTGTTATCTTTGCTATAGCCTGCCCTGTGGCTTCAATCTGTTTTGCCAGAATCTGCTAATCCTTCAGCAACTGTGTCAAGATGGTAGTTGTGTAATCCATCTGCCTTTCCATTTTAGCATGTCTAGAGTCACTTTCACCCAGTTTCCTGAACATGATATCCTCTAATTTGCTCTGATGTGTATCCAGCTCTTGGACTTTGGAAAATAGGGTGTCGAAGTTTTCTTGTGTCTGCTCCCAGTGGTCTTCTCCCTTCTTGAACATCTCGTCCATTGCATCCAACACAAAATGAGTCTGCGGAGAAGGCTTTGGGGGAGCCGTGGTGAAAGTTTCTCCACTCCCTGCTGCTTATGCCACCACAGATCTCGAATTCAGCCGCACAGAACAACCAAACGCCTAAATCTCGAATACTCAACACCTGTGATGCGGATTTGGCTCCGGAATTTTATGTAGAGACTTGCTCCACAACCCTTGCCAAAGAGCATCACCCGCCAACTCCTCCACGAACAGATTCGATCAACAGCGTCCAGAATTTCACACAGAGACCTGCTCTGCAACCCTAGCTGCTTTGAATCGGTCGCTAATTTGGGGTAGAAAAGGGGTTGTTCTTCACGGATCCGGATAGCAAGAGAGATTTTAGATGGGAGAGCCACAACCTCTTGGTACCGCGCTAATCGGACTAGACCCGGAAGACTGGCTGTGGATAGAAAAAGCAGAGGTGGAAATCGAACCTCGCTAGAAGAACTCGCCGCGGTGAGCGACGCCGAGGAAGGTACTGCCTCTGATACCACCTGTTATGGCCCTTAGCCGCCGGCGATCGCCGTCGACGTGAGCGTTGCACGAGGGGATCGTTGGCGAGGAAAGCTTGGAGCGGAGGAAAGGTTCCTCGCTTCCATGCTGTCTATTTCTTTTAGAATAAAATGTTCAAGTATCACACGATACAAGCCTGGGCCTATATGTCGATCAGGCCATGACCTCTGGGGTCCACCTGTCATACTAACAGATTAAGTTTAAACATCCACATCGAAAGCGGTAAATAGAAAGTACGTCTTCCTCTAACCAATGCACTATTCCCCATCCGTTACACCCGAGCATTTCCCTCGCTGGATTTGCGTCGTCGACCGTCGGCCGGCCATGAAGACTTAGTGGTAACGATTGGAATCTTTCCAGGGGCCTTACGAAAGATCTAGGGGCCTATCTGCGAGATCTAGGAAGTTTTGGGGGGTTATCTGTAAATAGATTCCTCAGATCTAGGTTTCAAATCTGAGATCTTGTAAAATCCGTTAAACATTATAAAAAAATCATAAAAATGCAGACTCAATTTTTTTGAACTCCTTGTGATGAGATGCTCCTTTTATAGAAGCATGTCTGTATGTTTGATGCTTACTTTTCAAACTAGATTCAAATCTCAGTTTGAATGTTTTTGTCCATAGTTTGAAATGTATAGCTTTGTTTGTGCTAATTTTGGTTATGTTGTTTCTAATAACTTGTTTAGATCGCTGTAAAAAGATGGCACAAAGTTATACACTAGATATTGAGTTATGAATTAATCTTGCTGTCTGCACACTGTTAGATCTAGGATTTATGATAATTAATCTGTTCAACTTTTAAATCCCAACTTTTTGCAGTGGTTTTATAATTACTTGATGTATCTCAGGTAAATAGTAGAGTTTAGTTTGACATGGCTAACTTGCTCTTTTAAATGCAAATTTCTAAAACCAAGTTTATTTATATAGCAAGATATATTGATCTTTTTAAGCTATTCTTTGACATGTGAGCTAGCTGTAGTTAGTTTTATCTTTGGTGATTTTCTTAAGCTTATATTCTGTAAGTGTGATTTTATAGGATTTAATCTTGATGATAGTGTGCTAATCTTGCGTGATTTTTCATGGTTGAGGTAAAAATGCTTTTGATCTGGTTTTTGATCAGTAAATCTATGATGATATAAAGAACACACTGTAATTTTATCACACACAGATCATGTACCAAACTTCCAGAAATAATGTATCGAAGTTCTATGTGTACATGGTTAAATAAAAGGAAGTTTATCTCTTTGAAGCTAAATGAATGGTTCAAAAACACATCACCACACACCTTGTCGTTTAATGCTAAAATCAAGTTACATAACATGATGTGTACGCAATCACCACCAAAACCCAAGTTTCTTTTGTGAGAAAATACACGCTTAATTAAAGAAGGGGAAGGTTAGACAAAGTTTGTCTAGGTGAATGTGGCCACTCATAAACCCCGAGTTTATCACGTGTAAAGCACGATTTATACTCGAGAAATAAATCATCTCATATACATATGCATCTCGTGTAGAAACTGCTCTCGCCGACGGAACATACGAGTTGATCCCGGCTCAAGACGACGTGCAAGCTGACGGAGGATTGAACACCATCGAGGTCAACCAAGACTCGAAACAAGTTCCGGAAGAGCAGCTCACTAACTCCCAGCTTGAAGGCAAGCGCCGGAGCATGTCCAATATTTCAAACTTATGCAACTATGTTTGTTAAGTTATGCTTGTGCATTTACGTTTTAGGAATTAAATTGAAACCTTAGTTGCATGATCCTAGATACCTATGCTTTGCAATACCAGTATGATAGGTCAACAGTTGCTATGCTATAAGGACCTGCTAAAAGTTGAGTGATTTCCTGTCACTCGCGAGACTATAAGAGTTACCCGTCTACTTATGTTGGAATCATAAGGATGACGGGTGGGGATTTTTGTCATATAGATGCCCTGTCCGTGTAAGCTAAAATTTGGTTAAGGCCGAATGGTGTCGGTACCGTTGGTTAAGTGTTTGAAAGCACTAAGCACTTGTTTGGGCATGGGACCGGTAAGTTTAGTACTTGTTCGGAATGGGGCGTGGCTTTGTCCTGTTTTCTCTGGGATTTATCCACATGCTGTACACATGTGGCTCAAGACCGAGTCTGGCCGGCACGGCCACGAGTTTTCCGGATAGGCTTGTGTCCAAGGGGAGTGGGCTCGGATTAACAAGCCAGGAAGACATGGGAACGGCCTGGTTAGCGTCGACCGCTGTGGTTGGTGCTTTACCGTGTGTTTAGTTTCACCTTGCAAGGTTAATAAAATCGGTTCGAACTGTCTGTTTCTCACAGCTAATGAGACTACTTGATCACTGTGCCGCATTGAGTAAGAAAGTGAAACATGACGATAATGATAAACTTGATGTTTGCTTAATTGCTTGTTCAACTTGCTTGGTTAGTATAGGTTGTTTACCTAGACGGTTAATTACAACTAGAACTTGATGCTAAAATATTGAAAGTAAGGATCCACTCTTAATCGCTCTTTGGCAAAACAAACCCACCAACCAAAAAGCCTTTCATGTCTAGGAGTCGGTGATGTAGTTTTCACCCGACGGGTAAGTCTTGCTAAGTATTAGTATACTCAGCCTTGCTTGTTGAATTGTTTTTAGGTAATGCTCTTGAGGAGATGGTTGCAAGTCTTAGTTGGCCAACCACCCTTCCTCCTGGTTGAACCGTTGTTTGGGACAAAGCTTTTGCCGAGTGACATCATGACGGCTTCACATGATGTTACCATCGCTTAGAATAAATCATTTTATTTCCACTGCAGTTTGAAACTCTAAACTCCTTTACTTTATGCATGAAATCGGTTTGTAATAAAGTACCTCATTTGGGACCTATCGAATAATCTTGTGGATTTCATTGTAATCTCTGGGACTCGCCTTGTGTGAGTATTTGCACGACTGGTTTCGATCGAGGTAACTGTTCGTGGTTGCATCGGGCTTGACCCGACAGACCGTCTTGTTATTCGGATTTAATTGCGTGAGGACCAATGGATGGTTAACGCTCTTAAGTCCGTTTAATTTGACCAGTTCTGCCACACTAAAAACAATCGTAATATTTATAAGCTGTAGCAGGCTAGCGTGCCTATTCAGGTTTTAACTCTTGCTTGAACTTTTCTCATTGCAAAACAAGTACTCGAAGTCCCTGAATATTTTGAAAGTTGTATTGTCATAAGCCAGCATGCTTATTCAAAAAATACACCCTTCACTGTTCGACTTTCGAGAACAGGTAACTAAAGGCTTCCAAGTTGATTTGTTCAATTTCCACTAACTGATTGATAAAAATAAGATTCCCATGCTTCTTTAGCAAATTTGAATCAGTAAATTCGTGACATCTTCATGTGATCCGCGTGATGTTGTCCTCTTCTGACAAGATCCTGAAGTCTTGATGCTAGAAGAAAGCTTGCAAGCGGACGAAGACCTATAGTCAGCAACTGGCCACTCGTATGCTTGTTTCCTTTCCTTGAGCTTGATGAAATCTTCAAATAATAGAAGTACCATGAACCGAAGGGATCTTGAAGTCAACTGTTGTCTTGTCTTCTTTCCGCAAAATTTTGCTTGTATGCCTTGATGCTAGGAGAAAGTTTGCAACGTGTTCAGGTCAACATAGCTTGCAGATCTTGTGTCATATAGCATACGATTATCCATGTAAGGCTGCTATGAAAGCAGTCTATGCCTTTGATTTTCTTAATGGTTGATCATCAGCCTTCTTTGTAACTTAAAAAAGATCTTTTCACAAATCCTGATTGAATTCAGAACATCCTTTTTGTGAAAACAGGTAGTCGAAGTAATCATCACAGCAATACTTTTATGCGTGTAATCAAAACCTCCAGAACATGGCCACCAAACTCTTCGACTACTGCCAAAGAAATTCGGACTACCTGATCTGCGACATATAGATATTTGTTAACAAAACTAGAGCCTCCAGAGCTCAGCCACCAAACTCTTTAGCTACCGCCAAAAAATTCGGACTACCTGCTCTAGTTTACTGCTTTTAGGTATAATCGAATACTCCTGAGAATTTTTCGTTGATGACGCATTGAAACATAATCAAGCCTCTGAGGTAGTCATTGGACTTTCTCATGGTATATTGAAAATGATATAATTGTTGCAAACATAAAGCAATCGAAGGACCTGTGTAAAGGTATTTTACGCGGCAACACGTTGAAAGTACTTATTAAACTCATAATAAACAATAGATTGATTACATAGATTAAATCCCCCAGTTCCCAGTTTATCAAATTTAAAGCAACAAGCCTCAAATTTGAACAACGGGTTCTGTGACAACTAGTCAAAAAGTAAAATTACATAAGCTAAAGCCTCCATGACCCAGTTTACCAAACTCGCAACTACTGTTTTGAGTTCGGATGATGGATTTCTGTGGCAGATAGCTGATGTTGCAGACAGATGGGGTCGTTTCTATAGTCTTGATGATGTAATCGATATTGATTTGCAGTTTGTCTTGAAAAATCTTCTACTGCTAAGATGAATTTCTCTGAATTGAAGTAGTTGTTGCTGTCTTGGCGACTTCTTTATTGCAGCTGAAATGAAGCTTGAAATCTCCTCGAAGTGAAAGTACACCATTTGGAGTAGGCATCTTCAACACAAGATAGATGTAATGCGGAATAATAGCCATGAACTTAGCTAATGCAGGGCGTCCAAAAATAGCATTGTATGGTGTATCAAAATTCACCACTTCAAACTTGATGTACTCTGTTCTTGTCTTTGTTCCACTTTCAAAGGTAAATGGTAGAATTACTTGTCCAATTGGCATAGCTTCCTTGCCTGGTATAATGCCAAAGAAAGGAGCTTTTGCTGGGGTAAGCCAATTTGCTGAGTCAAATCCCATATCCCTCAAAGTAGAGGCTGTCAAAAGATTGATTCCGGACCCGCCATCAATCAAAACCTTTGAAGACTTGAGATTAGCAATTGTAGGACTCAATACGAGAAGTGGAGAAGCCAATTCCGGGATATTAGTCCAGTGATCTCTCTTGGAAAAAGAAATTGAAACATCTGCCCATTTTGATGGAACATGCTTGGACACTGAAATCTCCTTTGAATGCTTCCTCCGTGACTTCTTGATTGATAGATTAGGATCCTTCAGAGAGATGACCATGACCATGGCTTCAGGATTTTGAACTGGCTTTTGCTCATCAACAACAGCTTTGCTTGTGACCTTCTTCTTTTTGTTCAATGGAACATCCAAGATCTTCCGCAAGGTAAAGTACTCTCTCACCATATGCCTTTGTTTAGGATGTAACGGACATCTCTTATTGAGAGCTGTTTCAAACTCGCCCGAGTTGTTATTCCTGACAGAGTTCTATTCAAATGCCTCGACATATGAGTCTGACTTCCTCTTTAGAATGCTTCTAACATCTTGTTTACTGATCTCCCAATTATCTTGTGGATCATATTGCTCAACTGCTGCCACTTCTTCATAAGCTTCTGACTCAGCATAATCTTCAACCTGTGGTGCCTCAGAACCATCAAGTTGCTGGATGATGGAGGTTGTCAACCCGAGTAATTTCTTGACTTCAGCAGTTTGTTGCATGAGTGTCAGCTAGAATCACAACTTCATAGCATTAGCGATAGGAGTATTATAGCATTTGGCTGTCTGCATCTGTTGATTCTTGCTGCTTGCTTTGTAACGAAGGGTAACATTGTGACGATGCTCTGCATGCTTCACATTCTTCATGCTTCAACTTGTTCTTTTGTTCGTGACTTGAGGAGCATTCAATCATACTGAAAGTTCCAGAAGAGCTTCCCGTCTGTAATATTGGATTCTGCATAATCTTCACAATCTAACATGAATACCCCACGATCAGGAGAGTAGTGCTCAATATTTGCATAAGTGTCCATTGTCTTTTCTTCCTCGTCTGACAGTACATGAATACCAGACTGAAACGAGAGACTAGAGCTGCTCAAAATTGAGTGGCAATTGTTTGTCTTAACAGATCTTGAGCCTTGCCAATGAACCGATCTGCCATCTGGGGTTGATGTTATAAACAAGCTTTGCATGCATCCCAATGGAAAGTCTTCATCATCCGAATCCAAGTCGTGGTCGGTGACCGGGACTGCCGCCTTACAAGAAGTGGCAAATTCGCTTACAACTCGAATGACGACATCAAGGTATTGCTCTAATATTTTTTCAAACTGGGCCCGCATCACCTCCTGGTAAACAATGGTTAAGTTGCGAAGTCCAAATATGGGAAGGGTTGGGTGGGTTCTCATACTACTCGATGAAACTAAGTCCGACTCGAATAGCGTAACCCGAGCTTGAGTCGAAGTCGAAGATGACCCAGACCCGTACTCATATCCCTTAATGATGTCAGAGAGCTAAATCTCGCCAAAATTCTCGACGAGTTCATCAATGTTTGGTGTCGCTGGCTTCTTCTTGGCGATGAGCTTGAGTTGACACTAAAAGCTTCCAGCGCTGTCTGCCACGCACTCCCAGGAACCGAAGACGAATGTCGCGCCCTCTTGAAATGCGATGGTTTGCTTGAACGATGCCATTGAGTTCTCCAGAGGATTCTTGAAGAACACCCCTACCTGGCGCGCCAGATATTGGTGTTTTACCGCCAATCCTATCAAGGGGGTCCCGAGGTATTAAGTTTCATGGGGGATGTTATCGAGATCAGGAACCCAAAGGCTACGCAACACACGATTTATACAGGTTCGGGCCACCAATTAGGCGTAATACCCTACATCCTGTTGCTGATCTTGTATTACATAATGAATATGAGTACAAGTGTTCGCAAGAACTTAGGTGAACTAAGAACTTGTGAGGTTCGATGTAAGAACTTGTTGTTTTGGAGGGGTCCCTGCCCAGCCTTATATACATTGGGGGTAGGGTTACAGGTCTGAACAAGTGAAATCCTAGTCGATCGAGTACTAATTTGGTTACACGAGTACTTTCTATACATAATCGACTGGTTTTCTTCCTCTATAGAGTCCTATGTCGTCCTGTACCATAGTCTCCACACGTTGCCATATCCTCCCTTGAGAGTAATCATGCATCCTTGTGGGCCTATGCATGTACATCCAACACACTCTTGGTAACCCCGCCTGTGTTGTTTGAGGACCGAACCGTTGTTGGCCCTGCCTGATCAAGCTTTGAACGTACTAGTCGCATCCTGGCCTATGGGACCCAATAAAACCTAGTACTTGATGAGTGATCCGAAATTTGAACCGTGGGTTGCCATTCTAGCTGGAGGGAGGAGGAGGGTGACGTGGTGGCGGTTCCGCCAGGCTTGCAACCTGGGGTAACCTTTGGGAACACTCACCTGGTCTGGCAAACACGGATAAGAAATTGAGGAACAATAAGAACCGTTTGCTGGATAAGAAATTGGGGAACGATAGGAACCGTTTGCCACGGGTAACCTTTTAAAAGAACATGTCAAGTGGTTAGGTCTATGCTGCAGATTAAAATCGGTCCAGATCGCCGCACTTCTCGGTTATGAATACCGCCTGATCACTACGCCACATCGTAGTAATGGAATGTGAATAATGATGAAATATAAATTATGATACATGTTGCTGAATACCATATTTTCTCTAGCTTATGATGCAAATCTAGTTGATAATTGCTATATGTTAACTTGAGCTAAAATATTGAAAGTAAGGATTCACTTGCAGTAAGCTTTTTAAGCAAAAGAAATCCAGCAAACCAAAAAGCCTTGCATGTCTAGGAGTCTATTTTGTCAGGTAAGCCTTGCGAGTATTAGTATACTAAGGGTTGTTGTTGTGACCCAATTTCAGGTTGTTGTTCAGAGGTGTACTGACTTTAGGGTGGCACATTAGTAGGCTTGATGTGACGTCCTTTGTTCACAGCGATAGATATGTTGTCATTTTGTTTAAGTACTTAAAACTTGTTGTAAAATATTAATTGTTGTACTCTAATTTATATAAATTTTTGACATATTGTATTATCTGTGCTCGCCTTCGTGTTAGACTTCTGGTGTATGTTTCGATCATGTTATTCAGTGGTTTAGTCAGGATCTACCAGACAGACTATCAGATTACACCGTTTTAAATGCGTGTGACCGGATTAACCATTAAGATGATGGCTAGCGCACTTAAGCCAATTTAATTTGGGTGGTTCTGCCACACCACACCAGCAGCACATTCTTCGGCCCGCTCCCACGAAAACCCGTCAAGGAGTATACATAGTACTCACCCAAAACTCACGCCAAGAGTATATCAAGGATCTCATCACCTAGTCCATGGCACCAAGAGTGGCCAAATCATCATGCAAAAGCAGTATATAATAATAAGTAAAGTAGTTGGTGTGGAAGGCTAGTTCACGCATGGGTATTCAAGGAACATGATATAAATATTATCAAGAGCAAGGCAAAATCATATGGCTATGCAATCAATCATAAGGCAAGCATCATCCAAATGCGCTAGCATCTACCCATGCGGGGATCTACATGATTGGGAGCACCATGGCACCTTATTCATTGTAATTGTACTTCTCATTGTAGTCCACTCTGGCATAGTCGGGGTCGAAGCAGTCCTCCAGGCCATAGTTTGGGTCTGGCAAGAACGTGAGACGATGCAAAAATAAATAACGAGTAGTACATCAAAAGCAAAAACTCTAAAAACGGCAAAATAGAATATCCAAATAACTTCGAACTAGCTACAATTGGCACGGGTTTGATTTTATGAATTTAATGCAACTGGTTTCATAATTTTCGGAGTTAAATTGAATTAGTTTATGATTTATTTGAGATTTCAAAGGCTGTACGGGGGGTTTTGTGCAAGACAGTAAGGTGGAAGGACTAGCATGCCAAACTGGTAAAAGACAGAGGCTTCTGTACAAAATTGTAGAGACTTGGCTGTAAAAAGGCCGGTCACGTGCTGCGTGGTCTGGGTTCACCGTGGATCGTGAGGTTGGTCCATGTGCTCCTGGACCAGGGGATCTGGTGTGGCGCTGAGGCGACCCAGTGTGGCGGGTGGCCCTGCAGTAGATCATGTGGCTAAACTGTTGGGTTGGGCTGGCATACGCGCAAGCTGTTCGACAAATTGCCGAAGATCCCTGGGCCGCTAGCGTAGGCAAAGCTGGCCACGCGGTGTGTGCAGTGGCCAGGTGGGGTGTTGGTGGTGAAGGCGAGTGCGACGGCAAGGCGATGCGGCAAGTGGCAGTGAGTGGAGGCATGTGCGGGATAGTGGCGAGCGCAAACAGGCAAGGCGAGGCTGCGGTGCACGCGAGCTTGGGTTCAAGCTCCGGCCGCGGCACGCGAAGGCTAGGTGTTCCCATGAACAAGGCCTGGCCTTGCCCTTTCCACGGCGCGCGAGAGCTTGCTGGAGTGAGGCCACGGCGGTGGTTGGCGTTCCCCGGCAGCGGCGAGGCTGCGACGGCAGCTGCGGCAAGGCCTGGCCTTGGCCTTGCCATAACCCGCGTGCTGAGGCACGGCCGCGTCTAGGCGGCGGCGCACAAGGTGGTGGCGGTGACGGCACTCGTAGACACGGAGTCTGCTCCGGCCGTGGCGACGTCGGGCAAGCAGCGGCAGCAATCTGCACAAGAAAGATGGCTCGACGGCCACCACACAGAGCAGTGCACGCGCGTGGGTCCAGATCTAGAATGGTCGTTGCGTCGCCGTTGTAGGTGTTGCCACAGCGGCGCTCCGGCCGGCTCGAAGCCGCAGTCTCCACAGAGCAGAGGAGGGCAAAGGGGAGAGCCGCTGTAGGTGTGGACAGCTAAAGTGAGCGCTCCAGCTCGGCAAGGACAGCAGCGTCTGCATCTTCCTTCTCCGGCTCGGTGTCGTCGACACAGCTTCCGGCGGTGTGGACGGTGTCACAGTTCCTGGATCGGCATTCCTCTTCTCCACATGCTCCGTTTACACACGGCTTCATCTTCACAGTCGTTGGCATTGTCTTCCCCAGTGCTGCTGCAGGCGTCTTTCCCTTCTTCTTTTTCTCCCTCTTCACTCTTGACGATGGGGTTTTCTGGGGAGAGGTAGGTAGCAGCGGGGAAGGAAAAAGGCAGAGGCGGCTGGGCTTGGGGGCGCTGCACCCCTGGGGATTTTATAGCCCGAGGGCTAGGGTTGCTGGGGCTGTGTGAGGGACGGACGGTCGGTGATCCTCGGTGTCCGGGCCAGGACACGCGACAGCATTCAGGGTGGTAGCGTCAGGGGCATGCACGGTAGCTGCGGCGCGAGGCGCATGTGCAGGCGTGGTTCTTCGCGGTGAGCTGGAAAGGAGGCAGGGCTCAGCGTGGGGCTTCTGGACTCCTCCCTGTGCGAGTCGGGCCCGCATGCAGGGCGCTGCAGCTGTGGGTGTGGCGTTCTGCGCGCGGGGAGTGCGGTGCTCGGCTCGTCCCAACGTTGTCGTTTTGCACGTCGAGAGTAAAAGGGAGAGAGAAAAGGGAGGCATGCGGCTATGAGTCACCGATACGCCTAGAAGGTTGTCCTATCAGTATCGGATACGGCGTATTGGCACGATACATCGATACGCATCTCCATACGCCCTAATACGCGTATCGGATTAAGTCGATTTAAAAATAAATAATTTAATTCCTGATACTTGGCGACACGTCCATCCGGATACGTGAACTACTCATTTTGAAGCCCATCTTCAACTCATGGCCCTCTCGAGCTCGGCAGGGCACACGAGCAGATGGAGACGACGAGACCTAGGGGCCGCCCCTCACCTGCGCCGCCCCTGGGAGTGAGGGGGCGCCCCTCTCTTGCGCCGCCGCTGGGAGCGAGGAGGCCGCTACTCTCCTATGCTGTCGCCACTCGCTCTTCTCTCATCCTCCTACACTGTCTCTGACGCCGCCGCTAGGAGCGAGCACGCTGACGGGAGGGGGCGCCCGGGATCAGGTAACATTGTGAACTGAATTTTTGTCTGCCTTGCTCCGTTGCTCGTTCCTTTGCTGATGGTGGGCTACGAGACATTTTGGTGAACTGAATTAGTGTTTCTAAACTTTGTGAACTGAATTAGCGTTTTAAAATTACTGCTGTGTCGTTGCCATCAATGCCAGGACGGCTGTATTTTTTTTTACCTATCTAATCGTCTTGCATATTTAGATATTTATATTTTAAGAAAAATATTAATATTTTTTTATATACTACATGTATAGGTGTATCAGGGATTTTGAGAATTCGCCGTATCGGCGTATCGGCGTACCGTTATCGCGTATCGGTGACACATAGGCAGGGCGTGCGGCTGCTATCTAGGAGAGGAAGAAGAACAGGGCGGCATGCGTGAGTGGTGGTGGGGGCCAGGCTGCAAGGTGGGCTGCTGCTCGGTCCTGCTGCTGGGCCTCACGTGCCCAGGTGGGCACAGGTTTGGGCTTTACGCGAAGGAAACAAGTTGGGCTGGTCCAACCCGTGAAGGAAATGGAAAAGGCTGCTGGGTTAAGACCGGGTTAGCTCGTGGGTTAGGACCAAAGCAAGCAACAAGGTTAGCATGCGCAGGACGGCAGGAGGTGAGGTGGTTAGCATGCAGTTAGTACGTTAGCAGGCAAGACCAAGCTGTTGGGCCAGTGAACAGCTCGGGTGTGCAAGATTAGGCAAATTAAATTAGGTTGACTTATGTTAGCTTTAGTTTGTATTTTGATCTAATTCAAAATACAAACACACCTTTGAAATCCATATTAAACCGAATGAAAACCAAATCACCTGTGCACGCATGACTTCAATTTTTAATTGCACGAATTTAATTACTAGCTTTTGAATTTAGAGAAAAGAATTGAAGGTTGACCTTAAGTTTGACCGAGTTATTATATATTTTACATACTCAAATAAAAAGTTTTAAAATTTTTAAAAACTCAGCACATTTTAAGCAACTCAAATTTCAGGGTCGTTACAATCTCTACCTTTACCCCCTCTACCCTATGGAAGGTTATCCTTGTCCACACCTTTTGACCGTTCAAGGTGAATCTTTAGCAATAGACAATAGAACATGAATTACTTTTGTTTTGAGCTATATATACCTTGCAAGACCACCATAGCATCCCGAGGAACCATGCCTTCCTACTCTCTTTGATCTTCTGGAGCGCTGGAATCATCTCACTCATAATCTGCAGTAAGAAAGAGTGTCAGAGTGACTGCTGAAGCTGAGGGGGTGTGGCAATTCGTCGAGCAGGTGATGTGCCAACCTGGTTGAGGTGTGAGAACTTGATACCGTGTAGCGGCTGCACGCCCGCACTTGGTCCCATGGGACGGCCGCGTGGCGAAGGCAGTAGCTGATGACGGACTCCAAGATGGTGCTGTCGTAGTACTTGGACAGATCGGGAGGGGACGTCAGGCTGAGGAGCCGCTGGAGGCAAAGCAAGGAAGGGGAGGGTGTATGTGTCATACGGGGAGGTGTCAAGGAAGTTGACGCTGGGCGCGGCGGACGGCGGCACGGGCGGGCGTTGCGGGGCAAGTCCCCGAAGACGGGCCAAGCAGGGAAGCGGCGAAGCTAACGGCGCTGACGGGGACGCGAGGTCACCAGACGCGATGGCCGCGCCAGCGCGCCACCATACCTGGGGATGGCCTGTGTGCCTAGGCGCGAAGGCGGCCGTACAGGGCGTGCCTCCACCGGATCCGGCACTACCGCCACTGGATCCGGCGTGCCTCCACTCGCTGCTGCCGCGCCAGAGCACCGCATGGGCAGGCCACTACAACCCCGTAGGGAGAGGGCTGTGAGAGGAGGGCGATGCTGACTGGGATTATGTGGGCCACGTGGCATTGTTTTGATTGGTTAACGAAGGGGTAAGTTGAGATCTAATATGAGCCATTGATTTTGGATCTAACGGCCACCAGTTCATCTGCTACCTCCGGCAACATCTAGACACGGGGGCGCCATGGACGCACGCTCTTGCATGGCCGGAACTTCGCCGGCGTTATTGTAGATCAGCCTACGGTGCACTAAAATCGACGGGAAGCGGAAAAACGGAAAGCTAATGAGATGGGGATCTCACTTAGGGTGTCGTGGAGGGCAGCATTGGCACAACCAGTGCACAGGACAAGGGTAGCAACGCGAGGTCGTCTGTCCTTGGTTAGGCTCTTCTGTGATGACGGAACAGCGACGAGATTGGCGGAGCTTCCTCACAGCGTACCTATGGTGTGTTGGATGCAAGGCAGGATGCGAGAGGACCGAGGCGGTGGGCCGGGGTGGCGGCGGCGCTGTGGGCGGCGGCGGCGGTGAAGCGGGGCGCCGCGGTTGGGGACGGCGGCGCCGCGGTTGGGGAACGGCGCGGCGGCCGGCGATGGCCGGGCCGGGCGGCGGCAGCGGCAAGGCCGCGGGGAGGGACGGGGACGGGGCCCGCGCGGCTGGGGAACGGCGCGGCTGTGAAGCGAGGCGCGCACGGTTGGGGACGGCGGCGCCGCGGTCGAGGAAGAGGGCGCTGCGGTTGAGGAACGGCGCGGCGGGCGGAGATGGCCGGCCGGGCGGCGGCGGAGTCGATGGGGAGACGAGCCGCAGCGGGGGAGGAAGAGAAGACGGCGAGAGAGGACAAACAACCCGTTTTGCTTCATACGTTGTTGATGGCAATTCGTCACTCTCGGAAAAAATCTTCTTCACGAGTGTCGGTGCCAATCCTAAAGGAGGCCCTAAGACGACGATAAATCACCAACTAAGCCACTGGAACTAATTAACTCAGCAAAAGTTAAGCAAGGAAGTTCTAATCCTCTGTCAGGCTCGAGGGTGCCCAGCACCCCTCGAGCGAATCGGAACTCCGCCTCGCTCGAGGCCCCCTCGCTCGAGGCCCGGAGGCCGCCCTCGACACCCATCTCCGCCTCGCTCGAGGCTTACCCTCGCTCGTGGGGCCCGCTGACGGTTCACCTGCCCCATGGACAAAAGCATTTAATGGCTCTGCACGGCTTTGGACGCAGAAGTCAAACGACGGATCCCTCGCCCATCCCCGGTCATCTCCACCAACTCCTCACACCGTGCGGTCATCGTCAACACCGTGCGGTCATCCTGACACCGTGCGGTCACCCTTGACGCCGTACGGTCATTCTCGATGCTGTGCAGTGTGACAGACCTGTGCGGTGTCACGAGCCTGTGCGGCGTGACAGGCCTGTGCTGTCACACTCCCCTGTTCCACCAACTCCGGTACGGGCACCCCTCGAACGGGCATGGGGAACCCTCGAATGGGTGCACGGCCTGTTGCACTCGATGATGACGCATGACGCCAGCCCATAAAATCAGGAGCACAGGAAGCGTGCGTCATGAACGGGGGACGTCACGCCATGCGCCAGAGCTCCATACGCCAGGAAGTCGCATAATCCGACAACGTGAGCCAAGACAGGGACCACGCCTGCGACCATACCTCATCGTACGCCGTCACTGTACCAAGTACTGTATTTTCACTGTTTGTAACTGCCCCTCTTTGAACTATAAAAGGAGGAGGCAGCCCCTTAGAACGAACGGACAGAGACTCTAGCTATTAAACACACTCATTCACGCACTCACCACCAAGTTCACCGAAGAACACAACTCTCACACGCTCTAAGGGACCTGGGGGCTCATCCTCCTCTCCCGCCTAGCTTGTAGCTCCCCTACTACGAGCACCCCCGGTGCAAGGCAATATAGTGCGCAAGCACACCCTGCTGGACGTACGATCGAAAGATCAGAACCAGGATAAACCTCGTGTCATCGTGTTGCCCTTGCATCGACCATGAGAGACGGGACACAGCGCACTTTTCTGCAGGTGTTTGGACCCCCGCTGGGTTCCGGAACCGACAGTGGCGCGCCAGGTAGGGGCTTCGCGCTGTGATCGACTTCTTGACCCGCCAGTTCTCTCGATGGTGATCCGCACCGAGCGTCTCGTTGACCGCTGCTCCTACGGTTCATCCGACCCGCTCCCGGCCGGATTCACCATCTGGTTCGGGAGCCTGGGGTTTGAGGCAACCGGCAACGGTTATCTCATGCGGCTCCTCCCAAGGGATGCGGCCGCCACCACCGCGACCGTCGCAACGGCCCCGCCGCCGCCTCCAACACCCAGGCGCAAGAGGCGCTCAGGGCAGCGCTCACGACGGGCGCGCATGGAGCGGCGCCGGGCTGCGCGCGCACGCCACCTTGACGACGTCGACCTCAGCGAGGGCGCCGTCGCCGAGGACACGAAGGCCGTGCCATCATCCGTGCCTCCAACCACGCGCCCGGACAAGGAGGGCGAAACCGATCAGCTTAGTGCATAGCTTTGCAAAGCTTGTAACGAAAGTCCTTGCTACTCGATTGGCACCACACTTAAATTCCTTGGTGGCTACAAACCAGAGTGCATTTATTCGGGGACGATGCATACATGATAACTTCATTCTTGTTTAGCAAACTGTGAAGGTTTTGCATCGGCAGAAGGTAACAAGTTTGTTTCTCAAATTGGATATCTCTAAGGCCTTTGATTCAGTGTCTTGGTCTTTTCTGTTGGAAATTCTCTCCCATTTGGGGTGTGGTATATCCTGGTGCAACATGATTTCAAGTTTGCTAGCTACATCCTCTACTCGGATCTTGCTAAATGGGGAGCCTGGTGATATAATTCAACATCGGAGAGGACTCCGGCAAGGTGACCCATTATCCCCCATGCTTTTCATCCTTGTCATGGATGTCCTTAATAGCCTAATACTGAATGCTGAGGATGACGGGCTCCTACAGCCCCTCTCACAAAGAATATCTGGACAGCGTCTTTCATTATATGCTGATGATGTAGCCATGTTCATAAGGCCAGTTGAGAATGAGCTTCAAATCACAAAAGAAATTCTAAATGTTTTTGGTACAGCTAGTGGTTTGCATACAAATCTTCAAAAGAGCAGCATCATTCCCATGCACTGTGAAGATGCCTCCATGTTGTCAGTAACAAACACCCTCCCTTGCGATATAACTGAATTTCCTTGCACCTACTTGGGGCTGCCTCTATCTAACAAGAAATTGAGAAAAGCTGATCTTATGCCATGGATCGAAAAGGTAGCGGATAAACTGCCAGGATGGAAGGCTACCTTATTGAACAGAGCAGGGAGAATTACTATGGTCAGGTTTGTGCTTTCAGCTATCCCCATCTACCTCTTAATAGCCATAAATGTTCCAAAATGGTTCATCAAGGCAATTGACAAAATCCGAAGAGGCTTTCTTTGGAAGGGGAAAGAACAAGCTAATGGAGGTTGTTGTCTGGTTGCATGGGAGAAAGTAATGAGACCTCTGGACCTTGGTGGACTAGGCATTATCAACCTAGAGGTAATGGCATGGGCTCTGCAAGCAAGGTGGCAGTGGCACAAGAAAACTAGAGTGGATCGGCCTTGGACTGACCTTGAACTTCCCACACACTCTAACTCACTTGCCTTGTTCAGTATTGCTGTCAACACAGAGTTGGGAAACGGAAATAATACTCTTTTTTGGACGGATAAGTGGCTGCACGGGTGTTCAGTGGAGGATCTTGCTCCTGAAATCTTTGCAAGTGTGCCCCCTAGAATCCGTAACAGACAAACAGTATCAGAGGCCTTGGACAACGACAATTGGGTTTCTGGAATAAGAAGGGGTTTATCCTGGACCGGTATTGTCGAGTATTTGCAACTTTGGGACTGTATTAGGGGCATTGAACTAAATGAACATGAAGATCGCCACATTTGGAAATTGGAAACAGGAGGATGCTACTCCTCTAAATCTGCATATCGAACTTACTTTCAGGGTTCAATAACATTTGAGCCTTGGAGGAGAATCTGGAAAACATGGGCTCCAAATCAGTGCAAGGTTTTTCTATGGTTGGCAGTCCGCAACAGGTGTTGGACAGCTGATAGATTAGAGAAAAGAGGGTTGCCTCACCCAGACCAATGCCCCTTGTGTGACCAACAAAATGAAACAGTACAACATCTTTTGGTGAATTGTGTAGTGGCACGGCAGGTTTGGTTCAAGTTGTTGGCACCTCTGAATCTCAGTGAGCACATTCCTAGACAGCGAGAGCGTAGTTTCGCTGAGTGGTGGCGCAAACTCATGAAAAAGGTGACAAAGGAGCATAGGAAAGGAGTTAATACTCTAATAATCTTAGGCGCTTGGATGATATGGAAGCATAGGAACGCCTGTGTGTTTGAGGGGGCTGCTCCCTCGGTCAATTCTATAATGAGGGAGCTCAAGGATGAGCATAGCCTTTGGTGCCTGGCTGGAGCGAAGAGGCTGCAAGGCCTGAGCTTAGCTGGGAGAATTTAGCTCCTCTGGTCATGTGTGTTGGTCATGTTTTGTGTTTCTTTGTTTATTAGTCTGACTTTTTATCGTAAATCTGTCTCTCGTATTTGTTCCCGTATGAGAGATGGGGTGTTGTATGGGAACTTTTTTCTCTCTCTAATGCAATGAAGCGCAGCTCTCCTGCGTTTTCGAAATATATATATATATATATATATATATATATATATATATATATATATATATATATATATATATATATATATATATATATATATATACATCTGAGGCCTGTTTTTTCTAGGTACCAGTAACATTCTTTCTATATATTTTATTTTAGGAGTTTTAAAAATGTCTTAGGTAAGGTACATCTTTGCTATAAATACGAAATTATTTTTTATTAAATTTTATAAATATATAGAAATAATTTTATTATTAGGTATTTTAAATAGAAAGAATTTTGCAAATACTTTCAGTGCATCATTACTTTTGAACTTAAGTGCTGCCGAACAATATTTTTGCCCAGTACTATTAATGGCTCTTCTAAATGTGCTTCATCAGCACATCTTTATCTTTGCACTTTAACAATATATGTTTGTCTGTACTACGAATTAGTAGCTGTTCTAGATGTGCTTCATCTTGTATATTAGTCTACATGATACATTTCCTCCGTAAATATCTATGCAATTGGAACCTGTTGAAACAACATATTCTTATTAGGCAAGGACAAGGAGTTCTATCCCTTTTATGATAAGTGCTTTGGGAGCAAGGAGGGCAAGTACGTATACCCACTCAATCTCTCTTTTCCCCTCTGTTCTATTGTTTTTCATTATTTGGTTCTCATATGTGAACTGCATCTTTATGGACAGATATACTTACAAAGTCTGTGGATACAAGAAAGCAACACAAGCTGAAGGACACAGTTCAAAAACCTGGGGTAAGTGTTCTTTAAGAAAATGCACTGCATAGATCACCTAATTATGTTTTGGAATGTGAAAAACTGTCACTATTTTGATACCATGTGAAAAATAAACACATTAGAGTTTGGATTTTTACTTGCTTATGATTTGGTACTTCTGTTAACTAGTGTAGTAGCCTTGCCATTATTAGGACTACTAAGTGACTTCTGTTGTCAGTTTATAATCTGCCGAGTACAGCACTCGAGTGTCAGGAATTGCAGGTCTACACTATTTTTTTCAGCAGTTCAGTACCTCTGCTCTTTTGAGCTGGGTAAATGTTTAGGAATTGATATATAGGCCCATAGTTAATTTTGTCCTCTCCGCTCCAAGTTAATTTCAAACAATTTCTTTTAAATTCAGTACTGATATATAGTTCTTTTGTGATAATGCTAAAGTCGTGAGTCCTGAGTTGTGACAAACTTTCATGGCTGAAGATTATTGGATGCAGCATTGGTTAGTAATAAGGTTTAGTATCAACCATACAGAGTGTGATGCTCCATGAATACAAATGCATATTTTCTCTGACAACACAGGGAACAAATTAGAGCCCCATATTAGCAAGTGCAAGTAGGTGGTGGGGGGGAAGGACCAGGGTCGACTACACTTACGTTGAAGGGTTCATATAGAACAACATAAAAATAAAATGATTATATTCTTTAAGAAAGACAGGAATAATTTCACAATACACGACAGGGCCGGCCTGCACCATGGTTCTGGCAGTGCAACAGGCGATGATCCCATGGTCGGGCTGCACCATGGTTCTGGCAGTGCAACAGCCGATGATCCCATGGTCCCAGGCACAGACGAGAACCACGGTGGTTCTGGCAACACCGCATCTGATCGAGTCGTTCTCACCAACTCGGATGAAGATTAGGGATGCTATCGTGTAGTTCCTTGTGCTCAGTTGCTACCCAATTCACAATGTGCCGTCCTAAAAATGATTGTGCGGCTGTCTGTGCCCATTCTCCTTCTGATGTCTTTGCTATAGTTTGTAAACTTGATTAAATGAATAACGTTGGGTTGTATGAGCTTTATACAATTTTAGTTTTTACTACAGCTTTATCTTTGTATGGAACATATTTGGCGCTATTTGATAATATAGTTGTTTAATACCCCTTTAAATATGGAATGTTTAATACCTCTTCTCTTCCATCTCAGGGAGCTTGGTCCCTCATCAGGATTTATCGATGCTGAAATTTGAGTAGGAATGTCTAGAGGAACAAGACGGGTGTGGTCAAAGTGTACTGGCGAAGAAATCACAGGAACAGATAAGGCGTTGCCTCGAGGGTGACACGGGCGGCACGCCCCGTCCTGCCGATCCACCAATCCTTGCCTCCACCACCGTTAGTCCCCCTCCCTTCCCACCTCCGGCATCTCACAGGAGGCTGGAGGAAGTGGCGATCCATCTATCCCAATAGTCTCTAATAGATCGTCTAGGTTAGGTTTTTCCATGTCGCATTTCGTGGTATGAGAGATTTGTTTTCTCCTTCTCCTCTCCAGCAACGACGAAAAGAAAAATGGAGGCTTGTGTCTCTCCATGGCGGCTCCGATAAAAGAGGTGAGGCAGGGATGGTGCTGTTGTCGTGAAATAATTTTCCCGACCACTACTCCGTTTTGTTATGGTTAGGTCCAACCACAATAAAAAGCTTGTGAGAATAAGTCTGTCCCTGAGCTGATGTCGATCAGTCTTGGATCAGATAGATTGGGATGTCTCTCTTCTTCATCGGTGGTAGAAAGAGGAAGAAGAAGATTAATTGTCCTCGTTCTAGCCTACACAGATGTTGGTCTCCGTTCTTTGGGCGCTTGTTCTCAGCCTGCTTGTTGAGCGTATGCATGTGTGGCCTTCTATTTGATTTTTAACATAGGTTTGAAATTAAGATTTGGAGCTTCTCAATGTGTGAGTACATTGAGAGTGCTATGTGTAACTTAATGATGCACTCAATTTTGATATAATACAATTCTTACTTTGATCTAAAAACACCAGATAAGGCTCACCTGGTGAAGTTGATTTCCGAATCTACCGTTTCCCATAGAAAATCTTAACATAGCCCTTGTTCAGTTCCAAAACGAAATCTTTTCACCCATCACATCAAAAGAGAATCTTAGATGCATGGAGTATTAAATGTAGACGAAAAAGGTGAAAAGTTATATGGCTAGGCTGTAAATCACGAGACGAATCTAATGAGCCTACTTAATCCATGATTTGCAACAGTAGTGCTACAGTAACCGTCCACTAATTATGGATTAATTACCCTCTAATTACTATCGTTAGATTCGTCTCGAGATTTCGAACCTATCTATATAACTTTCCACCTTTTTCGTCTACATTTACTACTCCTAAATTGGTAAAATCAATACCCGAAATCTTTTCACCAAAAAGTTTTCATCAACTAAACACGGGCATAGTCAAATGAACCTGTGCAGTGATGATTTAGAGGAGGCAATGTCAAACTGGAAGAGACAATGCAATATCACCATGTTTTCACTTTCTGAAACAAAACTCACATTTTCCAAAACCATCCCCTCACTTTCTTTTAACTAGATTGTCCATATAGTAAGAATAGCGTTCTGTTGAATGAATCACATGCAAATTTTATTTTTCAAGGGAATTTTTGCATTCTATCTGGTGGAGTTCGGTGGCCACTAATGGCACTCGAGCGGGGGCGATGGTGTATGTCGTTCGCGGTGGAGGGATGGGAAGCAAGAAGGTGATAGTTTGAGTGCGGGGACATCACTACACACTCGCGGGAGCCGAGCAAGCGTTGCGGGAGGCGAAGATCGGCGGCGCACGAATCGACTCGGTCGGGTGCGGCACGGTCGGTCGGAAGAGAACAGGCCTGACGGGCAGGCCCCAGCTAGCAGCGGCCGAGGCGAAGGCGGAAAGCAGCGGGGCGCCAGCGAACGCAGACTGCGCGAGCAATGAGCTGGGCCGGGGTGTTGGGCTGGCTGCGGGCCGCCTGGAGCTGTACTGCTGGGCTGCAAGGAGCAATTGGCCAGAAGAGAAAGAAACAAAGGAAAACACTTTTCTATTTTTGTAAAAGGATTCAAACATGTAGCAGCATGAAAGCATCAAACACTTGTTGGTTCTAAAATTAATTCAAGTGTTATTTAAATTACTAGCAAACATGCCCGTGCGTTGCTACGGGCGACATCCCGTATAGATAATGTAATAGTTATAAAAGAAAAAATATTAAATGGTTGAGACTCAAGACAACATTGCCTTAGCTAATAATTTGAAATGATCCATTAAAATATCACCGGAACCATCTGAGCCATACAACCTCTAACATACAACTAAATTTGTCAACAATTGAGATCTAAGCAAAATAGCGCTAGTCCAGTTGCCCAAGGTTTTATCCAATATCGCCTCGGGCGTGACCGTAATGTCCTCATCCATTGTGTCACGATTGCACTATGATATTGCCCCCACTTCTCTTTTACGTTAATTATCGTCAAGGAGTCTTAGTAAAATAACATATCATCAGTAGCACACAACAACTACATTATTATAGATGTATTTTTTTATTAGCTTAATAGCCTATTTAGTGATCAGCTGTCTCACAAATCACCTCGTTGAGGGCTCACCAAGAACCAACACTACCAAGCCATCTAGGTGATGTCGATCACTAAGAGTGACAAGCAAACAAGCTCACTTGACATACACAAGCCAAAGAGATGGGTGAATGCACACTTGTTACTCTACAAGCACTAATGATATCCTTAATCTTCAATTAAGAAAATTGCAAATCACTTCCAATGCTTTCCTTGCTCTTGAACACCAAATTTCACTCTTGAACAACAAATATCAGTATGAACCTTCCTGGGATGCAAAGAGAACGGAAATGGACAAGCTCATGAAGTATTCATAGGCCAAGGTAACGAACTAGCCATTGGTCTCATAGGCTACAGAAATCATGCACACCAACTCATCCGGTGCAATTCGGTGCACACTAGAACAGTTTGTGGCCTAATATTCAAACTTCCAATGGTAAGTGGGTCCACTGTGCACTTCTGACACCTATCACCGACCTAGATAGTGAACTATCTGCTTTGTTCACTTGGCTTATCAGCCCTGCCAAGCATATTGTTTCCCTCACAGAATACTATTGAATCAGTCCAAAATCAGCTAAAATCAATAGACTTTTGAGCCCTACCCTGCCAAGCGAATAGAGCGATCATCCTCACACTGTTGCATCCCGTGTGAATAAAAATTCCGAGATAGAAACTGAGGAAACCTTCACACGGGTGCATCCTATGTGAGCTGAGTGTACCATACAATGTAAATAAATATTCTAGATAGAAACTAAAAAAAACAATTCACAAGTCCATCCGGTGTAGCGATTGTGCACAAAGTAGAATCCGCTGATGTTGTCCGATGTGCATTTGACTGCTAAGACTTGTCCAATTTAATTTCTTTGAGTTTGGATCTTGCTTCAATACTTCTCTAGACTTTACCTAAGCTACCTAGTGCCAAACTTCATAAGTGTGCATCACACCTAAACTCTATATCTCATCAAGGTTAAGCTACTACTTTTTACCCCCTTAATAGTATGACTAAAGGAAAATAAATACCTAATCTTGTTTAAGTGTCTCTAAATGTAAATTAACACTTGAAACTAGCTTATCTTTATATATCCTTCACGCATATTCTTTTGCACCAACACAATAAAAACCAGTCGATATGCGTGTGCCCTTCTGTGTTTCCAGACACGTGGAGACCAACTATTGGCCTCTTTCCTAAGAGCTAGGCCCACTATTTTTTCCGTCCGTGGGCAAGTCACAGAAAAACGGAGCCGTCATTCCGTCGCTCCGTCCTGGGCGCGTTTTTTTTCACCACGCGAAAACTAATGGAGGGAAAAAAATAGAGGGAATTCTAAAAAGTGGCGCCAATTACACGGAAAGGTCTCTCCGCAAGGGAGCAGATCAGGATCTTCCTCGACTTCACCAACAACGATAATGTCTTCACAGCCAACTCTCCCCACCAGTGACGAGGTCGATTACATAGATGTGGATGCGCCATTACTTCCACAACTACAAAGTATCATCATGGCATCTGCTTCTCCTGACACATCCTCGCCAAATGTCCATGGGATCAATGTCCCTCCTGGGGAAATGAAACCGACAGAGTTAGAAAATGTAAGTAATGTTGTGCTATGCATTTCTCTTATATAGCCAAATACATCTGGCATTTACTCTCTCGCGCAAGTCTTGCTGCATTTCTAACTTATTGTGCATGGTACCCCAAATCCAATCAGGACTCCAGTAAAAATGGATCTGCTCAGGTAGAAAAATCTCTAGAAGACAGGATGCCAAAGGTTGGTATGAAATTCTGCACTGAACAAGAGGCATATGACTTTTACAATGCCTATGCTCGAGACAAGGGTTTCAGCATTCGGAGGAGTAGTTCGCATAAAGTGACAAATACTACAACAATAAAGAATCGAACCTTTTGTTGTTCTCGTGCAGGTATTAAATTAAATCTCTTTTGTATTACTTTCTTCATAATTGGGGATAGAATATCTCGACCAATTATTCCTTTATAGGTATTCGAGGTACTGATAAAAGAGAAGAAAGCTCCAAGTATAGTAGGCCAGAGACACGATGTATGTGTCAAGCACTCATGAAGATACATCTCACGGATGGGTTATACTACATCTACGAATTTGAGCCTGGGCATAACCATATTCTTGCTACTGCCAGCCAAGCCCAGCACTTAAGATCTCAAAGGAGAATAAGTACAACACAACTTGTAAGTGTCGAAGTTGCTAAAGCGGTTGGGATTTCAAATAAAGCCACTTTCGATCTCATGGCAAAAGAAGCCGGTGGAAATGAGAATCTTGGATTTACGCGTCAAGATATGAAAAATAAATTATATTCAAAGAGGTCACTGAAGATAAAACTAGGAGACACGGGAGGAGTGTTGGAATATTTGGAGAAGAAAACATCAGAAGATGGGAAATTTTTTCATTCTTTTCAGGTTGATGATGACGACTTGATAACAAATATTTTTTGGGCTGATTCTAAAATGGTTTTAGACTATGAAGTTTATGGTGATGTCATTTGTTTTGACACAACATACAGAAAGCTAAATGATGGGCGTCCATTTGGTTTGCTAGTTGGAGTGAACAATCATAAGAAAACTACTATTTTTGGTGCCGCACTTTTGTATGATGAAACTGCTGAAAGTTTTGTGTGGCTTTTCAAACCTTTTTAGCTGTTATGTCAGGTAAGAAGCCACAGACCATTTTGACAGATGAAGATGCAGCAATGGCAAAAGCAATCAAGATAGTATTTCCAGATAGTCATCACAGGATTTGTGTTTGGCATATGAACCAGAATGCATGCAAGCACCTTTCTGGAGTTGTGGAGGAATATAAGAAGTTTAATACAGATTTTCAAAACTGTATTTATGATCAAGAAGACGAGGAGGATTTTATAAATGCTTGGAACAATTTGCTACAAAAGTATAAGCTACAAGAAAATAAATGGCTTGAAAGATTATTTGATAAAAGGGACCAATGGGCCTTAGCATATGGACGAAATACATTTTGTGCTGATATGGTTAGCACTCAAAGAAGTGAGAGCATGAATAATGAATTGAAGGGATATATTAGTGTCAAATATGACATACTCACTTTTTTCGAGCATTTTGACAGGCTGGTAGCGGATAAAAGATATGAAGAGGTAAGATATGATTTCAAGGCAACACAAAGTACACCAAAGTTGAAACCAGACCTGAGAATACTAAGGCACGCAGCAAAAGTTTATACGCTAGCAGTATTCAAGGTAGTCTATTTGAGTTTTCGATTGTTCTTAGCGATCAAGTGCCTCTCTCTATGATTTTGCTCGTTCTTGGGTTTGCTTCTTCTAAGATCTATTATCGAGATAGATCGATCAGGATGTTCTTTTAGTCGTGGTAGCTAGGGGCTCATACCAGATCTACCAAGGATGTTCAACATGTTCATCGAATGTGCCCTTGCATTCACTATGCCGATAGAGAGCGTAGTGACAGGGCGTATCCCGTGTAAGGTGGTGATTCTCGGGAGTTTGACCGGAGGCTATGATTTAAGGACGCTTTCAATGAGATTCTCATCTATCTTGCTTCACTGCTTTGCTTAGAACTACAACGTTTGCATGATCTAGGCGATCTAGATTGGTTATCTCTACGCTCTCTCTTGCCACCTCTGGTGTTCTTCGGATTTGGGCTTTAGTAGATTAGATTGATCTTAAAAGCTAAAGTGTTTCTTGCTAGTTAGATTGGTTCTTGCATCTTTAGTTCCACGGATTGATAACCTTGGGGGAATACTCTCTTGAGGGAAGAGCTACAACAGATCCGTGCGCTTGCAGTTGATCTTGGCGCGCGTTCGGCACGTCAACAAGCTTTTCTGGCACCGTTGCCGGAGAACTAATGATCAAGTTCTAATTTAGCGATGCAATCGTGAATATTTCTAACTATTTTTCTTTTTATACTAGATTCATTTTTTATCGTTTTCAATTTTCTCTTAGATTAGATCTATCTTATCCACAAGTTCATCTAACTTTGTTCATACAACTTTTCTCTTAGATCGTATATATATTCTTTTTTCACTAACCACTAACAGGAGATGGACGGCTACCTCTCCAACAAACCGAAAAATTTTGTGGATGATCCAGAAAAACTTTACAGGCAAAGGTTACTTGAAGCATGACTCAAGAAGCTGGAACTAGGAGATCCTAGCAAGACAGAGGAATCATCCTCATCCTCAGGAGACACTCTACCCGCGACACTGAAGGAAGAAGTACCACAAGAAGAGATGGGAGACGGACCGCAGCCGGAACGTACCATTGGGGAGTTGTTCATCCCGAGCATCGCCGATCTGCCCATCATGAACCTCACTAACATTGCAAGACCATTCGCGATCAAGATCCCGACGCTTCGGATGGTGCATAACTCACCGTTCACCGGTGAAGAAGACGCTAACCTTCATATTCAAGCTTTTATGCAGCTATGCCTCACTTTCGACATGGAGGGGTGACTCAAGATCAGATGAGAGCAAGGCTCTTCCCATTCTCTTTGGAGGGGAGAGCACTTCAGTGGTTCTACTCGCTATCGCCTGACACGGTGCAGAATTGGGAGCAATTGATGACAGCTTTCTTGAAGGAGTACTATTCGTCGGGCAAGACTTAGAATTTGCGCAACAAGATTCTCAACTTCGCGCAATACCCAACGGAGACGATTGTAGAGGCCTATGAGCGCTTCAACAACTACGTCAGAGCCATGCCTCATCACAAGCTCCAGAAGGAAGACCTCGTTCAGAAGTTCTACCAAGGGTTGCAACCTTCGTCAAGGATAATCATCGATGCATCTGCCGGAGGATCGATGATCGATCTCACACCTACGCAAGCTTTCAAGCTATTCAAGAAGGTGGTAGACAACGATGCATGGGCATCATCAGGGTGCCTAACACCAGCTCAACAGATGGGAAACGCGAAGAGTGTGTTGCAAGTAGATCATGAACAGCTGCTCAAAGGAAAGATTGATTCTCTCATGAGGAAGATCGAGAAGATGGAGTTGGAGAAGAAAGAAGCACAAGACTTGAAGGCAGCCGAAGCTAAGTTGACATGTATCAACATGATGAAGATGATAGAGACACAGATGGCTCAGCTTGCCGGACGCCTACCAAGCAATGAAGGAAGTTTGCCAGGACAACCTATGGTTCTAGAGACAGCTAAAGCTATTCAGACTCGCTCGGGAAAAGAGACAGAGGATCCAACATTTTCAGCCGGAGCAAGGAAGCCAAAACCAGCCGCCGAGGCGGAGATCACCACTAAGAAGAAGGAGAAGGCGCCTGCCCAAGCACTGGAGATTGAGACGTTCGAGCCGGAGTTTGAGATGGTCGGGAGCGACACGAGGGTCTTGCCGAAGAAGCGACACTTTCGCAAAGGTAAAACTGACAAGAATTTTGAGAAGTTTGGCGAAGTGGTGTGCAGGTTGACCATCAATATGCCGACTGGATGCTCTACAAGTCCCGACGTACTCTCGCTACTTTAAAGATATACTTGCTTGCAAGTATGAGATGACACCGACGGCTATGAACTACATCAAGATGACCGAGGAGTGCAGCGTGGCTATCGCCGAGCGAGCTCCCGAGAAGAAGAGGGATCCAGGATGTCCAAACATCCCGTGTTCCATCGGTGTGTTCGCATTTGAGAGAGCACTTTGTGACCTTGGCGCAAGCGTGAGCATCATGCCGAAAGCCATGTTCGAGAAGCTACGCCTGCCAGAGCCGGAGCCGACAGCTATGTGCCTTGAGCTAGCGGACAATTCAGTTCGCTACCCCGAAGGGATCGCCGAAGATGTGCCCGTGATGATTGGGAATCACTTAGTCCCCGTTGACTTTGTGATACTTGACATGGGAGAAGGAGCTAAAGCGCCACTCATTCTTGGGAGGCCATTCTTGAAGACCGCAGGGGCAAACATCGACGTCGGCAAGGGAGAAATAATCTTCGACATTAATGGCATGAAAAGCGCGTACAAGTTTTGTCCACGAGTTGAGGTATGCAATATGATTAATGTCAAATATATTCCGCCTCATCGCCGTGTCGCCAAGGAAGAGCCAAAGAAGGAAGCAAAGGATTTAAAAGAAGTTGTCGCATCAGTCAAGACAAAGGAAGAATGCCAGCCTGTGAAGACCAAAAAGATAACAAAGCCGAAGAATAAACCAGCATCGAAGCCAAAGATCGTGTAGAAGTGGGTACCCAAGGCTGCAGCACCATCACCGAGTGCTGGCCCGAAGTGAGGAAAAGTGAAGAGCCTAGCTATAGACTATAAACGAAGCGCTTTGCGGGAGGCAACCCGTTCGTCGAGTCAAGAATAAAGCTACTGGGAGGACAACCTTGAATAAAAGTAAGTTAGTTACAGAATATTTGCTACGCAAGACATGAAACATTTGAACAGTTTTTAGTTGAACATTCGAGATTTTATTTGCTAGAAAAACCAATGATCTGAGCCATCCCATGATTTATTTGCTTCTTCTGGAGAAACTGGAACCATAATTCCTGAAACCGATCGTATGTTCGCCTTTTCCATGACGAACTTACGTAAAATTTTCTTGTTCTTGTGAAGACAATACGACTAGAGCCACATGTTAAACTTATTTGATCTATTTCATCATTCGTGTATAGGCTCTCGCACAAACTTTAGGGTGAAAAGTTTCGAGTTATGGTTGTACTGATTTAAAGAAAATTCACCGGTTTCTCTAGAATTAGAATTTTTCTGAGCCATATTTTATTTTGTTCATTCAAAATTCCTCTCTCATTTTTGGCCAAAATTAGAACCTAAACCCATGACCACACGGTTGAATTCGGGACCGCTCTCTTTCAATTCATGAAAAAGAGTGATACCGGTGCAACCAAAATAAATGTAGTTGGAAGACACTTTCGACTTACAAATGTTTTTGATGCTTCAAAACTCCTCCAAATATTTATTTGAACTCATTGCTAGCTCTGAGTTAATATTTAATTTTTGAAATTTGGAAGAGGGTTAAGCATCTAAGCATCATTTGAAGGGTTTATGAGTTGATTAACACCTAATGGCTTGATTTGAGTTCACGGGAAGAATTTTCTCTACATCTACCACCACATGTAAGATCAAACAAAAGAGGGAACACCCATGCATGCAAAGCACCAAAACATGGCAGAATTGGTGGCCTCATGTGGTGAATAATTGGTGCAAAGACATGGAGGTGACTCAAAGGACTAAATCATGAGCAAGTTGAAAACAATTGCAATCAAAAGGAGTGGATCACAAGCAATGGACGGTGCAACCAGAGGGAACACAAGGACATGGGCTCACGATGAAGACAAGAACATGTGAGAAAAATTTGGAGAGGAGAGGAGGCAGAAACACGCTAGACCGGCCGGCCTAGGGCCTCTCTGGCCGCGCGGCCTGCCCCCTACAAAGCCCCCCTCGAGCTCCCCTTTCACAGTTAAGTTGCTCATTGAGTTCTTAGTTCGTGTTCTTGAGTTCATCCCTATTCTTGACCGGAAACATCTCAGAAAAATTCGAGTTCCATTAGTTGCTTGAAAATCCACCAAAAATTCATCAAAAATCCTAGTTTTCTCCACTCTTCGATATTGTGTTCTTCCACCGGTCAGCAACCCCCGGTGTAGTGGTGTTGATTGTGTGCAGCAAGGCAAAATGTTTGGCATATTTAGGAGGAAGAAGAAGTCATCCGCGTCTGACACAACGTCGGCAAGCTCATCGCGGAGGCACTCGGTTTCCGGGTCACCTCGGCCCATGGAGGAGGACGTCACCAAGCCAAGAAGGTACTCGCTGCTGCTAGGTGGCATGTGTAATCACGAGAGCACCTCCATGCGGTTCACGGAACCCTATGGACGAGCCGGCGCACCACCCGTTCCACCTCGATGATCGACGCGCTCAACCATTCCACCGTCATACGAGCCGAAGGAGACACCATATGGGTTCATCATAATGTCCAAGGAAGAGGAGCTGAGGCTAAATAATCTTAAGGTGTGGCTCATGGAGAATTCAACTTTCCATGATGACACGCTGATCAAGCTTGGCTTCTACACCGACATGTATAAATTGTTGGATAATCTAGGTTGGAAGAAATTCGCAATCGGAGAATCGGTGAATTACAGAATTGATATTGCATTGGAGATGCTTGTGACCATGAAGTATGAGACAAGAGTGATTAATGAAAGAGGAGATGTAGCACCATTCCTCTCGTTCCGTCTGAAGAATGAGCGGAGACACATTTCTTATCTCAGCATTAGCACAATGTTGGGGTTTGATCCAGAAGCACCAGATAAGGTAGATGTTGAAGACAATGAGTTGGATAATTTCTGGAAGAAGATCACCATTGGTGAGAAGCACACAAGACAGGGCATTTGCAAAATTGTTCTCCAGATATTTCACACTTGGATGAGCAAAAGAATTTTAGGACGAATGAAAGAAGGCAAAGTAACAGAGCAAGAGTTGAATTGGATGTATGCTGCACTTGTGAAGAAACAGAAGATTGACCCTTCATACATAATGGTGAATAAATGGATCGAAGATGCAGCGTCTGGCATTGGAAAAATTGGCATAGCATGTTATTTGACAACAATTGCCATAGCCATGGTTCCTGACATTGGAGTCAATGTGAAATTTATGGTGAAAGGATCGGAGATAGATGGGAAATTCTTAGTGCAAGGCCACTACGTCAGCGGGAATGAAAGCAAAGGCTACAAAATATTGGAGACTAACATTTCTTTTCCCGATGCAAGGTTAAAATTATTTGCAAGGGGCAAGAAGTCTTGGCGAGACACTTCGATCATGGTCCAAATGAGAAGCGCAAAGAGAAAACTTGAAGGGGAATCATCTACACAAGCAGCAGCAACTGAAGGAGAAGAAGAAGAAGAAGAAGAAGAAGAAGAAGAAGAAGAAGAAGAAGAAGAAGAAGAAGGAGAGCAAGAGCAACAAACACCTCCAAATTCAGAAGGATGGACTCAAGCTCCAAGTGCACCAACGGGACAACAATGGGAAGAAGCACCAGCTGAAGCATGGGGGAGAGGAAACTTTGTTATGCCTCCGGTATATGCAGCACCACATCCAGGATATGTGCCACAGCAGAGATACGCGCCACACCCAGGATATGTGCAACAACCAGGATATGTGCCTTAGGGGTATGTGCCACCACCACATGCACAACACGCGTATCTTCCGCAGCCATATGAAGGGAGAGCCCCGGACGAATCGTTCGGAGCTTAATTTGTAAAATTACCGCAGCCGCAGCGCAATGCAAGATCTTTGGTGCTTATGCCAATAGAAACTTGGAGGATGTTGATGAAATTCAGAGGCGGTCGCAGAGAGTTGAACAAGGAATTTCTTGCATGACATATCAATTTGGCATTCTCGGTTATGTTCTAGCACAAGACTTTCAGGGAGGAGCAGCGCAACCTTACTTCGACCAGGGATACAATGAATATCTACACCGCCAAGGAGAATCTAGCCAGAGGAATGACAACGATGAGGAAGAATGATCAACGAGAGACTGATATAAAATGCTCGCACGTGTGGTTTGTGTGCGCGTAGCGTATTTTTTCTGTTTTCTTTATTTATTTCAGCATGTGTGCAAATTGTGTGTGAGCTTAGTGTTTTGCTTATGAATGAATAAATGGATCGCTTATGCTTCATGATATGATTAATTGTGATGATACTTAGATTTATGCAATGCTAAAAAGTGATGATCGTTGCTGCTTTGTTCTTTTCTTCGTAATAATTAAATGCTTGATTGAACTAATACTCCCCCTAACGCAAACTGAAAATTGATTTAAATACTGGCTCAATCTTTTTTGGAGGTTATGATAAATTTAGAGACCCATATTTATTAATCTTGCTCTCTTGTTTAAATATTTCGAAGGTTGTTTTATTAAAATACTTTTGCGCTGACCTTGTTAATAATATCTTTGCAAATGCTCTACCCATCCAAAGCCTATAAAATATTTATCTTGATGAACCTTAGATGTGCAAGATTTATTTTCAAGTGAATTGATTTAGGACTTGTTTCTTCGGTACGAGACTAAGAAGCTGGCCATTCCATTTTTGCGTACCTTCTTGTTGCTAGCCTCTCTATCCATGCATTGCTAATTTCCACACCGGGAATTTTGTAAACTTCGCTGGATATCCACCCTAAAACCAAATTTTCTTCTTGTGATTACCTCCTTGACCACAACCCAAAAGAATTGAGTATGGAGATTTATTTTGACAGAGTTTCTGACAAAACAGAGGCGTCACACAAAGAATATACACTTGGAAGGAACCTGCAAGTATACTGGAGAAAAATCAGAAGAAACAGAGAAAGGAAAAGGCTGGGCGGCGCAGCCAGGACCCCCCTGGGCCACGCGGCCAGAGTGTTTTCACCTCTGGTAGCTTCAAAAATTTTTGTGGAAGTCCCTCCTGAAGATCCAAGTCATTCTCTGAAAGATTAGAAGATTTCATGATCTGCTCAGCGGTGAATTAATTTCTCACTCCTTTGCTCGAGGACGAGCAATCGTTTAAGCATGGGGGGAGGGTCATCGCATTATCTCTGACTACCGCTGAGTAGAGTTCATGTTG
The DNA here is from genome assembly GCA_015476505.1 of Urochloa ruziziensis. Lineage (NCBI taxonomy): Eukaryota > Viridiplantae > Streptophyta > Magnoliopsida > Poales > Poaceae > Urochloa > Urochloa ruziziensis. The sequence continues at coordinate 11,537,195 of CM027125.1, read as the reverse complement.
TGAAAGGTTCTAACGAGCATTTATAAAAAATGATGAAAAGAAAAGAAAAATGAAAGAAAGAAACGAAGGAAAAATAAAGAAAAAAATGAAGGAAGAAAGAAATAAAATAAATATGTCCCTTAGTTCTTTTTGCTTCAATGATTTCTTGATGTTTAGAAAAATTCACTCCATACTCAATTATTCCAACCATGTGCAATCCGACATAGAGGACTTCATTTGTGCCTCATTGTCACCCTTTGCCATTTGCACATGTCCACCATCTAAAAGTGTGTGTCCATTCTCTCCCTCTCCACAAAGACATTATTTTTTCATGGCCTTTTTGACGAGTCTCAGTAAATCCGTAAGATACTTTTCTTGTTTTGATAATATCTTGATTATAATATCTTTTGTTAGGACTAACCTTTCCAAGCTCCAGATAAAGCCTACACTTTATATTTTAGAGAAAGAAAGGAAAAAGAGTATTAGCATGTTCAAGAGACAATATGAGCTGAGAGTTCCTACGAGCAGTTTGCAAGGTTTAAATTATTGATCTTGGTTCAGCTATTCTTTTTGAAATTAAATGCTTTATACCTGATATTTGTTTAAACTTGAAAGCTTGTAAATTAAATTCTTTGTGGGTTACATTTCATTCATATCTACCCTCCATACTAGAAAAAGTTGGTAACAAACTTGAACCTTAATTGAAAAACCTTTGAGAGTATTTTGTTCTTTCTTGTATATGATCAAGTGCAGGGATTGCACATCGGAGGGCAACGCTGATTTCTATCGAAGACTTACTCGAGGATGAGCAAGGTTTAAGCATGGGGGGATTGTTGGCGCTCTTAAATGACACGCTTTTACCCCTATTTAACTTTGATAATTGCATGAATTTAATATCTAAACTATTGATCATACTCTATAACCGGGACGTATTCGTATATGCATGTGTTTTTGGAGTATTTTGGTTTATGTAGGATAAATGATAAATTTGAGATGAATATGGGCTAAATTCAAGATAAGTGAAGGACGAAGGCCGGAAGCCCGGATGAAGCAGGCCTATTAGACCCAGGTGCCCAAGACATGGACTTGAAGCCCACTCATGCCCGGCTTCAGCCCACCAACCTCCAAGAATGCTTAAGGACTAAACAAATAAGATAAGATCAAGTTACTTCGAAATGAAGGCAATTCAAATGGAAAATCATCAAGGGATAATTTTATCTCGAAGCAAACGACATCCAGGGCCCACATGCATTGAAAGGAACATTCCTGAACCATCAAGGAAGCTTGGGGAAAAAGATGAAGTCGAGGCGGCTCGGCAACGGGCCAGGTCGGCCGGCCCAGGGCCCCCCTGGCCGCGCGGCCTAAGGCATTCCCGAGGCCCCTCGCCTTCCCATTTGAGCTAGGGTTTCCTAGGGCTATAAATAGCTACCATTTCATTCGGCACCCATCAAGTCATTTTTCATTCGACGCTGAGGAGCAGAGAAGCTTGAGGGACACCTCTCGGAGAGCTGAGGGACGTGCTAGTTGTCTAGGGTTTGCCCTAGCCGACATGGGAAACCTGCGAGGAAGACCACGTTGGAGTTCTGGAGCTAGTTCATCAAGATCAAGGTAGGATCCCGGTGGTGATCGTGATGTACATTCAATCATTCATGGTGATGTCTATTTGAGTTTCCAATTGTTCTTAGCGATCAAGTGCCTCTCTTTATGATTTTGCTCGTTCTTGGGTTTACTTCTTGTAGGACTGAAACAGGCGACCAGAGGGGGGGTGAATGGGAGCCTTTAAAATAATTCTCTCCGATGAGAACAAAGCATATGTCCCAATTGCGACCCAACACGCCTCTCTTCTAACCGTCAAGATAATACAAGCCAACTTGTGGTAAGCTCATCCTAGAAACGAGTTAGGAAACCTCAAAGCGATGCGGAAGCAAAATAAAATAAGCTGCTCACTAAAAGCCGGCTAGATCAAAAGAGCTCTATTTAAACACGTCAAAGATTACAGAAGCAAACCTCCTGAGAAGCAATTAAATTTCCTTCGGCCAATTCCAAAAGTGCAAGCCACGAAGTGATTAAACAATTGAAATGACCCAAAATAATATTCACTTAAAAGACCAAAGATCAATATTCACAAGCACTTCACTAATCGGCCAAAACAAAGCAATGCTTAATTAAATGATTAATGCATCAGAAGGCTCGTAGGAAAAACATCAGAAGCTAAAGCTCAAAACTGATACACCAACATCCGACTACAAAGATGAGACAAAAATAAAGAGCTGTTATGCTATCGGATTAAGCCACCTGCAAAAACGAATGGACTTGGCAGAACACAGTTGATTCAATTGACAAAGCATGAACAAGCTACAGGACGGTGCAAATGCTAACTAAGCTGCTGTTGATCTGAAACTCTAAATACACAAGGCGACCTGCAGTTTAGTTGTGCAGTCAAAGAATTGAAGCGCACCCTGTTTGCTTACCTGCACTGTGTTGTCTGCTACCTGACTCAAGAACGAAGCTTGCTTGTGGGCTCGCGTCACTCCTTGCTGCTTGAGCTGATCCTACCTGGGCTGGAACCGGATGATGCTGCGCAGAGCTGGATCCTCCCAGCGTGTGGGCCGTACGAGCTGTTGCTCTGCTCGGCCTGCTAAGCCCTGCTGCCTGCACCACATGTGGGCCGCGTCGCTAGCCTGGCCCACCACGAGCTGGTGCGCTGGCACACCTGCCAGTCCACGCTCGAGCAGAAACGCGAACAGAACCAGAGCCAAGAACAGAGCCAAGAACAGGAAGAACCCTAGACCACCTTCGAATTTTAAATCCGAATTACTCTCTCAAAACTTGATGGATCAAAACGAAACTTGAGCCATAGATGCATTACTTCAAGGAATAACAGATCCACAAAAAGGATCAAAAAAAGCTCAAGTAACCATCTCGAATCTTAGAGAAAACCGAAACCCTACCAAGAACTCGGTTTTGAGGAAAAGTTCAAATTCAAGCCGAATCCGTGAAGGATTTGTAGGGGAATCACATGAGAGATGCTCACAAAGGTCCTAGCAACAATTTCCACCAACAAACCTCGCGGGATTTGAGCTCAATCGCGAAGAACGAGAAATCCCAAAAAATACCTCTGAAAATACCGAAAATAATAAATCGCGAATTCAAACGGGAGGAAACAATTTGACACGAAATTGATATTTGGATTACTTCACCATGTGCGGTTACAAGCCACTTGCTAGCACAAACAAACCTAGAATAGCAAAAAGATCAAATCAAAGATCTCTCCTCTATCTCCCTATCAAACCCAAGAAAAGACCCCCTTACAAACAAATGAGATGTCCACCACCTATTCTCTCCAAGGGATGGCCGCCCACAATAGCCACTCCTCATATATATATAGGCGCCCTGCAAATGTCCAGAACGCCCTTTCATGAAGCATATAACAAAATACCCCTTAGGGGCAAATTTGACATTTTTGCGAATCTTTTTCCGGCTGGGACACATTCCACCGCAAGCTTGCTTCCCTCCGACGCAAACCTTGCGGCCACGCCGCGTGTCCTCCGGTCCAGGCTCCTTGATGCGCATGGCTCCTCCTTAGGGCCGTTATCGCCACGCCAAGTCCCCGGGCTTGCTTTTGAGGCCCAAACCAAGAAACCGTCCTCATGATGATTTTGTGGCCAAATCACCAAACCCTGCGTACAAGTTTCGGTTGTTAGCCGCCACCTTGCACCGGCTTCACGTCCGCGTACGAGCTTCGGTTGTGAGCCGCTACCTCGCACCGGATCCACGCCGCCTTGCTCGTTCTTGCCACCATGTGAACCGCACTTGATCCATCTGGCCACCGGGTCCCTCGAACCAAGCCTACTTGTCTTTCCACTCCCTGGAGGCCGCCATGGCTAAGACCTTTTCGCGCCTGTTCTTCACCTGCACCAATGCAATCAAGCCGCATTCTACACCTGTAATACTTAAGCCAAGGCAAACGTCAGTCCACACCACGTTGTCAATCACTCATCACACTAGGAAGCGACCATCCACTGGTCCTTGGACACACCCGGTCCTCACTTCTTCTAAGATCTATTATCGAGATAGATCGATCAAGATGTTTTTTAGCCGTGGTGGCTAGGGGTTCATACCGGATCTACCAAGGATGTTCAACACGTTCATCGAACGTGCCCTTGCATTCACTATGCCGATAGTGAGCGTCGTGACAGGGCGTATCCCGTGTAAGGTGGTGGATCTTGGCGCGCGTTCGGCGCATCAACAGAGAGAAACAAAGATAGATAAGCGCCCCTTCCCTAGAATCTATATTCATATGAATATGCATCTACTATACGAATGAGTGTTTCCTTCACTAGCATCATAGCGGTTATGTGATCGCTTCGCCTTTTCCCTCTCGCATACTGTCACTACACAAGGGTAATTAGTGCCTCGCTAATACATCTATATCAAAGCATCCTTATAGTTAAAGCTAATCACCATGATTACCACAATCCCTACTAACAACATATGTTGATCAAGAACAAAGAGCTCACATATGTAAATCAAGCATTACAAGGACATAGACCATGAAGCATTGATAGGCAAAATGTGCATGTAGAGATTACAAATCATAGATCCATACAATCCTAGGGTTGAATGGAGGCATTACCCCATCATAATACAAAGATTGGTGAACGAAGGGGTGATGGAGACTCTGAAGAACGTCGTCACTGAAGATGGCGGCGAGGGTGGCGCAGCAACTCCCTAGGCCGATGGCCTAAGGGCTTCCTTGATATCCTCGTCCTCCGCTGGTGTTGATTGTCGCGGTGAACTCATCTAATCTCTATCCCTCATCTTGTGGTGGCGGCTAGGTCAAATCTCATCGGTCCTCCCTGTTTTCTTCCGCCCGCTGAATGGTCTGGAGTATTAATAGTTGTTGGCGTCGGTTGCGGCTGCCTTCGGGGCTCAGCTTCTGAATAAACCCTAGGATCATCGAGGGCTATCCGCTGGTGAAAGGGGGCGTCGATCTGAGCCAAAAGCAGGCCATGTGGCGCCGCCTATGGGGGTCCTGGCCGCGCCGCACAAGGCCTTTTTGGGCCCCCTCGGTCTCATCTTTTGCGTGCAAGCTTCCTTGATGCGTAGGAGTTCATGTTTTGCTCTATGTGGGTTTTGGACTTCGGTTGCTTTGAGATATGGATAGGTTTTGATGTCCTCCAAGTCTGCGCTGGATTTGTCTTGATCTCGAAGTGCTCCGGCCTTATCTTCAATTAAGCCTTGTTAGAGTTTGGCCTATTGGAGTAGAGCGTAAACAGACTTCAGTCCTTTTGGGCTTCATTAGGGCTTCTGGCCTTCGCTTTCTGCCGTATTGTTGCTAGTCTCGAATTCAGCTCATATTCGCTCCAAAATAGCCAAATAATCTATGTAAACCAAAATCCTCCAAAAATATGTGCACATGTGGAAACAGGGTTATTTCAGATGCCAAGTGGCGAGTTAGTATAAGAATTAGTCCAAAAACTTCACCTAGAAGGCAATAAAAATATGTCAATTAAGAGCGCCAACAACAAGGTTTTATTTTTTTTCTCGCAAAATATATAAAATTAGCTATTGACCACCTTGGATCTTGCTACAGTTACACTCTTAAATACTCCCTCCGTTCTCGAATATATGATGTTTAGGACAACCAATTTAGTTCAATATTGAACTAATTAGCTTGTCCTAAACATCTTATATTTAAGAATGGAGGTACTAAACACCAAACAAAGCAAACCATTATTTCAAGTTCTAAACTTGGTTTTCTTGATGAATATTTATAGGGTGTTATAAGGATGTAGTTTAGTTTCATCATAAAAGGATGTAGTTTAGTCCTGTAACACCCATGGTGTTAGTATAGGCAATTAGGAGTAATCATCTGCATAATCTAAGCAGTAACTTTTTTTTCTTTCGTAAGTAAAATTTTGGCAATTGGAAAGTGTTAATACCATTTGATTTCCTGGCTGAAATCCTATGTGTTTCAGACTTCTGAAAAGAAAATCGGATCACAGACGTCTAAGTGAAAATGGAGCTCTGAAAATATTAGCTTTGGCCATGTTTTTCCCCAAATCGTTTGAGCATTGGATCCCTCCACCTATAAGCTAGCTGTTTGGATTCGAGATCAAGAGCTGCGAAGGGATGCATGTATCATTGGAAGCAAATAGCAATGAAGTATTTAAATGGCACAGGATATGGCAGCTGAAATTTCCAAATAAAGTTAGGCCCTGTTTAGATCCAGGAAAAGCGTCCCCTTTTCAAGAAAAGTTTTCCACCTAGAAAACCGTGTCAGTTCATTTCCATCTTTATGCATGCTTCCATAGAAACAGTACTTTTCCGCACTTTTCACCCCTTTTTCTCGATCTAAACACGCCCTTAGCATGTCTATTTGGCGGCTAGCACATAATAGCCTTCCTGTTAGGCGAAATTTGGCCAGGAGAGGAGTAAAGAATGAAACCATCTGTCATCACTACGGGATTCGCTGCCTTTGCCGTGTGCCCTTGCTTCCATAGAAACAGTATTTTTCCGTACTTTCCACCCCTTTTTCTCGATCTAAACACGCCCTTAGCATGTCTATTTGGCGGCTAGCACATAATAGCCTTCCTGTTAGGCGAAATTTGGCCAGAAGAGGAGTAAAGACTGAAACCATCTGTCATCACTACGGGATTCGCTGCCGCATACGGCAAAGCCAGGCCGGCAAAGAAGGCCTTTGCCGTGAGCTATTTATCAGGCACACGGCAAAAGTCAGGGCACACGGCAAAGCCCTGATTTCCCGTAGTGCCTGTGTGCTGTCGTTTAGATGAGGATTGTGGGCACTTGTTTTTTAAATGCAAAATGGCCAAGGAATGTTGGCGAATGATGAATTTGGAACACATAAGGGCCGAGCTGGAACAATGTAGGTCTGGGAAAGAAACTGTTATGAAAATTCTGAGCCTTGAACAAAAGGTCCAGAATAGAGTCTTTATATGGCTTTGGCGTTGGTGGTCTGCGCGTAATAAGGCAAATAATGGTGAAAGGATGGCCACTGCAGCGGAGATTAGCAGGTCTGTGGCTTTCTATCTGATGGAATTTGAGATGTTGGCAAGCAAATGCATAGCCAAGTCGACTGCTGCATGTTCCAGATGGAAGCCGCCTCCGGTCAATTATTATGAGATCAATGTGGATGCCTCCTTTTTTTGAGTCTACTAGACGTGGAGGCTGGGGGTTTGTCATTAGAGATTATGAAGGTAATTTTCTGGAAGGAGGGGCAGGAACCGTCTTCAACGAGCTGCTGAATTGGGAATGACAAGAATCGTATTAGAAACAGACTAGAAACCCAGGCGCAGCGTTGCTGCGCCCTACCTAGCATGGGGGCCCATGTTCTGTACTCTTTTGAGCTTTGATCGATATGGCAATGACCAGCATGTGTGGGTACGTGGCCTGTTATATACCTGATTATCGAGACTCCACAGAAAAAAAATTGTAGCAAATGTTATAGTATAGATGCATCATCATTTTTTTCTTCGATAATATTGTATGAATGTTTGTGATTTGCTTGAGTAAAATAAATTTCAATTTTAGAGTGAATTAATAAGAATTATAATGAATTGCTCCCTTATAGTAGCAGTAAGTTATTATTAGGCCACCGTGATGTGTACTGCAGAAAATGAATGCGGTACAATATGTTTTGTACTTGTGTATGTAAGATGTGTGATATGTACGATGAACACTTAAAATTCAGGTGATAGTAAATGCAGTTCAGGGCATAATTTCATAGTAAAGGGCTATTGAGATAATAATTCATACCTATGCTGACTTGCTGTTGCTGAGTAGAGTTTTAAAATAGTTAATACGGCTTGAGCAAGAAAAAAAGTTCAAGCTAAGTTTAAGATACCTTGATCGAAACCTCTAAACTCAAATCCAAATAAGATGAAGGAAAATAATGAGCCTATAAGGCTGAAAATTTAAGCACAAAATTTATTGTAATCAGGGAAAAACACTTGTAAGCATTCTCAGGGAATGCTCCCCAGGCTTATGTTTTGTCATGAGTGGATGAAGAGGTGAAATATCCAATGCGCCATTGCCTATTTGACATGGTTGACAAGCGGCCCGTAGTGCAGCTGGTTAGCCTCACTGGAGAGGAGGTAACCGGCCAGGGGTCGAACCCTGGCTTGTTACAATTATTCAGGTGGGGCTTTAAGCTCCCCTAGCCCACCCTCATTTTTTTTTATTTGACATGGTTATGCTTGTGCATAAAATTTTTATATTTTTTATTAGTTTATAATATGACTTCAATATTGATAAGGAAAAAGATTGGCAAACAGATTAATGGTGCAATTATAGGTTAATCCGTTTTCCCATATAATCCCTTTGTTTGAAACGCATATTTTTTATTTGTTTTATTTTTTCTTTCACCCGTCGACGATTTTTCCGTTCTTATCCGCTCCGGCCTCGCGAACCTTGGCGGCTGCTGTTCTGCTGCCTCACTGCTCCCGCGTGTCAGCGCGCCATGGATGCAAGTGCCTGAAGCTCCCTTCCTCAGTCCGGTTTACCGGTACTCCGGTCCACGCGCTCTCCTCCGTTCTCCTTCCTCGCTTAGCTTCCTTTCTTCGAGCACTCCGCTCCTACCTGGTCCTTTTGTCATCGAGCTCGCCTCCCACACCATGTATGCAAGTGCCCACCTTGGACCTCTCCTCCCCATCCGATGTTGGTGGCATGGCCGACGGCTCCATGTATGGCGAACCGTGGGGCCGCGGCACAACGGGGGAGAGACAACAGCTTGGCGGGGGCAGGGGCACGGCGCCTCGTGCTGGCGGCGGCGGTCTCGGCAGTGGCTCCGGTGTTGAATAAACTCCGGCGCGTTCTAGATAGGATAGTTTGATTTCCTTTCTTGATTCAGTTTGAATTCGTTGTTTATTTCGGTTTGAGCCCGTTTTGGGCGCGTCCTGTACAGGGACTCGACGTGTGCTCGTTCACGCGGAGTCTGTTGGTCCGGAGCGAGTCGCGCGGCACGTTCGAGCTGTGGGATGGCACAGTTCATGCGGAGCGTGGCGCGCGGCGCGCGCGTCGTGGCCTAATGGCCCTCCTTGTTTTGGATTCCTATAAATAGCTAAGTAAACAGAAAACGCGGTAAGCTTTTTCGCCGCACAAAACTTCGTGTCCAGTTCGTGTTCGTGTGAGTTGTTCTTGCCGGCGTTCATCGCCGGTGTGTTCGTGACAATTGGCATCAGAGCCGAAGATCACTAGGGTCAGCGATGTCGCGGCGCTCCGAGCCGCACGGTGGGCGTTCGCACACGCCACCGCGTCGTCGTCGCCTGTCGCTCTCGCCGGAGCCCACCCGTGGGCGCACCGGGCAGCAGATCGTCATCAGGTGCACGGTCAAGGAGGCCAACACGACGGTGCAGTACCCAACCCTCACCCGCACCAACTACGACGAGTGGGCAATGTTGATGCAGGTGAACATGGAGGCGGCGGGCATCTGGTACGCGATCCAGCCGTACGCCGACGAGGAAGTAGAGTACCGCGACGATCGCCTCGCCATGGCGGCCATCCTACGCTCCGTCCCGACGGAGTTGCTCCCGACACTCCGCGGCAAGCGCACGGCCCGAGCCGCGTGGGACGCGATCAAGACGATCCGCGTCGGCGTCGAGCGCGTGCGCGAGAGCAAGGCGCAGCAGCTCCGACGTGACTTCGCGGCGCTGACCTGGAAGGAGGGTGAGACCGCCGAGGACTTCTCCGTGCGCATCACCGGCCTCGCCAACGACCTCCGTACCCTCGGGGACAACATCTCCGACGCCGCTGTCGTACGCAAGATGCTGGAAGTCGTCCCCGAGCACCTGGAGCAGATCGCCGTCGCGGTGGAGACGCTCCTTGACCTGAACACTGTCTCGGTCGAGGAGGTCACCGGGCGGCTGCGTGCGGTCGAGCAGCGTCGCCGCAAGCCAACGCCCGTCGTCGACAACCAAGGGCGTCTTCTTCTCACGCAGGAGGAGTGGATGGCCAAGCTCAAGACCGGCGGGCCGTCCGGGGACAAAGGCGGGTCAAGCGGATCTGCCAACCACGGCGGCGGCGGGAACAAGCGCTCCAGAGGATCGCGCGGCCGCGGCCGTGGGAGCGGTGGCTCTCGCCAGGCTGCCAGGCCGGGGGATGGGCCGGTTCAGGGCAAGAAGCCCGGCAACTGCAAGTACTGCGGGAAGAAAGGCCACTGGGCCTTGGAATGCCGCTCCCGGCTGCGTGATGAAGCCCACCTGGCCCAGGGCCAAGAAGAGGAGGAGCCCATGTTGATGGTCGCGACGGCGGAAGTCAACGCCATCTCATCCTCTCTTCCACAGGATTCCTCGCCTCTGCCGCCGGCGACCGCCGCCCCAATCCACCTCGACGACCCCAAGTTGTTCGTCCAAATCGGCGACAGGAACTCTGGGGAGGCCACCAGATGGATCCTCGACACGGGCGCGACCAACCACATGACGGGAGCGCGAACGGCTTTCTCCGAGCTCAACACCGGCATCCGCGGCACGGTCAAGTTCGGCGACGGCTCCGTCGTCGACATCGAAGGGCGCGGGACCGTGCTCTTCAAGTGCAAGGACGGGGAACATCATGCGCTGGAGGGCGTCTACCACATCCCACGGCTCACAGCCAACATCGTGAGCCTCGGCCAGCTCGACGAGGAGAAGTACAAGTGGAGCTGCGAAGACGGCGTTCTCAAGATCTGGGATCAGCAACGCCGACTGCTTGCCAAGGTGTCGCGCGCGGCGAATCGGCTCTACATCCTCAAGCTTGACATAGGGAGGCCCATCTGCCTCGCGGTGCAAGGAGACGACGCTGCCTGGCGATGGCACGCAAGATACGGCCATCTCAACTTCCGCGCGCTCGAGAAGCTTGCCCGCGACGCCATGGTGCGCGGGCTTCCCCTGATCAACCACGTCGAGCAGGTCTGCGACGCGTGCCTGGCCGGGAAGCAGCGGCGTCTGCCGTTCCCACCCAAGGCCAAATACCGGGCGGAGGAGAAGCTTGAGCTAGTACATGGAGATCTCTGCGGGCCGGTGACGCCCGCGACGCCAAGCGGGAACAAGCTGTTTCTCCTCCTCGTCGACGACTTGAGCCGCTTCATGTGGCTCCTGCTCCTCAGCAGCAAAGATCAAGCTGGAGGCGCCATCAAGCGCTTCCAAGCAGCAGCGGAGGTGGAAGCCGGGCGGAAGATGCGCACACTGCGCACTGATCGCGGCGGCGAGTTCACGGCGCACGCGTTCGCAGAGTACTGCGCCGAGCAAGGGATCCAGAGGCACCTCACCGCGCCGTACACGCCCCAGCAAAACGGCGTGGTGGAAAGGAGGAACCAGACCGTGATGGGGATGGCTCGCAGCATGATGAAGGCCAAGTCTCTGCCGGGCTGGTTTTGGGGGGAGGCGGTGAACACAGCCGTCTTCCTCCTGAACCGTGCTCCAACTCAGAGCGTCGACGGCAAGACTCCCTACGAGGTATGGCATGGTGTCAAGCCCCCTGTACATTTCCTCTGCACTTTCGGCTGTGTTGCACACGTGAAGAATGGTGGCCAGCGCCTCGCCAAGCTCGACGACAGAAGTGCTCCCATGGTGTTCGTGGGATACGAAGCAGGATCGAAGGCCTACCGCTTCTACAACCCGGTGTCGCGGCGCGTACACGTCTCGCGTGACGCCGTGTTCGAGGAGGAGCGGACCTGGGACTGGGGAGCTGACAAAGGAGCCGGCCCCGACGACGACATCGAGCCGTTCTAGGTGGAGTACTACTCCATGGCGCCGGCAGGCCAGGAGGGCCCTGCTGCGACGTCATCAAGGTCGGCGCCGCGTTCCTCCCCAACACCGCCTAAAGGGCCGACCCAAGCCGAAACATCCACACCAGCTACATCTCCCACACTGGCTCCAGCTTCCCCGGCGATCGAATACGCGTCCCCACCTCAAGGGGAGCTTGATCTGGACGCGGACCACGACGACGCCCCTCTTCGCTTCCGTGCCATCGACAACATCCTCGGGGCGTCCTCGCCGCGGGGACTCGCTGATCGGGAGGTGACAGAGGAGCTCATGCTAGCGGTTGGAGATGAGCCGGCGACAGCCGACGAGGCCAAGCGCTTCAAGCAGTGGTGCAAGGCGATGATCGAGGAGATGGCGTCCATCGAGCAGAATCACACCTGGTCTCTGGTGAACTTGCCAGAGGGCCAGCGCGCCATTGGCCTCAAATGGGTCTTCAAGATCAAGAAGGACGAGCACGGGAACGTCACCAAGCACAAGGCTCGGCTCATCGCGAAGGGTTATGTTCAGCGCCATGGGATCGACTACGAGGAAGTCTTTGCACCGGTCGCCAGACTGGAGTCTGTGCGCGTGCTCTTGGCTGTGGCTGCACACCAGGCATGGTCGGTGCACCACATGGATGTGAAATCGGCGTTCCTCAACGGCGACCTGGTGGACAAAGTGTATGTGCAACAGCCGCCCGGCTTCATCGCCGCCGGGCACGAAGGGAAGGTACTGAAGCTGCACAAGGCCCTCTATGGCCTCAAGCAAGCGCCGCGCGCCTGGAACGCGAAGCTCGACAGCAGCCTGATCGCGCTCGGCTTCACCCGTAGCGAGTGCGAGCACGGGCTGTACACGCGCGGCAACGACGACAAGCGGCTGGTGGTGGGGATCTACGTCGACGATCTCATCATCACTGGAGGCTCCACCGAGGTGATCCGCACGTTCAAGGAGGGAATGAAGACGCTCTTCCGAATGAATGATCTAGGAGAGCTGTCCTACTACCTCGGTATCGAGGTCAGGCAGGGGCAGCACGGCATCGAACTCCTGCAGGCCGCCTACGCCAAGAAGATACTGGAGAAGGCGGGCATGAGCGCCTGCAATCCGTGCGCGACGCCAATGGAGCCCAGGCTGAAGCTGTCAAAACAGAGCTCCTCGCCGACGGTCGACGCGAAGGAATACCGCAGCTTGATTGGGAGCTTGCGGTATCTGATGAACACACGGCCGGACATGGCGTTCGCCGTAGGCTACCTGAGCAGGTTCATGGAGGAACCAAGGCAGGAGCATATGGCGGCGGTGAAACATCTGCTTCGGTACGTGGCCGGCACGATCGACTACGGCTTGGTGTACACTGGAGGCGACACCGAGCTCAATCTCGTCGGCTACAGCGACAGCGACATGGCCGGGGACGTCGACGACCGGAAAAGCACCAGTGGCATCCTCTACTTCCTTGGCGGCAATCCCGTGGCGTGGCAATCCCAGAAGCAGCGCGTGGTGGCCCTGTCGTCATGCGAAGCAGAGTATATCGCCGGAGCTGCGGCGGCATGTCAAGGCGTCTGGCTCCGGCGGCTACTGCAGGATATGGTGGGCGCCGGCGTGCCTCCACCACAGTTGAAGATGGACAATCAGTCCGCGATCGCCCTCAGCAAAAATCCGGTACTCCACGACCGCTCGAAACACATTGATACCAAATTTCATTTTCTTCGTGAGTGCGTGGATGATGGGGCGGTACGCCTGGCGTTCGTGAGCACCCAAGGGCAGCTCGCGGACATCATGACGAAGGCGCTCGGGAGGTCCAAGTTCCAAGAACTTCGCGAGATGATCGGCGTCACCAAGCTGAAGTGAACGGCGCCGGTGCTTAGGGGGAGAAATGTTGAATAAACTCCGGCGCGTTCTAGATAGGATAGTTTGATTTCCTTTCTTGATTCAGTTTGAATTCGTTGTTTATTTCGGTTTGAGCCCGTTTTGGGCGCGTCCTGTACAGGGACTCGACGTGTGCTCGTTCACGCGGAGTCTGTTGGTCCGGAGCGAGTCGCGCGGCACGTTCGAGCTGTGGGATGGCACAGTTCATGCGGAGCGTGGCGCGCGGCGCGCGCGTCGTGGCCTAATGGCCCTCCTTGTTTTGGATTCCTATAAATAGCTAAGTAAACAGAAAACGCGGTAAGCTTTTTCGCCGCACAAAACTTCGTGTCCAGTTCGTGTTCGTGTGAGTTGTTCTTGCCGGCGTTCATCGCCGGTGTGTTCGTGACATCCGGCCCGGAGGACGCGGCTAGGTCGTGCGGGCCGGCCTCTTCGGCTCGTCCAAGCTCGCTTGGGCGCCCTGGCGGCGGCGCGGCCGGTCTCGGTGATTGCGCGCGGCAAGGGGGCCGTAGCGCGAGGTGGTGGAGTGGGGCGGTCGGTGCGCGGGGATTCTCGCCGAGCGGCGGCGTGGTGGCCCGATGGCGCGCGGTGGCCGGTGGAGGCGCGACGGCAGCAGGCGGAGGCAAGCACGGACCAACTGGCGATGGGCGTCAGGCGTCAGCGACGCGGTGGCGAACGCGGCTGCCGTTCGCTTCGCCGATCCACCCGATCGTGCCCTCGTCCTGGCACCGGCCTCTTCGTTGCACCAGGCGGCTACGGTGAGCGGCCCGACGGATGCGGAGGCGGAATGGAAGGGACCATGCTCAGGTGACGGATGCGGCATGCGCAGGTTCGACGAAGATGCCGGGGAATAATCTTTTGAGAGAACGGACGGTGGATAATAGCTCCCGAGAAGGATCGGACGACCGAGGCTTTGCCGATGATGTGGACGAATAGGAGGAAAGATTCTTGGTGGCGGTTCGTTCAGCAGCTGTGGGAAGAGCACTCACGTCAACAGATGTAGGGTGCCTTTGGCACGGCTCCAACTTCGGCTGAAAGGATTCTGGCTCCAGCTGTGTCAATGGAGCAGTTTTTTTCAGCTTTGGCTGGTATGGTTGGAAAATCGTTTGGCAAAATAGCTTCTCAAATGGGTAGGACCAGTGAAATGTCCATAATACCCTTAACTTTTTTATTTTATTTTTCTTTCTTTTCATTTTATTTTTCGTTTTCCCTTTTATTTCTCCATCTCTCATCCTCTCTTTCTCCTTATCCCGTCCGCCACCTCCATCCACCGCTCCCCTCTCTCTCCTCGCTCCCCTCCACCGCCGTCGCCGGCACCGCTCCCGTTCCTCTCCCTACCCTCCTCCGCCGTCGTCACAGCCCGCTCCGGCTGCCGGCCCGTCCGCGCCTCCCTCACTCCGCCTCGCCGTGCCTCCATGGCGCCCCGCCGTCGATCTTCACCCCCGCCGCCGGCCTACCCCACCTCCGCCTCGGATTGCTGGCCGCAGCTCGCCTGCCGCCGGCCCGTCTCGCAGCGCCCGCCGCCGGACGCCTCCCATGCCCTTCCCCTCCACCTCCGGCCGCCTGGAACTGCCGGCCCGTCCTCCCGCCGCCCCTGCGCCGGCGGCGCCGCCGACCTCCAGTCTCCCGCGTCTGCGCCGCCCTCCGGCCTCCCAACGCCCAGGCCGTCCACCGCGTCTGCCGGGGCAAGTCGGGAAGGTGGATGGAGCGTGTCAGACGGAGCCATGAGAAGCTCGATTTTTCGGCTCCGTCTGCCATAAAACGCTCCAGAGAGCGCGTTTCGTGGAGAGCAGTTGGTGGAGCTGTTCTGTTTTTTGCGTTTGGCGCACGGAGCGGTGGAGCTGCGGGTGAAGCGGTTGGCGGAGCTGTGCCGAAGGGGGCCTTAGATCGAAGCCCCCAAATGGTTGTATATTTAGACAGATACGGAAGCTATTGATGGCTCAATTTGTACACTGGTCTGTCTCTATAATAAGGTTGCTGACTCCTTACCGAGTTATGAGTGTACTTTGCAGGAGGGCTCATGTGTGTATACGAGCCATGCTCCAGACTTTGTATTTGCTTTGCTTTCTGGCGACTTGTCCAGAGCCGGTGAGTAATGGATATTTTCCTCTCAAAAAAATACTGTTGAGCCTCTACAAAAGTTTTATACCTATCGTCCCCTATAAATTTTGTTTAGGTCGGCCGCCATCTTTCTACACGAAATCACTGAAAAACAAAAATTATATTATATTGCAAATGTTGACTTCAATGGCCGGATGGGAACTGAAATTTCAGTTTCATAGTCGATGCACCTGACCGCCTCCTGTGCGCCGTGCACCACCCCGTCGGCGTCCGTGCCACGGCCCTCTCCACGCGCCGGCCTCCGCGACCATCAACCCACGACCCCCTCGCAGTCAACCGTGCCGTACACTCCGTCGGCCAACTGCCCCGCTTGCCCATGCCGCTGACGGCTGCGCCAGTGCCGCCTCGTCTCACGCCGGCCACTGCCGCTCGTCCTCGCGCCACTCCTCGTCTGAGCACAGCCGGCCTCATCCTCCCAGGCCGCTGGCCTTTCCTTCATTTCCCTCTGTTTCTTCCTCTTTCTTCTTCCTCTGTACAGAGACACTAGTAGGCTTGTTTGGTTCCTTCTACTCAAATTTAGCACCTATCACATCGAAACAAAGTACATATACATTAAGTATTAAATATAAACTAAAAAAATAACTAATTACACAGATTGCGACTATTTTACAAGATGAAATTTTTAAGCCTAATTAGTCTATGATTTGACAATGTTATACTACCGTAAACATGAACTAATGACGGATTAATTATACTTAATTATTTTGTCTTGTGGAGTACTGAATCTGTAATTTGTTTTTTTATTAGTAACCGAAAATCCCGTCTGACATCTTTCTTGTATTTTGATGTGACACGTAATGCTAAAGTTTAACGCCGGATCCAAACACCCATTCAACACGAGAAGAGCTCGCCCGATGTACCGATTTGCCGCCCTCCACCAAAACCAAATCAATGGCGCCCACAGCTCCTCCAACCCCCGCTTGACCTCCCCATCACCTCCTCGCCCAGCCCCGGCCATCACCTCGCCGGGAATCGACGAAACTCCGGCCACCCTTCTTCCAACCCAACTGCTCCTCCACTCGCTGCCATGAGCAGAGCGCTGGCGTGTCGGTCGGCCCTGCATCGTGCTGGTGCTGGAGCCCATGTTCCTGGATGCCGAGCTGCTACTTCTCATCTACCGTGACATAGACGCCATCCACCTTGACCTCGCCCACAAACCGTTCGATGAAATGCACCAGCAGTATTGTCATCCCCAAATGCTGAGCCGCTGCTGGCCCTGCAGCTTGGTGAGTTCCTTCCCCGTTGCAGTTCGTTAGCCAACAGGCCACCCAAGTCACTATGGTTGTGCTGGTTGAAAGCTAGTAGCAGTCGTATATACTTATGCGTTCTGAAATTTCGAACAATAACAGCACCTGAAGGCGTGAACATATAATGCAAAATTTTAATTGTTGGCTGATGTCTACTGCCTAGCATTGCAGGTTACAAATAGTAGCATGTAGGTGTATAGTGGGAGAAATTGTTGTATTGCTTAATTTGTCTACAGCTTGTTTAATTCATATTTATACTTGCGATGGAAATCACATTCTGATATCACAACATGCTGCATATAATTGGAGAAAGATACTGGAACTGATGCACTGACAGTTTCGTGTTCAAACATTAATGAGGGGCGCCTGAAGTCTGAAATGCTCATTCTGTAGAGAACAACATGCAGTTAGTTGGGCACAAAATTGAGTCTTAAAATATTATTTAGACATGGTTCACCTGGGAGAAAGCATGCTGGGTCCAGAATTTCTGAAACTTGATACGTGACTTTACTATGATTTGCTCTACTACTGAAAAATGCTAATAGCAGGCTAGAGTTGTGTTCATGATGCAGACAAGGTTTTGTGCATGTGCTAATTAAGTCATACTAAAATAACTGTCCAACAGCAGAGGGTGAAGTTGTTTTTGTCAGTCCATGCTTGGTGTGCTTCCTGGGGGTATATATGTGCAATCGTTATAGCTGCCACAATTTCTAGAAGTTGTTTATAATTTGAAGAATGACTTAATGTTCAACCGCTCATTCTTTTTCGTTGTGGCCAAGATTTGTTTTGCTAGCCTTGTACTGTCGTATTCTAGATGATAAAAATATGTGAACTCAGGATATAGATGCAAATCTGTCCAGAACTATTCCAGTGTTTAAACTTATTTATACTTGATAAGATGAACACCCTGTCTAGTTGAACTAAAATATTTTGCACGGTTTTAACCATACATTGCATACCTGCATGCGTGTAGATCCACTGCATACGAGCCCGTTGCTATGGAGCAGGAACTGCAGGAGTAATACGAAGCCCCGGCCCAAGGTCGGAAGGGCCCGAGGCCTTGCAAGTACTAACACTAATCAATTGAAAGGCGAGCCATGGAGTATAACCCTTCTTTTGAAATTATAATTATTTATGATTTGTGCATTTACGTTTTTAGGAGTTGAATGAAACCATAGATGCATAATCCATAGGCTCCCTCACTTATACTATTATGTCTAGGTCGTTAGTGTTGCCATACTTAATTAAGTCCGGTAGAAGACGAGTGATTTCCCGTCACTCGCGAGATATAGGGTTACTTGGTACTTCAGTTAATTCTGGAAACTGGCTCACATGATAATTGGAGACCAGACGGAGATGTTGATTATTATGTTGTTGTTGGTTACTAGCTCCGCCTGTGTCGATTAAGGACCGAACCGTTGTTGGCTGTGCTGATCGAGTTTGAACGGTACTAATCACATGCTGGTAGTAGGAGGTAGTCGAACCCGGTAAACCTATGTACTTGATTCGCTTCGGAGTTGGAACTCCTTCCTGCCCTCCTAGGGTAGCGCAAGTGGCCACAGAGAATTGAGTATGTACTTTTATTTTTGGTGGTCTCTCGTAGGGCTTGGCTGACTAGTGCGGGCGAGGCAGATCCGGCTTCTGGTAGCGAAGATAGGAACGGTTGGCAGGTGTTGTTCAACGGGGCATGCATGTGACGTGTTGTTAGGTTTTCCTTGCAAGGATTAAAATCGAATCGATTCGCCGCCGCTCTCGGATAAGAGAACCTTGATCACTCTGTCGCATCGTAGTAAAGAAGGGAAATGTGATGATAATGATGATATTATTGTTTGATTAATTATTATACACTCTGATTGTTGTAGCTATGCAAATTTAGAAAATAGCTTCTCTCACTTTCAATTGGGCTAAAATATTGAAAGTAAGGATCCACTATTAGTTGCTTTTTGGCAAAACAAACCCCAGAGCCAAATGTCTTGCATACTAGTAGTCTTTTTATTGGGTAAGTCTTGCTGAATATTAGTTGCTCAGAGTTTGTTGATTAACAATTTTCAGGTGGAGTTGTCTTCCCTATGATGTCATATCGATGGGCTCAATGTGATGTCCTCTACTCGTCGTTGTTACCGTATCGTAGTGGTTGTTTCGTATTTGTGTTTCAAACTTTAATTCTGCTGTATAATTAAACTATGTTCTTTTTTTATTTGAAATCATCTTGTAATATTAAGCTCCTTATCATTGTAATTAATTATTTTTGTAACCCTGTCATGTTGATACTATCTGCGCTCACCTTCGCGTGAGACTACCGTTGTTCGTTTCGATCGAGATTCTAGAATCATGGTTGAATCAGGAGTTACCCGACAGACTGTCGAATTATACCGTTTTAAGTGCGTGTTAACCAGATTAATTATTCATAACGATGGTTATCGCACTTAAGCTGGTTTAATTTGGACGGTTCTGCCACAAGTCCCTATCCAAAATTCTAAATATTCTAAGAAAATTTGAGGATTTTAAATTTTAAAACTAAATTAAAACTAAGAAAACAATAATGCAAAGTATAGGATTCTTTCAAATTTGGATGTGTTATTGAAATGTATTAATGTACTTGCATATTGTTTGTTTACAATTTAAAGACCATTTTATAACATATATGGTTCAAACAAATAGATACAGATACGTTCAAAATTGTAATGAAACTTTTTCATGAATAGATCCTATACGGAAGATGAGTGGAGAGGAAGTAGCGGGGTGGCGTTTGTGAGCAGCTAAGAAAATTAAAACCATGAAGGTTAAGCAAGTGTGTATCCAACTGTTTCATGAGAGAATCTAAAAAAATATTTCATGAGAGTTGTTAATCCCTCCTGTAAAAATACCAACCATCTCATGGAATTGTTTTCATGAGAGTTTGTGCAACACCTCCATGAAATATACATAATTTTTATAGAGTAAAATGCACCAGGGGCCCTTAAACTTGTATCGACGTGCCACTTTAAACCATGAACTTGAAAAAAAACGAAAATTCAATACTCGACACTTGTTAAAGTGTGCCATTTAGGTCCATACCCCTTCATAATCTGACCTGGTATGCTGATATGGCTCCACATGGGATGACTATTTGCAAAAAAGACCTCTTAATTTATCATTTTCTACCTTTAGGTCCTCCTCCTCCTCCTCCAATCTCGTCGGCAATAACATTTTCTAATCTCTTAAGCCAACATCAGCGGGACCCATGTGTCATTCTCATGAGCATATCTTCTTCCTCCTCAATTCCCCATGGACCTCGCCAGCTCCGCACATCTGCTCGCAACTCGCTAGCTCCGCCCATGGACCATAGCCCCGCCGCTGCGCGCGTCCCTGCCTCGGCCGCCACCTCGAGCGCTCACCCTCGCCGGCCCTGGTCGCCTCAGCCTGGAGTGCTCACCCCCGCCAGCCCTGGTTCACCACAACGCCACCCCTGCCCCTGGCCCGGCCGCCGCCTCGAGCGCTCACCCACACCACCATCGGATCCTGGCCGCGTCACCGCCGCGAATCGCACCCTTGTGCGCTTGCAAGGCCCACTGCTCTGCTCTGTAGCCACACGAGCTCGACCACTGTCGCCTTGAATCGCGCCCTTGCTGCTCGATTCAATCGCTGCCGGCTCGATTTGCGACGCCTCCCGCCGATTTAGCTGCCGTCGGCTGCAATATATCTCCACCGCCCCTCGTGAATTCCCTTGTGCTTGCTCCACTCGGCCGTCGTGCTCCACGGCCGGCCTGGGGCAGAGATCCAGTCCCACAACCGGTAGTAGAGCTAGGTGCTGGGCCGCCGGCTCCCCGGCCGGCGACGCAGGGCTACGGCGGCGCCGAGATTTCGCCAGTCAAATGGCTGCCGGCCATGTTTAACTGCAGGAGGAGGGCATCAACAAAGAAGACAATAAAATTGGAGGTTTTTTTGCCAATAGTCATCCCATGTGGCACCATGTCAGCATGCAGGTCAGATTATGAAGGGGTATGGACCTAAATGACACACTTTAACAAGTATCGGGTGCTGAATTTTGTTTTTTCAAGTTTATGGACCTAAGTGGCATATCGGTACAAGTTTAAGGGCCACTGGTGCATTTTACTCATTTTCATATGAGAGTATTGGAATCATCCGCACAAAAATAAGTATTTTTAAAATGGTCCTTCCAATACCTTCACAAAAATGATCATTTTCGTGAAGTTATTCATTTCACTTACAAAATAGTGCCCCTCTCATAAAATCTCCGTTTTGTGGCTGTGCATATGATACCCAAAATAAGTAATTTGACAGAAGCGAGTATTAAGTGAACATTTTCTATCTTTTTTTTTTGGATACGTGACACCCAATAACATAGCAATATAATAGTCTAAAAGAGGCCGACCTCCATTTAGTCTTAGGGGAGGCCCTTCCCAAAATTAAAAAAATTTCATTTCTGGGCATTTCATTTTGGGAAACTTTCCTTTTATTCCCTCCCTCGTCTTCTTCCTCCTCCCCCTCCCCCCGCACGCGTCCCTCCTGCCGGCGGCCGGCGGCTCCCGCTGTCGTCGCCCCGCCCGCCACCCTTCCCCTTCAAACCCTAATTCCATCGGCGTTCCTCCCCCGCCGACCTTCCTCTAGCGGCTCCCGCCGCCGCCACCCCGCCCAAACCCTAATCCTACCGGACTTCCTCCCCCGCCGACGACCACCACCCGCCGCCTTCGCTTCCGCGCCTCCGCCGCCGCCAACCCCCGCCGCCGACACGAATTTCCGGCGAAGATCTTCCCCGCCGACCGCCTCCGCCCGGCTCCGGCGCTCCCACGCCTCCGCTGCCGCCAGTCGACGCGGCCAACCCTAATCCGCCGCCAGCGACCTCCCTCAGATCCGTCGCCACCCGAGCCCGACGCCGACGACCTCCACTAGATCCCCCGCCGCCGACACCGCCCACCAGACATCGAACCCTGCCCGGCCGGCGGCGTTCCCGTGCCGCCGCTGTAACGTCCCAGATTTTCGTCATCGGGAATCCGGCTCTCTGTACCCTTGTGATAGTCCCCGGATCAGTAGCTATCACGTACAGATCTCGTTTCAGCATAATATCATAGTCATGCAATTAATTTAGATTACAAGAGGGGATTTACATCCATACCAACATGGAAATACGAGTATAATACAATCCTCACGGGCTGAGCGACAAGCGGAAGTCCTGCGTAGCGGTAACTATGTCTTCAAGTCTTCTTCCTTGCTCCACAGGCAACCTTGAGCGAAGCAGCGCTACCCATCTAACACATTCGAACTTGAACGCCAAGTCCTAACCTGCAACTCACAAACTATCCCCAAGGAATGGGATAGGTCCACGTCACCATCTGTATGCAAGCTTTAAGTGGCCTATCATCTAAAGGGTAAAAGTATAACAAGGAATGGCTCGAGTTTCCTATGCAGCAACAGTAAAGAGTAAAATACCATCATCATTATCCCAAACTATATCACAACACCTCGGGCTGTTCTGGCACACCAGACTCCCGTCTCAATCTCACCACCTTCTCCTCTCGAGTCGACGGGGAAAGCTTCTATCTTTCCCCAACTCAACGGCACACGCTGGACCTTATCCTGAACTAGTAGCTTTCATCCCAACCTATAAGTTTTAGAAGAGGGGGAGATAGAAATCCCAAAACAGTAATCAGCGAACAGAACGCAGGGGTGTCCATGACCGAGGACGCGGCTATACGTATAGTTTTAACTCTGCAGAGTGTGTACGCCAGGACCCACTCGGGCTGCGAGATGGTGGCCACCATCTCGAGATGCAACCCATCTCGAGACGCAACCCACAACCATGACTCCCTAACCGGATAGCACCAGTCCTGAATTCTCGGACTTGGACCCGTTCGAGTAAACCCGTACGATCCGGGAGCGTGAGTCTCCAACACCACACACGGGCGCTGAGAGTCTCGGAAACGAGGGCGAGAATCGCCGGGCGCCGAACATCCCAAATGTCCCATGGGCATGTTTGGAAACCGTCCAATCCTAACACACTACTCCCTCAGCACTGGTACCACCGAGAAAGAGAATGGCTGGAACCCCTCCCATAGGGATAAGCGGTGCGCACGTTTACATAGTCCCGCGAAGCATAGTTCAACCGATGCATCTAGACCAGAGCAGCAAAGTCCTCCATCGGCAACCTTCATAGGTAAAGCCCGCCTTCTCCTCAAATCTCGCCATGAGGTGTCCAAAGTTCCTCCCCGACCCGAGGGTCGGTTAATGTCTGCTTACTCCAGCCGGGGGTTCGAAATTCTCCAAGTTTTTCCATCCCAAAACACTCACGCCAAGAGGTTTTAAACCACCACTATATCCCACACATGCAAGCATAGCATATCATATAGTAGTGTAATAGGCAATCAAGGAATTAGGATATATAAATTGGCTATGCGGGCTCATCATCATCTCATCAATGCAATAAAGCGCTAGCAATTCTACTTGCAATGCCTAATAGGTAAAAAGCATCAGATGGGCGTGAACCTGGAGTATCGTCCTTATCCTCGTCTTCAGCGTAGTCGACGTCGTCGAAGAAGTCCGGGTCCTCCGA
Source organism: Urochloa ruziziensis (assembly GCA_015476505.1). Classification (NCBI taxonomy): domain Eukaryota; kingdom Viridiplantae; phylum Streptophyta; class Magnoliopsida; order Poales; family Poaceae; genus Urochloa; species Urochloa ruziziensis. Next base: position 11,513,703 of record CM027125.1, on the reverse strand, counting down.
GAATCCTAGGACGCATATATAAATAAATATCGGCATCTACTAGCAGATGAACACCAATTAAGAACCAAATCAGAAATAAAAGATATTCGAATGAACCCAAACAGTACACCAAGGGCTTGTTCATGATTTTAGAAAAATATAGAAATTGGTTTCATATTTTTCTGAGCTACGGTTGATTTATTATGATTTATCGAAGTTTAAATCCTTTTTATCAGCCTTTAAATCAATTCCGAAAAGAAAATAAAAACAGCCAGGGACCTAAATGTAAAACTGTCAGGGTGGAAGGACCTATATGTAAATTCTCAGGGACCTATTTGTAATTTTGGAAAAAGTCAAGGACTAAACTGCAAAAGTGCAGTGGGTCCGGGTTTTGCTGACGTCATCGTGGGCCCGGATGACGTCAGCGTTGACTGGTCAACGTTGACCAGTCAACGGTCAGCGGATCAACCGTCCAGGTGGCGTGCGCGTGGCGCTGAGGTGTCAGCCGCGTGGCGCCCAGGTGGCATACACGTGTCGCATGGCCACTGGCCGGTCATGGAAAAGGTCTAGGGGTTAAAGTGAAAAGCTCAGGGGTCTTAATGTGAAACGAGAAGTAGATTCAGGGGGCTAAAGACAAGAAACCAGGGGTGTTCTCGTAAAGGGAAAAAGGAAGACAGGGGGCTGAGCGAAAAAGGGCAGGGGCTTGATTGAAAAGGGTTGGCAGAGGTGCGTAGATCCGGTCCACCGTGAGCCGTGAGATCGGTTCACGTGAACTGCGTCCATGGGATCCGGTGTGGCAGCTCCGGGATCCCGTGCGGTTGGTCGATCTGTGGCCAGATTGTGCGACTGGGGTCGAAGAGACGAGCGCAAGGTGTTCGACGAATTGCCTTGGTCGAAGCTCATGGCGGCCGGCGGAGCTGGGCGGCGGCGCGGCGATCCTCCGGTGGCGATTGGCGACGGCGAAGCTCCGGCGAAGATCTTCAAGGGTTAGGGTGAAGAAAAGGGGGTCGGCCTTGGTCTCCGTGTTGGCGCACGGGGACGGACGGCGGCGAACGGCGTCATGGCCGGCGAGCGGGCACGGGGCTCCTCCCCGGCCGCGACGGCGTGGCTAGGACCTGACGCAGAACGACGGCGACAAGGTAGCGAGGGTGTAGGTGGTCCAAGGCCGGGAGCTTGGCTCGAGTACACGCGCGGCGGCGACGCGCGTGGCTCGGCGCAGAGTGGCCAGAGAGCGCACGCACGCGAGCGCGGCGCGGCGGTGCGAACGGCGGGGCCGAGCGGCGGTTCTCGTGGTCAAGCCCCGGCCTTGGCCTTGCCATAGCCCGCGGGCACGTGCCATGGCACGGCCGCGTTCGAGATGACGGTGGACGGAGGGCGACAGCGGCTCGAAGGCTCGCACCACAGGCAGTTCAAGGAGTGGCTTCAAGCTATGGTGAACCAGGGCCGTGACGCTCGTGTTCTCCCCACGGGATCGGCTGGCACACACGGGTACGCAAGAGGGCAAAAAGGAAGGGGCTCTCGTGTGTGATGCTCACCGTGGATTCGTGGACGGCGAGCTCGGGGCAGGAAGTCGTCGGCGAGGCTGTGGTGAGGTGGAGTTGCGCGTGAGCGGCTCAAGGTCGTCGTGCTCGTGGTTCGTCCTTGATCGCGATCCCTGGCGAAGGTGACGGCGTGGCGTGGCTGATGTAGTCCCTGCCTTGCTTCGTCTTGGCATTGGCGGCGGCAGCTCGGTGAAGAAGAAGCAGAGGACCGGCGGCGGCGGTTCCGTGTCGCTGCTCCGGTCCGGCAGCGTCGCGGCGCTCAGCTCCTCCTTGCTCTTCCCTTCTTCTCCTCTCCCATCTCCTCCTGGTGGCGGCGCGCAGGGAAAATCCCAACGGGGTGGTTGCTTGGTTGGTGGAGAGGCGGCGGCTCGGTCTTATAGCGGCGGCGGGAGGCACAAGAGGCAGGGCACGGTGTGGACGGCTGTGGTGTGCGGAACCGGGACTCGGGGACACGTGGCAGCAGATCACGGGGATGTGCTAGGGTTTGGCCAGGCGGTGTGATGGGATGGCCGGCCTCGGCGTGCGGGCCAGCCCGGCGGCAGGGGTAGGACGGGGAATTCTCCCTGGAGATGCTTCCAGAAGGGGCTCCAGGCTAGGGTTTGGTCACAGGTGCGGCGCGGGCGCGGTCAAGGCGGGGGCTCGACCTTCTGTCGCGACGCGGGGGGCGGCGGCAGGCAGGAGCGGCGGCCGCGCTGCTCTGCTTTTTCTCGGTGGGGAAAAAGCAGAGGAGCAGGTGGGAGAGAAGGCTGGCGTGTGGGCCCCACACATCAGTGAGATAAGAGGGGCTGGCGAGTGGCTGGGCTGGCTGTGTGGTCGCGGGCCGGCTGCGAAGTTGGGCTTCGCGTGGAGACGGTGGGCCGCGGTGGAGAGTTGGGTGACTGGGTGAAGCTGGGCCGGATCAAGGGGAGGAAAGGGGCTGCGCGGAGGAGTTGGGCCGCGCGGGTAAACAGGCCGAGGGAGGAGGTAGCGGGCCGGTTGGGTGGAGAAAGAGGGGCCGCGCGAAGGCAGGTGGGCTCGCGGGCCGAGCGAGGAGGAAAGGCTGCGGCCTTGTTAGGTTAGTAGACCGGGCTAAGAGTTGGAGGGGAAAATGTTAGCAGGCCGGCGGCCTGGTTTGGGTTAGAAGGGTAGGCCGGGCTAGATTAGTTAGCTGGCCCAAGAGGAGTTAGATGTTAGTTGGTTTAGGCCCAAGAAAGGTTAGAGGTTAGTTAGGATTAGCTTTTTAAGTTTGTATTTGAAAGGGATTTCAAATACAAACTCCACTTGAGCAAGATTCAAAATTATTCAAACCAAATCCACATGGAATTCCACAATTCCGGATAAAATCCAAATCACACATGCATGAGTATGAGAAATATTTTATGCACGGATTTATTTACTAGGAATTTCAGAGAGAGCAATCATCTTATATTACAAATGCTTCATGTCTCAAATCAATTTACACCAAAAAAATTTTAAATTCCACTTTTTCATTACAAGTAATAGACAGCAAACTGCGGGATGTTACAGTCTCCCCCCTCACAAGAATCTCGTCCTCGAGATTAAGTTACATCTAGTCTTCAAATAGGTGAGGGTACTTTTCCTTCAGGTCGGACTCCTTCTCCCAAGTGGCTTCACGCTCGGTGTGATTGCTCCATAGCACTTTGCAGTAGGGGATAGTGGTCCTTCTCGTCTGTTTCTCTGCTCTGTCAAGAATCTTCACCGGGTACTCCATGTACTCCAAGGTATCTTGCAAATCCAGAGCTTCTGGTGGCACTTCTTCTTCTGGCACTCTCAAACATTTCTTCAGCTGGGAAACGTGAAAGACTGGGTGCACTCCTGTCAGTTCCTCTGGTAGCTGTAACTGGTAGGCTTGCTTCCCGATCTTCTCGATGATCTCATAGGGTCCAATAGCTCTAGAGGCTAGCTTTCCTCTGATGTGAAATCTTCTCCTGCCTCTGAGTGGGGATACTTTCACGTACACACGATCTCCGACTTCAAACGAGAGATCCTTTCTTCTCTTGTCAGCATAGCTCTTCTGTCGGCTCTGGGCGGCTTTCAAGCTCTCTCTGACCTTGGCTACATTCTCCTCAGCTTCAACAATGGACGCTGGTCCAAAGAATGTTCTTTCTCCAACTTCTGACCATGCTAGCGGTGTTCTGCACTTTCTGCCATAGAGTGCTTCGAACGGTGACATTCGTAGGTCCTCTTGGTAGCCATTGTTGTATGAGAACTCTGCATATGACAAGCTCTTCTCCCAATCTGTCTGGTAAGTCAGCACACAAGCTCTCAATAGATCCTCCAATGTCTGGTTCACTCTTTCTGTCTCAGTGTCAGCTTGAGAATGATGAGTTGAGTTATACTTCAACGAAGTCTTCATGGTGTCATGTAGATTTTTCCAAAACTTCTCAACAAACTGGGGTCCTATTTCAGAAACAATACTCCTTGTTGCTCCGTGTAACTTCAGAATGTTATCCACATAAAGCTCTGCTAGCTTACTCACGGGGTGTGTGGCCTTGATAGGTATGAAGTGAGCCACTTTTGTCAATCTGTCTGTAATGACCCAAATGGCATCATTTCCTTTCTGAGTTTGGGGCAATCCCTTCACGGTGTACATGCTGACATCTCCCCATTTCTAGACGGGGACGTCCTTAGGTTTTAGCACTCCGGCTGGCCTTTGGTGTTCGGCCTTAATTCTTTGGCAAGTGTCACATCGAGCGACATACTCGGCTATATCAACTCTCATGTCTTTCCACCAGAAACGATTCTTCATGTCTTGGTACATCTCAGTACATCCTGAGTGATCTGAGTTTCTCGGGTCATGTGCTTCTGCTAGAATCACCTTCCGGATCTCTTCATCTTGAGGGACACAAATCCGGTCTTTCAACCATACGGTTCCTTGCTCATCAATGCGGTAATCAGGGGCTACTCCTCTCTGAATGGTCTTGATCAACTCTTGTATCTCCGGGCATAGCTTCTGCGCTTGTCTGATGCGGTCTTCTAGGTCGTTCTTGACTCTCAACTCGTTCAGTTGACTTGCTTCAACAATATCAAGCTTTAGCTTTTCCATCTCCTCGTACAACTCTGGCTGACTTTCTTTCACCATTAAGTTGTTGCAATAGCTTTTCCTGCTCAGGGCATCTGCTACAACATTAGCTTTGCCGGGGTGATAATGAATCTCCAAGTGGTAGTCCTTGATCAACTCTAACCATTTCCGTTGCCTCATGTTCAACTCAGACTGAGTGAAGAAGTACTTCAAGCTCTTGTGATCGGTGTAGATGTCACACTTGTTGCCAATCAGATAATGTCTCCATATCTTCAATGCATGCACAACAGCAGCTAGTTCTAGATCATGAATAGGGTAGTTCGCCTCATTCTTCTTCAGCTGGCGAGAAGCATAAGCGATGACCTTGTTGTCTTGCATCAACACACATCCAATTCCTTGTCTTGAAGCATCACAATACACTACAAAGTCTTTACTGGTATCTGGTAGTGTCAACACTGGGGTAGTGGTAAGTCGGGTCTTGAGCTCTTGAAAGCTAGATTCACATTTGTTTGACCAAACAAATGGTATGTTCTTCTTTCTGCACAACTCTGACATGGCCTTGCAATCTTGGAGAAGTTCTCGATGAATCTTCTGTAGAATCCTGCCAATCCAAGGAAACTTCTAAGCTCTTCGGCGTTTCTTGGCTGCTTCCATTCTGATATGGCCTTGATGAACTCCTTGTCAACTGCTACACCTTCAGATGAGAATACATGGCCTAGGAAGGCAATTTGTTCTAGCCAGAACTCACTCTTGCTGAACTTTCCATATAGCTGGTGTTGTCTGAGCTTTTCTAGCACGATCCTCAAATGCTGCTCATGTTCTGCCACTGACTCTGAATAGATCAAGATGTCGTCGGTGAGGGTAATGACAAACTTATCTAGCTCTTCACTGAACACTCTGTTCATCAACTCCATAAAGCAGGCATGTACATTGGTCAATCCGGACGGTACCACGGTAAATTCATACTGTCCATATCTGGTGACAAAGGCTGTCTTGTGAATGTCGGCTGCACGAATCTTCATTTGATAGTAGCCTGATCTAAGATCAATTCTGCTGAAGAACTTTGCCTTCTTCAACTGCGCAAGCAAAATATCAATCTTGGGCAAAGGGTACTTGGTCTTGATGGTGACTGCATTCAAAGATCTGTAATCGATATGCATCTTCATGGATCCATCCTTGCTTCTTACGAACAACACAGGTGATCCCCAAGGTGAGGCACTAGGCCTAATGATCTTCTTATCCTGCATATCCTTCAATTGTCTTTTCAACTCCTCCAACTCTTCGACTGTCATGCGATAAGGTCTTTTCCCTATCGGTGTAGTTCCTGGCACTAAGTCAATCGTGAACTCCACATCTCTGTCTGGGGGTAGACCGGGTAGTTCTTTCGGGAACACGTCTGGGTACACACAAACCACTGGTATTTCCTCTAGGGTCTTGGTCATGAGACTGTACACCATGGATACTTCTCCGGGCTTCAAAGGCTCAAACAGTATGTTTCCTGCACATGGGTGCTCCAAGCGCACAAGTCTGGGTGAGCATGATATAACTCCTCGGTGCTCTGTCAACCAATCCATTCCTAGGATTACTTCTATTCCATCCGACTTCAGCACTGTCAAGTTTGCTAAGAACTCGTGTCCGTCGATCAAGATACGCACGGACTTGCAGATCTCTGAGCATCTAATATCTCCAAGTGGTGAGCTGGTGATGATCGGCTTCCACCTTAATGCCATTGGAATTGACTGCTCTGTGACAAACTTCGAAGATATGTATGAGCTTGTTGCTCCTGAGTCAAACAGAACTAACGCCTTCGCGTCATTGACTAGGAACTCTCCCATGACAACTTCCGGTGCATTCTTGGCATCTTCCTTGGTCAGGTGATTCAATCTTCCGTGATCCACTATCACGAGTCACATCTTCTAGCTGTGGTGTTCTACTCATGGGTGCTCGGGTCTTGACTGTCTTCTTCTTGCCTCGTGGGTTCCTCCCGGGGCATTGCTTCGCCATGTGTCCAAGTCTCCTGCAGTTGTGGCATTTGATCCTCTCAACTTCCGTTGGATTGTCTTCCCAAGTATCTCCTTCCGCAATTGGTTCGAAGTCTGGTTCAAAGTTACTACTCTGGTGGTCATTCATCTGAGGGTCTCCACCATAGCTAGGTTCCGGGTGAGCGGCAACTCTCGACCAATATCTCTGTCTTTCTTCGGCTCTTTTCCTTTTAGCTCTAAGGCTTTCTTCCATGCTATTTTGCGCTTTCTCAACTTGCAGAGCTCGATTCACCATCTGCATAAACGAGGGGTATTTCATTCCTGCCAAGATGATCCTAATCTCGGGCTTCAAACCTTGGTGAAACCAAAACTGCTTCTTCTCCTCTGTATTGGTCTCGTCAGGGGCATACCGCATCATCCTTGTGAAATGTTGAACATATGCTTGGATGATCATCTTCCCTTGAGTCATCTCATGGAATTCTTCGGTTTTGTTGACCATCAGCTGCTTCGGGAGGTGGAAAGCATGAAATCCTTCCTTGAACTCGTTCCATGTGATACGAGCGGGGTTCTTGTGCAATCTGCAAAAGTTGTCCCACCAATCACTGAACACTCCTTCCAGCTGGTGTGCTGCTAGAGCGACACATTCTTCATCTGAGCATGCGGTGATGTCCAACTTCTTCTCGATTATCCTCAACCAATCATCTGCTTCAAGTGGATCGTTGGAGTGGTTAAAAGTAGGTGGCTTCAGTTTGATGAATCCCTCAATCTTCCTCCGAAATGTTTCCTCAGGGGTTTCTTGTTGTAGAACCACTGCATCTGCAACTTGCTGAAGTATCTGAGTCTGATTTGCCAATGCTTGCACAAGGCTTGGTTCTTGATTCGGGCCTCGGTAGGCTTCATCTTGTTCTTCTGCCATGTTCTACAAGGCAAGGTGGAGGGCAAGTCTAATTAGGACAGTTCGGTTACTAACTAATAGCAGAAACAACACAAGCAAGAAAAACAACTAGTAAATCAATCCTACACTCATGGTGAAGAAGCTTGAGAATCACGAAGCTCCAAAAAGAACCATGCACTCAAGCAATGAGAATTCTAACTTAAGCACTACTTCGTGGTACATTCAAAGTGGTAGGCTCTATTAGTAGGGGTCGTTGATCTTCTATCTGTCATCCTTTACAGCTTCTGTTGATCTTGATTGGTCCACGAGAGAATTGCTTTGACGTAGGTATGATAGAAGTTTTCCAAGGCAAAGAGGGGTAGATTTCAAAATATATCAAGGAGGGTATATAAAGTAGAGCGTTTAGAATGTCCTGAAGCTAACGACCAGTCTAGGGTAGCGTGCTACGGTCAAGTATGGCTCTGATACCAACTGTAACGTCCCAGATTTTCGTCATCGAGAATCCGGCTCTCTGTACCCTTGTGATAGTCCCTGGATCAGTAGCTATCACGTACAGATCTCGTTTCAGCATAATATCATAGTCATGCAATTAATTTAGATTACAAGAGGGGATTTACATCCATACCAACATGGAAATACGAGTATAATACAAGCCTCACGGGCTGAGCGACAAGCGGAAGTCCTGCGTAGCGGTAACTATGTCTTCAAGTCTTCTTCCTTGCTCCACAGGCAACCTTGAGCGAAGCAGCGCTACCCATCTAACACATTCGAACTTGAACGCCAAGTCCTAACCTGCAACTCACAAACTATCCCCAAGGAATGGGATAGGTCCACGTCACCATCTGTATGCAAGCTTTAAGTGGCCTATCATCTAAAGGGTAAAAGTATAACAAGGAATGGCTCGAGTTTCCTATGCAGCAACAGTAAAGAGTAAAATACCATCATCATTATCCCAAACTATATCACAACACCTCGGGCTGTTCTGGCACACCAGACTCCCGTCTCAATCTCACCACCTTCTCCTCTCGAGCCGACGGGGAAAGCTTCTATCTTTCCCCATCTCAACGGCACACGCCGGACCTTATCCTGAACTAGTAGCCCTCATCCCAACCTATAAGTTTTAGAAGAGGGGGAGATAGAAATCCCAAAACACTAATCAGCGAACAGAACGCAGGGGTGTCCATGACCGAGGACGCGGCTATACGTATAGTTTTAACTCTGCAGAGTGTGTACGCCAGGACCCACTCGGGCTGCAAGACGGTGGCCACCATCTCGAGACGCAACCCACAACCATGACTCCCTAACCGGATAGCACCAGTCCTGAATTCCCGGACTTGGACCCGTTCGAGTAAACCCGTACGATCCGGGAGCGTGAGTCTCCAACACCACACACGGGCGCTGAGAGTCTTGGAAACGAGGGCGAGAATCGCCGGGCGCCGAACATCCCGAATGTCCCATGGGCATGTTTGGAAACCGTCCAATCCTAACACACTACTCCCTCAGGACTGGTACCACCGAGAAAGAGAATGGCTGGAACCCCTCCCATAGGGATAAGCGGTGCGCACGTTTACATAGTCCCGCGAAGCATAGTTCAACCGATACATCTAGACCAGAGCAGCAAAGTCCTCCATCGGCAACCTTCATAGGTAAAGCCCGCCTTCTCCTCAAATCCCGCCATGAGGTGTCCAAAGTTCCTCCCCGACCCGAGGGTCGGTTAATGTCTGCTTACTCCAGCCGGGGGTTCGAAACTCTCCAAGTTTTTCCATCCCAAAACACTCACGCCAAGAGGTTTTAAACCACCACTATATCCCACACATGCAAGCATAGCATATCATATATAGTAGTGTAATAGGCAATCAAGGAATTAGGATATCATCATCATCTCATCAATGCAATAAAGCGCTAGCAATTCTACTTGCAATGCCTAATAGGTAAAAAGTATCAGATGGGCGTGAACCTGGAGTATCGTCCTTATCCTCGTCTTCAGCGTAGTCGACGTCGTCGAAGAAGTCCGGGTCCTCCGGGAATCCTAAAGGACGCATATATAAATAAATATCGGCATCTACTAGCAGATGAACACCAATTAAGAACCAAATCAGAAATAAAAGAGATTCAAATGAACCCAAACAGTACACCAAGGGCTTGTTCACGATTTTAGAAAAATATAGAAACTGGTTTCATATTTTTCTGAGCTACGGTTGATTTATTATGATTTTTCGAAGTTTAAATCCTTTTTATCAGCCTTTAAATCAATTCCGAAAAGAAAATAAAAAACAGCCACGGACCTAAATGTAAAACTGCCAGGGTGGAAGGACCTATATGTAAATTCTCAGGGACCTATTTGTAATTTTGGAAAAAGTCAGGGACTAAACTGCAAAAGTGCAGTGGGTCCGGGTTTTGCTGACGTCATCGTGGGCCCGGATGACGTCAGCGTTGACTGGTCAACGTTGACCAGTCAACGGTCAGCGTGTCAACCGTCCAGGTGGCGTGCGCGTGGCGCTGAGATGTCAGCCGCGTGGCGCCCAGGTGGCACACACGTGTCGCATGGCCACTGGCCGGTCATGGAAAAGGTCTAGGGGTTAAAGTGAAAAGCTCAGGGGTCTTAATGTGAAACGAGAAGTAGATTCAGGGGGCTAAAGACAAGAAACCAGGGGTGTTCTCGTAAAGGGAAAAAGGAAGACAGGGAGCTGAGCGAAAAAGGGCAGGGGCTTGATTGAAAAGGGTCGGCGGAGGTGCGTAGATCCGGTCCACCATGAGCCGTGAGATCGGTTCACGTGAACTGCGTCCATGGGATCCGGTGTGGCAGCTTCGGGATCCCGTGCGGTTAGTTGATCTACGGCCAGATTGTGCGGCTGGGGTCGAAGAGACGAGCGCAAGGTGTTCGACGAATTGCCTTGGTCGAAGCTCATGGCGGTCGGCGGAGCTGGGCGGCGGCGCGGCGATCCTCCGGTGGCGATTGGCGACGGCGAAGCTCCGGCGAAGATCTCCAAGGGTTAGGGTGAAGAAAAGGGGGTCGGCCTTGGTCTCTGTGTTGGTGCACGGGGACGGACGGCGGCGAACGGCGTCATGGCCGGCGAGCGGGCACGGGGCTCCTCCCCGGCCGCGACGGCATGGCTAGGACCTGATGCAGAACGACGGCGACAAGGTAGCGAGGGTGTAGGTGGTCCAAGGCCGGGAGCTTGGCTCGAGTTCACGCGCGGCGGCGACGCGCGTGGCTCGGCGCAGAGTGGCCAGAGAGCGCACGCACGCGAGCGCGGCGCGGCGGTGCGAACGGCGGGGCCGAGCGGCGGTTCTCGTGGTCAAGGCCCGGCCTTGGCCTTGCCATAGCCCGCGGGCACGTGCCATGGCACGGCCGCGTTCGAGACGACGGTGGACGGAGGGCGACAGCGGCTCGAAGGCTCGCACCACAGGCAGTTCAAGTAGCGGCTTCAAGCTGTGGTGAACCAGGGCCGTGACGCTCGTGTTCTCCCCACGGGATCGGCTGGCACACACAGGTACGCAAGAGGGCAAAAAGGAAGGGGCTCTCGTGTGTGATGCTCACCGTGGATTCGTGGACGGCGAGCTCGGCGCAGGAAGTCGTCGGCGAGGCTGTGGTGAGGTGGAGTTGCGCGTGAGCGGCTCGAGGTCGTCGTGCTCGTGGTTCGTCCTTGATCGCGATCCCTGGCGAAGGCGACGGCGTGGCGTGGCTGATGTAGTCCCTGCCTTGCTTCGTCTTGGCGTTGGCGGCGGCAGCTCGGTGAAGAAGAAGCAGAGGACCGGCGGCGGCGGTTCCGTGTCGCTGCTCCAGTCCGGTAGCGTCGCGGCGCTCGGCTCCTCCTTGCTCTTCCCTTCTTCTCCTCTCCCTTCTCCTCCTGGTGGCGGCGCGCAGGGAAAATCCCAACGGGGTGGTTGCTTGGTTGGTGGAGAGGCGGCGGCTCGGTCTTGTAGCGGCGGCGGGAGGCACAAGAGGCAGGGCGCGGTGTGGACGGCTGTGGTGTGCGGAACAGGGACTCGGGGACACGTGGCAGCAGATCACGGGGATGTGCTAGGGTTTGGCGAGGTGGTGTGATGGGATGGCCGGCCTCGGCGTGCGGGCCAGCCCGGCGGCAGGGGTAGGACGGGGAATTCTCCCTGGAGATGCTTCCAGAAGGGGCTCCAGGCTAGGGTTTGGTCACAGGTGCGGCGCGGGCGCGGTCAAGGCGGGGGCTCGTCCTTCTGTCGCGACGCGGGGGCGGCGGCAGGCAGGAGCGGCGGCCGCGCTGCTCTGCTTTTTCTCGGTGGGGAAAAAGCAGAGGAGCAGGTGGGAGAGAAGGCTGGCGTGCGGGCCCCACACATCAGTGAGATAAGAGGGGCTGGCGAGTGGCTGGGCTGGCTGTGTGGTCGCGGGCCGGCTGCGAAGTTGGGCTTCGCGTGGAGACGGTGGGCCGCGGTGGAGAGTTAGGTGACTGGGTGAAGCTGGGCCGGATCAAGGGGAGGAAAGGGGCTGCGCGGAGGAGTTGGGCCGCGCAGGTGAACAGGCCGAGGGAGGAGGTAGCGGGCCGGCTGGGGTGGAGAAAGAGGGGCCGCGCGAAGGCAGGTGGGCTCGTAGGCCGAGCGAGGAGGAAAGGCTGCAGCTTTGTTAGGTTAGTAGACCGGGCTGAGAGTTGGAGGGGAAAATGTTAGCAGGCCGGCGGCCTGGTTTGGGTTAGAAGGGTAGGCCGGGCTAGATTAGTTAGCTGGCCCAAGAGGAGTTAGATGTTAGTTGGTTTAGGCCCAAGAAAGGTTAGAGGTTAGTTAGGATTAGCTTTTTAAGTTTGTATTTGAAAGGGATTTCAAATACAAACTCCACTCGAGCAAGATTCAAAATTATTCAAACCAAATCCACATGGAATTCCATAATTCCGGATAAAATCCAAATCACGCATGCATGAGTATGAGAAATATTTTATGCACGGATTTATTTACTAGGAATTTCAGAGAGAGCAATCATCTTATATTACAAATGCTTTATGTCTCACATCAATTTACACAAAAAAAAAATTTAAATTCCACTTTTTCATTACAAGTAATAGACAGCAAACTGCGGGATGTTACAGCCGCGCCCTCCGCCGCCGGCTGCACCGCCACCACCGCCGGTCGATGCGCCGCCCCCAACCCCCTCCTCTTGGTCCGCCGGGATGGAGAACCCTTGGCAACCCCGGGACCCTAAAATCCTGTCGGCCTCCGCCGCCGCCCGCCCACCAACCACCCACACCCCAGCTCGCGGAGGAAGAAGATGGGGGGAGGGGGCGGCTGGAGGTAGGAGAGGAAGGCCTCCCGATAACGCAAAAAGGAGGCCCTCCTCCGTATAGATTTTGCGTTTTTGATTTATCCCCTAGAGTAAAATGCACCCTAGGTCCTTAAACTTGTCGCGTAGTGTCAACTAGGTCCCCAAACTTCTAAAATGTCTACCCGCGGTCCCTAAACTTGCTAACCGGTTCACGTGAGGTCCAAATCACCGTTTCTTGTATTAAACTTCCTTAAATGTTTACAAAACTTGAAACACGTCCCTGCAGTTTACACCGATGACCCTAACAAACTTAAAATTTTTGCAAAGTGGTCCTTCCTCCTCGGCTCACGCCGCTAGCTCCTCCCCCTCCGTTTCCTCTGTTCGCGCCGCCGGCGGCCCGGTGCCCGGCCACCCGCCCTCCTCCGGTGGGAGCGTGCGCCAAATCGAACCGCGCTAGGCCGGAACTCCTCCACCGCCGCGCTTGGGCTCCGCGTGCTCGGCCGGAGCTCCTCCGTCGTGACGCTCAAGCTCCCCGCGCCTGGCTACAACTATGCCACTGACGCAACCTCAGGCTCCCTTGCGGCCACCCAGAGCTCCGCCATCGCCGTAACCTCAAGCTCCCCCGCGCCCGCCCGGAGCTCCGACGCCACCGCGACCTCAGGATCCCCCGTGCCCGCCCGAGCTTCGCCGCCACCGCCACTCTTGGATCCACCGCAGGAGTGACCGGATCGGGCCGCCGTGCCTCCGCCTAGGAGCCTCTATGCCTAGGTCAACGGAGTATCGCCTGCCTCGATCCGTGGAGGAGAATGAGTGTCGCTCGCCCGATTGATCTGCCGGTCGTCTGACGCGTTGCTGCCACGCTGCAGATCAAGCCGCCGAGTGTCGCTGCAGATCGAGCAGGTTCGCGCCGCTGGCCGGCAGCAGTAAGCCACTGCCTTGCCATGCCCCGACGTGGCCAGATTTAGGCGCAGGAGCACTGGCCGGCATGACAGTGGTCCGCTCATGGGGCCGTCGGCTCTCCTTGCGCTTGCGCGGGGCTTGGCATGATGGCCAGCGGACCGTTTCGGTCTCCAAGAAGAAGAAAGCTTTTTTGCGATTTAGTCCCTGAAGAATTGCATAATAAATTTAATAGTGCTTTTGCGATTTAGGGTGCAGTTTAGCAAGATTAGGGACCGTGGCTAGGTAGTTTGGAAGTTTGGGGACCTGGTTGACACTGCGCGACAAGTTTAGTGACCTGAGGTGCACTTTACTCTATCCCTTAAACCAGTGCCCAAAAGTCCAAAACCCCAGTTCCCCCAACCACTCCCCTAAGAGCACCTCCAACAGTTTTCTTTTCCTCTTTCCCCTTTCTCATTCTATAGGGGAATCCCCTTTCACATTTTCAGTGTTTTGGAGAGATAGGCCAAAATCAGTTCTCCCTTTTCCCTTTCCCCTTTCTTCTTCCTGACACGCGGGGCCTACTTGTCAACGAGTAAACAGGCTTCTTCTTCCTCTATCTTCCCCTCCCATCCCTCTCTCCTCTCTTCTTCCTCTCTCTCCCCATTCACTCTCCTTTCTCCCTTTCTCATGCACGCCCACCAGGCAGCGGCAGCACCGGGGCATGGCTTGCCGTGCGCGACGGCGGGCGGCACACGCCCAGACCGACGGCGGCGGCGAAGCTCGACGCGCATGGGAGGACCCGCGCGCGGTGCCGAGAGCCTGCGACGATGATGACGTGGGCGGTCCCATTCGGCGGAGCACCGCGTGAGGGCGGCCGGGGCAACGCTAGCCGCACGCGAGGGCGGGCGGCACGCGCCCAGACCGGCAGCGGCCGCATCACAGCGGCGGGGCAGGCGGACGGCGCGCCTGCGCATCGAGCAGGGTGGAGGGGCACGCGCTACCGGTGGCCGGAGGAGGTCCTGCGGGCCAAGGGGAGCGCGCGGCCGGCGTCTGTAGGCCGGCGGCGGGGGTGGCGGCGCGGCTCGCCGGCGGCCAGGCGGCCGCGTCAGGCTACCCTCAGATCGGACGGCCAACGCATTGTTGATCCTATGGTTGAGATGCAAAGGAGAAAAGGGAGGAGGGGGGTGGATTGAGAAAAGAAAGGGAAGAGGGAGGAAAAATAAAGGGGTAAAGGAAAAGAGTAAAGGGGAATTGTTGAAGATGGTTTTTTGCCTCTAATTTTTCTATATGGCTAAAAATGGAAAGGGGAAAAGGGGATTGGGGAATGTTGGAGATGATCTAAGAGCATCTCCAACAGATGGACTATCCCTTTCCACTGTTCATCCATATAGGGGAATGAAGAGCAAAAAATCATCTCCAACAGATCCCTTTTCCCCTTTTCCCCTTTCCCCTTTCTCCCTTTTTTCCCCTCCCTCTCCCCTTTCTTTTCTCAATCCAGCCTCTTCTCCCTTTCCTCTCCCTTTCCTCCTTTCTTCTCCAGCCGTAGGATCCAGCAGATCTTGGCCGTCCGACGCCCGCCGCCCCTCCTGCTCGCCGCCGACGCTCGTTGGCGCCCCTCCTGCTCGCCTCGGCCGCGCGCTGCCCCGCTGCCGCGGCCGCTCACTGTCGCCTCCAGCCGGTCGCCGCTTTCCATGGACTCACTGTCGCCGGTGCACAGGCCAGGCCGCGGCTGGCGTGTCGCGCAGCCCTCGTCCGCGACCGGGCGTGGCTGCCGCGCCGCCCGCGCGCTTGCCCCCGCGGCCGCTGGCCTGACCCGCCGTCGCGAGCTGCGCTGCGCCGCTGAGCCATCTGCACGCCTGGGCCGCCGACGCCGCTGAGCCGTCTGCACGCCTGGGCCGCCGCTGTTGTGCCTCCGCCCCTACGCGCCTGATGCGGCCGCCGCGGTGCCTCCACGCCGGCTGGCCACGCGCACTCCGCGCGGGCGGATGCCGCAGTGCGTCCCATGCGCGTTGGTCTGGGAGAGGAGAAGGGAGGAAGGAGGAAGAAGATGATTTACTCAATGACGAGTGGGTCCCATATGTCAGGAGAGAATAAAGGGGAAAGGGGAACTGATTTTGACACCTCTTCCGTGTACACTGAAAATGTGAAAAGGGATTCCCTGTAGAGTAAGAAAGGGGAAAAGGGAAAGTGAATCTGTTAGGCCTATAAAGCCCCGATTCCGCATCGCCCTCTTCCATTCCTCCTCCGTCCTCCCTCGAATCCTCGATTCACCTCCACAACGGGGAAGCCCGCCTCGCTTCTTTCCCCCGGCAGCGGCACCTGGCTACGGCGCGCAGCCGCGTCCCCGGCGTATCCGTTCCCCCGTCACCGCCCGCTCGGGACGGCGCCGGACTTGGGACCGATCCTCCGTCAGACCAAGGTTTGCTCCCCATTCTCACTAGACCTAGGTTGCATCCTCCCTTCCCCGTAATTTCTCCTCCATGGACCAGCTCGAGGAAATTCCCAGTATCTACAGCGCTGTATGGCTTGGAACAGTTAGAAACTTGCAGCTAATTTGGATAGAGGCGCACGTTAATTAGAGTTCTGGAGTTCCATTTTTTTGCCCCTTTTTTTTTAGATCATTTTTTTCCCCAATTTGTTCAGCACGAAAGTTCTCTCATTTATTTTTATTTGACGCGTTGCAATACAAGTTTCCATCTTGTTTGATTAGAAGAAAAGGTTCGGATGCACAACTAGAACTGAGACTAAAGTGTTTAGAAGACAGGCGATAGCATAGTTGAAATCTGAAAATATAAAATATTTTGAATAATCCAATTCCGCCCTTAAGGCATCTATTTTTCGTTTTAGTATAAGTGAGCAGCGAATAAATTTGTTGACATCCGTGTTTGTGTGCAGCTTGCAAAGCCATGTCAACTCAGAGAAGTGTGGCTGGTCCTCAGGTGTTTGGTGCTGATGACAACGAGGAGGTGGAGGAGGAAGAATATGAGCCAGATGAATCAGAACCGAGTGGGAAACGCCGCAAAGCATCTGATATTTGGGGAGGTTTCTGGATACTTAAGCAGCATGGGAATTCTTCTAAATGTTCTGCATGTAGGAAAATCCTTGCTAACTCTGGTAAAAGCGGTGCTTCTCTCTTGATGTCTCTTCATTCAAATGGAACTGCTCCTGATTTCAACGCTGCTAGAAGAGCTATGGCTATGTTTATAATTTCTAGTGGGGAATCACTTTCACTTGTGGAAGATTATTATTTTCAGCAACTTTCTTGTTCTCTCAATCCAACGTTTCCAATGTGCCGTGCCATTTTAGACAGAGATGTCATGAATCTTTATGAAAGAGAAAAAGATACGTTGCAATGTATCATATCTGAAGCATCTGGAGGATTGAGTTTCTCTGTTGATCACTGGAAGTCAAAAGCCACTGGAGATAAGTATATTGATGACAGCTATGTTTGTGTCACTGCTTGCTTTGTTGATGCTGATTGGAAGTTGCAGAGAAGAGTTGTGGGATTCAGATTCTTGGGATTTCCTGATGATGCCCAGTCTGTAGCTGAAACTATAGCATCATGCTTTTTTGATTTGGACGTTGACAAGAAAATCTTGAGCATTACTTTTGACAATACTTTAGATGATACTTCTGTGGCTAATTCACTTAAGACACTTTTGCACAAAGAGGGAAAATTCTTGTATGATGGTGAATTATATCGTGTACACTGTTGCACAGAAATCTTGAATTCGGCGGTGAAAGCTGGTCTTGAGCTGATTGCTGATGTTATTGACAAGATCCGTCATGGAATTCATTATATCAATCATTCTACTGAAAGGAAGGATAAGTTCTACCAATGTGCTAAAGACATGTTTCATTTGGATGTTAACACTAAGTTACGTTCCGACATTGTTATGTACTGGGACTTGACTTACAAAATGCTTGGACGTGCCTTGTATTACAAGGATGTTTTAAATCATTTTGCATCAACAGATGAAACCTTTCTAGCTCATCTTCATCTTGGTGATGAAGAGTGGAACAAGGTAGCAAGCATGGAAAAGTTTCTAAAGGTACTTTATGACATAACTTGCACTTTCTTAAGCAAAGAGTCCAAAACTGCCAGTTTATACTTTCTTGGAGTCTATAAAGTTTACCGACTGCTAGATGTGACAAAAGGGCAAGAGAACTTCATGTCTGCTATGGTGGAAGATATAATATCCAAGTTTGATAAGTATTGGTCAGAGTATAGCCTAATTTTGGCTTGTGCAGCTGTTTTCGATCCTCGTTACAAGCTCAGCTTAATCAGCTATTGCTTTAGGAGGATCTATGGCAATGCTGATGCTAGCCAACATATCACTAGAGTTGTTGCATTGCTTAACAGGTTATTCACTGAACATGAAAAGTTTTCCTGCTCATCTTCAGTTGGGACAAATGTGCTCGAATGCCATACAAAGGATGACTTGTTTGACGATTATTCTCCACCAAAGCAAAAATCAGAGTTGGATTGGTACTTGGAATCGCCAGTGATGGATCTAAGTGTTGATTTGGATATCTTGAAGTTCTGGAGTGGCATGTCTAGATGTTACCCTAACCTTGCAAACTTGGCCCATGATATCCTTGCCATTCCTCTCTCCACTGTTGCTACTAAATCTGCATTCACCATGGGGGAGAAATTCTTGAATCATCGTCGAAGTGGACTTAGCCCAGACTTACTTGAGATGGTGATTTGTCTCCATGACTGGACATGTCCAAAAGACAGAAATGGTATTGCATTATACTTGTGATTCTGATGATTTGTTCTTGATATACCTCAGTAAACTGCATCACTGCTTTTTTATAGAGATGCATATTACATAATTTCTCTGTTGTAATTCATAGGAACCGCTGTATCTGCTATAGAAGAGTATTGTACCGATGATGATGAGGAGGAAGAAGAGGATGACAAGGTGGAGAAGAACGTAGAAGATTCTGACGATAACAACCACAATGGTGCTGACTTTGGTGGTGATGAATAGAATGTTAAGCTGCATCTGAGACCTCTAATTTCATTTCCTAGGTAGTAGTCTCTTAGTCTGGTGGGCTACATGACATCCTGGTGTTTGCTCCTTGGTGGGCATAATTACGGTACTCTGATGCTGGCTATCTGGAGGTACTCATTGCCATTTCGTCAATACTAACATTCTTTAGGCTGCTGCTGTGTTATGTAGGATATAGATGTCAAACTTCTGTTAACTGCACTCCGGAGCTTTTGCCGTTGGAACGTGGATGACCTGCAACGATAGGCGGTTGTCACCACACCTTATCCTCATTTTGTAACTTGAAATTGGAGATGCCTGACTGAAATGATGGGCAACACCTGGTGGTAAGATCTGATCTGAGCTTCTTGGCACCTACTGTATGTGTTATGAGCTGTATGCTTTACATTATAGCATACCGTGTTGTTGAACCAGAAAGGTCACTCTTCGGCCTTCTGCATTCCTGACGGAGAGGTCTTTGCTCGCATTGCTGATGCACGGGTGGGTTCTATTCACCTTTTTCTTTTCTTTTGCGAGGGGGTTCTATGCACCTTGGCTGCTGTGTTGCATGTCTCACTGGAATACGCCAGTAACCGAGTACGCTGTTAGCTGTTTGATATCATCGCTTTTGGGTTGTAGCTGCTGCCTCGCCAACACGCCTTGGATGTCATAAAGGACGACCATGATATACGCCTGTCTGCGTGCTGGTGCGGGATCATGGTAGGCAGCTGTTATCATTCGCTTTTGTGAAGGATTGTGAGGGCGCTTGCTTGCTTATGGATGAAAGTTTGAATTCTTTGCGTCATTTGGTTGATTTAAAACTCATGCAAATGAGTTAATCTGCATTTCAGTGCAAAAAAGGGGGTAAAATGAATAGGATCTGAGGGAGTGGTCTGTTGTATTTCCAGTAATTTTCCAACTGCTATAACTCCGAGTGCATCTCTTGAGAATTATACCTTCTTTGTAAAAATAGAAACCCTTTAGTTTTATGGGGTAGTCCAAAAGACTTGTTAAAATAGGATGGTGGCTATATTTCAAACTGGGTCCACGACATTCCATTTCATTGGCATCTTTTCTGATTTCACCGGCCGGATCGATGTTTTTGCCGCCGCCGCTGGCCGTGAGCGCCGCGCTGGCCCTGGCCGCGAGCGCTGCTGCACGTGAGGCTATCGAACTTGATGCAGCACTGCTACACGTGAATCTTTCCTGCTTATAAAAGTCTGAATCTTTCTTCCTGTAGCTTTACTATCAAAATACGTTTCTTTATGAAAACCGCATGTACAAAATGGGAAGAAGCGGCGCTGGAAGGCGAGGCGCGCGCGCAGGCGCGTGCAGGGAAGGCACGTGCCGGAAGCTGAGGAATCGGACGCCGCAATCCTCAGGTAGCAAGCGGGCGACGCTGGGAAAAAAAGGCCAACGAGGATGAGCATATAGCAAGCCTGGAAGTTTAGCAAGTGGGATACAATACCTGTTGGATGCAGTTTTTTTAAAAGTTTTTTCTTTTTTTAGCCAAGAGAACGGATATACAAGAGCTCTTAAGATGCTCTGACGAGCTTCTTTATTCACCAAAGAGCGTGAAGCTTCTAGTTCACAATTCATAATAGCCTTTTCTTCTTCTAATCATGGCAGCAAAAAAAAACACTTGTCTGGGCTCATGTGTTACCAAAATGATACTAATTCTTTTCACTCAGCATGTTTGAATATAACGTACCTTACCAAGATGCGAAAGAAAAATAATGCTACTATCTGTTAGAAATAATAGCAACCATGCATTTTCAAATGTGAAACCGTAGCAAGAAGGCTATCTGTTTTTTTTTCTATCAGTTATTGTCTTTCAATCACTACCGGATTCGGCCCCTTTGCCGTGTGCCTACATCACACGGCAAAGGCCGCTTTGCACACGGCAAAGGTCTTTGCCGTGTGCTGCACACGGCAAAGGGCACACGAAAAAGATTGGCCGACAAAGAGCATCGTTGCCGTGTGCCCGCCGTTTACAGTGTGCCATAGTCTTTGCCGTGTGCCCGCGTGGGCTTAACGGACGTGGCCGTTAAGGGCCTTTGCCGTGTGCAAAGAGTTGACGGCCGTGTCACGCCGTCACGTGTGCCTGGGCCTTTGTCGTGTGCCATTTCTTTGTCGTGTGTCCGGCCTCAGGGCACACGACAAAGGCCCCTGATGCCGTGTGCAGGGCCTTTGCTGTGTGCCTGCTTGCTGGCCCGTGGCCCGTGGCCCTGCACACGGCAAAGGCCCAAGCACACGGCAAAGGGGCGGTTTCCGGTTGTGAATCATGCATTTTCAATGTGAAATAAGAGCAAGAAGGTTATCTGTTATTGCCTTCCAGTCTAAGGCTAAGCATAGCAGCACTAGCTGTGGCCACATTTATTGTTAAATATTTTTTCTCACTGTAGCTTCCTGATTTTATTTCACTAACAAAATATAAACAGACCAACAATAATTTGAAAATAATAGTGTACTAGTAGGGTTCGTTGCTGCATGCCTGCATCTGCCGGTACAATTTGATTTGCAGGGGAGATGCTATGGAAAAATATAAGCACGAGTTATGTTTGCCCTCTCACGAAGGGTAAATGAGGAATGCAATTTTAATGGGATATTGAACTATTTGTCATCTTTGCAAATGTCACTCATTCGATTGCCATTTTTATGGTTGTCTTTACAGATTTGTCACTCATGTATAAATGATGCTACATATTTGCCATTTTCACTGACATGGCAAGCCACCTCCTTGTGCCAGCGTGGAGTGAGCATGAGAAAAGACTATGCTACCCCTCCTATCTTCTTCCTCCCATTAATCCCAAAAAAGAACCATGATACCACAGCAGTTTTGCTGCAATTGTCTCCGCTCCGCCGAGCCGGAAAATTCTCCGTCCTCGAGGAGCTCGTCACGGGCTAGCTTTACCTTGTAGGTGCTCAGGCTGCGCTATATGGTGCCACGCCGGCCGCGTGCGCGCTCACTGCTGTCCCCCGAGCGTGAGCAAGCGTGAACCTCTGCCGAGCTACTTCACCTCAAGCTGGTGTCACCCTCTGCTACCGGTTCTGCAGAGCCCGTGCCCAAGGTTGATAGGAAGGTGGAGCTCCATGACATGGCTGCCGCCAAAAGGCCACGCATCTTTCCCCATCCTGTATAGAGGCAGGTCATCAGCCTCGGCGGCGGGGGCGTCGTCTCTGCATGCCGCATTGTAGGGATCGATGGCCCAAGTGAAACATCTAGGCCCTATGCATTGCATAGGTAAGCACGTGCTTTGGAGGTAAATGACAATCGTTCGTTGACAATTGATATGAAATGAGACACCTCAATTTGATTGTGGTATGCAAGCAAGGACTTGGATATGAAGATTAAGGACCTTTCTCAATTGTCGTAAAAAGATAAAAGGGCACTTGGTGTAGTATAAGGTTTATAACTTTTGTAGTTTTTGATTGTATTATGGGTGGGGGGGGGGGGGGGGGGGGGGGGGGTCATTTGAATTAGTAGTTTGATCTAACTAAGTCTTGTCTTACTCAAAGAGGATTAAATTGGATGAGTCACAAAAAGTCAACACAGATTGGAATATCCGATCGGGGACTTTTATATTGGGATCAGACGTTACCCCAATCATCCGATTGATCGGATGAATGCATTAGAACTGAACTTGAAGGTGAAAACCTTTCATGATCGGAATATCCGATCGATGCTTGATTGAACTATTGAACGAACATTTAAAAGAAAATATTGACTTCCTCACAAAGGCGATGTCAAGCGCGATGGAGGCCATGTCATTTGACCGGATGAAGTCTAGCATGCCACAGTGATCGAAAAGTCCGAATCAGTCAAACGATCGATTAGATCTTCCAATCAGTGCTACTTTTCTAGGGTCTATTTTAACAACAGCTAGCTCTTGATCCCTTTCCTATATATGCTTCGCCCCTTGATAATTTGAGCTGTTATTGATGCCCTGAACACCTGAAGCAACCTAGAGCAGCTGAACTTATGCAAGAGCCAAAGAATTGAAGATTCAAGTTGGATTTCTACTTCATTGTGCTCAGAGAGAACAAGTACGCATCATCCTCTAGATGAATCTCAAGTGAGAGTGAGAGTGCTTGCTACTTTTCTAGGGTCTACTTTAACAACGGCTAGCTCTTGATCCTTTTTCTATATATGCTTCACCCCTTGGTCATTTGAGCTGCTATTGATGCCCTGAACACCTAAAGCAACCTAGACCATGTGAACTTATGCAAGAGCCAAAGAATTGAAGATTCAAGTTGGATTTCTACTTCACTGTGCTTAGAGAGAACAAGTGTGCATCATCCTCTAGACGAATCTCAAGTGAGAGTGAGAGTGCTTGTTACCCTTGGGTTTTTACGGCACCTAGATGGTCTTGGTAACCTTGGAGTTCTTGGTGAGCTCTTGAAGATTGTGGGAGCCTCAAGAAAGATCTCTTGTACATGATGTAAAGCTCATCGTTCCGGAGATGAAGAAGGGGTATTCTTAGTGAGCACTTGAGTGTACGTGACTTGAGGTGGAGCAATAGCTTCGTGAATGCTCCAACGTGGACTAGGGAGGAGTCAACTCCTCGATACCACGACAAAAAATTCAGTGTTTTTCTTGCTTATCTTTACTTTTTCACACTTATGTGAGCATTAATTTTGTGTATTCCCTTTTTTGTTCTTAATCTTGCTTAGGTTATGCTTTCATTGCTAGTGTGATTTTGCCTAAGGTTTAGTGAGCATGTTAGTGTGGTTTTCTTACTAAGTTCGCTTTTATAGCTTGTGTTTTCCTTGTTTTGTTGTATATGTATTTTTTGGTTTTTAAGTAATAATATATCTAATTTTGGTTGATGAGGAATGAGTAAACAGAACGGGATACATTTATGCCGTACCAAACATGAATCTAGGTGTTGATATGGGCCACCTGGCCGGCCTCTGCACAATCCAGGCCCACTTCGAACATTTCTAACATAATTACCAGTGAATGGAGTGCCTCTCTTGCATGGCCAACAAACCACACAAAAATGCAGCCACAACATAAGAAAAGGAAACCTAATACTGACAAAGTACGATGACCTATGATGCTAAGTTCAACGATTACCGCGGCAATTCTGCTAGTATGAAATAACAGTCTAGCACTTCGATTGTTACTACGGAGTTTGTACGGTTCAGTAGTCCGATCTTGCAGCCTCGATCTTACCAACGCGAGACAAATCGAGGGAATTTTTATTATAACAAAAGGAAAGTAAGCTTGATCGAGAAACAACATAGTGGCTGCGTACCTAATCCTAGTGCCATCCGTACTCCCATGAGATGCTTTCGTACCATTCATCTGTCCGGACACTCTGTCGCCAACGTTGCCAACTCACAAATTCGATAAATTCTATGACTCAGTATATACTAGAGTCCTCTACATGATGTTGATGCGTGTGGGGTCCGCTTGCTCTTGCATAATATGTTAACAACTAACTAACAACAGTTGATCAAAAAATAGAAAAAAGAACAGGTCGCTAATGAAACTGCAGAACGAAGGAATAATGAGTTTAATAATTAAGCACACAGCTCTACCTAGTTGTACTTGTACAAGACGTAAACCTAGTTGACTCATTCCTCAGCAAAAGAAAATAATAGAAACCAATCATTGTAGTCCACAATTCCATATTGCTCCAGCTCTCCAGCTCCACAAGAAAAGAAAATGATCACGTTCTATTTCTATACAAGGCTACAGCTGTCTGTCCGGGTACTGATCCAAACAACAATATAAGAGAGACCCAGTGCTCTCACATGCTTTGATCCATTCTCTCCTCACACCTTCTACCATCTTGGTCGTGCAAGAAACACTTGTTCCATAGCCAAGGACACTAGCTACTTCTCCTTCCTTAGCCAAGAACACTTCTTCTTCCATAGCCAAGGTCACTTCTTCTAGATATCATCTCCAATCATGATGAGCATGGGGTATTTCCGGGCACCAAGGCGGCTGTACGAGAGGAAGAAATGCTACTCGGGTCTCAACGGCGAGAGCCTGCAGCCTGCCCTGCTCATGGACGACGACGCGGCGGCGGGCGAGGTGCCCAAGGGGTGCTTCGCCGTGTACGTCGGCACGGAGGCGAGGCGGTTCGTGGTGCCTACCAACTACCTCCGCCGGCCGGCGTTCAGGGAGCTGATGGAGCGCGCGGCGGAGGAGTTCGGCTTCGACCAGGCCGGCGGGATCCGCATCCCCTGCCGGGAGGAGGATTTTCAGGCCACGGTTGCTGCGCTCGAGGCACGGCGCCGGTGGCGACGGCCGACGGCGAGGAGCAGGGGCAAGATGATGAAAACAATGGTCAAGGCTTGCTAGATGTTATTATATGATCAGATATAGGATAACATTTCTTTGTTTTTTTTTCATATTGTAGGGCTGTACTGCAGTAGTAGATGTTACTATATGATCGATGCTATTTTGTATGGATTCTGAAATAATCAGCATGACATGAAAGAAGGAAACCGAATTTTTTTTAATCCTTAATTGATCCATACATTCTTGGTGTTCACCGACCAGGCAGTCACGACTCACGATACAGTTTAGCTAGACAACAGAACAGCACTTGGTTCTTCCCCGTGTGCTAGCTTTGCAAAGGCTGGAACTCTGTTTCCATTTCTTGAAAAACGTTAGCTCCTGCTACCACAATCCCCTGAAGCTAACGTCCATAGATAGCACCACTGAAGAATACAAGACATATGTAAATCGGATAATCACTACCTTAATTTACTAATAGTCTGACAAGCGACAATCTAGACTATTACATTATCTCGCTGTGATCTTCGCGCATTTCAATAGAAGCATCTTATAACTACTCTGAAACTTAGAGCTTGTTTAGTTCGGGTGAAAAGAGTGAAAATGGTTAAAACTTTTTACGTTGGGTCGCATGCACAGAGAGAAAAAAATAAACTGACACGATTCTTTAATTGAAAACTTTTTGCATTTTGGATAGAACTAAATAGGCCCTTAGAAAAAGGATGACAAAGCCTAAATATCAACGAGGCTCTGCACAACACAAAGTAGTACTGTTTAGCTTAGTCTAGCTGGCCTATGTTCCTGGGAAAAGACCAAAACAACCGTGTCAAGAAAGAAATTGGCTAGCCGCCTATTCCTAGTGTCAGCCGTACTCTTTGAGATGTTTCCGTACCCTCTTATCCCACAGAAAATACAATACTCTTTTCATACCATTTCAGCTGTACTGGCCACTCTGTCACTAGCGTTCCTGACTCACGAGTTCGAGGAATTTTATGTTTTATGAGGTTTCTCGATGTGATCTTGTTACGTGTGGGTCCCTTCTTGCATTATGTGAACAACTGACAGTGGTTGATCAGAACAGGGTACATAACTAGCAGAATTTGGGAAGAACTACTAGCTGTTTGCTCTGCTGTTTGACTAATTTTCGTCATAAAAAATGTAGAGCACTTTCGACGAAGCTAGCTCCAAACAACAATATGAAACTACAATGTTCACAAGCTCAGTTTTCATTAAGAGAAACATGAGCCTGATTGTTGATGAGTCAAAACTACAAAAAAATTTAGTCGTCAACCAGCTGCAGCTCTAGATAATTGCTTGGAGCGTCCGTCTTATTCCCAACGCAGCCTTTGTTACCTGTCAGGTCCGTCAACTTTGTCAATGCAACGTCTACAGTTTTTTTTTCTTTCACCGAATGTGCCTCAAGCTCTATTATTCCTCCGCTGCTATTGCTGCCCTCTATTCCTCTGCTCAAAATACTCAGCTAGTTTTACTTATCTGTTTTTCAGCCACAGCCAAATTGTTCTGACTTATTTTTTTTCTCACTAAATATTATTAAAATATCTAAAACCAGCTAACTTTTTCACCAACTTCATCTCTTGTGTACCTTCTTCACCCAGATCTCCAGCAAATACATATAGCACGCACCCCAAAGGTCCAAACATGACATCTCGTTTATAAGTTTATTGCTATGATCTTATTAGGCGGAATAGCCAAATACGTCCCTCAACTATTGTGGAAAGCTCAATTTCGTCCTTGAAATACAAAAACGGTCGTTTTCATCCCTGAACTTTCAGAACCGGCTCAAGTTCGTCACTAGGCCGATGTGGAGCGCCACGTTGTCATCCTCGTCATCATACACGTCAACAAGGGTATCGATTTATTTTGAAATGACCATTTTACCCTCTTATCCTTTTACATCGCCCACTTCAATGGTGTTCGACTATGCTCAACGGGGCAAGAAGTGCATCGCTCGCTCTGCTCACGGCCGAGGTAGCCTGGGGTCATCCGGCGGCCATGGTTGGCGGACGCCGCGCATGTCTAGACGGAGCTCGAGCACGGCTCGACAAGGCTATCAGGCTCTGGATGGGGGTGGTGGGCGGCCGGGAGCAGGCAGCCGGCGGCAGAGAAGAACACGGCGACATTCTATTAGGATTTTGGAGGCAATCACTCCTCACATCCGAAGAAGCAGTTGTTGGCTTGATGGTCGAGAGGAGAAAAATTGAGCGGACAGTTGAGAGTTACAAATACCTGCTTGCGTGCTTGGATTTGTTGGTTGTGACTTGTGGAGCTCAGATTGACTGGTGCTTCATTCGGGGATGAATTGCTTGTGAATTGGAATAGCACAAGCTGCTACTTGCGAATTGGATGACCTCGACTTGCTAATGTCTTTGCATACGGATTGGACGGAGGTGTCTGGGGAAGGATGGGGGTGCATAGTGTCAGCGACAGTTTCGATATCAACGCCGGCGACAGTTTCGAAAGGGGTGGCACGAGGTTGAAGACGACCATGAAGGGGTGGCCATCTCCACCAGCACCTCCCGCGCCACCGACAGCACCAGCGGCGCCATGCCGCCCGCCCGCTTGGCCCGGACCAGGAACGGCGGCGTGTTGCATAGGACCGCCACGGCTCCACACCGTCCCACCCCACCGGGCACCGCCCGCTGCCGCTGACGGAGCCTTCCGCTTCTAGGACGTCCATGCCGGCCGCTTCCACACCCGCCGCCCCCGGTTTGAACCCCACCATCGGAGGCTCCACTATTGGCATTGGCGGGGAGCCGTCGGCGCCGCCGTCCACATCTGATTCGGTGCTCGGCAAAGAGACAACCAAAAGAGGTAAGGGTACAAACCGTATTTCACAACCTTAGTTAATGAGATGCTGACCTGGACGATGACGAGGATGACAACGTGGCGCTCCACATCAGCCCATGGACAAAATTGAGCCGATTCTGAAAGTTTGAGGATGAAAACGACCGTTTTTTAACTTAAGGACGAAATTGAGCTTTTGACGATAGTTGAGGGACGAATTTGGCTATTCCGCCATCTTATTACTGCACAACTCAAGCCCGGTCCGTGTCTGCTAGTATCTCGATCTTACCAATCATACCATTAGAAGACAAAAGGCTAATCTTGACAAAAGGAAACTGATATCAAGGAGATTTTTCTACGAAACCAAGGATGGTACGGCCTATGTTGAGTGGACAAGACAAAAATAATCGGGTCAAGAAGCAAGGAAGTGGCTGGCTACCCAATCATAGTTTGATCCGTACTCGATATGTGATGTCATACTTTCCTACCATACATCCAAGGGGAAAAAAAGCATTATTCCACTCGTACTGTTTCGTCCTCTTCGAGCCACTCTGTCACAACCAAAGTCACATGCTCAATAAATTGAACTGTGTTTTATAATATTTGAGAATTTCCTGAACCGATCTTGCGTGTGGGGGCTATGAGAAGTGTACAGCTTGTACAGCTAACTGAATCATTCCTCAACTGAAGAAAAACAATGCGTCGAATCTCCAGCTTAGATCATTTTTGTTAACTGCCTTTGCTTAGCTTGCTTTGCAGCGTCTGATCAGCATCAGCTCCACGCGTATCATCAGCAATAATGCTACATGTGGATTGTTTCTAGTGATGATTCAGGGGAGTGAACTAAGCTTGCATGTTACTAAATAAACGTTGACAGTTCGAGACATGTGTTTACTTGATAGTAAAACATATGCTGGTGACCTTGTTGAAGAGAAGTTGTTGGTGAACCATGTCCTACGATCCAGCATTATTACATAAATTAAGCTATGATCCTCTTATAATCTCGAATTCTCGATGCAACTCATGGAAAGACAAACTAAGGTTGACAGCATTGTTCTTTGAGATCCAAGAGAGGCTTTGTGCAAAGTAGGCCGGTTTGCTTAGCTTAATCTAGGCCTTTGTCTGCAAGGAAAACAAAATGAAACATTAATTATTCCTCCGTACATCATGATGGCGCACTTTCGTACGCTCCATCCAAGGAAAAACATATTATTTCATTCGTACCAGTTTGTCCTCCTCCTATCGTGCAAGTACAATGTCAATAAAATTTATAGTGTTCAATATTGTTGATTTTTCCAAAATGTAACCTTCTTGCGTGTGGGCCCGTTCTAGCATTTTGTTAACATCACTCTAGCTAACATTGGTTGATCGGAAAATTAAAGTACAGCACACTGAAAACAGCAACCTAGCTGTTACAGGCTTACAGCTATTTGACTCAACTCTTAAAAAATGTAGCACACTCTCTACATACAAGTCCAGATACAGCTGTACGAACAAGCTAGCAGCCTAGCAGCAATCAACAGTATAAGAGGAACCCAGCGCTCACATGCTTCCATCCCACATCTCCTCTCTTCTTCTCCTGGTCTTTTGGCAGCACGCCGCCTGCGCCAAGAACTCTTCTCCGATCACCAAGAATTCTTCTTCATCTCTTCCATTAGCTCCAAATTCATACCATTTCATTGGTTGCCTACAACTACAAGAAGATTTGCTAAGACAATGATGGCGATGGGTTACTTCCGGGCGCCGAGGCGGCTGTACGGGAGGAAGCCTGAGAGGGGGCATCACCGGGAGAGCCTGAGCGCCGCCCTGCTCGTCGACGAAGGCGAGGCGGCGGCGGCGGCCGGCGCGGTGCCCAAGGGGTACTTCGCCGTGTACGTCGGCGCGGAGGCCCGGCGGTTCGTTGTGCCGACGAGCTACCTCGGCCAGCCGGCGTTCCGGGAGCTCATGGAGCGCGCCGCCGAGGAGTTCGGCTTCGACCAGGCCGGCGGGATCCGCATCCCCTGCGGCGAGGAGGACTTCGAGGCCACCGTCGCTGCGCTCGAGGAGTCGCGGCGGCGCGGCGGCGGCCGGGCGCGAGGAGCGGCGGCCGGACCGACGCGATGGGCGCGTTGCAGCTAGCTTATTACGTTGATCATCATGCAAATTGCAGGAAAGTAGAAGAGAAATTCTTTGGTTCTTTGGTATAATAGTGGATGGTGGTTGACTTGAGCTGTAGATAGAATTTATGTGATGAGTAAAAAGCTGTTTTGTTGTCTAGATTTTATTATAAACTGACATGAAGATGAAACAAGAATTTACAGCCCCTTGTTACTGTGGTTATTAATCTGTTAGAATATTTGATCCGTATATAGAACTGACATTCAGTTTCGTCTATGGAGATGTCAGATGTTGTGTGGTGAGATTGGCTGCAACTGCAAGCATCTCAGTTCTATACTTATATTTCTATTTTTTCTATGCGTATGTCAATGGGTATACCAGGATTCAGGAGAATGAAATCCATTGAAGTTTTGTGCTGATATACCCATGTACGTATTTGAGCTTGGAATCAGCGCATGTGGTCATGTGGATCATAAGTTCTGGACTCTGAAGCGAAGCATGACGGCGCATGTGGGTTAGGCGATTAGACTCCATATGCAGGTGGATCTCTCAAACACTGCAAGAAGGGAAAACTGCCTTTTCGTACCCCCTGCGCAGATGTACTTCATTCTTTATTTCCGGTAATGCATAGATATCACTGATTAACTTTTAGTTTCGTAATTCTTGGAACGAAGAAGATAAAGTTCTGTCAGGTTCCAGATGGTGCAAACGATTTAGTGGCACCACCCATGTGCATCTGTAGTTCTGTACTGCATAATAAACTATCCGTAAGACCATACGTGCTAATGACCAAGAGTCTAAACGATGCCTTTTGTTAGGAAGGAAACAAAATGCAATTACAACGCTGCACAGCATGTACAGTTACCCCCGTAATTCTTGGAACGAAGATCTGTTCTGTTGGAGGATGAATAGAGTTTTAGTCTAAACTACGAAGCTAAAATTGCCCAGAATCCCAGAATACATGAACGCATTATGCCAGTGACAACAATGCGTTCAGAAGGACAATAAGCATTTTACAACCAAAACATTTCAATACGACTAAACCCTGTTACAACTTTTGCACTACAACATAGCTACTCTATGGTCAGCACCAAGAAGAAAACTGTACATGGACAGAGTAATTGAAGTCACCTATGATGGCACATTCAGCTAACAATGCCTCTCTTCCCACGTATCGGTGGGAAGGACAGGACATCTACCCCTGTTTTGCGCCTGATATGCACTCTAACCTATTGGTCGCATTACATCCTGAAATCCATCACGCACACGGTGTTGTTAGAGAAACAGGCAGCAATCTTGCTGCCTTCCTTGTTCCAGCATACTTCAAAGATGCCACCAGTCCCTCTATAGGTCTTGAGAATCCTGCCTTCTTTCACAGACCAGATGTGTAGACACTGATCCAGGGACCCACTAGCTAAGTATTCGCCATCAGGGCTAAATGCAACAGAATACACTGGTTGCCTGCAGCCATGCAAAAAGCTATGTAAACATCTCAAGCAAGCACAAAGTATCAGAACAGATAACTTTTGGTTGTATCAATACCTATGGCCAGCCAAGCTGTACAAAAGGCGCCCTTGCTCAACTTCCCAAAGCTTGATGGTAGAATCAAACGATGCACTGCACATGAAACAAAAGTCGATCATTGTCACAATGCAGGGGGTTCCTAAGAGGCAAGAAACCAACTCCAGGTGCTATACAATCCTAGCTACATCTACAACGATCATCATATGTCTGTACATGAGCAAGCAGCAGCAATGTCAAACAAATGTTCCAAACACTAAAATTGGCTGGAACAAGATATAGTGTGTAATTTCACAAATTAAATTACACAAATTGTTACCACTGACAATTACTAGTGTTGGAGTATTATGCATGCCACGTGCCATGCATAAGATGCATGATACTCGAATACTCGATAGTAGTGAATAATGAGAATCACTAATAAACAACTACACAAGGAAAACTGATTACCGAGGGTATATTAGATATATGCAACTGTTTACCTAGCCAAAAGCAACTGCTGGTTAGGATTGTTTGTTCCTGGGCCTGTGGGGCTCCACCGAATAGTGTATATTTCCTGCAAAATGCAGTTTAGCAGATTATAGATAGTTTTTTTTTGAGACTTAGATTATACTCCGTAGATATGTAAGTAAGTTCAAGGAATCATAAATGCAGATGACAGATTTGGTATATACCTTGGTATGCTCCTTAAAATCAAATACACACTTGTCCTGCTTCATACTCCATATCTGCAAGGAAGTAAAAAAGGGGAAACGGCTTTACTACGGAAGGTAGTAAATAGCACATCCGCAAATATAGCAGTTGCTAACCCATAGATTAATAATTTCAGTGCTGCTTGCATGCAACCAGTAAGCTATATATATGAAAAAAAAACAATCAAGTATCATACTTACTAAATTATTAATCTAACAGGTACAGCAAATGAGATACACAGGCCAACAGTACTAAAAAAAAATACTATTTAGCAATGGAAGCTGTATGATTAGAAGGAAACTTTCATTGTGCGCAGTGGTGCAATGAACAAGGGAGACTACTATTCAAGAAAAAAACCAAGGGAGACTACTATTCAAGAAACAAGGGAGACTACCATTTCAGAAAGAAGGAAATGGCTACACATATCACTGGGTCTTCCGACTGGCTGTACGACCACACATCCTTATGAGGCATTGATGGATCGCACAATATGTTGGTCGTACATGAGTCGGAGGACTTGGTCTTACATATAGAGTTGTTGTAGAAAGAAAATAGTACCTTTGCTGTCCAATCATCAGAACATGAAGCCAAAAATGAACCAGTTGGATCCCACTTGATAGCATTAACCTCACTCTGGAAATGTGTAATTGCCACAACAAGGTCACGCTGGCTGTTACTTTTCCATAACTTGTCTACTAGGAAGAGGGCTATTGGAATGTAAATATGCAAGTGATCACATTTGCATGCAAACGATGCTAAGACATATAATATATTATCGATCAATAATCAGATCCATATAATATACCAGGAAGTATTAACAAACCATGTTGCATATTTTTTCCAACTTTTGAGGAATGACATACACAAAGTGTCTGATAACAAGAGAATGTTCAGTGTTTACTTTTCGGTTATATAGATCATCCAGAAAAGATGCATATAAAAAGAACACCGTGGAGTTCATAGCATGATTTTAAGAATATAATCACTGTAGAAACTAACCTGATGACCACTGAATGCTTTAACTGGACGCTGTTCACCAATCTTGCAAACATAGATCATGTTATCGGTAGAGCATGTGGCAAAAGAGTTATTATTTCTCCAATCAACATCTAGCGTTGGAGCTACATAAAAAGAGGTGTGAGTTAGCTTTGGCTAAATTCATTACAAATGCATTTGTTGCAATAGTAACAGAATTGTCAGTTAAAAAAAAAAACATTCCACATGCCAGGTATACCTGAATGAAATTCAAACTGCTGCTTGCACTCCCATGTCTTGGTATCCCAAACAATAGCAGTTTTATCAACACTTCCACTTAGGAGAAAATCTCCTTTCTTGTTCCATTTCAACGAAAATATGGGCCCCTTGTGTTTAAACAATGTCTGCTTCAGCTCTCCTGAAGTTCATTCACCATAACGTAACGATGAGACAATAGGGGGAAACAAAATATCTAGGCAGTATGATTTATTTAACTGTTACAAGAATTAGGGGAAACAGAATATCTATGCCGTATGAACTATATGATTTCTTCAACTATTATAAAAATTAAGTATACAATGAGTTCATGCCGGTTCTTGTTCACACATACATTAACAAGAAGTTTATCACCAGGTCATTTTTGTAGAATTTCATGATGGCCCCACATTGTCAATAAGACAAACTTTAACACTAAAATGATGAGCCAAAACCAACAACATCGATACAGAAATAGTAGTTCACTCACCATCTCTACTCCATATCCTTGCCTGCCCATCATAGGAGCCTGTAGCCAATAGTGTACCTTCACCCTGGAAGGGATGGCAGCAAAACAGATAGGACGATGAGTATGTAGTAGTAAAGGAATAGATGCCAAAAAAAATGTTTTGCATTGTCAACAGATAAACAAGTGGGCTACTAGAAGGGATAAACAAGTGGGCTACTAGAAGGGATGGCAGTAAATAGCATGATTACGACATGGTTCCCTGGTAATTGCACCCCAAACACATGTAATGCAAGAAAAATATGGGTTGTATATAAAATTTTACAGCAGGAACTCACATTCCAGTCAAGTGTGGTGACATCCTTGCTCTTCTCATTTGTCCGGCCTTTAAAATGTTTCAAAACATGAACACCCGGAGGAGATGATTGCATGCTGGAACCACATGGACCATCTGGAATCGTCCAGATTCTAGCTGTTGAGTCTCCTGACCTAGAAAGTTTGAAATATAGTATGATAATCCATAAAGAGTAGAAATAGACAACACAATTTTGTTGGTAAATATAGGGGGCTGCATACGTATAAATTGCAATAAATAAAAGATGGGATGGGACAAAAAGAAGGGAAACGGCAATTCTTTAAAGGCCAGATTAGTGCAGAAATTTTAATTCATTAATTTTTTGGAATAATTGGTTCTATCACACTGAAAGATAGTGGTTTTAGATATATACCTTCGGCCTGACATGGTACAATTTAATAATTGAAAACTATAGCATTCCAACCACTTCTGTTACAGTTTTTTTTTTCAGGCTAGTAAGGTGAAATGCAATCTTTGCCCTTGGGCCTTGTCATTTGAGAGGCCTAAAGCATTCAACCAGATTCTTCCTTCTCTTCTCTTCGCAAACTACCACATTCCTACTGCTCATGCTGCCTCACAAAAGCTACCATTCCTATGGGTTGCTTCATATTAGAGTCGGCAAACTGAACCTGAACCTTAATGCAGATTGAATAAGGCAAGGGGGAAACTGTCCCAAGTTCCATGGTTGATGTCAAAATTAGACGGAGTGGTATATTTCTAAACGGCATGAACTTTCAATAATATTAAAGTGTACCAAGGTATTTAGACTGTATATCTCTAAAACTCCATCTAATTTTAGATGTCAAGCATCCAATTTTTCCTTAATTTTCATAATGACAGGTAATGTTCGAGACTCCAAGATGCATCAAAGACCTGAAGACTATTCACATATTCGACAACGGAAAGCACGCTACTATTTAGTATGCCAAACACATCGTAACAGCAGCACAAAAAACAAAATAATAATAGAGATGTCTATCCATTATAGCAGATAATAAGGACAAACCCAGAAGCTAGAAGAGAACCAGTTGGACTCCACGCGCAAGCAAAAACCTACAAAAAATAAAAGAAACAGTAAGAGAATATAACAAATTTCACTAACTCTTATGAGACCAAAAAGGACACTGCTAACCTCTGAACTGTGCCCTTCCAAAACAGTCACATCGGTGCTAGAAATCTCCTGAGCAGTTACACTTACATCCATTGGAGTAGGACCTGTGGTATTAAGATTTAGTACAAACAAACATGGTCAAGGAAAGTGGTATACACAAAATCCAGCCTCCATACAAATAATTCCATACGAATCTGTTACTCCTATAACCATATTTCTTTTCTTTAGTTAACTAACGATACTGGTTAAAAAATTGTAACATGATGGTAATGGAAAACGGCAGGAATGGAAACGAATTAAAAGAAACATGGGATTTGTTTGGTTGTGCGAAAATGTAACAGGATCAGTTGAAAGTCTTCTTTTCTCCTACGGCAGATTGCTAGTACTTGCAATGTACCAACATCACAGGCAACCAAGGTTCTTAAGGTGTTAAGGCAAGCCGCGGTGACCAACCACCCTCGTACCGCCTAGTGCTAAAGGCAAGTGGTAAGGCGGGCAAGGGAAGCGCCATACTCATAGATAAACTAGAGAAGAAAAGGAAAAATAATCCTATCAGTGGGCCATAACCACAACAATTAATGACCCAACCTGCCTGCTAAAGCCCAACTCAAGTTAACAGCCCATAGAGAACTCCTCTCCCCTCCCACTTCGCTTACCCTATCCTCTCGAGCTCCCTTCTGCGCCGCCGCCTCTCCTCTACGGACACCACCACCCTCCACAAGCAATGATGAGCCAATGAACATGCCTCTCCCAAGCCCCTAATCACTCCCTTCTTCCACTCAAACGGAACCGCCCCCTTCCATATCAACGCCATCACATTTGAGCAGGGGCATATCTGCACCACCGATTGCGCTGGAAGCGGTGGGCAAAACTGCGCCAGCGATGGCGCCGGAGCCCACGAGGATGGGGAATGAGGAAAGTGAGCCACGCCTCCTGCTGGTTCATGACCTTGCTCTTCTTTTCTTCTCTGTGCCCCTCTTCCATCTCTCCTTCCCTCTTTTGGCTAGGCGTGGGGAATACCTTGGATCCAACGAGCGCCTCTTCGCCTAATTTTCGCCTAGGCAATGCCTTACAAACCATGCAAGCAACCAGAGAACTTGGTGGCAGTCGAGAACAAGAAGAACAGGGTAACGACACTAGCGATGGTGGAAACCACAACCAAATCATCGAATGGAGGCGTTCTGGAAGTCATTAATGCCAGGTGCCGCAGCCAAATCATGGAGCAGTATGGCTCCAGCCTCCAACGGTGAGGTAGAGGGGCACACACAAGGCAGCAGATCCCAATCCAGGTGGCGACAAGATGTTGCAGGCCATTGGTAGCAGGATATTTGGCGAGGGGTTGGGTTGTAAAGGGAGGAATGGAGGCATTGTGGTTTTGGAAGAGTGTCAACAAGTCGCATCATTTTCGGATCCAAGACGTTTTGGCCTCTAAATAGGTTTCTACTGGGCTGTTATCAGATCCCACGTGATCAGTTTAGGATCGCCTAAACCAAACAAAAACCAAACATAAACAAATCACTTGTTATCTGATTACAGAGTAATAAAGCGAATGAACCAAACAGCACTTGACTTCCCATGAAATTGAAGCACAACATATATAATCAGTTCCATGCCCAAGTTTTACAACAGATATTAAATAATATGTTGGCAGATATCGAGGAGATTAAGAAACAGGTTACGTTGAGCTTTAATGCAGCTTATAACGTAGTTCTAATTTTGTGAATTTCTCTTACAGCTATTCCTATTCAGATTCGTGCTACGGAAGACTCCAAATTTGTTTATAGCATCACATGTTGACTTATTAAAGACAAACTTGCCCAAAATGTGTAGGACACAAACAGACGCTTACATAAGGAAATGTCCAAATACTCAATACACTCTCCACATCAACAGGAAACTTGTTTATGTTGTAACATAAACAGCCCTGACATATTTAACAAGCATCAAACATTCTCAAGTTAAGATGCAAGCATACTTATTATTTGCTAAAAGTTGTGCAATGGAAAATGGTTTCAGAAGGGTAATGTAACAAACAGGTAGTGATTAATCACCTCCGCCAGCAAGGGAATCCTCCTCATGCTTAACCTTATCAATACGCTCTGTGTGCAGCTTCTCTTTCTCTTTTTCTTTCTCCTTTTCTTTCTCATGCTCCCTGTCTTTTTCAGACTTATCTTTCTCCCTCACCTGTTCTTTTTCTTTGTCATGGCGATCCCTCTCACGTTCTCCTCCAGGACGGCGTTCATGCTCCTCACTGCGTTCTTTCTCTTTTCCCTTATCCTTCTCACGGTCAGTATGAGATCTCTCCCTTTTTCTCTTCTTCACAAGCTGTTGCAACTCTTCAACATCCTTTGTGATAATTTCAAGTGGTTCGAGAAGGGCAAAATCCTTCTCAATTTCTTCATCATTCTGAAACAAGAGCGTGGTATGGTGTCACATCAATTGGCAGTAGTAATAAATATTGAAAGGCAAACAGGTTTACCTCTTCAGTATTTGCTTCCAGTTCTATGTAATGCATGCCTTTCTGAACAATAGTGATAAGAGCACCAGGTGGGACTGCATTTCCATCAATGCCACTCTTATGGATCCCTGCTTCATACCCTAGAGTAAATGCGGCATGAATGAAACCTGGAAGGCAAGAGAAACTATTAGCAGTTAACATCACACTATCTTTCTTAATTTAGCTTGGTCAGATGCTCTCCTGCCTATCCTTGGAACAAATTTGGCAAACTTATTTAGAAGGGGGGTGTAAAAGCTGGTAGGATCATATCGTCAAGAACCACAGGCACTCAAGACCTACCCACTGACTTCACTAACAGATCATCAGATAACATTTTTTGTATTATCAAGGCACTGATCAACTGATCATCATATAACATTTTTGTATTATCGAGGCGCTGAAGGCTGTTGGTAATCAACAGAACAGAGATCATAAAGAAAAAGCCTCTAGAGCTAGGTTCTGACTATCGTCTGTATCTAGCTTCTTCATGTGAGGGCAGTAGCAGCAAAATGGACACAGAGGACAGGATCCAGAACCAAGATTGAATTTTCCCAGAATTACCTGAACAATTCATACCAAAAACTAACAAGGAAATCACCTTTCAAGCACAGTTGACATATTCCCCAACCCTGTCCCTACCATCATGAGACCCTAAAAGGCATCTGATCCTATTATCATTCTTTATTACCATATCCCCATTCTCTTATGCACCACAAGAGTGTGATGCAATTCATGGGAGAGCTCAATGACCCGCAGCATCAAATTGAGGCACCCAAGACTGTCCGGAACTAATTCATCAATGAAACATGAGAACACGTGAATTTCTCGGAACCAATCCGTGAAGGGAGAAAACAGAGATCATAAAGAAAAAGCCTCTAGAGCTAGGTTCTGACTATCGTCTGTATCTAGCTTCTTCATGTGAGGGCAGTAGCAGCAAAATGGACACAGAGGACAGGATCCAGAACCAAGATTGAATTTTCCCAGAATTACCTGAACAATTCATACCAAAAACTAACAAGGAAATCACCTTTCAAGCACAGTTGACATATTCCCCAACCCTGTCCCTACCATCATGAGACCCTAAAAGGCATCTGATCCTATTATCATTCTTTATTACCATATCCCCATTCTCTTATGCACCACAAGAGTGTGATGCAATTCATGGGAGAGCTCAATGACCCGCAGCATCAAATTGAGGCACCCAAGACTGTCCGGAACTAATTCATCAATGAAACATGAGAACACGTGAATTTCTCGGAACCAATCCGTGAAGGGAGAAAACAGATAGATGTAATAGCATTCCTGTTTTTCAAGTTGAGGCACCCAAGACTGTCAAGAACTAATTCATCACCGAAACATGAGAACATGCAAATTTCTCAGAACCCAACCATGGAGGAGGAACTGATAGATGTAATAGTGTTCCTGTTTTTTCAGATGAGGCACCCAAGACTGTCCGGAACTAATAGAACAGTTCCTCCCAACTTACAGGCTACATCTCTAATTTCTGCAATCCGGGAAAGTTTCCCAGAATTACCGATACAATTCATTCCAAATATACTAACAACAAACTCACCTTTTCAATCACAATAAACATATTCCCCAACCATGTCCCTACCATCATGTGACCCTTGGCATCTGATCCTATTACCATTCTTTCCTACCATATCGGCATATCCCCATTCTCCTATGCCCCACAAGAGTATACCGTAATTCAATGTCACACAGCATCAAAAGCCCATAATTCATCAATGAAACATGCAAATTTCTCCTTGCCAATGGAACCAACCAAACCGTGGTGAAAGAAAGGGATAGGTGTAATAACATTCCTATTTTTCTAGTTGAGGCACCAAGACTGTTTGGAACTAGCAGAACAGTTCCTCCCAAGCGTACGGGCTACATCTCTAATTTCTGGCAACATGGGGAAAATGGCATCAAAAACCGAGTTTTTGTTGAAGCTACCACAGCAATCCCTCCCAAGAATTCACAAAATTAAATATTTCCCATACCAATCCGTGTAATCCCCAACCCGCAGTTTACCCTAAACCTTATCCGTTCCCAACAACACCCGCCGTATGGATCCCTGAGCAGCGCCCAAATCCGCCACAAACCAACCGGGGGAAGTAGCGGGCCCGCAGCAGCGAAGGCTGTAAACCCTAAATCCGCGCAAAAATGAGGAAAGTCCTCTCGGTTCAAGCCACTAGGGCGCGCGGGGAGGGAAGGGACGGAAGGGGGCGCACGCACCGGACTCCTGGAGGTAGCGGAAGACGATGAAGTTGAGCTCCGCCGCCGTGAGCGCCCCCATGGCCGGACGGCGCGGGCGCCGGTGAAGCGGAGGAGGAGGAGACGGAAGGAGACGAGAATAGCCGGATCGATGCGATGCAGGTGCCTGCCGGGAGGGGTGTGCGTGTGAAGGCGTCTGTCTTTGGCCGCGTTGGGGACGGACGGCCAGGATTGCGCCGAGGGAATCTGTAACTGACGGCGTCAGTTACCTGTTTGGAAGGCCGAAGCTTTTTGGCCAAAATCAGATAGATATCGGCCCTCGTGTCAGCCCGCAATCTCTAATTCTCTATCCGTCGCTAAGAACATGATTTATGTACGTAGTATTCCTCTATTTTGCTCATAAATAAAACAATTAAAAGGAGAAAAACTTGCCCAACAAGTTCACTTTTCTTTTTTCCTTTATTTCCATGTACTCTCCTTTTTTTCTCAATCTACACTTTCTCCATTTCCTTCTCTCCTTCACCGCCTGATCTTGCTAGCCACGCAATTGTTGCGCAATCCTTCGCCCAGCCCACCAGCCTTGCGACGACGCCGCATTGTCCGGCATCGCGCGCTGCACCTATCTTCGTGGCGGTGGGGCTATGACACAGTTGTCTCGCGTCATTGGCCTACTCTCCGCGGACGCCCTCATAGTTCGCCCGCATGCAGCCATGGAGTGTCGCCACTGCCGACAGCGAGGCCGTCCGCGCAAGTGTGTGGAGAGCCATTGTCGCCGGCTGTGAGCCGGCACGGCACCAGCCGCTGCACGCCCCGTCCGCCTAGGCGCCGACGGCCCTGCCACCACCGCC
Source organism: Urochloa ruziziensis (assembly GCA_015476505.1). NCBI lineage: Eukaryota > Viridiplantae > Streptophyta > Magnoliopsida > Poales > Poaceae > Urochloa > Urochloa ruziziensis. Next base: position 11,473,085 of record CM027125.1, on the reverse strand, counting down.
CGACGCTCGAGTTGTCCATCCCTGTGTAGGGGCTAGAGGAGGACGATGAGGGAAGGAATAAGATACATCGTGTCACTTACATGTAGGCCCGTATGTAAGGAGAATGGAAAGGGAAAATAGAAAAGGATATGATTTTAACACCTTTCCCCATAATATTGAAATTAGAATAGGGGATTCTCCTAAAGCTTTACCTAATAGTAAATCCAAGAATGCCTTTGCCAATTTTCTTGAAACCCTGCAAATCCAAACTCAGCTAAAGAACAGGGCTGGCGACCATAAAAACCGATGCATCAGACTCCTAGCGAAAAAAAAAACGACCGGCCAACAAGTTATAAACAGCGCAGCATGCAGAAAATCTGATGCAACTCCACTTTTACTGTATAGAGCTCTCACCAATTAAGAAAAATTGAACTTGTAACAAACATACTAATTTTCAAATAGTTAACCAGATAGTGGACTATTGTCAAGACAAACCATACGCTGGTTTCATTGGCCTGCCGCTTGCGTAGCCCATGCTTATTTGGTTTGAACTACTTTCAGATACAACCCCTTGTATTCTCTACGTATGTTGGTTTAGTTAAAATAGAAAAATATAATTAAATTTATTAAGATATTTAATTTGTTTTACTAGGTATAAACTAGAAATATAAAGCAATAGTATTTTAATTGTCTATTATATCTCTCCTGATATATGACGTCTCTCGACGCATATAAATTTAATCTCCTCCTCCTCAAATAAATATAATGTTTGGTACGCGAGCAAATTAGCAGTCGCTGTATTTGACCACGTCATGCACGCATCACATATTGATGCAGAGCTATATTCATCATGAGCTCAATTTACAATGAGGTATGAACTCAATTTTAGTGAGCATGTGAATTCATGATTTCATTGTTTTTGAAATATGAACTCTAAGATAATTGCAAACTTTTATAATATAATTTGAATAAACCTCACATCCCTCAGAAGTGTCATGAAATTCCATGGCATCGCCTCCACCTGGCAGATCAATTAGACATGGGAAAACAAGACCTCTGGTGAACATGGATGCAAGTTTGATGATGTAACATGTGCCACTTGGTAAAAAAAGACCTCTACTAAAAAAGTATAAGTTTGATGATGTGATGTGTACCTAAGTAATTCGAGTTAGAATTTGGTGCAAATTTAATGGCTCGCCATGCATTTTACTCTGAAACGTAGTGTATACCTACCTGCACTCGTATTCTCTAATGGTCAGTTGTACACTAGAGCCACCGCCAGAATCAACATAAAGGTCCTCGCCCTCCCGCCTGATGCGGAGGCATATGAGGAGTGGCTAAAAACAAGGGAAGAAAAATGCATAAAAAGAATAACAAGGGAAAAAACAATGAGAAGAATGAGATAGAAAAAAAGTAAGGATAAGAGAAAGATCCTATTAGTGGATGACATTTTCAGAGCATTGTTATATTTTTGTGCGATATGTGCATTTTAGTACAAAAGTTTATTGTTCCATAGCAATGCACGGGTATGATACTAGTTGTTTTATAAGATCGTGTTATGTTTTAAATTTTGTTCATGACTGTCCTTGTGAGTTTACCATCCATCATTTATTATCTTGTAAGACAAAAGGAATGTGAGGAAAAATTGATATTACAAAAACATAATGTCAATTTCATAGGAGGCAAAGAGGTTATACATCTTTATTAATTTGACCTTAACTGCACAAGAAATTCATGTCAAAGAATAATAAGAAAATAACATACTTGTATTGGGATTTAAAAAAATATTTTCTCTTTTAGGCAAAAAAACCCAATATTTTCTTGTAACCGGGATGGGGCTGTTTTCTTTTTCCGAGACTAGCAAAAATGCCCGTGCGTTGCTACGGGCAAAAGATATCATTTATATTATCATGTACTTTTGTTATTATAGAATATCTCATGTGTTTTTTTAAAAACAATGTGTTGTTAAAATATGTAATAATTCTATTATTCGGATGACTAACTTTGTAAGTGCATAACACTAACTTCATCATCCACATAACACTCTCTAGTTTCATCAAATTTTTAATTTTCACTAATAGGTTCTGCGAAAATACTAATAACTCATAGTATTTCCTTTTGAAATTCCTAAAGCTTTTTTTTAATTTCTATCATCCACATAAAACTTGCTAGGTTCATCAAATTTTCAATTTTCACTAATAGGTTGTGTAGAAATTATTTTAACTCGTAGTATTTTCTTTTGAATCTCTTAAAGCTTTTTTAGTTTCTATCATTGCCCTTCAATAGTCTTTATATTTTTATTTGAAAATTTATCAATTTTGACTTGACTTAAATAATTTATTCTATTTAAGTAGTACTCACTACATCTATAACTTTTTTAATTTTAGAAAGTTTCTAAAGACAAAAATAGCCACCACTACATTTTGTGACAAAACACAACCTTATCTCTATTTATTATAATATCTTGTCTAAGTTAGCAAAGATTTAGTTTTATGGATAGCCCATCATGGCAAGCATCACTACTGCATGATTATAGTGTGCATGCACTAATAGGCGTTGATCTCATAGTCAGTCCAATTAGAAGGCAGTGCTTGGTGATGCTTTTGGGCTAGCCCCGCATCAATATGTGAGGCGTGCATGACTAACTGCCAGTAGTGCCGATTTGTTAGCGTTGGTGTTGGTCCCATGGTCAGCCTAGTTAGAAGGCATTGCATGGTGATGCCGGTGTTGACCCCGTATCAATATGGGGTGTGCATGACTGACTATCAATAGTGCCGATTCGCTAGCATGCAAAGTACAAGAATCATATGTGTTAAGGCCTAACACACACCATTATGCAAGACGTGGTAATTAAATGCACGCAGTAGCCTAAACATGATTACTTTATCTTCTCTATTCATATACTAAATCTGTAAATATATAGTTTTGTGATAAAATTAAATTATATTTCTTTAGCAAACGAGTATGCAGGGGAAGTAAATAAAGAGTGTCTCTACATGAATCAAAAGAATGTGGTGGGAAAATTTTCAAAATTTAATGTCTCCCTATCGTATATAATGTAGAGTCCAAACGGTTAGAACTTTGAACCGATGTGGGGGGGGGGGGGGGGGGGGTGTTTGAATGCTCTTATTGTTTTTGTATAATTAGAGCTAAGTATTCCACTGTAGCAGATATACATGCCGGTCCAACTGGCTAGGCCTTCCAACGTTAGAGTACCAAAAAATTTAGCCAGAAGCAATCCTTGCTTCTTTATTAGGTAAAGATAGGTTGATGTGGAGATTTGCTATTTTTTCATGTGGTTTGATTACCTGTTTTTAGTTGATTTTTCAATAACCCATTTGATGCGTGGAATCTGATTGATTTTTTGTTTGTTGTCACTCAAATGTTCTCTAGTACCTGTTACTATTCATCCCGTTGGTCTAAGAATCGACGGACACAATCCCAGATTATACTCTCGATTGTTACGTAGTTGTTCCCTTTGGATAATGGGTTTTGAAGAGATCGTGACACCTTAAAAGAGAGAGTGAATTAGGATTCTATAAAAACCAAGCATTTTGAGCTTATATAAAAATCTATTCCAATTTCTATCTAAATGTGCACTAGGTTTTTATACGTGTTGCTATCTCTGTCGCAAAAAAGTTTGCACCCTAGGTTTCAATCTTAGCAACTATACATGACAATTATAGGAAATGTAAATGTGAAAAGTAGTGTAATAAGTTAATGCAGAATGTAAAGGATAGAGAATGCAAACTTCCGGCATAACAATTTTTATCAAGGTATCGGAAAGCAACGTTTTCCACTAGTTCTCGTTGTTGGAAGGTCTCACAAGACTTATAAGCCCCGAAACTTACAAATCTTGGTACGCTCAAGCACCGCTACAAAGAAGGTATGCAAATCTAACTCTAGGCTAACACCTAAAACAATGCGCTACAAGGCCTCAACTAGCATTAATCAAGCTCTAAACCCAATAGTAATTGCTTAAATCTTCTATTTAGCACTTTGGTGGAATGAGCGCTTCAACTTGAGTAACACAATCACCCTCCAAATGGTCGTGGGTGGGGTTATATATAACCCTAACCTTTCAAACTAGTCGTTGCTCCAACGACCAAGAATTATGTGTAGCACCGACCCATCCGGTGTACACAGTCGCTTTGCACCAGACTATTTCAACAACTAGCCATTGCACCGACCGTTGCCTTTGACCTTAGCACTGACCCATTTGGAGCTAGCCCCTTGAGAGTATCAGATTGTCATGTGCTCACCGATTCATCCTCTGTTAATGCGTCTGTGCTCTTTTTAGCAAGATTTGCTTCGCGTGTCTTCTTCCGACTTCTCTTGTATGATGTCTTGAGCTTATTTAAGGTCTTCTAGTGTCTTGTGCATAGTACAAAATAGCCGGCTATAGCTCCGCTATCTCCCGCTATAGCTGATTTTAGAGAGGTGCCGCTATTTGCTTCTACGTGTAATTTAGCCGCTATTTGACGCTATAGCTCCATTTAGCCCGCTATTAGCTGTTTTTGGAGACCTCCCGCTAAATGGTTTAGCCCGCTATTTTCTACCACTCTTGTGCAAGCCTCATGAATTTGTTTGATGTGTTTAATTACCAATGAGTACCAGACAATTAGCACTGATTTATCCTCTGCTAATGCATCTGTGCACTTTTTATCAACATTTGCTTTGTGTCTTCGCTTGTCTTCTTCTGGCTTCTCTTGTATGATATCTTGGTCTTCTTTAAGGTCTTCTAATGTCTTGTGCAAGTTCTCATGACTGTGTTTGATGTGTTAAATCACCCAATGAGCACCGAACAATTAGCACCGATTTATCCTTTGCATGCTACAACATTGTCCTGTGCTAATGCGTCTGTGCTCTTTTTTAGCAGGATTTGCTTCGCGTGTCTTCTTCTCGTCTTCTCTTCTATGATATCTTGGTCTGCTCAAATGTCTTCTAAAGCCTTGTGCATGTCTTCATGACCTTGTTTGAGTTGTTTGGTCATCCAAGTCCATCACCTTGCAACCATGCGACTATTTTTTTATAGAGTAAATTGCATTCAACATACAACAACTTGTAGCATCGTATAAGTTTGGCCCATCAAGTTGCAAAATATGCGAACAGATGCAAGAACTTGTCAATTGCATGCATATACGGTCATATGTACGCTACGCAGATGTATTTGGTCAAGGGGGCAGGTGACGTGGATAGTTTTACGTCCTTAACACCCTGAATTTATTCATATCTTTTATCTGAGACTTCTCTCCTATATTTCTATTTTGGCATGCCGATAGATAAGTTTCCACCGTCCAATTATTCATTTTCTTCACTACCGCTGGCCAATTCTCCATCTCGTGGACATGAACGGGTCTGCCGCCGGCCAAGCCTAACACCAAGGCCTCTCTCGGTGGCTAGTACTTTCCGCTTTATGCTATCTAATTTCATCACCAAATTTCTTGATTAACTAGTAGGCGAAAAACGAGAAAAGTTTGTCAATGCAACAATAAATTATGTTTGAGTAAATTGTAACCGTTACCTTGAGTTATGTTGCTTCAATTTAGGCCTTCTTCGATCATTCTAATTTAGGCCTTCACTTTAGTTCTAGTCCATTGTTATAATTTAATATATATTATTGAAGTTGTATACATGCAGATTATCTGTTCGCGTAAAAGTAATCGAGTTAAGTATACCGTCTGGTGCTCAATCGCGTATTCATGTCACCGGCCAACTAAACAATATGCATGTTCTCCAAGCATTTTTTTTTACTTAAAAAAGCTGTTGGGATACAAAAACCTACTGGCCCGAAGACTAGCCAACAGCCAATGGACCCAACCACTTAGAAAATGAAAACAGGACACTTCGCTAAACAAGAAACCCTTTTCTTCCTCAAGAGTCGATCCCCTTTTCAGTACAATATCCTTCCTTTTATAAGGCGATCACTTTACAACTTTCTGAGGGTTACCCCTCCAAGTGCTACATTCCCGGAATATTCCTGGGGACTAAAGGTCATTTCCTTTTGCTTTACATCTGCAACTTTACACGTCACTACTTTACACTCCGGGACGCTTTTGTGTAACACAAACAGACATCTCCTGTCACACCCGGTTCTGCAAAACAAAACAGAGTGCACACTGTATGTGTGCCAGGATCACGTACGGCGAACAAAAAGTGAATAATAGAGACAGTATCACGTAAAAGAAAATGAATCAGAGTAATACACAGCTCAATCCTGGAAACGGAGGCTCCAACTCCACAAGCAGACGACCGGGGGTTGAGTACGCCTAGCACTCAGCAACGTCTTCAGTGAACTCCACGGTAGCTTTCTTCTTCTGAGCAACATTGTTTATAGCAAGGGTGAGCACATGTCGTACTCAGCAAGTGTGGGAAAAGTATGAATGCAAGGCTGAATCAAGGAAAGGCTGAGGTTTAAAGCGATAAGCAATTTTAGTTGGTCAAACTTTTATTAGCACCTGATTACTAAGATATAAATATATACCAAACCACATTAATATAAACAGAGCGCCATAAGCACATGGCATAACGAGAGCCACGATTTAAGTCCATCTTCAAGTTTGATTATCATGTGAGGGTTCAGGCCGCTCTTGACCGTGAGCACGGCTGTTATAACAATTTTACACTCTGCAGAGGTTGTACACTTTCACCATAAGTCGCGTAAAAGTCCATAAGAACTTTAAACCCAACCACGTTGTGCCGGCCAAGCACGTATCACACTACCGAGGTGTGACTGCATAGGGACGCTACGAGGCATTTACAAAGATTCCCTAGTAAGGATAGCTCGCTAAGGATTCATGATCAGCGTGATGTATAAACCTCTCCAATGGGCACACCTTAGCAAAAGCTTCCTTCCAAATAGGGGCCGGGTTATACACCAACTACAGTCTCCCCCTCTTGCCTCTTGCGAGTAAAGCTACCACAAACTAGAGTCTCTAATTATTCAGCCAAGATCAGAGCCCATTAGTCTTATGGTTGCACTGTTTTCCCAGGTGGTTCTCCATGTTCCGATTAAATCATATGATCTTGTATTAACCAGAGGTATAACATAAAGTAAAGCATGTTTATCGTTAATGTTCATCAGAACCACCATAACCCAAGTATAGCAACTAGCAGTGCTACCCAACATAAAGATAAACCTAGGTTGACAAGGAATAATCATGAAAGACTAGGCACTCCTTAATAGGACCCATCAAATTAAATGCAAGCATATGCAAAGGTGATTAAATATAGTCATTGGGACAAAAGCACAAGGACACACTTGCCTTAATTCCAGAGAATAGCTGCTCAGAATATTCTTCAACTCTTCAAACTCTCGAACCGAATTCCTTCTACTCGCAGCAATCATCCAAGCAAAGCAAACATTCTAGAGCAAGCAAACAAAGACAACTAAGAAAAGCTTTAAAAGAGCGTACTAAACGATGGGGCTCGTTGCTACAAACGCAAAGACGCTGGAAACGCTGGAACTGCGATTATAAACTATCGAAAGATTTAATTATCAAAACAAGAGCTAGGTGCTTCATTTATTTTAATCAGGAAAAGACGATGTAAGGGATACTTCAGAGAAATAGCCTATGTTAAGATTAATCAAAATTATATTTATGTTAGAAAGACGCTATAAGACCTAGTCATATTTTATTTATACATATTCATGTATATGTTACTTCAATTAAACATTTAACTTTAGAAAAGAAAGACATATGAAACATCTAAACGAATAAGTTTATCAAACGTGTTCCACTAATCATGTTATTATCATAATTAAATTATATATGCATTAATCATATTAACTTTCTCTTATAAAAGCGGTAAAAGCCGTTGTATGCCTAATTTGATTTTAATTAGAAAAGCTAGTTGTAAGTGAGCATTAATCAAGTTAATATTATTTAATAAAGCCGAGATATAGCCTAATTAAATTTTATTCAGAAAAGGTAATTGAATAAACATTATCCAAATTAAATTTCATTATGGAAGCACGTGGTATAAAGCTATATAGATTTTAATTGCAAAACATGCCTATAAGCAATTAATCAAATTAATATTCAAAATTAATTTATAAAAACACAACTATCATGAACAACACCACTAACACGTAATTTAAGTGATTACAAGTCTAGCGAAACAAGAACGGGTCGAAACGGATTTAAAACGTGAGAGTTATACCTAAAACAAGGCTGCAGGGACCTTGACGCAATTAACCGTAGACTTCAGGGGCTAGCTGAGAAGATTTGCAAGACACACCGAATAGTGACTGCGAAAAGATAGAAGGCCAGGGTTAGATCTGCAAAAAGGTGAGGGGCGGGTTAGATTGAAAAGACCTAATATATCTAGGGGGTTTTCTGTAGTTTTTCCAAGACACTAGGAATAGATAAAATATTACGGAATTTCCCAGGGGCCAAATCGCAAAGTCACCTTCTTCTTCCTCCAGACCGTACCTATCTGGCCGGCGGCGCAGCTGGCTGCCCAGGCGAGAGGAGGCGGCGCGGGGATGGCCGGCGGCGGCTGCCGGCGGGCGGCGCGCGTAGAGAGGAGGAGGAAAAAGGGAATGTAGAGTTAGGATCGACGAAACTCGCGCATGAATGGCAAAACGGAAAGGTAACGACGAGATGAACGAGATGGTGTGCTCACCCTCGGTCGAAGATGGATGGTTTCGCCGGAATTGCTCGCCGGAGTTGGGGAGGATGCCGGCTTCGGTGGAGAAACTTCAGGCGAAGCAGACCATGGCATAGAGGACGACGAGAGGAACTCCGTGGTGGTGTCAGATTTCGCCGGAGATGCTCGGTCGCGAAGTAATTGCTCGCCGGAGTTCGCCGAAGACCGAACTTTGACTTCAGATCTACGGAGCTACGAGCGTCAACTCGTGAAAAGGGTTTTAGATCCGAAATCAGCGCGTTGAGACGGTTCTGGCCATATATATATTGTTAGGGGTTCGGAACAGAGTCGGATAGGGTTGACTTTTTATTTTCCGGAATTTCTGAAATTAATTTTCTGCGCGAAAACAATTCCAGATACAGCCAGATATTGTTTTTAAAGCATAAAAAATATCCAAAAATCCCGAAAATTCTAGGAAAAATCCTAGAGATAGATTTGGACACGAGGAGTCCAAATAAAATATTTAGAGCTCGTGAAAAGGATTTAAGAGCTTCTGATAAATAGATTTAGCTCTAAAAAGAGGAGAAATTTCCAGAAAAATCTAGAAAATTCTCAGAAGCACCTAAACGTTTAAGGAACGCGTTTTTGAAACCTTAGCACCCATGGAACACCAAGATGCAACTTGGCATGAATGCAACACACCGAGAACAATTAATTTATATTAAGAAAACAACAATGGTTTTTATTTCCACGCTAAATTCTCTGTAAAATAAATAAACGTTGGACAAATTTTGAAATTGAGAGAAAATCGTTGTTTAATTATTCTTAAAATTCACATCCTGAAATTGGAGAATTTTTGGGTGTGACATCTCCTGTAACGCGAGTGCGAAGTAGATCCCACTCGCGATCGAACAGGTTCATTCCGAAGTCCAGCTTGTTCAAGCGCCTCTTGAGATCATCCCACGGAGTCTTGTATCCTCTTCGTGACTCCCTTTAGTCTTCGACGTCTTGCACCCTCTTCGTGATCCTCTCAACATCATCTCTTTATAATTGCGGTCCCAAAGTCTTGAGGCCACTCCGCGATCCCTCCTGATCTTCGCGCGCCGTGAGTGGTATTTGTTATCACTTAAAGTAAAGAAAAAGAGCATAATTAAGAGGTAACAGATCAAGGACTTGTAGAGGGGGTTGCTTGCGGAACTGTTTTCCCCAACAAAAGCAACGTTTCACCATCTATGCGTATCAAAGAAATGAAAGCTAAGGCATAATTTTTTTTCAAACAAAAGAGGGCATAATTAAGACTTCGATGAGAAGGATAAAGATAGGGGGCTATATACATAAAACCATCCACATCACATGTTCCTAAGGTAAAATACATCTACGTGGCGTATATATGACTGTATATGCACGCGTTTGACAAGTTTGTGTATCTATTCGCAAGTTTTGCAACTTAATTGACCAAATTGATACATCATTACAAGTTGTTGCATGGTGGGTGCAATTTAATCTTTTTATACTAGTAAACATTGTTAGTCCATAGATTAGTGTTGACATACAATCACCAAAATCACTAATGACCTATTACTAGGTTCATTTTCCATACGGGTTTGTAACTGTTTACGCTTAAATATAGCAAAAGAGTAACATGATGCTTAAAAACTTTATAAATACTCAATACGAGAAATGCAAAGCATACAAATAAAGAAATATTCAAACCAAAACATACCATTAGCATGGGAACAATAACACACATAATTTCAAACATATTATTGGAACATAGAATAGTAGTGAAAAATTAAAATGGTCCAAACAACAAAACACTAAAGATGATAAATATGAATAAAGAAATACAAGCAAAGTAAAGGAAATGAATAATACTAAGCTACTGCACCTAAACGGGTTGCTTGTGCCTTAATCATGCCGTACCTAGATGAGAAATTGTATATAGGCTAACATTACATGTCGATGGTGCCAAAATCATTATTTTAGCGCTCAATACCACCTGTGATGGTATAGATTACAGAGTAAAGTGTAATCTAGCAATTAAACTCTAATTTAATTTTTTTGATCTGTCACAATCTTAGACCGCACAACCTATACTGCATGTGTATGTAAAAGGAAATGAACATATATTGATGAAATGAAAATATAAAAATGAGAATAAATCTTATAAACGTGTTACGATAATGCCACTCATAATCTTTCTCATAATACCTCTATACCACTCCACCTATACTACCTATACTACATGTGAAGTTATTAGTAGTATACAATTAATTTTGACCGATCCTTTTCTACAGGTCTTTTTCGAACACGAGTATGGAGCATTGAAGAAGACCTTGTAATCACGTACGTATCTAGTGACAAATGCACCCTACGAAAGGCATGTATATCTGCTGTGAACTTCATATCCTTTTGACCAAAACTTCAACAGAAAAAGCAGACACTAGAAGAGAATGAGGCATCCGCGGACGACATAAACAACGGCCATTTTTGGCCCCGGTGCTAATGGAGTATTAGCACCGGGTCCAACGGCTAGCAGCCGCACGCAGGCGCGCGCGGCGCGCGTTGGTGGGGGGGGGGACCTTTAGCACCGGTTGCATCCAGCAACCGGTGCTAAATCTACCCCTTTAGCACCGGTTGCTGCCTGCAACCGGTGCTAATTCTGGAGCAACATTTAGCACCGGTTCTAGCTAGAAACCGGTGCTAAATAGCCGATGTTAGCACCGGTTGCAGCCAGCAACCGGTGCTGATTATCTACCTATATATTCCCTCCTTCCTCCCCACGCCCGAGCCAGCATGAACACTCCGAGCTGTGTTCATGGTGTGCTCGGGTTGAGGGGAGATTTTGTCAATTTTTTTTCAAAAATTGTGAAGCTTTCCTTCTTTTGAAGCATTCTACGAGGTACACAATTTCATCCTCTCATGTTCTTGTTTAGTTTCTATTGTTATTATACTTTATAAATATGAAATTTGTGAAGAAAAAAAGAGAAGAGAGAGAAAGGGTTATATATGTGTGTTCATAGTGTTTTAAATTTAATGTTAGGTATGTATTGGAGAAATTTTGTTAGAAATCTTTTTTGAGTATGCTTTTTAGTATTTTATTTATAAATGAAATATAATGATTTTTAAAAATGTGTTATGTAATTTTTTATATTAATTGGAGATATGTGAAATTGGTTAGTTTATTTTGACAGAAGTTCGTATGTTGTAATGAGTATTTTTTCAATAACATTTATTGTTTTTTGAGAAATAAAAGCCTTGTGGATATATCGATATGGCTACTGCTGGAGGAAGTGGGACCGGTGATAGTGATCGTGGTTCGTCTCGCGGGAAGGGCAAAACTACAGTACCACCTCATGATAAGTCGAAAAAACCAGGACCTTGGGTGAAAGCACAACTTAAATTTTTGATTAAAACACATGAAGAATGTGTTGCAAGGGGTGAGGAACCTGGTTTTGATCTTCAAGATCTGTTGCGGCGCTACGGTCCAGCTCCACCATCTTCTGCACCAGGAAAAAATATATCAGAGCATCCTACTTTCCCACCGAAGGATGGTTAAAGATATAGGTCATGTTGCATATTGGATGTGGAGAAATTTATGTACGACATCTTGAATAAATTATGAACATTGGTCGTGTTTCATTATGACTTTGAGAAATACAATTTTATTTTCAATTAGATCACTTTGTAATGTATGAATAAATTATGAACCTTGGTCGTGTTGGATATTTCGATAATTTTGAAATGTGTATGAACTAATTAGATCACTTTGCTAAATGTAGATGAATAGGCAATGGATGCACTTGGCGGATCGACGCAGTCAGGAGTGGGTTGATGGCATGCATGCTTTTCTCGATGTGGCGGAGGACAACAAGTCGCCGTCAGGTGACATGTTTTGTCCGTGTGGGCAATGTAAAAATCAGAAATCGTACAAATCAAGAGGGGTTCTTCACTTCCATCTGATGACCCATGGTTTCATGCAAAACTATGCGGTTTGGTCGAAACACGGTGAAAGAGGAGTCATAATGGATGACAATGAAGAAGAGGAGGATGATAACGACATTCAATATGGTGCCTTTGCAGATGTTGCAATGGATTATGCAGATCAGGATGGTGCTGACCAGGAAGATGTTGCTCCACAGAGTGACCCTAATGATGCACTTGGTCAAATGTTATGTGATGCCGAGCAAGGCTGCGACAATGACAAGGAAAGGAAAAAGATAGATCGTATGTTACAGGACCACAGAACTGATTTGTACCCAAATTGCAAAGAGGGGCTGAAAAGGTTGGGTATCACGCTTGATTTTTTGCAGTGGAAGGCATGTAATGGTGTTACTGACAAGGGTTTTGAGGAATTATTGAAACTCGTGAAGAAGATTCTTCCCGAGGGTGACGAATTGCCATCAACAACGTGGGAAGCAAAACGTGTTGTTTGCCCTCTTGGTTTAGAGGTGCAGAAGATACATGCGTGTCCTAATGATTGTATCCTATATCGTGGTGCTGAATACGAAAATTTGGATTGTTGTCCGGTGTGCAAATGCACACGCTACAAGATCAGGCGAGATGACCCTGGTGAGGTTGATGGGGAGACTATTAAGAACAAGATTCCTGCGAAGCTGGTGTGGTATTTTCCTTTAATACCACGTCTGAAGCGTTTGTTTAGGAACAAAGAGCATGCCAAGTTGATGCGATGGCACAAGGAAGAACGTAAAAACGATGGTATGTTGAGGCACCCCGCCGATGGATCCCAGTGGAGAAACATTGACCGAGCATGCCCAACGTTCGATGCTGATGCAAGAAATTTAAGGCTTGGTTTAAGTACTGATGGCATGAATCCATTTGGTGAAATGAGCAGTAGTCATAGCACTTGGCCTGTGACTGTATGTATCAATAACTTACCTCCTTGGCTATGCATGAAGCGGAAGTTCATTATGATGCCGGTGCTTATCCAAGGTCCAAAGCAACCTGGCAACGACATCGATGTTTATCTAAGACCATTGCTTGACGAACTTAAACAACTGTGGAAGGAAGAAGGTGTTACTATGTGGGATGAGTACAAACAGGAAAGTTTTAACCTTAGGGCACTACTTTTCATCAACATCAATGATTGGCCTGCACTAAGTAACCTGTCCGGACAAACAAACAAAGGATATAAAGCATGCACCCATTGCTTAGATGATACTGAAAGCAACGCAATTGATGTGATGCATCTGACGAAGAATCTTTGTGTGAACTTGATCACCTTCCTTGATACTTATGGGAAGCCAAGAGATACACTGGAAGCACGACAGGAACTTAAACGTTTGAATCTACGGAATGATCTACATCCAGAAAACAGAGACAAAGGATGCAAGTACCTGCGTCCCGCTAGCTTCACTCTCAGCAAAAAGGAGAAGGCAAGTATGTTTGAATGCTTGAACAGTATCAAGGTCCCGTCAGGCTATTCCTCCAATATTAAAGGAATAATTAACATAAAAGATAAAAAGTTCTTAAACCTCAAGTCTCACGACTGTCATGTGTTGATGACCCAACTGCTTCCCGTCATACTGAGGGGTGTGCTACCAGTTAATGTGCGGAAAGCAATTGTGAAGCTATGTGCATTCCTTAACGCGATTTCTCAGAAGGTGATCAATCCTGAAGATTTGGATAGGCTACAGAACGACGTGGTCCAATGTCTTGTCAGCTTTGAGATGATATTTCCACCATCATTCTTCAATATTATGACACATCTATTGGTTCACGTCGTCAAAGAGATTCGTATACTGGGCCCGGTATTTCTTCATAACATGTTCCCTTTTGAGAGATACTTTGCTGTTCTGAAGAAGTATGTACGTAGTCGTGCTCGTCCAGAAGGATGCATTGCTAAGGGATACGAAACAGAGGAGGTGATTGAATTCTGTGTTGACTTTATCGAAGACCTCAAGCCGATTGGGTTGCCTGAATCACATCATGAGGGGAGACTTGGTGGAAAGGGCACACTAGGAAGAAAGACGATGGTAATCAGAGACATGCTGACATTTCGTAAAGCACATCTCACAATTCTGCAGCAGTCAACCTTAGTTGCTCCATACATCGAGAAGCACATGAAGATTCTGTATGAAGAAAATCCAGGAAAGACTGCGACATTTATTCAACGTCAACACAATAGTAGTTTCGCAGATTGGTTGCGAGAACATCTGATGGCTGTTGTGGGTATTGATGCGCAACTAGCCTTTCTAGCTAGGGGTCCATCGACCACGATCTTAAAATTTCAAGGCTACGACATAAATGGGTATACATTATATACAAGAGCCCAAGACAAGAAGAGCACCAACCAAAATAGTGGTGTCCGGATCGATGCGACCGACAGCAATGGCAATAAGAACTCATACTATGGTGTCATAGAGGAGACATGGGAACTGGAATATGGACCTTTAAAGATCCCACTGTTTAAGTGTCAATGGGTGAAACTGACTGCAGGAGGAGTTACAACTGATGAGTATGGGATGACTATAGTGGACCTAAACAAGATTGGGTTTCTAGACGAACCGTTCGTCCTAGCCAAAGATGTAACACAAGTTTTTTATATAAAAGACATGGCTAGCAAGCCAAAGAAAGGGACGAGCAAGCAATCGGACCCATCAAAAGACGAGGCAAAGCGTCATATAGTTCTTCCTAGAAAAAGAAAAATCGTAGGAGTTGAGGATAAGACAGATGAAGATTATGATATGCTCGACGGTCGAC
The DNA here is from genome assembly GCA_015476505.1 of Urochloa ruziziensis. NCBI lineage: Eukaryota > Viridiplantae > Streptophyta > Magnoliopsida > Poales > Poaceae > Urochloa > Urochloa ruziziensis. The sequence goes on along the minus strand of CM027125.1, from coordinate 11,457,791 downwards.
CTCCATTCTCGGTGGCTGCTGACCCAACCGTCCTGTTAGCAGCAGAGGAGACACCCTATCTACGTCGCGATCACAATCAAGGGACATTTGTGAGGAGAAAGTTTGTTAGCGTTCAAGTAAACAATGATGCTGTATAAGTTAATTGCACTATGATGAAAACTGTAATATTTTAACTTTTTTTCCTCTTTCATTTCATATATAACAAATATATTAATTTTTTATATATTAATTGTACTATGACGTGGCTAATAATGTTTTAGTTATAATCTAAATAAATAAGACTAACTACAACCTAAATAAATAAGACCAAGTATAACCTAAATATATAAGACTAAGTATAAATTAAATAAATAAGACTAAACATTTAGATGTAATGTTATTTTAACTATTTTTTCTCTTTCATTTCATATATAACAAATATATTAATTTTTTATATATTAATTGCACTATGACATGCTAATAATGTTTTTGTTATAATCTAAATAAATAAGACTAACTACAACATAAATAAATAAGACCAAGTATAAATTAAATAAATAAGAATAAACATTTAGATGTAATATTATTTAGCACCGGGTATTTGCAAAACCCGGTGCTAAATATAAAATTGCGCCAAAAAAGTGGCGCCAAACGGAACTGGGGCACCTTTAGCACCGGGCGGATCTAAGACCCGGTGCTAAAGGTCCCCAATTTCGTTTGGCACCCCGACGGCTGACCTTTAGCACCGGGCCTTGGCTGCGCCCGGTGCTAATCCTAAACCTTTAGCACCGGGTCTTGGCTGCGCCCGGTGCTAAAGGACCTTTAGCACCGGGCCTTGGCTGCGCCCGGTGCTAAAGGTCCGCCCTATATATAGTCAACACTTAGAAAATTTTCGCATCTCGCCGTCTTCGTCTTCTCCACTCCCCACTTCGTCTCCCCGCCGCCGTCGTCCCCAAGCGCCACCGCGCCACCGCCGTCGTCTCCAAGCGCCGCCGTCGTCCCTAAGCGCCGCCGTCGTCCCCAAGCGCCACCGCGCCGCCGCGCCGCCGTCGTCCCCCATCGTCGCCGCGTCTCCCCAACCGCCGCCGTCGTCGCCCCCATCGCCGCCGCATCTCCCCAAGCGCCGCCGCCGTGTCCACCCCCGGCGCCGCCCCTCCACCGTTGCCGGCACCGTCGCCACCCCCGGCGCCGCCCCTCCACCGACGCCCGGCCTCGACCCCGACGACGCCCCCGCTCGCGCCGTCGCCGGACGCGCCGCCGCCCCCGACGGGCCCGGCCGCCGCCCGCGCGCCGTTCAGCCGCCCCGGACGCGCCGCCGCCCTCCATCAGCAGCGGCCGCCGCCGTCCCGCGGCCTCCCGCCGCCCCGCCGTCGCTGGCCGCTCCGCCCCGCGCCGTCGTCCCTGGCCGCCCCGCCCCGCCGTCTTGCCGCTCGGCCGCCCCCACCGTCGCGCCGCCAGCGCGCCGTTGCCACCTAGCTCGACGCCCGTCGCCCTCCATGCGCGTACCGGCCGATGAACGCGAGCTCGTCTCAATCCGCGAGCTCGATCGGCTAAAGCGATCCGCGTCCGCGAGCGGCTGTTCGTCAAAAGCCGGCCAAGTGCGACCCTGCGACTGCCGAGAACCGCCGCCGACCGCCGCGCGAACACGAGCTCGTTTGAAGCCGGCCACACGTAAGCCCTTTCCGACGTGCATGGAGAACCCGACAGCTGCATGTGTATTAATTTTATAGTTAGTGTAAATGATTAGGGTTAACGATAAATTTTACTAGAATTTATTTATTTGACTTAGAATTATTTTCTTTAACGTACAGTGATTATTTATTTGGCGTAGAATATTTATTTAACGTACACTAATTATTTGACGTAGAATACTTATTTAACATACAATAATTATTTATTTTACGTAGAATATTTATTTAACATACAATAATTATTTATTTGACGTAGAATATTTATTTAACATACAATAATTATTTATTTGACGTAGAATATTTCTTTTGCGTACAATACTTATTTATTTGATGTAGAATATTTATTTAACATACAATAATTATTTATTTGACGTAGAATATTTATTTAACATACAATAATTATTTATTTGACGTAAATATATTTCTATAGCGTACAATATTTATAAGTATTTATTTGGCTAGAATATTTTCTTTAACGTTCAATAATTATTTATTTAACGTAGAATATTTATTTTTGAAGATGATCCACGAGGAGGATAATGATGAATTCTTAGCAGCTCAGTTTCATTTGGGTGGAAACACTGATCGGCCACCGAGCATGGAAGAAATAATGCAAGGTATTTCTGGTGGCGATAATTTGGACCAGATGCAACCTAATGTGGGTCAACGTAATAGCGATGAGCCCACGTCTAGTCAGGTGCTAATATTTCTCATAAACATTATATACATTATCTTAACCTAATGTTGTGACTAATTTATACGTCTAATTATTCTAGCCATCTACGGCGACAACTGCCGCTACGAAACGCCCTGGAAAAAGAAGTATCACTAAGAGGCTGAAGGAGGTCAAATTGCACATCACCAAAGTGGAGGATGATGGGGAGCCAACTGAGCCCAAAGAAATTGCCAGAAAATATGTCTCTCAATGTGGTGTTATTGTTCGTGAACGCGTTCCCATTAGCATCAGGAAATGGAGATCTACGGACCCCAATGAACCGTATGTTCTGGCTAATACGGAGAAAGAAATGATATGGACTGATGTGAAAGAAATATTCAGATTTCCTTCAGATCGTGAAGAGAAATTGAAAGATTGGACGCTGAAAAAGATGGCAACTCAATTTCAAAATTATAAGACAAAATTGTGGAAGAAATATCTCAAAACAGAAGAAATTCCGGATTTTGACAATCACCCTACCATAAGACCTCATCATTGGGATGCGTTCGTGGAGTACAAACAGTCCACAGAAGGATCTGAGATATCCACAAGGAACATCGGCAATGCGAAAAAAAAGAAGTACACCTATCGAATGGGTTCAGGCGGTTACAAATGGGACAAGATGGAAGAAGATCTCTATGCTAAAGGCATTCGTCCAGCGACACATGACTGGCCCTTACGATCCAAGCATTGGTATTATGGTCATGGAGACACTCTCAGTCCAATAGACGGATCTTTGATTTTTGGCGAGGACTTGCGAGACCTAGCTCACCGCCTCCTTGAAATCATAAGGAAAACTGAGGCCGGAGAATTCATCCCTGACAGAGAAAGAGATGACTAACCTATGCCTTAGGAAACAAGGTGCATCCTGGAAGAACGCGCGGAGTAGGAACTTCTATTTCTTGGAAGTATGCTTTCAAGGAGGACAGCTCCTCCTACAGGAGCCGTAAGCGGAAGAAGACCAAAACAGAGAACAGGATGAGGGAGCTAGAGGAAATCGTAGCCGCCCAGGGCGCACGGATACAGGATATGGAGGGAGAGATGGAACAGCGAATGAAGCTAGCACTTATTCAGATGACACAATCTAGAGGAACAGAAGATCCTGCTGCTTTGGTTACCCCTCCACAACAACGTAGCTGTCACGCTTCCACAGAGCTTCCGCCAGCTCAATCAGAACCGGCCCGTTACCCTGTGGATGAAATATCTCAGCGCACCGCTTGCGAGCTTCATTCAACATTGAAGAACATATCAGTGGTGGTACGTATAATAACAATGACTTAAAGTTAGTTTACATATGTTGAACATATTATTGTGTTATTAACTTTTCCGAATATATTAGGTTGCATACGGCACGGCTAGACCATTGGAACAAGGACAAACAGTACACTCCAAGGAGATTCCATATGGCTACGCACCAGTCGAGGTGGAACAAGTTGTCTCAGATTACAACGGCTTGCAGCTTGACATCCCCGGAGGTGATGGGGAAACACTTCTTGGACAGTGTTGTCACGGCATCATTCTATGGAGCAAGCGTGACATCATCATACCTGGTGTGGAGGCAACAACCTCGACAGGTCCGCCAGGTCCACCGTCTCCGCATGACGATGATCCTCCGGCAGATGATCCTCCGGCAGATGATCCTCCGGCTGATGATCCTCCGGCAGAAGAAGATTGGTCTCCACCGGCGAGGCCAAAAAGGAATCTGCCCAGAAAGAAAACTGCGCCAACAAGTCCTCCACCACAAACAAAGAGGCCAACTAAGCAAAAGAAAGTGCCGGCAAAGAAGAAATTAGCTTACGAGCTGACGCAAGAGGAACTTGACGAGGTAGTCGCCGCAGAAGTACACGCGCATTTTCACAAGAAGAAAGAGCCTGAGAAAGAGTTCGTGGTTGACCCGGTCAAGGCGGCGAGGTTCTTACAAAATTTGACCAGGGCAGAACAGAAAAAAGCCGAAATATCTGACTACGACCGCTCATTAATAAAATCTTTTCAGAAAAGGAAGAGAGCTGAGCAGGCTGAGCGGTTGGCATCGCCTAAGTCTAAAGTGAAGCCGGCATCGCCTAAGTCTAAAGTGAAGCCGGCATCGCCTAAGTCGAAACGTTCTACTATTCCTCAGCTCGGCGAACAACCTCAGCAAGGATTGACTCAGTTGCCAGATGCGCACGAACTGATGCTCCAACGTCAAATGGAAGAGACAGGTCTCAGTAGAGCGGTCCTCACTGGCCAAGAAACCCCGCCCAAAGCTAAAGTGACTAAGTGGCATTTTGAGCTTGGCAAGTCGTTCGTCCCGCCAGATGATGTGAAAAAGCTACAAACAAAGATGTGTTTATTGCATGGATGGTATATGGTTCAAGCGTCGAAAGGCCGAGACATGTTCGGGTGTCGCGTGAAGGATGAGGATTTTTTCAATGGAGAAGACACGATTTGGTTGGAGTTCAAAGATATCTACGAAATCTACCAACGAGACGCCCTGGACATGTCTTTGATTCAAACCTGGGTTCTGTAAGTGATTTCTTATAACAATTTCTTTATTGTCATTTAAAAAACTCTATGAGTGACGGCGCTACTTTATTGCTTATTATGTAGAATGGAGATTCAAAGATGTCGGAGGGAGCGTATTTTTGACGTTGGTTTCATGGACCCATCAAAGGTAAACCAAGACATGATTTATAAAGATCCAGAGGCGACATATCAGAACTTATTCAAGTATGTGGATAAGCAAAATTTTATGGACTCCATACTATTGCCATACCACTACGGGTGAGTGCTAACACTTATATTATCTCATTTTATTTTCTTAATTTCTTAATTTCTTTAAATTATCTCATTATGCTAAAACACTTATACATATGTATGTAGTTACCACTGGGTGCTCATAGTACTGAATCCTGATAGAGGTGTGGTTAACGTCTTCGATTCGTTGAGGAAACCACAAGAAGAGTATCAGGAAATCATTGACATGTTTACAAGGTCGTATATATAAGTAAATTTCAACAATTCAAATTTTTCTATATACTTACATTATTGACTTATTTTATTTGAACTCAAATTTGAGACTAACAACATGATTATGTAATTGTAGGATGTGGAACGAGATTCGTGAAAAGCACCCCGGTATTGGATATGAAAAGCTCGTATGGAATACTGAATTCCCGGTACGCATGCAATTTGTACATATACGTCTTTGCTAATCAACTTAAAAAATATCTTTAACTTTGTTTTCGCCAACAGTGTCATCAACAGGGGCCGGGCAATAATTTATGCGGATACTACGTTTGCGAGTACATGCATAGCTGGATTAAAAAAATATATACTAACCATGATATTATGGTACACAATATCTATTTACAAGTTTCTAATTCAACTTCACCATTATTATACTTTAATTTTAATTGTTTGCAATTCGTAGATGATGTCCATCTCTAGTAAAAGCCTAGAGTAGCGTAAGATCGACACAGTTGCAGAACAACTCGTTGGATTTATTTGGGACGAGATCATCAATGTGAATGGAGAATTTCATTATGATGATGCATGAGATAATACGGACACCTCAAGTCTTCGTTCCTCCATCGCTGGTCCTAGATCCTCTGCTCGTCCTAGTTCATCATCAGCTCATCCAAGTGCAGGATCGTAATTTATGGATACTAAGTTAGAAAACTTAACTCTTTTAGCACTATGAGATGATGTAACTCTTTTGGCACTAAGATATGTAATATATGCCTTTTTTATGCTTATACGAGCCTTATACAAATACTTGTGCAGTGTATGTGCAGTGTAGTACGACATCCGTATTAGAACAAATACGTAGGCGAAAAACGTTGTCAAAATACGTATACAAACAAATAAATATGAAGGCTGGAAAAAGAGAAAATTATATGGTCCCCCTTTAGCACCGGTTCTCGAAACCAACCGGTGCTAAAGGGGCTCGCGCAGGGGCCATGTGCGCGGCCCCTTTTAGCACCGGTTGGTTTCGAGACCCGGTGCTAAAGGGGGCCTTTAGCACCGAAAGATCCGCACCGGTTGGGAAACCGGTGCTGAAGGGGGTTTCCCAACTGGTGCGGATGCCTCATTCTCTTCTAGTGAGAATTTGTGAACTTTTGGAACTCCACCCTCGAACAAAAACTTTGTCAAAAGGCTGCAAGACCCTGGTGATGCATCATCGAGGAAATGATGATGGTAAACAAAAGTGTGTGTCTATATATATATATATACATATACATATATACATAGCACACATTATAAGCTAGCGTACGTAAAATTTGATATCCATGGCACATAGTATGTTGGAGCAGTTATCTTGGCCGCTACTTTGAGAACTCTAGAGCCCAATAGTTGGCAAAGATGTAGGTTGACTGGAATTCGCCGCCAAAGCCAGAGTCCCTTGCAAGCTTGACGAACTCCTGCTCTGTCCTCTCTTTCCCACCCCGGAAATTGTTAAGCATTATGACATCAAGTCGGAATGGATTCTGAGACACTGGGGTGGCCTCAGGGATCGCTGGCAAGACGATCTCCATGGCAATCACCTTGCCGTGCTCTGGGAGGGCTCGGTGGCAGTTCTTGAGGATCTTGACGCAGTCGTCATCATTCTTTAGGTGAAGCATTGACTGCAAGCACATACATGGATAGGCATATTGGTTACTTGTTCATTTCGGCACTCAATTTCGGTAAGCGCTCTTTGGGTAAACATTGTAAATATTGTGCAACTATAAAATTGACTTAACATTATAACATATGCTAACACTTCTGAAAATGGATTTGAAAAGGACAAATATCAGTGCACATACCTTCAGAAAAATTGCATCTCCATGGGGCACTTCTTCAAACATATTTCCCGGAACGTGCTGTACACCTGCATCGAATATTCATCACTCACAATCTTATGGACAATTTATTTCTACTTTTTAATGTCAACTTTTCCTTTCTCCAAATACATGATGGTCGCCAAGAGTTTTGTCATAGGGGTCCGGAAAACAATTTTCTAGTTTTGACCAACCATTGGTGGTTATTACTTAATGATGAAAAGTACACTACTACATAACTCAACATCATAGCCGTACGTGCCATCACAAAACAGTTTTACGTAAACTGGCTGTGGTGCACTTTCAAAACCGGTTAAGGAGCAAATAGGGGCAACAACCATCAAAACGGGTTGTAATGTTCCTTTTCAAAGCCAGTTGGTGCTAAACCAGCTGTGGTAGTATCACAGCTGGATTTTAATACCACCCAGCTATGATACTTGCACGGACCCAAAAAAAAACTACAAACAAGTTAAATCATGCTTGGGTCCGTTGTTCCACCTTTCTCTCCCCTGTCTGCTCCTCTCTACGACCACTTCCTTCTCCTCCACCCGCTCCTCTCTTCGTCAGCTTCTCTCTCTCCTACTGACGCTCCCTCCCTCTCTCCAGCCCTCACAAGCAAGCTTCCCCTCCCCTCCCCCCTTCACTCGCCCCCCACTCGGGATAGTGAGGAGCAACGATGAGGTGAGAGGCGGTGGTAGCGCACAAGCGAGTGGCCACGATGGCGCTCGGGGAGAGGAGCAGTGGTGAGATGTGGAGCAAGAGCGCTGGAGGTGGGATGGGGGGGGGGGGGGGGCAGGCGGGATCCAGCGGGACGACGGTGTCAGCGCGGCAGAGGTGGGATGCGGAGCAGAGGAAACATATGGTAGCGGCCGGTGGGGAATCTCAGCACCGGCGAGAGCTCGTTTGGCGCTGCAATGGGGGCTGGTGGGGCCACGGGGGAGTAGCTGTGGTGGCCCGGCCGGCACAGAGAAGAGGCGGCCGGCAGGGAGACGGTGTGGCGGCAGGAGCTCATATGGTTGTGCAGTGGGAGCTCCGGGGAGCGGCAGTGGGGTCCGGCCAGTGCTCCCGGCAGGAGCTCTGGTGGCACGTCAGTGGGTGCTCGGTAGGCGCGCTGGCGGTGCAACCGCCTTTTTATGTTTTTTAGTGGGCTTCATAGCCAGTTAGGGTGGACATGGGCAACACAATCGTCACATAATAGCCGCCTTTCAAAATCGCATGTGAAGGGGGTTAGGAATCGACTGTGATGTTGGGTTGTGGAGTAGTGGTATGACACATTGTTAGAAATGTAAGGTCTGTAATAATGCTTGGACAAACCTTGAGCTTGTGTTTTTTACCTTGGTTTTAAAATTTGGCGGGAATCATTTCTAAATTAAAGATAAGAGACCTATGTTCTTCTTCAACATGTTTTTCTCATCAATGATCAACAACATATTATGATAAAACACACTAGGAAAAAGACTGTATTTTAAAGATCATGTCATTCTCATCTTGAACAATATGCATCTGGGTATAACGGCATACAAAATTAATTAATATGAGTCATTGCCACAAAGTACAATTTGCCTAAGGGTCATCGGGCGTTTTAGAGAAATGTAACCAAGCCATTTTATTTATAATGTCCTAATCCAACTACCATGTAGATTAAATTCTATTTGGAACTCTAAAGCTATCTTGGTTCTATATGCTGTAGAGTCATCGCTATGTGTATAAATAAACTATATGTGCCTTGACTAACACCTTGTCATACTAGACTAATTATTTTGAAGGAATCAATGGTATGAGCATCTCGCTAGTCTAAGCATCTTGCATATGACAATTTAAACAATGAGTCAAATCTATGAAACGATGTGTATATTATTTAGGGATGGTTGAAATGTATCAGTCTCTAGAACCTGATTTGCTATGGTCAAAGAAGGCATCCGCACTAGGTGTATCGTTGCAAGTATACTATATAGTTAGACTATCTAGAGTTCTAGTCAAATTAAATGAGAGGTCGATGATTGGTTATCAGCACTTTGAAATGTTATCGTTAAGAACTGTACCCGAGATATAAATGAACATGCATTATTTGGATAGTATTGAAATTAAAGGTCCATATGAACATCCAGGGCCTGCAGAGTTTGACCATACGCGTTCGACGTTTTTGGATGCATCCAAACTTGCAGTTCCGACGGAAAGCTTGGAAGAGTACCTGGTATAGCCGGCGCCTCAGAGAGGGCATGAGGCAGATCGAAATTGATGCCCCTGATATTCGTGTACCGGGAAGTGATCATCTCCAGTGTGGCACCGGTGCCGCCGCCGACGTCCACGAGCACGCCGACGCCGTCGAACCCTTTGAAGCGCTCCAGAAGCTTGCCAATCACCATCACAGTCTGCTGCGCCATGGCCTTGTTGAACACCCTGTTCAGCCTCGCGTTCGTCCCCATGTACGGGAACATGGGCATTCCGTGCGCCCTCTCGAACGCAGATGGCCCGCCGCCGGCCACCGCGGCCCCAAGATGTTGCCTTCGTATGTGGTCATGTTGATTGTGGGGATAAAATCATATAATATTGATGGTAATCTGATGCAGATCGGATTCAGGTACTTACCAGGTGGGCAAGTAGTCCTCGTCGACGGCGAACATTGCCAGCGGCGCCAGCGACCCCTCGCTGCTGTTGCTGGTGAGCCACCGGCACACTGGGGCTGCCATGTACCTCCGAAGAGCCTCGCCGTTCGGACCTGTCTCCGTCGAGCACTTCACGACGTTGTAGGAAGCCAGGAACCGGAGCAGCCGGTCCACCGAGGCTGCAGCTTCGGCCTTGTCCGCGGCTGGGAGCTGCGCTGATAGCTCGTCGGCTGTCATCGCGCGGCCGGTAGCCGTGCTGAGCGCGTCGATGAGGCCGAGCTCGATCGCGGCCTTAACGGCCATGGAGATGTAGGAGGCGGATATGAGCTCTAGTGCGTGCAGGCAAGTGGCCTCGTCGCCGTCGCCGGCAGCACCAGCAGTTGGGTTGCTCATAACGCCTGCAGTCACTCCTGTTTTCCTGTAGTGTGCGAAACATGACTTATATATCCTGGTTATTTGGCAGCAGCTTCATTGGATGTGCCGGAGAGGACCAGGTCTTTCTTGGCCCAGACCTGCTGCAGGCAGGAGCTGTACCATGTGCTGGCCGGCAGCTGTAACACCCTAAATTTCAACATTTACAATATATAAAATTTTCTAGAATTTATTTGAAAGTTTATTTAAGGCTTTAAGAAATTTCTAGAGTTTACTTCAATTTATTTAAGTGCTGAAAATGTTTTTTCAACAATTCAATGAACCTATGAGTTTTTTTTTTGTTGCATCCATGCTGCTGTACTCTTTTGTATTGTTGGAACTCAAACTTGTGGTTTTTTTTTTAGCTCGAACTCAAACTTGTGGTTGAATTCTTTTGTTTCAATCCCTTTCATAGAAATAGAGAAAACCATTTTCCTTTCTTCTTTTCTCAACCTGGCTTTTGGCCTGCTCGTGCTTGCGGCCCAGCTAGCAGCGGCACGCTGCACCTCACGGCCCCGTTGGCCCAGCAAGCCACGGCCCGCTTTGCTCCTGCCGATGTTGAAGGCACCCACGCCGCGTTTGCTTTTGCCTGAGCTGCTGTTGCATAGGGTTCGCCTGTCATCCCTGTCCTCCCACCATCTCCGCACTAGACTCGAGTCCGAGCCCTGGCCGCTCGCGCGCGCCTTGGCCCACATGCATAGGCCGGCCCCAGCCTATTTAAACCCCTCCATCGCCTTCGCCGCGCCCTTGCGAAACCCTAAACCCGAGCCCCACGCTTTCCATCGCCGCCGCCGTCTACAAACCCTAGCCAAGCTCTGCCGCTCTCCGCCTACCGCCTCGTCGTTAAAGATGGGCGTAGGTGCACCACAGAGCGACCCTGGAACTATCCAACGATCCATTTCCTAAGATAAGGAGCACCACGCGATCCGTGGTTGGACCAATAGTTCTAGCGGATCGAACCATTAGACAACCTACCATCTCCACCTGACGAGCAGTTTGCTCTCATCAGGGAGGCCTTCGACGTGATGGCCAGGAGGAGCATGGCCGGTCAACTCGCCGCCTTGCACGATGTCCAGGTCAACTAAGGTAACTCATCACATTTCGATCTACAAGTGGAAATTAACAGAGATCGATCCTCGCAGCTTCACGTGTTGGACATTTTAATTTTCTCAAAAACCGGTTGTGATAGTCGGCCGGCATATCACAACCGGTTTTTCTTACAAACCGGTTGTGATGCTGAAAACCGGTTGTGATGGTGAGTATCACAACCGGTTCTTTACTAACACATTTTTGGAGGGCTAAACGAAATCAAATTTTGTGAACGATCTCGGATGAACTTTTGACCAAAACGAAAGTTGTAGATCTTGAAAAGTTATGAAACATTGTAGTTCATCACTTTTTTATTTGAAGTCATCTTGTCAACCGAATCTAAGTTTGAAATTTTCAAATTTGAAAATTCAAATTTTGTAAACGACCTCGGAGGAACTTTTGACCAAAACGAAAGTTGTAGATCTTGAAAAGTTATGAAACATTGTAGCTCATCACTTTTTTATTTGAAGTCATTTAGAGCCTCAAATAAGCAATTTACACTCGGAAAACATTAATATGAGGGGAATCAAAATGGTATATAGACACAAACACTCTAGTGGTGCAGTGGTAGAGAAGGCTATGCACGAAGCAGAGGTCGCGGGCTCGAATCCCGCCAACCGCGTAGCGTGCGATTTTTCCGCGAAAAATGCGCGGCTTGCGACTTGATGACGTGGGACGGTGGGTAGTGGCTGATGGGGTCCATCCCCCAAATAAATAAAATGTTTTGCTATTTTATTTTGGTTTATTTTGGGTTTAGATGAAAACCGGTTGTGATAAGGGGGACTATCACAGCCGCTTTATCTCATCCGCCTCCCAAAACCGGTTGTGATAGGGGTTACGAACCGGTTGTGATGAGGTTTTGTGTAGTAGTGATTGCATCTCAAAATTCAACTTTTGCTGCAGGGTACCTTCAGAGTACAGGTAGAACTTGACTGTCGGTTCCTGTACCAGGGCGGCCAGACCGAGACATCGCAGCTGTCGATATCTCCGCGCAGGCCAACAACGCGCCGTCGTTGAAGGACCTCCAGTCCTTGCGCCGGCGGCCGGCGGTCCTCATGGCCGGAGCCAGCGGAGGCAGAGGCGGCGGCATCGTGAACCGCAAGAAGGGGTTGGGTCGAACCCCTTGACCCTTTGGTTCGATGGTTTTTGGGCTCTGATCCAAGAGGGGCTCATTAGAGTTGGTTTTATGGGTCAGATCAGTGATCCATTGGTTCGACCCGCTCCAGGCCCATCTTTACTCGTCGTTGACGAGAAGGTGCCCAGGAGCTTCGCAAGGAGGAGACGAAGCCGCCTGTGCCTTCCCCATGCTCGGACTCGCTCTCCATCGACCGCCCGAGCTCACCGGAGTTGCACATCACTGCCTGAGCCGTTTCCTGCTGCCATCGATCATCACTGCCGCTCCAATCTTCGGTGAGAGCATGCTAAACTGACTTGCCATCTCCTAAGATCCATCTAGGTGATGATCTCGTTGAAAACCGTGATGCGCCGCCGTAACCCGCTAGAGTAAATCCAAACCGCCCGATCTCAATTCGACGGTTTGATCTGATCTGACCCAGGGTCAACACTGGTCAACCGCCACCCCCGCCGTGCATTTTGCTAAAGTGCCCCTGTGTTTTCTAGTTTTTGCACATAGATCCACTATAGTTCAAAAGAATTTAGATTTAGGTCCTATTTCTTTAAGTTTAGACCATGTCTTTCATACGTTTCATGACAGCAAGCCCTAGATAGGTTCTTTTGCATGTTAGACCTTCTGTTTATACGTTTCTTTATGTTTAGGTCCTTAGTTTCTTGTAGCTTAGCCCTTAGAAGTTCGCAAATCTTGCTAGCAAGCCTCTGCAACCTTGTTTGAGCTCTATCTTCACCGTTTTAAGCCCGATTTAGGCGACTCTCACGCTCACGCAATCGCTACTCCATGATCAGTAGCCTTTTGATGTTTGTTTAGTCTCGTTATTATTGTTTATGGTTTATTTTTATTCTTATCTGTGTCGTTTGTTGCATATGTGATTGAGTAGACGACCCACTGTTTGAGGACGCTGCGGAGCAAGGCTTCAAGGAGTTTGAATGGCATGAGTTTGCTGAAGTCAAGTGGCCTCGGTCATATTTATCCCTTATGATGAGAATTTACTTTATTAATGTTTCACCCTAGTTGCATTAGAAGCTAATAACTTGATGGGACCCAAACTAAGGATGCCTATTCATTTATATATCCTTTACTCCTTATTCAACCTGGATTAATTAATTTTGTTGTAGCACTGGCTTAGCTTGCTCAACCATTTAGTTAAACCATTAATCTTGACTTTATTATGTTATACCTCTTTAATCAAGATCATATGTTTATCGGAAACATGGAGCGAATATCTGGAACTTATAGTACAACCGTAGTGTTAATGGGCTTTGACCTTGACCTATTAATTAGTAACTCTAGCTTGGGATAGTCTAACCTGCGACCAGGCAAGAGGGGAGGCGTTGATGGTGTATATCCTGACTCTTTTGGGAGGAAGCCTTTCTAAGGTGTGCCCATCAGAGATGGTTATGTGCTGCTTCAACTTAAATCCTTAATTAGCATGCTATCACTTGTTAGGGAAGCTTTGTAACGATCTTGTAGTGGATCCCTGGCTAGATGATGAGAACATGACATGCTTAGATATGACCATTCAAGCATCATCGACGCCGAGGACGGCTTTTCATCAAGAAGGGGAGGATGATGAGGACATGACACTCTTGCATACAATCCTTCGTTGCAAAGATAAGGCCGTGAGCTCGTTCCTATGTATTCTTTTTAGTTATTCTGAGAATAGATATTATTATAATTAGAAACCGTGGAGAGGATGAATAAATACATAAACATTGGCATGGAGGTAAAGAGGGCCAGCAAGGGGCGTGCAAGTCAAGTTGGAGGCCCAAATCAAGTTGACTTCGACTCCATCTCGGAGTCCAGGAACAGTCTTCGGTAAAACGGACGTCCAGGCCACATACGAGCTCGGATTTGGACGTTCTTTATATGGATGGAAAGATAATTTAATAATGTTTCCAATGGCACCGGTCTCACCTCATAATTCCTTCTAAGTCATCGGCAATCGTCGAAACAAGTTGATATCTAGAATCTGTCTTGGTGCTGCGTCGCCGTATTTTGGCCTTTGGGCCGTGTATCGTGTTAGAGCCCATTAGGGGCGCGACCAGGGGTCTATCCACGACCCTAGAGGCTTCATAAACAGCTGCCGCTCGCTCATTAGGGCTTGGGTTTTGCTTAGAGTTTATCTATCGTTGAACAGTTCGCCGTATATCGGTTTGTGAAACCCCACATATGTGTGCTTAATCCAAGGATCTTTGCAATTGAGCTGTGTTCTTCCTTGCCCTTGCTTGTGTTCTTGATCGCTTGCAGGGATAGCCTTCTTGGCGAGGTCAACCGGACTGTGCACGGTTGATAACCAGAGGAGAAGTGGTGCTGCGATTGCGGGGTTCGGGTCGTGTTGATCGGAAGCCGGATCGTTTGTGTCTCTACTCCGCCCAATCAAGAATTATCCTTACCTGACGGAAGATTGGGCACCCTAGTTCCTATCACTAGACACCTCGGTAGTGTCTAATGGGCGTTGCAAACCCATGTCACAAGGGTGACACGAAATGTGGGTAATGGTGTACACACCTTGCAAGGTTAACCAAAACTGTTATAACTGTCGTGCTCGCGGTCATGTGCGGCCTGGACCCTCACATACTAATATTATCGGAATTGATCTAGATCTTTTTATTTATGTTGTTGTTGTTCATATTGTACCTTTACTTTTAAATATGATTAATATGGGTGGCATGAACTTACATTTCTCTTGCTAAATAAAACTTGACCATCAACTAAAATGCCGATTGCTTAAAACCTTTTAGCCTATCCTTGAATGCCATTGCATGCCATTAATTCTCAAACATTTGCTGAGTAACACCCATAAGTGTACTACTACACAAACCCTCATCACAACCGGTTCGCAACCCCTATCACAACTGGTTTTGGGAGGCGGATGAGATAAAACGGCTGTGATAGTCCCCCTATCACAACCGGTTTTCAAAAACCGGCTGTGATGACCCCATCACAATCGGTTTTCATCTAAACCCAAAATAAACCAAAATAAAATAGCAAAACATTTTATTTATTTGGGGGATGGACTCCATCAGCCACTACCCACCGTCCCACTGCGCTACGTTGTCGGCGGGATTCGAACCCGCGACCGCAGCTTCGCGCGTAGCCTCCTCTACCACTGCACCACTAGAGTGTTTGTGTCTATATACCATTTTGATTCCCCTCATATTAATATTTTCTGAGTGTAAATTGCTTATTTGAGGCTCTAAATGACTTCAAATAAAAAAGTGGTGAACTACAGTGTTTCATAACTTTTCAAGATCTACAACTTTCTTTTTGGTCAAAAGTTCATCCGAGGTCGTTTACAAAATTTGAATTTTCAAATTTGAAAAATTCAAACTTAGATTCGGTTGACAAGATGACTTCAAATAAAAAATTGGTGAACTACAATGTTTCATAACTTTTCAAGATCTACAACTTTCGTTTTGGTCAAAAGTTCATCCGAGGTCGTTTACAAAATTTGATTTCGTTTAGCCCTCCAAAAATGTGTTAGTAAAGAACCGGTTGTGATGCTCACCATCACAACCGGTTTTCAAAAACCGGTTGTGATAGTGAGCATCACAACCGGTTTGTAAGAAAAACCGGTTGTGATAGTGAGCATCACAACCGGTTTGTGAGAAAAACTGGTTGTGATATGCCGGCCGACTATCACTCTCACTTTCCCATCTCGTATTCTATTTGTTGAGAAGTTCTCTAGAGATTTTGGGGGAGTACTAGGCTACGCTACTGGCAGTCAGCCTAGAGGTCGTTGGAGTTCCGTTGCGAATAAAAGACTTTTATTTTATTTATCGTTCAGACTTTCGGTTATGTAATGTTATGTAATAATGCTTACTCTCTCTTTTATGCTATGCGCTGCCTTTGTTATTACTTGAGTCAGACATATGTTTGTTACGTTGCTTATGACATACATATGACATACATCTGGTTTCCCTTTGAAAAAGGGTGTGACAGCAGCTTCAATGGAAAAATATCCTTGTTGTAGCTTCGTAGTTTGACGTGTGCCGGAAGACCAGCTGCAGGAGCTGTACAGTGACACGAATATTATATTTTTAAAATCCTCTTATTTTACATGAATTTATAGAAAATTTGCCCCTGAGCATTGGAGAGCCTTGGTAAAGCCAGCATAAGAGTTGGTTAAATATTGGAGCGCATAGGCACAACAAACTTATCATTCCAGAGGTAGAGCGCATAGTGTTATTAACACTAGAACATTGAGCCCGCTTTGCCTTTTGACGTCCGAGAAAGAAATGGGTGTGTTTGTTTGGCGTTTGTTTAGAAACGAAGCAGTCACGCTAGAATTGCCTTTTACTTTTTATGGTACAAAACAACCATTATTAGACAGACACTCATTCGTATCAGCTCATTTGCTTGTGCCGGTCATAAATAAGTCGACACAAATTAGATATTTGTACCACTATATAATAGAGCGGGCACCAATAATACTTTAGCCGACAAAAATAAGCATTATTCACACAGGACAAAAATTGAGCTTGTATAGATAGTCTTAATTCTTGTCGACTCTATTTGGTGCTAGCACGGATAGTCCTCAGAAATTATAACTTCTACATATAACTCGATGGAGTCAAATTGTGTATGAGAATTATGCGTTGAGACGGGGTCTAAAACTTTATAGACGACGTTGAAAAAGAAATGAGTGTCTTTATTTGGCGTTTGTTTGGAAAGGAAGCAGTCACGCTAGAATCGCCTTTGATTTTTTACGGTACAAAACAACAATTATTAGAGAGACACTCATTCCTATCGGCTCATTTGTGCCGGCCATAAATAAGTCGACGCAAATTAGTTTTTTTTACCACTGCATAATATAGCCGGCACGAATAGTACTTTGGCTAACAAAAATAAGTATTATTTGCACAGGCAAAAAATTGAGCCTGTATAGATAGTCTTAATTCTTGTCGACTCTATTTGGAGCTAGCACGGATAGTCCTCGGGATTATTTGGGCCAGTTCACATATAGTCTCGGAAATTATAACTTCTACATATAAACTAGATCGAGTCAAATTTTGTATGAGAATTAAATGTTTAGACGGATCTAAAACTTTATAGTTGATTTTTTTTAATTTGAAGTTTTTAAGATGTCTAAAATGATAACATTAGCATGTCCTTTTTGTTCTTTTACTTTGAATTTCATGTTTTATTTAGAAATTTGTAAATTTTTTATATTGACTTGATCAAAAACAAATTTTATATGAAAGTTGAAGGTTTTGACCTCACCATCAACTCTGTAGTTTAAAGTTTTTAAAATAAAATTAATTTACTATTTATCTCTTTTTTCCGCCCTTGTAATTTGCATTTTAGGTTGTCTTTAAAATTCATAACTTTTGCATTGGCCTCGACGGAGACAAACATTATATACAAATTGTTCGTGCGGATGAGATCTACATTTTTGTAGGTGATAGGTATTTAATTTAAAATTATTTAGATTCTCAAATAATAGATCAATGTTTTAGACAACAATAGTTAAATGGAATAGAATTCCCTCTTTTGTGTAGGGACCACGTCGGCATTAATTAGATAATGCGTCAACTGATGATACTCCCTCCGTCTCAGGATATAAGGCGCGGTCAAACTTGGCACGGTCTTCAATAATAAGATTTGACTCTTAATATCTTTTATAATATAATACTTGTAGCAACAAAATTATAGTCATATGAAAGTACTTTTAAATATGAATACAATTATATTATTGTTGTAAGACAAAGTTTTTATTATACAAGCTTAATTGTAGGTCAAAGTTTTCAAAGTTTAAATTTTGATTTACGTGCGTGCCTTATATCCTGAGACGGAGGGAGTAGTAAGCAGCAGTCAGGCTGTGTAGGCTGGGTACTGCATGTGCACGTATATCGTATGAAAAACACGTTATCGTGAGCATAGCTCAAGCAGCCTCCTGGTCTAAGAAATTCTTTTCTGTATTTTGTTTTGTAAATTTATATTTTTATTAGCGTCGACGATATGGATCCCAGCTGTTAGAATAATCCATTATTTGCGCCGATTTCCACATATTGAACGAATAATCATTCTCAAGCGCCGGTGCTAAAGGTCCTCCCCCACCGACGCGCGCCGCGCGCGCCTGCGCGCGACTGCTAGCCGTTGGACCCGGTGCTAATACTCCATTAGCACCGGGGCCAAAAATGGCCATTGTTTATGTCGTCCGCGGATGCCTCATTCTCTTCTAATGCCTCTTGGTGCCGGTTCGTTCACCGACCCGAATAAGGTTTTCGCACTGGCACAAATCAAACGTTGTGCACTAGTGAACGTTACACAAAAAGGTAAAAAGGAAAAAGCATGTTACATCTCACCCTTATGTCACGTTACATCATCAAGTGTAGAAGTTAGATCAATTATGCTAGATAGTTAGGTCTAAGTACAGGGTATTCTTCCATATTATTCTATCTATATATACTATAAAGAACGAAAGATTTCACGGTCATACAAATCTTAATATTACACATACACCGTCAAATTTTATAATGATCGAACGCTATAGATTAATCTAAAGAGTCCATGTTGATTACATCTCTAATTTAAAACTCTTACACTTTTGAGCCTATACCGTTGGATTTCATGATGATCGAACGATCTAGATTAATATAAAGAGTCCATATTGACTATATCTCCAATTTAGTAAATTTTTTAAAACACGTGCCTGCGGCATGTGCCCTTCTGCTAGTTTTTTTAAAATAAAGTAATATATCCTAGGAGGTAATATGTAACTTAATTGTAACCTAATTTATCCCATCTTCTATTATACTATAAAGAACGAAAGAATTGACGTCAATTCTCACCCAAAGTCTACCCTTGTACCCCTCACAACGGTCCCACATGTAAGGTATTTAGGGCCCACTAGGCGTAAGCGAACTGGTGAAAAAGGGAGGGGAGATGCAGATGCAACCTTTCCACATTGTTTTTATTCCTCGTTGCAATTTTTTATACTATAAAGAACGAAAGAATTGATGTCAATTCTCACCCAAAAGTCTACCCTTATACCCCTCACAACGGTCCCACATGTAAGGTATTTAAGGCCCACTAGGCGTAAGCGAACTGGTGAAAAAGGGAGGGGAGATGCAGATGCAATCCTTTCCACATTGTTTTTATTCCTCGTTGCAATTTTTCTTTTACCGCGAGTTGATGTATACCCGCCGTATACCCACCTAAACTCGATATTCCTTTTTCCTTTTCAATCACGGCAGCCCGTATACCCACCTACACATACATCTCTTTTTTCCTTTTCAAATCGATATCCCTTGATTGAGGCCTTGAGGGGGTCCTGGGCACAAACTCGAACTCGGCACGCGAGGAGTGAATGGGAACTTTACGTGTACCAAGACTTTACACTTGCCCCCGCATCGCTCCCTAGGGGGCGACACGGGCGGAGCCCCCACCCCGCCGCCCAAGCCCCTCCTCCCTCAACTCCGGCGGCCGCCGTCGCCATCGGCATCCGCGCGCGGCGGCGGTGGCCAGCGGCAGCGCCGTTGACGGCCCCCGCGGTCGCCTGCCTCCTCCCTTTTTCTCCTCCCCGCCCTCCTTTCCACTCAGACCCTAACCCTAGCCCGGTTACCGGTCGTCTTGGTCGTTGCCCCTTGTCGGTCGCCGGAGTGCCTCGCCGGAGCCGGTCCTCAGGCTTCTATCTCCCTCCTCTGGCGTCGCTCGGCCGTTGCCCCCCTGTCAAGCCAGCTTCGGGCCGCCCCGAACGAGTGACGGCGGCGGCAGCTCCCTCCCTCCCCGAACGCGCAACGGCGGCGGCGGGTCCCTCGCGGCGGCCCAGGCGCCGCCGGATCTGGCTTCGCCGGCCTCCCCCGACTGCGGTGGTCGGATCCGGGCCCTCGGGGCTCCGCCGCCTCCCCGGCGCCCAGTCCGAGGCCTGAGGGCACCCGCTTCCCTGGTGCCCAGATCCGGGGCCTAGGGGCACCGCTGCCTCCCGACGCCCAGATCCGGGGCCTGGGGGCACCTGCCTCCCCGGCGCCTAGATCCAGGGCTTGGGGGCGCCGCCACCTCCCCGGAGGTCCGTGCTGGGTGCCGGCCCATCCGAGCCCCAGGCCCAGATCCACCCCACCCCCGTGCCTCCCTGGCTTTCTGGGCCAGCGTTGGTGGCCTGCACCATGTTGCAGGAGTGGCCGTCTTCATCTGCGTCGTCTACCTGCTCTCCTTTCGTACTTCATCGCTATGCTTGCCGGAGATACGACTACCTCGACGACTTCGCACTGGCGGATGCTTTGCCGCCTAGTCGCGCTGCTTGTTTATTGTCGCTGACGGATACTTTGTCGTCGTAGTGTGTGCTGGTCATTTTCAACGGATGCTTTGCCGTCGCGATCCTACTGCTACATGCGGATGCTTTGCCGCTTAGTCGTGCTGCTGATTTGTTGTCTTGGACAGATGCTTAGCCGTTGTGCTGCGTGGTGGTCGCCTCTGATGGATGCTTTGACGTCACGACGCTACTACTTCTGGTGGATGCTTGGCCACCTTCATGTCGCTTGGTAGTCTTTGTCTTCAGCCTCGGTGGTGTTGTTTTTCGTGTAGGCTCAGATGTTGCTAAGGTCGTCGCTTTTTGTGCCTGTAGTTACCTATCTTCATCGTTGTCACTATGGTTCGCTCGCTGCCTTTCCCATCGTTTGGTTCACTAGCCTTAGTGGTCTGCGGTGTTGTGTTGGCTTTGGAGGCCTTTGGCGAAAGCCGTGGCCGGTGTTCGCCGGTGCCGACAACGGCTGCGTCTTTGACGTAGTTACCTTGCTGGAGGCGTTGTTGTGGCCACTAAAGCCATTTGGTTTCGCCAGGTGAAGACTTGGACCGCTCACTCGTGGACGGTCGGACGATGGCGGTGTCAACGTCGCTCCCTTCGTGAAGGCATCGTTTTGCAGGACCCTCGGCCTCTCCCCTCTGGCTCAGCGTATCATTTGGTGATGAGCGTGTGTTCATGGTGCCTTTTTTCTCTGTAGGCCTCGGTCGTGTTAGATCTTCCTTAGATGGGCGTCTCGGTCGTGTTAGATCTTCGTTAGGTGGGCCGAGTTCTTCTGGTTTGTTATCTGTGTTGTTTGTTTCTCTCCTTTGTTTGCTGTGTTGTAACTCCGCGCCTTAGGAACACTCCTAAAGTTGCTTCGTTGTAATTCTCTCTTCCGCTTAATGAAAAATGTGCTATGCACATAAAGAAAAGAGAGGCCTTGAGGGGGTCCTCGCCGTCGGGGAACCGCAAGCAGTCATCACCCTGCCGATCTAGAGGGTAGTCGAGGAGCCGAACGGCGGAAGATGCCGGCCTCAGCGCAGTCCGAACGGGCATGGTGTTTTTTGCCATCTTCACGGCGTTGCTGTCCCTCCAATCTACGACGTCGACGCTGTCGCAGCATGCCTCTTGCTTCATGATCATCAACGGCAGGCCGACGGTAGAGACTCAGGTATGAGAACTTGCAGCCCCTGATGCCTGCTTCCTCTCCTCCCCAAAGCGAGCACTTGTTGATCTCTGAATCAAAGTCTACTTTACGTGCTTCCGTATCTTATGCGTTGCAATTTTAGTTTCGTTCAATTTTTTTAGAATGCCAGAGTATAGGAGAGAGCGGGAAAAAAAATCTACAGCGGATTGACTTTCAACTTTATATACAGTAACAAAAGAACGATTGTTTCAGTTAATTAATTCATTCATTTATCTTGGATGATACCTCTCTGTTGGCTAATAATTGGTGATATGGTGCATGATGGTGAATGCTAAATGAAAAGGCATTTTAATTAAGGGCTAAAAAGACGAGACTATTGTATTACACTAATGTGTCCCTTTTGACGAATTGTGTAGGTTAAGATAAATAATGCATATGTGGACTCTTGTTTTGTCTTCTTGTATAATTTGTGTGTATACTTGGCCATGCAGCCCGCGGCCCAATGGCTCGCCCAGAGCACGGACATTTTGGCCCGACCCAAGCACGACCTGGCCCGACCTTCTTCGTGCTCGTGCTGGCCCAGCCCGGTGGCCGTGCCTGTGCTTGGGCCATCACCCCGCTCGTGGGCTGGCACGGCCCGGCACAGAGTTAGCAAGCCGGCCCAGTGGCGGCCCGCCAACTCCAGCGCCAACGGTCGGCCAGCCGCCCAGCCCAGGCCTGCTGAGGGAGTGAGGGGAGCGGGGTATATAAACCGGCCGCCCCTGCTCCCCCAAACTCTAGCCACATTTCCCGTTCTTCCCCCATCCCTTCCCACTCGCTCCCCCCGCCGCCGCCTCACCTGCTCATCTGCTCTGCGCCTCCGCCGCCGCCGCCGCCCTCCACCTTCCCTCCCATCTCCGGTAAGGCCTTGAGGGTGACTGGGTGAGTAGATCTCTGTCTGGTTCTCCTCTCCTCCTCGCGAGTCGCGACCTCGCATCCTCTCATCGAGTGACCGTCTCTGTTTGGTTCCTCGCCGTAGCTGGCCGTCGTCTTTGCCGTCTCGCCGTCTTCCTCTCGTCTCTCTTCGGCTCCAGGCTCCGACTGTGCAGGTATTTCCTATCTCCCAACCCTAACCCTAGATCTAGATCTCCTGACTTGATTTTGATTCTTGACTTGCTGTGATGCTGTCTTGCTTATGTTCGTGTGCAGGTCTCGTTGACTCGGGGCCGCCTGCCGTTGAGGAACGGAGCTGCTGAGGTCGGAGGCGAAGGCGGGCTGCAGGACGAGGTCGTCGTGATGGACGACATGGAGGAGTACACCGTCAACGACGATCTCAGGGCTTGGGGCCTGCCCGACGACGACGATGATGACTTGACTGCTGACGCCGAGGCATTGTTCGGTAGCTCAGTTGCTCCGACCGATGTTGATGCCGGCGCTGGAGGTGGTGGTGCCGGCGTTGCTGCTTCTCCAACACCTTCTTCGACGCCGACCTCCACGCCTACTGCCTCCACTGGCGATTTTGTGGTGTTGAAGCGTCTCAGGTCTGTTGCCTGGAACGACTTCGAGGAGATCTTCGAAACCTTGCCCAATGGCAGGAAGGTACGAGTTTCTGCCAAGTGCCGCCTCTGTAATCATGTTCTTTCTAGCCGATCTTCTTCTGATACTGGCCATTTGCTGCGTCACCAGAAGCAATGTCTTAAGAAAGCTAAGCACGCTGCTTCAGTGCAGTCCCGACTTCAGTTCGGTGGTGATGGTTCAGTCAGTGGCTGGGAGTACAAACCTGATGTTGCTCGTAGAGAGTTGTGCCGTTTGATTTCTAGACTTGATTTACCTCTCGGTTTTGGTTGCGAAGAAGCATTTGAGGAGTACATTCAGCATGCTGTAGACATATGTGCAATTTTCAGGGAATTCGCTTGAAGAAAGCATGGTGATTCTGTATTCCAAAAGGAAATATGGACCACTTGAAGAAATTGGGCGTAGTGAAGTAATTTTAAATTCATTGAACCCATCTTGGATGACAAAAATCAGTGTACAGTCCCATTTTGACGTTCTTCAGCCATTGGTGTAAGCTTCTGTTGTACATGCCGTATGTACATGCCATACCAGTTTGAGGTACTTCAGCCATTGGTGACTTGGTGTAAGCTTTTATGCATGAATCTAAAATTCCTTGTTTACCAGGTTATTTGAAAACATGTTTATGCCGTATGTACTATGTTGTAAATCTAAAAAAAATTCTAGTTTTTTTATAAATATAAAATTTTACATCTTTATTATAAATAGAAAATTGTCTTCTACTAGAATTTATAAATATAAAACTTTTTTACTATATTTTAAACACGTGCTTGTGGCACATGCTTCTCTACTATTAAAAAAAGGAGAATTAGAAATTTTGGGCCGGTTTTGATTAATATATCTATCTTCTATATATCTATACTATAAAAGACGAAATAATTTTGATAGTCAATCCTCAAAAGATACATATTGGTCTGACAGGTGGACCCACGGGTCATGTACGTGAGGCGTCAGGATCCCATGCTACACGTTAGCCCCTACGACTCTTTCTCACGCTATATTGGTCATGTACGTGAGCATTCAAGACTCCTTCTCACGCTACACATTAGCCATTAGGACTCTTTCTCATGCTATATTTTTTTTTCTTAAAACACAGTCACGTGCCTTTGTGCTAGTTCAATTGTAACTTAATTTATTTTTTCCGAGAGTGGAAGAATAGCAACTCTTATCCCATGAGCAAGTGGGACTGCAAATCCATCCAGTTGTAAGCCTATCCTAGTGGGGCCACCGATACCTACAGTCTAGACATGAATCTCGTTCTCGTGGCCTGGTGTCAATAACTGCAGAGAACGCGACGAGCAGGAGAGTCTTTCTCGTATTGCTGGACCACTGCAGCTTCTGCTTGGAAGTTGGACATCGCATGGGTGGACCGGACCGCCCGAGGCACTAGGCGTGTTTCATGTCTCTCCATCCCGTGGAAGAGAATCATCAACCAGTCACAAGTGAAGGAGCTGTCGAGCCCAAGTCAGCTATGTTTGTCTATTATTCCTGTCAACATTTTCTATTAATTTTCTTTGGACGATGGGTTTCTTACAAGTAATTTTCTAGAACGATCCGTAGTGATCTGTTAATAAAAAAATGTGATGATCGTTATTGCAGCAAGGACTGCCCCTACAGAGAATAGTAACTTGCCGCCCCTGCAATAGTGATCTCCTGTTCCCGTTCAATAGCGCGTTCATATATAACGCGCTGAATGAGCAGCTTATAAATGCAGACGATACATTTTGCAAAGAAAATCCGTATTCGTCCACAGACAGTTCTAGCTAGGCTAGGCTTTACTGTCAACGACGGGTTTCTTCCAAGTAATTTTCTAGAACCGCCTATAATGATCTGCTAATAAAAAATGTACGAGAGCCCAGTTGTGGCTCTTGGATATGGGTGTGGCAGTTGGGTTCCCTTGCTTCTGGAGTGGCCCAGTTATTGCAGCAAGGACTGCCCCTACAGAGAATAGTAACTTGCCGCCCCTGCAATAGTGATCTCCTGTTCCCTTGCTTCTGGAGTGTGAATTTCATGAGATGGCAGACGAGAGCCCAGTTGTGGCTCTTGGATATGGGTGTGTTTTGGGTCGTGAGTAATCCTCTCGTACAACCTCTTGCATCTAAGAAAGAGGTGCATGAATTTACCGTGGCTACGACGATTTTGGTCGGCTGCGTCCTTACCATTCTCTGTGACCAGCTGTGTGTCTACATGAACATCAAGAATATCGTAGAACTGTAGGAGGCACTTGAACAGAAGTTCTCGGCCTCAGATGCTGGGCGCGAGCTGTACTTGACGGAGCAGTACCACGACTTCAGGATGGTTGACAACCGTTCCTTCGTGGACTGGGCTAATGAGTTTCAAATCATTGTGATGGACCTCAAACAGCTTAGACACGTGTTCCCTTATAAGTTCATAGTAGGTGGCATTATTGCCAAGTTGCCTTCGTCGTGGAGGAACTTTGCCATGACTCTGAAACATAAAAGACAGATAATCTGTGTTGGAAATTTGTTCGCTGGTCTTGATGTTGAAGAGAAGGTTCGGGCAAAGGATGTTACACCAAGAGCACCTGAAGGGCAGTCCAGTGCCAACATGATGCAACATGCTGCGAAGAAGTTCCAAAAAGGGGAAAAAGGAAGGATTAGACTACTCAATTCAAGATGAAGAAGATGAATATGGATGAGGTGATCTGCTTCGTTTGTGACTTTGTAGAGAGAACGGGCACTTTGCTAAGAAGTGCAAGAACAACAAGGGCAAGAAGCATCAGCAAGGGTAGAAATCTGCCAACACTATTGGTGGTCCTAGCAGATTTGGTTACATACAGGAGCCAATATTTTTGTACTGATATATCTATGTTTTCATCTTACCTGGCCGCACGAGGTTCAACCATCATGATGGGAAACGACTCGCATGCTTCTGTTGTTGGTGTTGGTTCAGTCGTTCAGAAGTTTACTTCAGGAAAGATCGTGCAACTAAAAAACATGCAACATGCCCCCTCAATAAAGAAGAACCTCATTAGTGGATCCCTCTTGTGTCGAGATGGATTCAAGCTAGTATTTGAGTCAAATAAAGTAGTCATTTTAAGATATGGCCAATTCATTTGCAAAGGGTATGATAGCGGAGTCTTGTTCTATTTTTCCGTTTCCAATTTCTATAATAAACCGGTTAACTATATTTGTGATTGAAATAATTCTGTGGCTAATATATGGCATTCTCGTTTGTGTCACATTAATTTTGGTTGTATGTCACAATTATTTATGAGTTTAATTCCTAGTTGTCCAACTATCAAAGGTTCTAAATGTCAAGCATGTGTACAAGCAAAACAACCTCGTAAGCCACACAAGGCTGTAGACAAGAGGCATATGCATTATTAGAACTCATACATTCTGATTTATGTGAGATGAATGGTGTGTTGACTAAATGAGGGAAAATATACTTTATGACTTTAATTGATGATGCAACTAGGTATTCTTATGCATTTCTTCTAAAAAGAAAAGATGATGTGCTAGAATGTTTCAAGACTTATAAAGCTGAGGTGGAGAATCAATTGGAAAAGAAAATAAAACATAGTAGGTCTGATCGTGGCGGGGAGTATTTTTTCAATGAGTTTGTTCTTTTCTGTTCAGAGAATGGAATTATTCATGAACGAACACCTCTATATTCACCACAATCTAATGGGGTTGCCAAAAGAAAGAACCGAATGTTAATGGACTTGATAAATGCCATGTTAGGAACATCCGTTATGACAAAAGCATGGTGGGGGAGGTTGTTTTGATTGCATGTCACGTTCTGAATAGAGTTCCAAATAAGAATGGTGAAGTGACTCTGTATGAAGAATGGAAAGGAAGGAATCAATCTCTCCATTACTTGCATACGTGGGGTTGTTTGGCCATGGTTAGCATACCAACCAATAAGAAATACAAGCTCAAACCTAAAACAGTTGATTGTATCCTTCTAGGATGTGCACACCATAGCACAATGTATAAGTTCTTAGTGAGAAAACCAGACGTGTCTAATATTTTAGTTGGTTCACTTATGGAGTCACGGGATGTCACTTTCTTTGAAAATATATTCCCCATGAAAGAAGATTATTCTTTGCCTAGTTCATCTAATGAATTTATTCCTGAATCCACACTCACACCCAAGCCAATTGGAACCCCACAAATCAATGAAGAGGATGAAAGTGATCTAGCTCATAGAAGGAGTAAGAGATGGAGGATTGCAAAATCCTTTGGTGATGACTTCACTGTGTATCATGTGGATGATACTCCCACAACCATTGCAGAGGCATATGCATCACTAGATGCAGAATACTGAAAGAATGTAGTCCATAATGAGATGGACTCCATCATTGCTAATCGGACATGGGAAGTAATAGTTCTACCATAGGGATGAAAGCCAGTTGCCTACAAGTGGGTATTCAAAGAAGAAGTCCAGGCCTGATGGCACTATTGAAAAGTACAAGGTAAAGCTTGTGGCTAAATGATACACACAGAAAGAAGGCAAGTATTTCTTTGATACCTACTCACCTATTGCAAGATTAACTACAATGCGACTATATTATCCTTGGGTGCTTCCCATGGTCTTCTTGTCCACCAGATCGATATGAAGACCACTTTCCTTAAGGGAGAGTTAGAGAAAGAAATTTATATGAACCATCCTGATGGATTTATAGCACCGGGACAAGAGGACAAGGTGTGTAAGTTACTCAAATTCTTGTATGGCTTAAAGCAGGCACCCAAGCAGTGGCATGAGAAGTTTGACCAAACTTTAATAATTGCTGGATTTGTGGTAAATGAAGCTCGACACTTGTGTGTATTACCGCTATTCACACTAGGTGGAGGAATTGTCTCATGGAGATCTTATAAGGAGACAATACTAACAAAATTTACCATGGAGCTAGAGCTCACAGCTCTGGACACGGGTGTTACTGAAGCTGAGTGGCTGAGAGAGCTTTTGATGGATTTATCTGTGGTTGGAAAACCAATCGTTGCTATTCTCATGAATTGTGATAATCAAATTGTTATCACGAAGGTCAAGAGTAGTAAGGCTAATATGAAATCCAACAAGCATATAAAGCACATGCTGAAGTCTTTCAAGAAATTGAGAGGCTCTGGAGCAATAGTTGGGGACTACATCCAAACAGCTATAAACCTGACAGATCCCTTTACGAAGGGGCTATCATGTACTATGATTGATAATGCATCGAAAGAGGTGGGATTGAGACCCATGTCACTTAACCTCAGTGGTAGCCCAACCTATGTGATTGGAGATCCCGTGAATTAGGACCTAGGAAGAGCGAGCTTTTGGTTGACGCGAGAGTACAATCTACCTTTAACCCACTCCGTTGGAGATGCAATAATCTCATTTCTGTAAGGAAGGCTGACTTTGTCTTAATGTGTTCTAAGGCTTTCATAGTGAGATACTGTCCTACATAATACTCTTGCAAAAACACACCTATGTGAGCCTGTGGGGTAGGCATTTGGCAGCCTAGTACCATTCACGATGGAAGTGAAACTTATTCACACCAAATTGTAAATTCATGGCCTAGTCCCCTGTGCAATTGTGACAGACTCTATCTTGTCGTTAAAGGTGGATGATCAACCTTATTAATTCTCCACTGAAAAGCTGGTATATCAACGATATTTTGGTATAGAGAGAATGAAGCATGTCTTTGCGATATGGTGGTGGATTGTTAGAAGATTTGGGCTAGGCCCAAATAATAATTCTATGAAATTCCAAAGGTTCACTCATACATGCATGGTATGGTGCGAAACTTAAGTACCACATTGCTACTTAGAAGGTGTGAGGCCAACTTAAATAGTTGAGTTGTCTCCACCAAGTTGTAACAGTTGAGAGGAGAAAAAAGAAGAAACACATGCACGCTCGCTCGTCGGGCCAGGCCGGGCGTGGCATGGTGTGGCGATGGGTGGGGGCACACAACACTATTTACATGCATGAAGAAATTGCGTTGACTTATTTAGTAAGCAATATTCTCGTATTAATGCTGATTGCCCTCAACCTTAATCGACAGGTCAATCACGTTAATGGTGTGATTATGCAGAATTGTTACTAACCATACTATGACGTGCGTGTATATATGGGGTGAGGCGTCACCCTCTATTAACCCTCTATTAGAGGTGAAAGTGGTGAGGATAATTTCCACATTTGATCCATTCTGAATCCGAATTTTGCGGATATAGTGAGGCATTTTTTTTATCCGTGCGGATATACATAATACGAATCCGATTATGCACGGATGCGGAGTAGGATATTGTTTAAATGAAATCCAATGAATGTGGATTATCCAAAACTTATAATAGGATATCCGACTAATCTAATAAGCCCACCATGTCACCACAATACAAATTGTGCCCGGCCCAAATAATAAGACACCCATATAACTTTTTAGTCCGCAAGACACGGCATCGTTGACTATATATATTGCATGCGTGTTCATAGGCAAACCCAAAAAAGCTGCAAGTAAGCATGTATTATCCGGCTATATTAATTCGTATCCGCTCAGGCTCCGCACTAGTTCCGACATCCGAAACAATCTGCATCTATAACTGCATCCGTCAGAGATCTGTTTCGCTCCATATCCAACGAAAAAATATGGACGAGGATGTGAAAAGAGTATTATCCGCTCCGATCCGATCTGCTTTCATCCCTACCCTTTATACACATAACACTACTCCCTCCTCTACCTCTGTGTTGCGCCGCCGTTTTCCTCCCCATCCTGTCGCCAACGTGTCATCGGCGCGGGGAGAGGTCTCCGAAGTCTACGTCCCCTCTGTGTCAATGCACGGGGTAAGGGTCGTATCAGGTTTTTGCGAAGCGCCATCGCGACTGCTCGCTGGATGTCTGTTTCCCTGTATGATCTGGCTCACTAGTCTCTATCGATGGTATGCTTCGTCTACTTTGTACTATCAAACTACCACTTGCGCGGATAACCCCATTGTAATAGTGTCTCTACGCTCCTTACAGATCGTTTGTTTATTTGTTGCATGTCTAGTGCTAGCAAGTTCGATTCACATCGTAGCACTAGAACATCTGCCTTATGTTTCATTGCAATATGTATTTGAGATAGGTCTGATATTGTTAAAGCATTTGCCTATGATACAAATTATTGTCTTATGTGTTGTTCTAAGAATTAATTTATTCATCACTAAATTGCTATTATTTCCAAGAGTTTCTTCCGAGTAATTTTCTAGAACCGTCTACAATATGATCATCTGTTAACAAAAATGTAATGAACATTATTGAAGCAAGGGACCCAACTGCCCCTATAGAGGATAGTAACTTGTCCTCCCAACGCGCTTAATGGACCAGCTTATAAATGCAGACGAGCAGCATGGTTATCAACAGACCACGAACCAACGCACAGCAGACGTACGCCACAAATTGGAAGCATCACCATATCGCAACAATGAGCTCCAGTGTGACCAAGTCCTTGCCTTTCCTCGTCGCCCCGTCGGAGGCGACGCCGGCCGGGGAAATCTCCCTGACCTCCATGGACAGCGCTCTGGCATCCCTTCCCATGGCAGCACTCTTCGTCTTCGAACACCCCATCGATCAGCCGGCCGAGACCATAAGGCGAGCTCTCTCCCGAGCTCTTGTTCCCTACTACCCAATCGCCGGCCGCCTGATTACAGTTGGGGGCCATGGCCTGAAGATTGCGTGCACGGGCGAGGGCGTGGCGTTCGTGGCAGCGTCGGCCAGGTGCACCCTGCGCGACGCCCGGCTCTCCGACCCGGCTCCAGCAATCCCCGTCGAGGACCTCACCGTCACATACGCCGGGCAGTACAACAACAAGGACCCGCCGCTGCTGCTCATGCAGGTGACCGAGTTCTCCTGCGGCGGCTTCGCCGTCGGCGTGACGTGGAACCACGTCATCACCGACGGCGTCGGGATGGCGGAGTTCTTGCAGGCCGTCGGCAAGCTCGCCCGTGGCCTCCCGTCAGAGTCCGTCGCGCCGTTGAGGGTCGACCACGCTCTCCTGGAGCTCCCGCCGCCGATCGTCGCCATGACGAAGTCGATGGTGAGCAAAAAGCCCAACGACTTCACCACGTCCTACATCGCTGTCCCCATGAGCTTCATCAACAGCATCAAAGACGAGTTCCGTCACAGCGAACGCAGGGCGGCGTCGTGCACGGCGTTCGACGTGTTCGTCGCCGCCATATGGAGGTGCCGCGCTCGCGCGACGGTGGCCGGCGCCGCCGCCGGCCAGGACACCCCCACGGCGCTCGCCTTCACGGCGAACGTGAGGAAGCAGGCCGGCGCCAGGGACGGGTACTACGGCAACGTCTTCGCCTTTGGCCTCGCCGTGGCGACGCTGGGCGACGTCGCGCTCGGCGACATCCTCGACGTCGTGAGGCTAATCAGGGACGCCAAGGCACGTGTTGCGTCCACCTTCGCAGACGGAGCCGCGTACGTCGCCGACGAGATGGCCGGCCGGCTCCAGGGCCTGGACGTGTACAACATGCTGTACGTGACCAGCTGGTGGAATCTCGGCTTCGACGACGTCGACTTGGGTGGCGGCACGGCGGCGCGGGTGTTGGGGAACATGGAGCGCAAGGTGGTGCCGGCGTGCATCCTGTGCGGGAGGAAGGACAGGGCCGACGGCGCCGCCGCCATGGCGTTCTGCGTCAAGCACGAGCACGCGGAGGCCTTCCACGCTGAGCTGCGAAGGCTCCAGTGACACATCCATATGAGAATGTGCGTCTACAACGTGTTGGTCCTTGCATTCGTGGTGCATGATTGTTGGTTAGCTACTGCCCTACTGGGACCAATGGTGCCAGTTGTATTGGCTGTGCGTGTTTTTTTTTTCCTGTCTGTGGGTATGTGCGTGTTGTGTTGTTAGCTAGCATATATGTGTTTCTGCGTCACCTGGCTTGTTATTGATCCGACAAGCAACTGAGCCTCTTTGGACCAATTATTTCCTGTGTGGCTGTGTCTTCTTGTGTTACTCCAAGCGGCAGGAGAAAGAAAGTAGATTTAAAAACTGTCCAGCTCAGCAACAGCAACCGAGCTTCTCTCTGCTGGATGCTACTCCAGAGGCTTGCTGCCGTCGATCTCCTCTGATCTCTGTTTGCTGCGACAGTAATTGGCTTCGGCAAGAGTTTGTTTTTGAAGATCGATCCGGTACGGTTAAAGTGATGCAGAGATCAGAAGAGGGCCTTGAGAGGTTTGATTGGTTCTATTTACAACAAATTCTTGGACGCTCCTATACAAACACCTCTATTTGTCCCTTAGTAATGGAAACATCATATTATATTCCATGTTTTGTGAGAATAACAACGGACATTTCCAAAAGCACAGTTTGTAGGTTTGAGAACTACTCCCTCTGTCCGGTAAAGAGAGTCATTTTTGGTGTGCGTGCTATAAGTTTGACTCGATTTGTAGAAAATACGTCCAACATTTATATCTCTAAATAAATCTATACTATAAAGAGTGTCACAATTGAAACGGTTTCTCACCCAAAAAAATTACCCTCCTAAACCTCACAGAGGACCCACAATTCAGAGCCAAACGGTGGTCCCGGACGACCAAGGGGGAGGGGGTAGACGCGTTTGGTCGTCATCCCCCGTTGAAATCTGGGCAACGCCGGCTCCCGCACCTGATTTTTTCTCACCAAGCGATTTTTTACCAGCGCTTACCCGCCGGACCCACCCTTTCCCACAGAGCTTTCCCTCACTCGCCCGTCTCCTCCCGTCAATCACGCATGCACGCTTCCAATTCTCCCTCCCCTTTCCTTCCTTGTCTACCGCGCCCCTCCTGCAATTCCTCCCCGTGCTTCTCTTCGAGCCCACCCCGTTCGTGCTTGATCCATCCATCCCTCCCTCCCTCCCTGTCGAGGAGGCTGACTGAGCGAGACCTAGCCGCGGTCCTCCTCTCCTTCTCTCCTTCTGTCGATGGCAGGCAGCACGGGGCGGCGGCGCCCAGCGGGGCTGCGAGGATCCGGGCGCGTCGGCGGCGGGGCCATGGTGTGGCCGCAGATCCACGTACGGCAGCGCAGGCCATGCCCCCCATCAGGCCCGATCGACAGCGACACCCCAATCTCGGCAGCCGGGGAGAGGAAGGCGGCGATAAGAGCGGGACCCCAACGGATCCCGTGCAGCCGTGCTTCAGGTGAATCGTCGTCCCCTTCCTTTCCAATCCCCGGCGACCACACCATCCCTCTCCATAAGCATGGGTACGGGCTTGTCCTGCCTCTCTACCGAGCAGATCTGGGGTGGCGACGCCCTCTCCCCACTGGCTGAGCTCCTTCCCTTCTCTGGCTGACGACGAGGAGGAGGCGGAGGATGACGACAATGACTAGGAGGCAGAGGAGAGGCAGTCGACGGTGCAGGGCCAATGGTGGCTCCATGGTTTCCCGGACTCACGGGGCCGGGGTTGGGTCGGGAGGTGGCGCCGCCACCAGCCAACTTCGGGATGGTGGACGCCTCCCCTCACCTTCTCAGCTCTCCGCCTACCTCGGCAGCGCCGTCGCCGCAGCAGATGGAGTCGGCCACCCGTGTCTCCTCCTCTCACCGCGCCATGGGAGAGATCCGCCGCCGCCACCACCAGCCCCGTCCCACGAATTTTATGGGCCCTTGGGCTAGTAAGACACCAAGGACCCGACAATTTAATATTTTAATAGAACAATTACAGTATATAATAGTATTAATAAGAGATAACTTGTAGCATACATGGTATATATTTAATTCTTATCGAAAAAGTAACAATGCATCAAAGAAGATAAAAAGGGGCAAAATAACTATGATGGTTATCTCAAATAAATGTATAGTGGTTTAGTGCTTTTTAAAAAGGTGTTTTTGGGCATTTCTTGATGCAAAATCTTCAAGAACACTTTCAAGATCATTTGTATCTAAAATATACATACATGGTAGATCATGCAAGGTATACTGTATTATACATACTTGGTAGATTCATGGGCTCTCAGCCTGATGGGCCCCTGGCCATCGCACCGGCTGACCCCCCCTCTAAGACGGGCCTGGCCACCACAGATGGTCATGGCCACCGCCGTCAGCTACTTCGATCTGCAATCTGCAGGTACTTTGATCTTCGATGCAATCTGCAGATCCTTCGATCTGCAATCTATTAGTTTTTCCTCATTATGTGATTTCAGGTTTACAGGCTAGATCCCGTCAGATGTGTTTGGTCATAGGGTACTACAGATTCTTAAAAATATTCCTTTAGCTTTCTACAAAGTTCTTAATCATGGGATTCGGGTGAATAAATTAGTGTCTTTGAATTATTTTGCCATTATTGAAAATTAAATTAATGGCCACTACTGAGCTCTAGCTTTTTGCGGCTTACAGTAATATGATGTCCTTTCATCCTCGGGATGACATCAGGTTATTTGAAAATCGACACTACTGAATTACACCTTCAGTCAAAATTGTTTGAAGCTTCCGTATGTATATTATGCAGGTTTGAGAGTTCAACTTTATATGCTAGAAGGAAGTTTCATTACTGTGATTGCCCCTTCAGTCAAAATTGTTTGAAGCTTCCATATGTATATTATGCAGGATTTCATTTTACCATATGCATTCACATAGGCATCGGTGCAGTTTTATTTTTGCATTATTCAACACTATAAAATTTAATTGGATCTCTACATATCTTTTAATTATTAGATAACTTCATTTTTTCCAAGTTAATTATGCATTTTTCCAGATTAGGAATAAACAACTGATTGTCTTTGAGATTATTTTCTACTCTTTGACTCGATTACTGGAGACTGAGATGATCCCTGTGAGCTTCAGAGTGTTTTTTCTTTAATTTACATTTTCCTGTCAGACGCAATTACTCTTATGTACATCTGCCTCTTTGGTTTGTTATGTGAATTGTCTTCTTTCTTGTTTGTTCTGTCAGGAATGAGTGAAGGCATGGGGCCGTATATTTGGGATTTCTATTTAGCTGTTTGATTTCGACTGATCACCAATTTCCCCATTGATTGCAGACTAAAGTCGATTTTGAGTCACCACTGGGATTCTACTGGTATGAACAATGATGATAGTTGTGCTTCTGTCAGTGACACTATTTCACATTCAGGCCAGCAGGAACAAGCTTTTGAGGTGAGCAGCCGCACTGTACTTATGAGATTACGATCGTTTACAATTTGAGCAAGATAAGAAAGTATTTTTGCAAGAATGTGTTTCAAATGTTAATTACTTTATAATATATTTTTTAGTGTTTTCTCCTAAAATGTATATTTATATGAAATGTTTTTTCTTAAATCAATCAAAATGGTAGTATTGTCGATCCAATCGTAGGTGAGGACCATCCCCAACACCAGGTCTGTGGACAATGTGGTTTCTCAATAAATCGTTATAAGCTCCTCTTGTGGTTTGCTATAATATGGATAGGAGTGGTCAGTCTCATCTTTCCTTTTATACTGCTATTTTTTTTTCTCTACATCATATTCCTTTTTTTCCTATATGAAATTATGACTCATAAAAAGTACTAAAACTGGAAGCACAAGAGTTTTGAAATTAAGATTGCTAAAAGAACCATATAATGCTAAAGTAATTGTAAGTAAAGTACGAGTTATGGCTGTTGATTTCCATCTCATAGGATTCTACTATTTTTTGAGAAATTCAATATGCTAAATGTAATTATTGAGTTATTTCTCAAGCAGCTTGCACTGCTCTAGATGTAGTTTCAGTAGTGCAATTCTATTATATCTTTCTCTTTCTCACTGTTGCTCTGTCTCCTTTTCCGCTAACATTCCTTTCTTATATTTTGCAGATGGTCACTGATTTCATTGCTGTCCAGTTTTGCTTGCTGCAACCTGCAAGTGAACAACCTTGGGCATTGAAAAAATGGCTGGGACAACATGTAGACAACCCATCTTTCTAGATATAGTGTAGTTCTTGAACACCTTATACAATGATTTTTTGTTATCTTCAGCCTAACCACCTCATTCAACTGCTCTTTTCTAACTGTTGATATGTATTCTAATGTTGTCATCAATGGGGAGCTGACCATTTAGTGGTGGCAAGTAGTGGCCGCATGTTTGCCTGTTCTCCATTTAAGGATGAACATTTTGACAAACGAGCTGGTACATTTCTTGATAGGCCACTGCTGTTGATGTTTCAGTTTTCAAAATGAGTCACTAATGATTGTTTTAACCAATTAACCATATTTGTTTTAACCCAGCAAGTGGTATGTCGTCTCCTCCCATCTGGTATATACAGGTATTATATGCCCATTTGTTTTAACCCAATTAACCATATTAAAACTTGTGCTCTTGAAGACCAGAGGATTGAGCTATCCAGTAGAATTCATAACCATTCATATCGTATTTAACTTTTTTTTTCCCAATACCATTGTTAACCTTAATTTTTTCCCCTCATCTTAGATTGAGCTGGGCACTAAAGTGTGTCTTGAGGGCGTAAGGGAGAAATCCAATGGTGAACGATGACCATGTGGCAAAGCAGGATATCTTAATATTGCGAATAAAAAATGTGGAAACAATTTGATAGTCCATGCTAACTACTTTGAAAACAGTTAGTTTCTAATTACATATAGTTTGTTTCTAGGTTGGAAAAAGAAAAGAAAAAAGAGTCAATTACTCTGATTAGCATCAGCATGTGGTACAATTGTTGTAAAGAAATCCATCTATATATATGAACACCAAGTATGATGTATCTATCCGTGACAGATATCTTTGTTTCAGAAATGTGCTAGAATTTGTATCGATCCATTTTTTGCTGGAGGTTCAATTTATTTTATGAATGAATATATAATTTTTAATTTGTGATGCTATTGAATAGTCTTTAATGTATGATTCTATATTGTTGGTTAAATATAGTTTTTTAATACACGTACCTGTGGCACGTGCCACCCTACTAGTTTGTTAAAAAACTAGACTAAAAGATCTTTCCAATGATACTAATTATGTACCATAGATATTAATATTTTTTATATAGAATTAATCAAAGTCATTTCTCAGGAAGAGAGAAAGACAATCTTTTAAGGACAGAGGGAGTGCTTGGCAGTAGTGCAACATGGATGGAATGTGACCACCGGTCAACCTGACAAGCCTAGATTGTTGCTGCCAAATTCAAGAATCATAGAAGAGTCTTCTTTTTTTAGACATAATCTTAGAAGGGTATCAAGAGCATGGCATGCACTCTTCCAGCCATAAACCCAATATTGAAAATGTCAAGTTAATCCTCTCATTCCTTGAATCGCTTGAAAGAATGCAGAGACCTATCTTTGGCTGGTGGAACTTCAGAGAACTTATGATGGAAATATTAGTCTCTCTTCTGAAACAGCAAAAGATTTACTGGAAACTGTGTGGTACCATTAAATGGGTGAAGTTTGGGGATGAAGGCACCAGGTTGATGCTACAATTAGGCATATGAAGGGATGCATATACACTACTGGAAACAAAATTCCCCTAAGTGTGCAATAACCAACAGGAAAATGCAAATAACCGATAGGGAAATAGAAATATAATTTCCTGTCGGTTAACCGATAGGGAATAACCGCTAGGGACAAAGCGATAGGGAAATGGGTTTCATAATTTTTCTGTCGGTACAACACCATCAGGAAAATTTTGTTCGATAGGTTTGAATTAAGTTTCCCTATCGTATTGTAGCCTACTGGGAAATCTGTTCCATCAATTTTCCCAGTTGGTGTAGTACAGTCAAAGAAAAGTTTCATTTTTCTGTAGTTCTCTCAGTGACAGGGTTATTGTGCTAACCGAAAGGGTTGCCAGTTACCCACCTCAAAATAAGTTAATGAAGTGATTCTTAAAAAACCCAAACTTTGTGGATTAATTTGGTAAAAAATGGTAGCAACAATGGTTGGCGTCGGGTTGAAAAAGAATGGAGAGAGAGAAAAGAGGGTTTTGTACTACAGCATATCACACCCAGTTTTATACAAAAACCAGTTGCAATAGTACACATGACAACCGGTTTTTTAGTAAAATCGGTTGTGATGTGCCAGCCAACTATCACAGTCGGGTTTTCTAAAAAAACCGGTTGTGATGGGGGCATCACAGCCGGTTGCAACGGCTAGTTGCCCCACCGGTCAAAAAACCGGTTGTGATGCCCTGTCACTGCAGGTTGGGTCAAAACCGGTTGTGATAGCCTATTTGTGAAAGTGGTCTGTGTAGCAGTGAATTCATCAACATATCATTTGTTTGACCAAAACAGGAAGCCATCAGGGGAATCATCAGCAAGCTGCAATATTATCAAGTTGAATTTGGTACAGAATGCCGGACCACATTGTTTATCAACAATTCGTAATCAAATTTCATATAAAGTCCACATCCATATCATTACATGTCAAAGTGGTGGAATCAGTATGTACAGGTTAGCAAAAGAGGCAGCCCACCAATGCCAGAAACTTCTATAACAGTATGAGCTAGAGATAAGTTCGTGGAGTCATACTACCAAACTGCATGCATATATAGTAGGCACAACACTGCAGAAGATGAACTGTGAGCTGCCATTGTATTTTCAAAATGATCAAGCTGCACCATCTCGGTTGCTGGTATATATGAATGCTATCAATGTTTGTGACATCGAGGTCCATTCTTAAAAAAAAAAAAAAAACAGGAAGGGGGTAGACCCCTACTGGATACATTAATACTTTGAAAAGAGTTCTGTTTTTTTAAAAGAAAATCAAGAATGTAGAAAGTAACATAGAAAATGAGAAAAATGACAATGTCGATTCTAGCCGCAAGGAAATAGCTTGTAGTCCACCCTCAAGTGCTAGTTCGCGCCCCTCTTCGCTCCCCGCTTCCAGTCATGGATCCTGCGCTCCTAGACCCCTCTCGTGGTCTGAACTTCGAAGCAAAGGTACGATCTCGTCTTGGCCTGGCTGTGACCCCCTCGCCGCCTCATGACCAAGATAGTTTTTGGCTCCTCGCCGCGTTCAGTCGATCTCGTCTTCGTCTTTCCGAGAGTTCGGTTGGTCTCATTCTCAAGTCTGTTCTGGGAGGTTCTACTCTTTCTTTTGAGGTTGTCGAGGTTGAGGAGCCCATTTTCAAGTTTAGTGTCTCTTCAAAAGTTGTTGGCCTTCTGGTTTACAATTTGCGCTCTTTTGCCTGCGTCCATCTAAAAGTCTTCTTCCACCTTTGGAATGTGAATGGCCTCACTGCAGCCAAATCCTTGGTCCTCTCTGACAGAGGTCCACAATTCCAATGGAGGGTTGTTGAAAATAAGAAGCATCCTTCTTCCTACGCCGAGGCAGCTAAAACGATTGTTAGACCTCCATTGACTGGAGCTAACCGCATCCCTCTGAACAATCAAAAGCATCCTTCCTCTTTCGTGTCCAAGGCTTCTGCTCATCGCCCTTCAGTTTTTTCCAGGCTCAATTTTGAGTCTGTGGATGATTCTCGCTTGGTTGGCAATTCCCTGAGTTTTTCATGCACAGCGAGGAACACGACCCCTGCGAAGAACACGGGTGTTCAAATTTCAAATGGTGCATCTTAAACCTTCAACTTGGGCCCCGGTCTGAAACCGAGTGGGGTAACTTTATTTGGGCCCCACGTACTTACCGCTTACCCATATGAACGGGTTCCAGCCAGCCTATCTAGCGCAATGCCCGCACTGTTAGGAGATCAGGTAGATGGTGTACGGGAACGGGAGAGACCGTTTCCCCGAAGGACTATGGCCCCGACTTGGCCCCCGAGGGAGAGTTGTCACAGCTTCCGAAGCATTGGATTGCAAGCCGATGGACCGAGACCGGAAGACACAGGCAAGCATTGTTACAGTTTGGGTCTGTGCTGTGGGTTGCGTCTCGAGATGGCGGCCACCATCTCGCAGCCCGAGTGGGTCCAGTTGTATAAGCTCTCAAGAGTCTAAAATCTATACGTATAGCCGTGTCCTCGGTTTAGACATTATCCACTTTCCTTGTTACCTCTCACATTTTGGGATCTTCTACCTTCCCCCTTTCTAGCCAGATTTGAGAGTGATTAAGGTTCACAGCTACGGATGGGAGAAGGAAAGTTTGCTTCCTTTTCTTCCAGGATCTGGTCGTAGTT
Organism: Urochloa ruziziensis; assembly: GCA_015476505.1. NCBI lineage: Eukaryota > Viridiplantae > Streptophyta > Magnoliopsida > Poales > Poaceae > Urochloa > Urochloa ruziziensis. The sequence continues at coordinate 11,417,460 of CM027125.1, read as the reverse complement.
GGTGAGGTGCGAGGGTAGGGAGCTCTCGCATCGACTTAGACGGGTGTGAAGATTGAGACGGGAGTCCGGTGTGCCAGAATAGCCCGATGTGGTGAGGTTTGGGATGGATGGATATGGAGATACTTATTTTGTACTTGTTGCTGCATAGGAAACCACAACTTATCCTTGATATATTTTTATCCCTTTAGACAATAGTCCACTTAAAGCTTGCATATAGGGTTGGTGACGTGAACCTATCCCATTCCTTGGGGATAGCCTTTGAGTACGCAGGATCTGATGATGAGCACGAGTTCAACTACGATGGATGGTATGACTGAGGCTTCGTCTTGACGAGCAAGTTTGCATGTGGAGGTGTTGACGCCATTTTTTGACTCGTCTCAAATCGACGTCAAGGAAGGAAAGGAAGAGAAGATTCTGGATCAGCATCGGATGCTGGGGGGCAAGGATCAAAATCGGAGCAAGCAAGCTAGAGGATGTCCGATTCAGATAGTTACTCTACGGGCTTAATTGGGCCAAGTTGGGTTGCTTTATGTATCTTTTAAGTAATAGTTTTAGCTTGTGTTTTTTATAGAGTTTGTTTCTTTTGTATCAAGTTTAGCCGTGTCGTACGCAACTAGGAATTTGTAATTCCAGGGTATAAATATAAACCCTGAGGGTCATGGAAAAAGTTAATACACATTTGTAATGTACTTCTTGCAATTTACTTTCAATTCGGCGACTTCGCCAAAACTTTTCCTTTTTGGGTTCTCTTGCAAGTTGAGGCGATTTTGATCCCCAAGGCTTGTGCGTGGATTCAAGTTCTCCTGGGCAAGTTGAGGCGATTTCGATCGCCGAAGGCTTGCTCATGAGTTCTACCCCTGCTGAGTAACATCTAATCTTTAGCATCCAGGCGCATCGCTGTTGCTTTGTTTAGATTTATTAGACAGTTATCGATATCAGCTAGATCTACAAGTTTCTTGTTATTTTTAGCTTTTATCACCCCTTATCCAGCTTAGAACTCGATCTAATCGGCTCTGTCAAAGGCTTTATCACCGATTTCATCTCATAGTTGTTTAACCTGTTCTAAGTGTTGTCACCCTAAGCTCTATTAGATCGCTTTTACAGTTGTCTTTTATTGCTTAGTCTGCAATCGGCTCATTGCTTGTCGGTGATATGATCTCCGGCAGTCTTCCACGGGGTAGCCCACGGAAGTGATTTGTATGTAGGGAAGATCGCAAAGATTGGAAGCAAGATGGTTAGGATGGACAGACACAAGGGTTTAGACAGGTTCGGGCCGTCAACTCGACGTAATACCCTACGTCCTGTTTTGGGGTGTTGTATTGCGTGGATTGTATGTTGCTGTGAGTTTCGATCTCTTTGGAGGGGGTCCCTGCCCGCCTTATATATCGGGGGGCAACGTTACAAGTCGGTTTGTAGCCCATCCTATCTCTGAGGATCCTTTCCTTCTTTACAAAAACTCCTATTCTAACTAGAACTTCTCTTTCCAGATCCTTCCTTCGTGCGCCGACTTGTCCCGCACGTCATCAGGTCCAGAACGGTGGGTCGGGCCACCCCCCTTTTGGTGGGCTGCCAGGCTTGCTCGTGAGGTACCCGGGTACTATACCCCCCACAGTAGCCCCCGAGCACTTCTTGGCCGATCGTTGGCTGTAATTGATCTGTCTTTTCTTGCATGATCTGAGTGTTCCCAAGTTGTCTAAGACCTGATCCGAGTGGTTTCGAAGAAGATCCGAGTGGTTTCGAGGAAGATCCGAGTGCATGCTCAAACGTTCCTGAAAACGATTCTTCAATTGTAGCCGTAGTGAGGGGAAGAAGAGCTCTTTTTTCACGAAGCGACAGCGAAGTGAATACACTTAGCCCCCGAGCCTTGGGCAATTTTAGTGAAATTGGCCAAGGGTCTTCAACTTTTCTCTGAAAAAATATTGATCCTTAATGGTGTGCACCTCCTGGTGCACCCATTGGGTGTAGCCCCCGAGCCTTGAGTAGAATAGAATATTCTGGTCGAGGGTCAAAAATAAAATATTGTAAAGCTCTTTTTGAACTTAATCCATCAATGGTGTGCACCTTCAGGTGCACCCATTGGGTGTAGCCCCCGAGTCTTGATTCGACTCGGCACGATCGTATCAAGACTCTGAAAGCTGTGGATCCTGACTGAATTTTTCAGCCCCCATGCCTCTGGGCATGGATTTTGGATAATTTTCTCCTTTTAGGGCATTTTTATTTCCCCTTCTTAAGGATTTTGTTCTCAAGTTCTTTGAACTCGGCGTGACTCCCGAGTCGTGGCCCACGACCCAGCTTGACCATATGGTAAATCACCTTCTCACAAGATTTATACTTGTCAGCACTTGACCCAGACTTCTAAGCGAATTTAGCGATAGTATCGCATGCTTTACGTAAAAATCAATTGCAAGGTTGCAATATTAATTGCAAAAATAAGCCTGGCCGTCGACTAATTTTAGCCTCACGACCGAGTGGTTCTGCCCCTGAACACTAGCTCAGGAACCCACATAATTGTTAACTAACAGAACCGAAAGGTCGAGCCATATTTCAGCCTATTTAGGCCCATTAATCCTGTTAGGCCCATTGTTTCCTAGGGAAACTAACGGTTGCCTCATGAAGTCAGAATATCGCGAGATATCGTGACTCCAAATCGCATCTTTGAATTTAAAGTGACACGACGTGCTAGCGTCGGTTAAGTTCCCGAGACAAACATCGCGCCGCGCGCGGGAGGAACGGTTCATTCCATTATAATCCATCCCCGCCGCAATCTTCTTTGTTTCCTCGCCTTGAGGTAATAAATCGATTTGTTGCCGTTTGTTTGTTCAATTCCACCCATTGGGTGTAATCTCAATGAAAAACTGAACCCAACATTGATATGCAGGGTTGAGCTGCTGAAGAAGCACTCGGAGGAGCCGAGTGGTGGTAATTGCCAATGTTCTGTCCAAGGACGTTGTCGATGAGACTGACGAAGCTGGCCCTTCTGGTGGTGGCGATCCTGCAAGCTAAAATTGGTAGATAATCTGTAGTATTTGACAATAGCAATACTCTTGAACAATGTTTAATTCTTTTTTTGTATATAAGTTTTTTATGGAAGTGCTACTCCCTTCCTTTCTGCGCTGGCCTTAATTTCTGAGTGGTTCACCTGTTACGGAGTAGATTAGCCTCGTTGGTCTTAGTCTCATGCCGCCGAGTTTTGTCGTGCGTGTAGAGCTTTGACTTGGCGAGTACTTTCCCCCACGATTTAAAGTTTGTTCCACTCGTACTTTATGTGCGTGACGCGAAAGGGGAAATTCGAGTAGTATATATAATGTAGATGGAAGATGGAATCAACTTTGTTGATAACTCATATGAGATTTATAAATCTGCCGAGTCGAAACTGAGGATGATTATCCACAAAAAACCACTCGGCGAAGATTATTAGAAAACATCTTAAAGAAATAAGAGATTAATACTTAACTTAATCAAGGGTAGAAACGCCGTAGATTTCCTGTCGTACTTGTCGATGTCCGATAGCTTGAAGCTCCTAGGCCAGGTCACGCTTCTCAAGCGCTCGGTGAACGACTGGAATCCGCCGATCCGACCCCTGGGGCGGGAACCACTCAGATCCGAGCCCTCTGTCGTTCTTGGGGGAGTGCGCTCCCTCCTGCGATCCCGACCCCTGGGTGGGGAACGGGTCCTCCGAAAGGTCCGAGTCCTAGGAGGAGATCGGTCCCGTCGGTAGGTTCTGCTGCGCGGTGGAGTCTGCTCCCTCTACGGGGTCGGCTGCCTTCGTGAGGGAGCCGTTCGTCTTCGCGACGCAGCCGGTCGTCGAGGCGGAGTACGACCGCCGTCATTGCCGCGCCTTGGGCTACCGGAGGGATCAGAGTAATCAGTATACTCTGACTCCGTCGAGTAGCCGCTCCTGTTGGAGTTACGACGGGGATTCCCATGCTCCCGATCGTATTCTTCGCGACGTCGGATCTCTTCGCGGTGACGCTCCTCAGTGCTGCTGCGGATGACGTCCCTTGCGTCTCGGTCTCTGTTGATCGTGGTGCGAAGATCTTCATCACGGTCTGATCCACCGCTGGTCCGGTGTCGCGACGGCCCGGGCTCAGAAGCGGCCGTACGTGATCTGCCCTGCATCTGGTGGACCTGGACGGAGGCGGCCTGCACGAAAGCCCTTACCTTTTCCAGGCCTGGAGTGCTGGGTGGTAGCCGACTGATTTCCTCGTCGATGGTGACAAGGTTCTGGACTGGCGTCTCGTAGACGTCGAATCCGTTGTACTCGAACATGCCGTCGCGCATCAGGTTCCGACTGCTTCTCCTGTCGCGTCGATCTCGATGACGACGATGATCCTCCGAGGGTGGTTCTCGAAGTTGAGCGATGCCAGATCCTGATGCGTTGGCCCCGTGCGGTCGAGCGGCTCTGCGAGTCGCCCGATTAGCGTTGCGTCCTCAGCGCTGGTCCCTGGCTTCAGTCGTCTCTTCGGCCGGGGTGACCTCGTCCTCTGACACAGGGTTAGGTGGCATCGCTGGTGCCACCATGTAGCAGTATGACCCGGCTCCTTCTTGCGCGAGGTAATCTTCCTCGGACTCGGAGAGGTCGATTGTGGGCGTGTAACGCTCCAAGCTACTCGGACTTAATCCTCCGGGTGATCCTAGCAGTTCCGGCTCCGTAGAGGAGTCGGACGCGGTGTAACCCTCTTGCAGGTCGTCCAGGATTGAGCGTCCCCGTGGGTTTGACTCGTAGAAGTCGCTCTCAGAGGGGGAATCATCCGCCTGGACGATGTCCTTCATCTTCTGCTTCTGGGTAAGCGCGCAGAAGCCGGGGGTCTGGATGGTGATGACCTCAGGGCTCGGGACGCGCGTCGGCTCAGCGTTTACGCTCTGAGATGACTCGGCGACGCGACTCGCAGGAGCCGGATCGGAACCGAGTGGTTGTTGATTTGCTCCCGACTGGTTGGGCCTCGCGTTTTGCGAAGGACTCAGCGGGGTAGAGACGGCGCGATCAGATGCGATCGGACCGGATTGGGCCGTGATGGCCGAAGTTGGCGCCAGAGAAGGAACCTCCGTGGCGGTTGCAGTTTCTGCCGCTTGGGTATCCAAGACGGCAGCGGTGATGTTCCCGAACTGGATCTCGAATCCGTCGATGTTCGGGAGGTTGCAGCTGTCCAAGATCTTGACGCGATCCATCAGGCTCACCAGATTGATCTCGGCGATATCCCCTACCTGGCGCGCCACTGTCGGTGATATGATCTCCGGCAGTCTTCCACGGGGTAGCCCACGGAAGTGATTTGTATGTAGGGAAGATCGCAAAGATCGGAAGCAAGATGGTTAGGATGGACAGACACAAGGGTTTAGACAGGTTCGGGCCGTCAACTCGACGTAATACCCTACGTCCTGTTTTGGGGTGTTGTATTGCGTGGATTGTATGTTGCTGTGAGTTTCGATCTCTTTGGAGGGGGTCCCTGCCCGCCTTATATATCGGGGGGCAGGGTTACAAGTCGGTTTGTAGCCGATCCTATCTCTGAGGATCCTTTCCTTCTTTACAAAAACTCCTATTCTAACTAGAACTTCTCCTTCCAGATCCTTCCTTCGTGCGCCGACTTGTCCCGCACGTCATCAGGTCCAGAACGGTGGGTCGGGCCGCCCCCCTTTTGGTGGGCTGCCAGGCTTGCTCGTGAGGTACCCGGGTACTATACCCCCCACATTGCTGTTTGAATATCGGAATCGACTTTCTCAGCTGTTTCTTTGCATATCACAATCGGTCCTTTCAAATCTGATTTCACTGACGAAAGAATTGGCTTTCTAGCTGTCTCTTAACATCCGATTTTCTCCTTGTCAATCAATAGGTCTGATTGACTGGCACGCCCCGGTTTTCAAGGTTACACCTGCTTCGTGTGTTAGCGCATTTGTCTCCGCCTGATTTTTGCATCAACACACTTTTGGCACGCCTAGTAGGACACGAAGAAAGGATCTCACGATGCCTCCAAAGAAAGCTGATGGCCAAGGTGACAAGGATAATACTTCTAAAGTAAGCCCTGATATTGTGATTCCCGTGACTTATGAAGATCTGAATGAGGAACAGAAAAAGGACACATTAAATTAAAGAACCAAACTACCAGAATAAATTGTTGAAGTTTCATTGCTTAAAAAGGGCTAAATAATGATAAGTCACCTCTTTAAGCTATCTAAATAAGTTAAAAACATCACCCCACACACCCTTGCTGTTTTGTGAAGAAATCGAAGTTAAAACGCTAATAGATGTGTACACAATCACCATCAACAAACCCATGTACTTTTGCGAGTAAACACAAACTTAATTAAAGAAAGGGAAGGTCAGACCAAAATTGTCCAGTTGAATGTGTCACTCAATATACCCCAGGTCTATCATTATGCAATGATGATGACTCGATACAAGATCATACTCTTATTGCATGTGCATCTCGTGTAGAACAAGTCCTCGCTGACGGCGACTACGAACTCGTCCCCGCTGGAGGTGAAGGCCAAGCAGAAGGTGAAGTGAACGCCGTCCAGGTCGAGCAAGACCCGAACACAGCTGCCGAGGAACCCCAGGCTAACATCGTGCCCGAAGGCAAGCCCGGAGCATGTCCCATGTTTCAAATCTATGCAACTATGTTTTGTTAAGTTTTGCTTGTGCATTTACGTTTCAGGAGTTGAATTGAAACCTTAGTTGCATGATCCTAGGTACCTATACTTTGCAATACTAGTATGATAGGTCGATAGCTGCCATGCTATAAGGACCCGGTAAAAGTCGAGTGATTTCCTGTCACTCGCGAGATATAGGAATCAACTGCCTTACTTATGTTGGAATCATAAGGAGGACGGGCGGGGATTTTTGTCGTACGGATGCCCCATCCGTATATGCTAAAATTGGTTAAGGTCGAAAGGTACGGTACTACTGGTTAAGTATTTGAACGTACTAAGCATTTCTCGATTCTATGGTGTCGGTAAGTTTAGTACCTACATGAATTCAGTGTGCGGACTTTTTCCTGCTTGTAACGTCCCGCCTCCTCGAGGCCAGGCCTGCTTTCCCCTGGCAGCTCTCTAGGACCTCAAGATTATCCTCACAGACCAACACACGTCTTTTTTGCACACTTTGTCCTCACTCATGCGCATCCGGGAACGACTCCCGGTCGGTCACCCATCATGAAATTGCTCCAGGCCAAGCACGCTTAACCCCGGAGTTCTTTCAAGATGAGCTTCCTGAAAAGAAGTTGCAACTTGTTGGTATGAGTATTCTATCAATCCTATTAAGCCCTGGGCTGTCACAATCTCACCCCCTTAGGAGATCGACGCCCTCGTCGATCAACCCCAGTCCAGGAATGTCCTCTCTTGGCCACGTTCGTGTGCCCAGTGCCAGCGCATGCGCCATGCTGTGTGACCGCTCTGGGCTCACACCAGCCATGCGCACCATGCCTGCGCAACTGCGACCCCACGCGCCCGTGAAACCGCGAGAGTCGGCTCTGATAACAATTGTAACGTCTCGCCTCCCCGAGGCCGGGCTCGCTTACCCCTGGCAGCTCTCTAGGACCTCAAGACTATCCTCACAGACCAACACACGTCTTTTTTGCGCACTTTGTCCTCACTCATGCGCACCCGGGAACGAGTCCCGGTCGGTCACCCATCATGAAATTGCTCAGGGCCAAGCACGCTTAACCCCGGAGTTCTTTCGAGATGAGCTTCCGGAAAAGAAGTTGCAACTTGTTGGTATAAGTATTCTATCAACCCTATTAAGCCCTCGGCTGTCACAATGCTCCTTTCGGGAACTTCTTCCCCATGCCTCGAACATGTGGGTACGAAGGGCGTAAGTGTTCGGTTCGGCCGACCTTGGACTTCGTATGCCAGGGGGAGTTTGGCTCTAGACGCAACTGGAGGATTGATGGGAACTACCTGGTAGCGCTAGCCTTTGGCTGAGTGCGAAGATCCGTGTGCTTGGGTCCACCTTGCAAGATTAAGAAATCGGTTCGAACTGTCTGTTTCTCGCAACTAATGAGACTACTTGACCTCTGTGCCGCATTGAGTAAGAAGTGGAACATGACGATGGAAAGAAACCTGATTTTGCTTAATTGCTTGCTCCACTTGCTTGGTTAGTATAGGTTGCTTACCTAGAATCATTAATTCGAACTAGAACTTGATGCTAAAATATTGAAAGCAAGGACCCACTCTTAGTCGCTCTTTGGCAAAACAAACCCACCAGCGAAAAGCCATGCATGTCTAGGAGTCGGTGATGTAGTTTTCACCCGACGGGTAAGTCTTGCTGAGTATAAGTATACTCAGCCTTACTTGTTGAATTGTTTTCAGGAAGTGCTCTCGAGGAGATGGTTGCAGGTCTTACCTGGCCAACCACCCTTCCTCCTGGTTGGACCGTTGTTTGGGATGAGGATGCTTCTGAGTGACTCACGACAGCTTCACGTGATGTTACTACCGCTTCGAATAAGTAGTTTATTTCCGCTGCTTTTCAAACTCTGAGACAATTGTTACTTATGCATTGAACTGTTTGTAATAAAGTACCTCAAGTGGGACCTTTAATTAATTTTGGATTGTTGTAATCTCTGGGACTCTCCTTCGAGAGGGTATTTGCATGACTCGTTTCGATCGAGGTGACTGTCGTGGTTGCATCGGGCTCGACCCGACAGACTGACATCTTAATCTGTTTTAATTGCGTGATGACCAATGGAAGGTTAGTGCACTTAAGCCGGATTAATTTGAGCGGTTCTGCCACAATGATAACAATGTCGTTGGTGACACAAATAATGTGATGGACTCGGTTATCACAGGTGTGGAACATAGTACTTTTGAGGCGGACCAGCAGGAGGATTTGACAAACTGGGTTAGGCCAGGCGTGGAAGGGATAGGTGGTGATGCATCTGACATTGAAAATGCGGTGCCCATGGATGAACCGGATCATGACTCATTACCAGATGATCCTAATGAAGATGACACTGTTGGCACTCCTTAGCGTCACGTTGTAGCAACGCTTTAAGAGCGCGAAGATATATCGATGTATGCAAAAGGATTCTGCAAGCGCACAGAATATATCTCGTTGTAGCACTTCACCTAGGAAGTTATCCCAGGGTATCATATTTATATTTCCACAGGGAAGCAGAATGGTTAAAGTGTATTGAAGAATGAAATGATATATCTTGCCAGAAATATCAAGCCACAAAACCCAGGGGCACAAACTCTAAGGTTTGGGGATAATGGTCAAACAAATGACCGGACAGAAGGTCTAAAAGACCAGTGACACAGGAGAACCTAATTCTAAAGAAAAGGAAAGATGTTGGAAGGTCTAAAAGACCAGCGACACTTCCTAACACAGAGCAAAAGGCACTCTAACCTTAACCAAGACTCTAGCTTAGATACCGGGAATAGAGCTCGCTTCAACGGCTAGAACGGGAGAACCTTAGAACGGGATGAGAGAGGGGGTTCTCCGGGCTCAGCACTACTGTTATGAGTACACCCAAACGTGGTGGACTACGAAGGACGGACAGGACTGTCACCACCTGCCGCCTACCACTGCAGTTCCGTGGGGTGCAACACACTTCCTAGTTAATCAACAAGCCAGATACCACGTCTGACTCGATGATTAAGATTTCACTTGAGGCCTGTCAAGAGAAATCCCCGTCTTCCCTAAGGCATCTTACGGACCGGTCAAGATGAGCAAACCCGCGAGATAAAGCCCGATAGAGCTAAACTAAACTCTACACTAAGACTAAAGGGGGATAGAACTTTACTCTAAAGAGAGCAAGATCTTTACTCTAAAAGAAGAGCAAGACAGAAAGATAAAAGATAAACTTAAGCTCTGAAATAAGAAAGTAATTGTATTGATAAACTCTTCAAATGAAGGAAAGGATACAAGAGCTTTACCAGAACTCCGAAGGCTCCAAAGATCCGAGCTAAGCTCGACTCGACTCTACTCCTAACTCTAATCCTAATCTAAGAAATGGAAAAGATACAAGACCTCCCTTCAAGTATAGACTTGAGAAGTGTGGTGTGTGTCTTGGAGTGAAGAGGAGGTAGCCTTTTATAGCCTCCCAAGGTCGGAAGCCAGTGTAACTGTCACGCCAACGACCTACTTAACTTCCATGCCGAAGATGGTCATGTGAAGATGCAAAAGGGGGCCGGCCGGCCTGGTGTAGGCCGATCGGCCTACACCTATCCCCTCTGGCAACCGCCTTCGTCGTGGACGCTCCTGATTGCTTCCTGAGGTCGGTAACGGTTGCGTTCAGTTGAAGCTGTCCAAGGATCCTAGGTTGTGGGCCCTTCAATCCATGTTCATCCCACTCTAGGCCTTTCGGGTTCTTGGATCAAACCGACATCAAATGCACGTCTCCTGATCATCTTGGATACTTAGCTCAGCTTGTGGATCAATGGCGTGGCTAGACATGGCCAGGGGAGGCCGGTCGGCCTTGGGTAGGCCGGTCGGCCTGGCCTTGAGCCAGGTTTGGCCCCTATTTCACCTGTTTTATCCTGCAATCACAACTTGTCCAAAACTTGTGGAATTTGTTAGTAAAAACACTTTTATGTATGGAACATGGTATGATCATCTTCATTTTACCGAAATGTTGACGGTCACTACTCGGTTATAATGGCCGTCAACACGCCCCCAAGCTTAGACTATTGCGCGTCCTCGAGCAAGACTAAAACTCTAGGTTCGGTGGGTCAGGAGTTGCTTCAATGTGTATACCCTTTAGGTACCTTGTGCTCAAGACAAAACTCAACGAATCATTTGAATAAGTTGGCATAAAAGAAAACTCATTCCATGGTTCAACGTGGGGCTGCATAAGTTCACGTCTTAGGCTGTTGAGAGCCTGAACGGTCATTTTCAAAGTATTTCCTGCAGCTTTTCAGGTTCCATCTCGGAGATATGATTTTTTTCAAAAGATGGTTTGAATCATTCCCCGATGGTACTCTCGAGTAACTCAAGGTGTTTAATCCTCACTTTTGGTCAAGAGTGACCAACTCCTCCTATTCTAAGACCGAAGTGGAGTTTATAGGAAGGGTCAAAGAGGCATACCTTGGTCACTTGTGTTGTCGAGTTGAAGAGTGGTTCGCAAGCGATGGCACTCATCAAATTCCGGTCTTTGGAATTCATGGGTTTTTAGGTGGAGAGGGAGAAGATGTTTATGCTCAAAAGTCTTGGGACTCCTTGTTCTCTCTCATAGTTTTGAGATGCTCTCTCTTTTTCTTTTTCTTTTTCTTTCTGTTGGAGCATTTGTCTCCAACTTTCTCTTTTTTTCTCTCTGTTGGAGCATTTATCTCCAACTTTCTCTTTTTTTTCCAATGCATCTCTTCTCTCATTTTGGTAACAAAGAGGATTTCAACTTTGCATGGAGTATTTGCGGACCTTTGGGATGAGCTCGGTGATGGAGATGTTGCAGTGTACGTCAGCGACGGTGGACATCAACCCCGGAGCGGGAAATTGATTAGTCGGACATCTTTGAGGCTATTAATGAGGTGGATGGAAAGACCGATAGACGACAAGCGCCTTCTGCGAGCGGACTTCACCATTCGACAAGACTCAAAGCAACTCAAGATAGCATATGGTAGCTCATGAGATATAACCATTTAGGCTCTGGATAGGACATTTAAACCGTCGGGGAAGATTTACCATGTAAAATTTTTATAAAAACTTCCGAGAGGTTTCTTACTAAGCATACAGTTATACTTCGAAGCAAACCATATCTAAACTCACAACAACTTAGACAATGAACATGTGCTCTACTCCCAGAGTTTAATGATGATGGATCCTTAAATGCCAACGAACTCAAATACTCGAAAAGTAAGGGATTAAGCACGAGGCACTTAGAGGGCATAAATAGAGCAACCATTCATCATTCCCAAGGTTATCAACCATACTTCCATACATAAGGACCTTTTGGAGCTTTTATTCAACATTTATTTATTATTACTGTATATATATTTATTATTTTTTGTATTATTATTATTATCACGGCAAGGCAAGGCAAGGCAAGGCAATGCAAAGCAACGGGGGTACTTTCGAACTTACTAGGGACTCCCCAAGCTTCGACGAAGCTCACTGGTAGTATTGGTTGGGGTCATAGTGGATGTAGCCGAAGAAGCCGTCAAGGTCAGTCTGGAGGGATGTGGTCATCCCCCAGTTCTGCTGGGTGAGATCGGTGTTATGAGCGAGGTTGTCGCTTATCTCCTGCTGTTGTAACCTCACCGTGTCTAGCCTGGCATTGAGCTCTGAGATTCCCCGGGCGACCGGGTTCTCGTAGTCATACCTGGCGGACGCAGATGGTCTGACTTGCAGTCCATATCATGTCTCCTGGTAGTAATCGAATGTTTCCTCGTGCTGCTACTGATGGTACTCGGGCTGCTGCTGGTGGTGGTACTCGGGCTGAGGTGTGGTAGATGTTCTGGTTTCGCTATCGTGCCTGGCACGCCTGCCACGTGTCATGGGTCCTGTGAAGGACCGATTAGGCGACCAGAGAGGTGGGGAGTGAATGGGAGCTGATAAAAATTTCTTCTCAACGAATCCGGCTTTTCTCCCAACTCAACTCCAAATCCTCGCAACACGATCTAGCCAAGATCACGTAGCTACTGAGAAGCTACTGACCCTAGGAACACGATCACAGCAGCGGAAACCAAATCGAGCAAATCGAATCGAAAATGAACCGAAACGAGACAAAACCTTCTCTTCCTAGCCAGGGGCAGTTAAACCTCTATGGGGGTGGTTAAACCTCCCAAGGGGGGCGGTTAACCCTGCCTGGCCTAGGAGCACGGGCTCCGAAAGTCAACACCCAAAATCGAATCAACCGATCTCCCAAACGGCTTGAGCTCTTGAGACAAAACTTTGGGGAGATGATGTACACCTCAAGTAGAGGATATGCCCCAAAAAACTTGGCCTCTAACTCACTAGAACTCCACAATCTCAAATATCACGAATAACACCTCCATCTCGAGTGCATCCAAAAATCCCCAAATCCGAAGCGATTCTTTGCGTTTTGTGAGGACAAATCACCAGGAAAAGAGTCTCCACGAGCTCATATGTGAATCCCCAAAGCAATCCCACAAATAAACGGCCTCAAACACAAGGAATCGAAAATCTAACAAAAGGACCAAAAGGAGCCACGGGATGAACAAAGAAATCACACATGTAGAGAAGAAAGAAAGCCAAATCTTCCATACATTACGAGGTCAACTTCTTTACAAAGAGGCTAGCTATCCTCCCTTCATCCTACCCTCTTCAAGATTTCTCCGGTGAAGCACTTGGCTAGCCTATGGAAAACTAGAAAGGAAAACCTAAAGGAAAATAGTTCAAGTGCAAGGGAAAATAAACTACAGAGATAGATCAGAGCCACCAACCCCTAGGGGGCCTATTTATAGTGCAAGTGGTGGTGCTCTAATGACTCAACTACCCCTAAGTGATACATACCCCTTAGGGGAAAAATTGACATTTGAATCGAAGATATTTCCGGCTGGGACACCTTCCACTGCAAGCTTGCTTTCCTCGGACGCAACCCTTGCAGTCACGCCGCGTGTCCTCCGGATCGAAGCTCCTCGACGCCTCACGTGCCTCCCCAGGGGGGCGGGCGGTTAAACCGTCCCTGGGGGGGCAGATAAACCGGCCCAGGCTGGGTGAGCAGCCCACGGCCCGCTTTCGCCACGTCGAGTCCTCGGCCAGTTTTGAGGCCCAAACCAAGGGAAACCGTCCACCTGATGGTCTTTTGGCCAAACCACCAAACCCCGCGTACAAGCTTCGGTTGTGAGTCGCTACCTTGCATCGACTTCATGTCCGCGTACGAGCTTCGGTCATGAGCCGCTACCTCGCACCAGAACCACGTGCCCTTGCTCGTTCTTGCCACCATGTGAACTGCACTTTATCCATCTGGCCACCGGGTCCCTCGAACCAAGCCTACTTTTCTCTCCACTCCTTGGAGGCCGCCATGGTTAAGACCTTTTGCGCCTGTTCTTCACCTGCACCAATGCAACCAAGCCGCATTCTACACCTGCAATACTTGAGCCAAGGCAAACGTCAATCCACACCACATTGTCAATCACTCATCACACCAGGAAGCAACCATCCACCGGTCCTCGGACATACCCGGTCCTCAATCTCCCCCTTGATGAGTGCATTGACAACACACACACAATCAAGATAGGTATAAAAGGAAATCAGAAAAGAAATCGAAAATAAAGCTCAAACAAGTGACGAAAAGCAAGAACAAGCCGAGAACAAAGTCACTTGTAAGAGAAAGCTCAAGAAGAAGCGAAAGGGCTCAACACCATCAGCAAAAGAGCGAAACACAAAGCACAACCCACAAATCTCCAAAACACTTTTCAGGAAACACAAAGCACTCCCCCTGCATAGATGCAAACTCCCCCTGAACAAGTGAACTTGTGCGTGCGAAAATGTGTCGAAAATGGCTCAAATCACCACGGACCTTGTGCTCACTGCACAGGGGCGGTTAAAACACCCAGTGGGGGCGGTTAAACTGCCCTAGGCAGTTCCAGCACAAAAGAAGCAAAAACTTCACACAAAAGCTCACAAAACTTTCAAAAAACGTCCAGTATAATGTTTTCCCTTAAGAAACTCTCCCTTTTCAGAAATTCTCCATAAACTCTCCCCCATGTTGAAAATGCACAAATCAAGGCGAAAAATGCAAAAGATGCAACAACAAGCTTCTCAAATATACAATGAGCAATACAAAATGCTACAAATTAGAGAAAGGGCAAGCTAGATAGTTCATCATGTCACACGGGCATTGCCATCAAGAAGGTAAAGACATATAGCCAATCGACAAAGCCATGATCAATTTGTTTAGTTTTATCAAAAATGTCACCACATGAGCAAAGTCCTAACCATGGTTTGTTCAAGCAAAAATGAACTTCATCTCATCAAGATTATGAAAGGACAAGAGTTCTCAACAAAAGATCATTACAAACGCCCAAGTTTTATCTCATGTCATGTCAAAGCACGGAGCCATGTGTTCACTTCTCAAGGGAGACTTCTCCGGCAAACATCATGCAACCCCTTAGCACCCATGTGTGCAAGTGTGTGCAATGGTGAAAGCATAGAGACATGAGCATAAATTTTTCTCAAATGTATCCTTTTCTTATATTTCTTCTTTCATGCATAGACATCTCATTTTTCAAGTTTTTCAAATTAAGCATGTTACATGAAATGTCTTTGCGACAAAAAGAAGCTTATGCCCCTCCACAAGGTAAAACATGGGCTAAACATTCACAATGACAAAGATCTTTAACCCAATTGAAAAGAACATCACATCCTAGCATGATCTTAAGCAATATATAGCCATTTCGGCTCAAACAAGACATGCAAAGGCATTTACTCACAGGTGAAAAGAGTTTAAGTTCAGTTTGTCATTTTACTTCAAAAATTGACCATCTCAATAGAATATATATCAAAACCATCAAGAGCATAGCCAATCATCAATCAATCCCTAGCAAGCCTGCCTAAACTCTAAGATGTAGCAAGTTGTAGCAATCACTGCATATAGGAGAAGCTCATCCTAAGATATGATACAAATGCAGCATGATATATCACAAGATGCAAAAAGAACTATACATCAAGATACAAAATGAAAAATCAAGATACAAAAGTGAAAAATGTACATCAAAGATACACTAGTATACATATGCTACAACAAAGTCTCCAAAACTCAGCACAGAAAGGCGAACACACACCAAGTTCTCCTCGCAAGCTGGTGAAGGTAACTTGGTCAAGTGGTTTTGTGAAAATGTCTGCAAGCTAGTTTTGGGTAGAAACATGGGCAAGCTCAATATCTCCTTTCTCCACATGATCTCTCAGGAAATGGTACCTCACTTCTATGTGTTTGGTTTTGGAGTGGAGCACGGGATTTTTGGCTACGCTTATGTCACTTTTGTTATCACAAAGAAGTGGTACATGGGACAAATCTAAGCCAAAGTCTCTCAAGGTGTAGGTAATCCAAAGCAACTGGGAACAACAGCTAGCGGCAGCAACATACTCGGCTTCTGTGGTGGATTGGGCTACTCTAGACTGCTTGCGAGAAGACCAAGACACAAGTGACGAACCAAGAAACTGACACTGTCCAGAAGTAAACTTGCGATCCACATGACACCCAGCAAAAATCCGCATCAGAATAACCATGGAGGGCAAGTGAGGAAGCAGCAGAATACCAAAGGCCCAACTCAGGAGTATACTTGAGATATCTGAAAATCCTCTTGATGGCCTGTCAATGTGAAGTCATCGGTGAAGCCTGAAAACGAGCGCATAGACACACACTGAACTGTATGTCCGGCCTCATCGCCGTCAAATAGAGGAGGGAGACGATCATGCTCCGGAACTCCTTCTGGTCCACCGGTTCTCCATCCTCATCCGCATCCAAGGCTGTAGTTGTACTCATCAGAGTAGTCATTGGCTTGGAGTCGCTCATGTCAAACTTCTTGAGAATATCCTTTGTGTACTTGCTTTGGTGCACGAACGTCCCATCCTTGTGTTGCTTGATCTGTAGTCCGAGAAAGAACCGTGACTCTCCCATCATAGACATCTCAATTCCCTGCTCATATCATCTGCAAACTTGGCAACAAGATTGTGAGAAGAGCCACCAAAAATGATATCATCCACGTATATCTGAACGATTAATAGATCATTGCCATGCCTCAACAAGAAGAGTGTCTTGTCAACCTTTCCCATCTCAAACCCCTTGCTAAGCAAAAACCCCCTCAACCTGCCATACCACGCTCTGGGTGCTTGCTTTAGGCCATATAATGCTTGGTGGACTTTGAACACTCGGTGTGGGTACCTCTCACTCTCAAACCTAGGGGGTTGCCTCACATACACTTCTTCCTCGATCACCCCATTTAAAAAGGCACTCTTCACGTCCATTTGGTACAATTCGAACCCTTTAGCAACTGCAAATGCTAGAAGGATCCGAATTGCCTCCAAACGGGCAACAGGAGCAAATGTCTCCTCATAATCTATCCCCTCCTGTTGCGAAAACCACTGAGCAACCAACCTCGCCTTGTTTTTCACTATCTCTCCATCCTCACCCTAGAACAAAAAACCGGATCGGACCAGTGGTCTGACCGGAAAAACCGTGAACCGGTGAACGGACTGGTTCGGTTCAGTTAAAAGACCGGTCATGCAATTGAACCGGTTGAACCGGCCGGTTTTATGTCGAACCGGCCGGTTTTGTGTTGAACTAGTGAACCGGTGACCGGTTGAACCGGTGGTTTTTTTTATCAAACTAGTGAACCAGTGATTAGTTTGATGTTTAGGTAAAAAACATATATATTTCTCATACAAATCATAAGATATAAATATTTTACTAATAAATAATGAACCACTGGTTGGACCGGCAAATCATTGAACCAGCAGCCTGACCGGTTCGATCTCCGGTCTGTTTTTTGTTCTATGATCCTCACCCATCTTGTTCTTGAAAACCCACTTGGTTCCTATGGGATGGCAATTTGGAGGTGGTTCAACTAACTCCCACACATGGTTTCTCTCAAAGTTTCCAAGCTCTTCATGCATAGCATTGACCCAATCAGAATCAGATAAAGCGTGTCCAACATTTTTGGGCTCAAAAGACGCAACAAAAGCAGAATGAGCGAAATGAGAGATATTCTGTGACCTTGACCGTGTAGTGCGTTCATCTAAATCACCTATGATCCTTGATGGAGGATGATCCTTCTATACCCGCCGGGGAGCTTCTCGCCTCGAGATTGCCTCCCCCTCAACAGCAGCTTCCACTTTAGCTTGATTGTGAGTGCGACTTGACGAAGAAGTTTCAGAGGGGCCGTCGTCAAAAGTCGTGGTAGTAGTGGAAGTAGAGGGTACAAGATTTCCATTCGGTGCACAACCTTCTTCATCATCTTCCTCATCAGCTTGTTCTTCCTCAAAGATAGACTGTCCCAACTCCTCGTCACTTGCACACTCAAAGACAGAAGAACTACACGGAATGGTCTCGTCGAAAGTGACTTCGCAAGTTGTTGACGGCAGTTATATGCCATTATTGGTCGTCAACCCTGGCATAAAACAACCACCAAACTAGACATAGGGGTTTAATTCTAACTATTTCCACTAGCTTTGGTGAATTGTTGATTTAAGGAAGCCACATCTGGATACAACGATAAAAACATGCAAAATACATATAAAAGTGGCACCATTGGAATGCACCATTGCGAAGGCCTCGTTGAGACAATCGAAATGGATATTTGGATGACCCAATTCGGAGTCCAGACGAGAAAGTTACGCCTCCAGGAAAATCGCCGGCGAAACCTGCCAGGTCGGTCAGCCTGACTTAGGCCGATCGGCCTGGACAAAGCCGGCCGGCCAGCAATCATCCCCAAAATGCTCCAAACTTTGCACAAGGACCTTAGGGAGTCACCAATGGACCCCAAGCAAGAATTGACAAGAATAAATGAAGTAAAGACCGAAAGGCCTAGGCCATGGATTGGAAGGTCCACCTACCTAGGATTCTCAGACAACTTCAACTCAACGCAACCAAAACCGCCTCAAGGGACAACATGCAACCGTTCATGAGCGAGTCAGTGCAACGGAGGGCCGAGAGGGGCCAGTGCCAGGCCGAACGGCCTCCCCTAGGCCGGCTGGCCCCCAACTATCAAGCTTGAGGTGAACGCCACCACAACCATCATCAGGACATCATCAGGAGCGTCCACAAGAAAGACGGTGCCAGGTGGCGAGAATCCCAGGCCGAACGGCCTAAGTGAGGCTGGCCGACCCACTTTCGTGGCGGTTATGCCTCCCGTTTCGCGTGGAAGCTACGCAAGCGTGTGGCTTAGCATTTATGCTGGCTTCCATGCTTGGGAGGCTATAAAAGGTGCCCTTCACCCCCCCACAAGATCACGTCAAAATACAAGAGAAGAAGCTCCAAGGTGAAGCGCTGCCACTCCTAGCCTTAGAAAATAGGGAGAGAGGCGAGGTGAGAGTTCAAGGGAGGAGCCGGAGGTGTCCGCTCTTCCTCTAGTTTGTACCTCGGCGGATGCAGTTCATCTTCGAGTGACTACATCCGGGTCTTGTCTGGTAACTCTGGTTCCCTCTAATTAATCAAGCGTTTATTCTTGCTTACTTTTGTTTCCTAGCTCCTCGTTCACTACTAAGTAGTGGGTGCTTTGCTCTGACGTCGAGTGAAATAGTAATTATTAGTGTAGGCGCGGTGCCTAGACTAGTCATTACCTTGGTTTGCACCCAGTTCAACGGAATAGCTGTGGCAGCTGGCAAGTGGTGACAGCCCTGTCCGGCCGACGTAATCCACCACGTTAGTTATGGTCTGTAGAACTTAGGGGTAGGCGGTACCACTCCCCTTCTCATCCCTTTCTGTGAGTGGTGGTGTCTCAGGCGCCCGAAGTAAACTATTGTTAGTAAGTCAGTGTTGCTTGATCAGAGGAATAACTATGTTGCTACACAAGTACCCTCTCTACCCTCGTCCCATTTACCTCTTCTCTTTGTCGTCATCCATATCCACATTTATCCCTTTGGACGAACTAATTAAGGATTAGTACACTTCACGTTCCCCGTGGAAATCGATACTCTGGAATACTCCCGGGTGAAAGCTACATCGGTATCCGTACGCTTGCGGATTTATCTGTAGTTCATAAGAAATACCAACACAAGTCTCCATGATTTGGTTAGTTTCAAGATTGGGCACACGATATCCTCGAGAGTGATTAGCATAACCTAGAAAAATTCCATCCATCGAACGAGACTCAAATTTGTCAAGATTTCCTTTCTTAAGAATGAAACACTTGCAACCGAACACTTGAAAATGACTCACACGTGGAGTAAGCTCATAGCAAGTTTTCTTCTTGAAAGCATGAAGGAAAATACGATTTGATACATGACAAGCTGTATTTACTACCTCTGCCCAATATTTTCTAGGACTCCTATGCTCATCTAGCATCGTCCTTGCCATCTCACAAAGAGTCCGATTCTTCCTCTCAACCACACCATTTTGACAAGCAACATATGGTCACGAATACTGGTGTTCAAGACCAAGATCACGACAAAAGGCATCAAAATTAGTGTTCTTAAATTCCGTACCATTGTCACTACGTATAGCTCTCATGGCACCACCATTACTCTCGTTTTTCAACCTCAAAATCAGATCTCGAACAACGTCAACAGTCTCATCCTTAGACGCCAAGAAAAACACCCAAACATAGCGAGAATAGTCGTCCACCACAACAAGAACATACCACTTCCCACCGACTGAGCGAACGCGAGCTGGACCAACCAAGTCCATATGCAAAAGCCCCCCAGGACGCTCAGTCATCACCTCAGTCAAAGGTGGGTGAGAAGAAGCGACCATCTTACCATGCCTACAAGGTGCACACACCAAATCTTTCTCAAACTTGAGCTTGGGCAATCCTCAGATAAGGTCAAGAGCACTCAAGCGGGTGAGTAAATCAAAGCTCACATGACCCAACCTCCTATGCCACCTCCAGAGCTCAGAAGAAGTACCGGCAATCAAACAACGAGAAGACCAAATGATCTAGAAAAATCAGCACGAATAATCTGACCCTTGGGAATAATCATGCATACAAGATCACCTCGAGGATCAAGAATCCGAGAATCTCCACTCTTAAACCGAACCTCATAACCCTCATCAAGAAGCTGAGAAACTGAAAGCAAATTGAAACCAAGATTCTTGACAAGAGCCACCCGTTTCAACACAAAGCTATCACTCACCTGAATAGCACCCTCAGACAACACTCTACCTTTACCCTTATCCCCAAAAGTGATGTACTGCTTGGACACCACCGGAGTGAGGCTGGAGAACCACTTCCTATCTCCGGTCATATGCCGTGAACAACCAGAGTCCATCAACCAAAAGTTCCCCATGCCTCCCACCTGCACAATCAAAAGCGAGAACGAGAATGAGCGAACGACTCGACACTGGGGTTAGCACAAAAAGAGTTAAACCAGTGTCGGGCCATCTGCTCAAAAGAGGGGTTAGCAAAATCAATGTTACTCCGTGAAACCCTCTTGTATCTCACCGTCGGACCTCTAGCACCACGCGGGGGAAAACGCGGCCTAGACTCTCTCCTCGACTCAAAGCTATGGTCGAACCTCCCTGTACCAAACTGACCACGAGTAGGAGGCTGCCTAGCAAACTCACCACGAGCTGGAACACTACGAACACCCAAAGAAGGAACTGAATGCACAAACGCCTCTCTCCTAGGCAGGGGTGTACGAGACACAGGTACTCTATGGGAAGAGTAGTACCTGTCCCTGTTACCCATCTCCTTCTCTCGCCTTATCTCTCTCTTCTTCCTCCAGCAAAACTCCTCAATATGCCCATCCTTTCCACAATGATCACAATGGTATCGGACTGGTTTTGGCTTTGGGGTTTCTCTCGGCTCTGGCTTCTCTCTCTTCTGGTAAACCCCACTCCTCACACAGGTCACTCTCTTCTAGAAGTTGTCTGTCTTTAGGGAAAACTTGGGAGGATCAGGAGTGGTGTCAAGCTTGTTTAGCAGGTGATTGGGTTTAGGTGTGAAGTTGTTCTTGAAGATGGCTTTCTGTGGGGGTGTTGCAATGTTTGTGGTGGAGTTGTCTTGTTCTCTCTTTCTCACCACTACACTCACCAGCCTTCTCAGAACCCAGACCACGACCATCAGCTCCCTTGAACCCAGCAATCAACATCTTAAGCTGTGGCTCGCGACCCGACAACCAACCCAAACACTGTCGCAACTCATCATTCTCATCTTGCAGGCGATCGACATATTGTGCAAGCTCAACATTCTTCAAATCAACAACATCGCAAGCAGAGCAAGAATTTGGAATAGGAGATTTCAATTCAGCCTCGAGAGAACTAATCATGGTATGAGATTCAAGCAATGGAGCATGTAAAGTAGGACAAGAAGTACAAGCACCTAGCAAAGAAGATCTAGACTTCAACTCAGCAATCTCAACCCTAGCTCCTTCTAGTTCATCAAGGCATGTCATGTGTTTATCCTTAAGAGCAACCAAATCAGCAAGATGCACATCACAAACAGAGCATTCAAGTTCATCAGAAACAATGGGAGCATCTTTCAACACACCTATCTCTGTTCTAGCACTTGCCAATTCAGATTCAAGCTCAGCCACTTTCTTGCTAGACTCACTAAGCAAAGACTCAAATTCCATCGTCTTCTTTCCAGACTCAGAAAGTAAGGCCTCAAGCTCCACAACCCTATCCTTAGACTCTCCAAGCAAAGACCTAAATTCTCTCTTCTCCTTGTTGGTCTTCCTAAGCACATCATCACGATTATCGACCAACTATTCTAGCCTAGCAATCTCCTTACGCAAAGAGGTGGGATCGGTCATTACCTCATCCTTGGAGTCGAAGTCGTTCTTGTTGTTGGAGTCATGCGCCATGGTGCAGAAGTTCATAGCGGCGTAGGAAAGCCCGTTGAAGTTGCGGTTCATGTGCTTCTTCTCCTTGCGGTGGCCACGGTCTTCATCCTCGCTGCTCGAGCTCGACGAAATGTTGGTGGAACTTGTGTCGATGTCGCTTGCACCAACCACCATCGCTCGAGACTTGTTCTTCTTATTGCCACCGTGCTTGTTCTTCGTCCTTCTCTCTTCCTTGTTCTTATGCTTGGAGTGGTACTCGTCCTTAGAGCGGTGCTTGTGCTTGTCTCACGGTCGGTGCTTGCGGTTGTAGTTGTTCTTGATCTCCTCCGGGCACTCGGCGATGAAGTGGCCCATCTTGCCGCACCTGTAGCACGTACTCCTCACACGCCTCGAGCCCTTGCAGTTCTGGTACATGCGCTCGAACGTCCTGGTCAGCAACGCGAGATCCTCCTCGCTCAGCACCTCATACTCCTCATCTGGAAGAGACACAAGAGAAGACAAGGCAAAGTGTTTGGAAGTATTAGCATGTCCATAACCAGATCCACCGACTAGAGCCAGACTATTAGCCTTGGCAATAAACTGTCTATCAATCTCAGAAGACTTCAACTTGGAGAAAAGCTCGTCAACTTTCAAAGTTTCATAGTTAGCCGACTCCATGATCGCCTCAACCTTAGCACCCCACATGGACCGATCAAGGGAAAGCAAGAGCTTCAAAGCTCTGTCATGATCCGTGTATGGGACTACGGTGATGTTGGCTTTCATGTTGTTGACTATGGCAGTAAAGCGCTGAAACATAGTATCAACCGACTCACCAGGCAACTGCTCAAAGTTCTCGTACTCTCTACGATAGACCGAGAAAAGCCTAGCCTTGACATGGCTATCACCACCATGGGCTACCTTGAGCTTTAGCCAGATCTAGCTAGCTAGGTCCTCACCTAAAACACGTTCAAACTCTTCAGTCGACAAAGCACGAAAGAAGTAGTCGACAGCCCTAGCGTTGGCCTCGAAATTATCTCTTGCGTCTTGGGCATCTAAGTTGGTAGGATTGACATAATCTTTGTTTTTCGTCACATCCCACAACAACTTTCCTTTGCCTCGCAAGAAAGCGCCCATACGCACAACCCAGTTCGAATAATTTTCCCATCAAAGTGCGGGGGACCCGAACCCCGATCTTGGTACGCCATCTTTGGATCTTAGACTGGTTAGAGTCGCAAAGACCCGTAACCGGCTCTGATACCAATTGAAGGACCGATTAGGCGATCAGAGAGGGAGGAGTGAATGGGAGCCGATAAAAATTTCTTCTCAATGAATCCGGCTTTTCTCCCAACTCAACTACAAATCCTCGCAACACGATCTAGCCAAGATCACGTAGCTACTGAGAAGCCACTAACCCTAGGAACACGATCACAGCAGCGGAAACCAAATCGAGCAAATCGAATAAAAAACGAACCGAAATGAGACAAAACCTTCTCTTCCTAGCCAGGGGCGGTTAAACCTCCATGGGGTGGTTAAACCGTTTGGGGGGCGGTTAAACCTCCCAAGGGGGACGGTTAAACTGGCCTAGCCTGGGAGCACGGGCTCCGAAAGTCAACACCCAAAATCGAATTACCCGATCTCCCAAACGGCTTGAGCTCGTGAGACAAAACTTTGGAGAGATGATGTACACCTCAAGTAGAGTGTATGCCCCAAAAATCTCAGCCTCTAACTCACTAGAACTCCCAGAATCTCAAATCTCATGAAGAACACCTCCATCTCGAGTTCATCCAAAAATCCCCAAATCCGAAGCAATTCTTTGCGTTTTATGAGGGCAAATCACCAGGAAAAGAGTCTCCATGAGCTCATAGATGAATCCCCCAAGCAATCCCACAAAGAAACGGCCTCAAACACAAGGAATCGAAAATCTAGCAAAAGGACCAAAAGGAGCCACGGGATGAACAAAGAAATCACACAAGTAGAGATGAAAGATAGCCAAATCTTCCATACATCACGAGGTCAACTTCTTTACAAAGAGGCTAGCTATCCTCCCTTCATCCTACCCTCTTCAAGATTTCTCCAGTGAAGCACTTGGCTAGCCTATGGAAAACTAGAAAGGAAAACCTAAAGGAAAATAGTTCAAGTGCAAGGGAAAATAAACTAGAGAGATAGATCACAGCCACCAACCCCTAGGGGGCCTATTTATAGTCCAAGTGGTGGTGCTCTAATGACTCAACTACCCCTATGTGATACATACCACTCAGGGGCAAATTTGACATTTGAATCGAAGATATTTCCGGCTGGGAGTGCATCAGCCATCAGATACACAATTAGTCGTCAATTCCATTATCAGGTCACATGCTGTTCATCTCAATGTGACGGAAAAACAATCAACATGGCATTATTTCGAGCAGCTTGTGAGAAACATTAATGTCGGACCAAAAAAATGTCGGACCGAAACAGACTGGTGAGAAACACTTGCAGTAACCAAAAAAAGGTTCAGAGAAAGCAAAATCCAAGACTGAGAGATGAGGCAAACATGTTCGTACTGCCAATGCTAGGATCCCGGGCCACACCAACATCAGTTTGAACCTGTTTCATAGTTGACACTAACATCTAGAAAGAAACAACCATGTACTGGCTTTACCAAAACATGCTTTATGTCTTGGTGACGTTCTTTCTGTATATCCCATGTTATCACACTCCTCACAGCATCCTGCAAGAACAGTGTCAATTAACGTTAGCCACCCAAATTAGTATTGTTGTTTCAAGAGTACACAGACAAACTCAGCAACCGTGCTAGAAGCTAGAAAAGATGCCCTCCACCAACTATTCTGCTTATCTGGCTGATTATTGCTTGGTCATATAGCTTGGCAGCAAAAAAGCAAAAGCATGCAAATTCATTGCTTAGAAAATGAAGTTCCTTACCAGGCTAGGAATGGCAATATTAACACAAATAGAGATACCTAAGCAAGATTTCATATTTAATGGGCATGAAGTTTACCTACACATGCATACACCTCTGATCAGCTACAGCTTCCTGCTGCATCCACCTCTGATGCCTGCAGCTTGCTTGTTCCGGCCAGCAAGATCCACATACCTGCATGAAAAAAAAGCAAGGCTCATTTGACTATAATTGTTAAAACATGATGGCCTAGCATTTGTACCTAGAGATAAACTGTGTGAACTGAAGATTACCATCATTTATGAAGGGAGTGTTGGTTGCTTCAATGAAAAGGATCATGTTTATATAAACGTGTCCCTTGAACTCAGCAGGGCAGCTACATGGAGAGCCAATGATGAAGAGCTGAAAAGTTGTGCTATCCAAATGAATTCATACCATGAAGAGTAATAATAAATTTCTTTAATTACTCAGTGATAAACTTTCTTACATATTCCTTTCCACCTGGGTGAGGGAAAATACCTCATGATTGTCGCCAATTCTATCAAGAAGCACCCAAGAGAAACCAATGGAACGATTTTTTTCAACAGATTCTAACCAATATATAAGCAATCCAGTAACACGAAATAAATCCTAGAAAGCAAGCACTGAGTGAGGCCAAGTTCCGCGACCATGACATGCCATACCTATGAGCAGCGCAAGGTGCTATCCATTGTCCAGCTTATGTAATTAACAAGCAAAGACACTACTGACCATAATCGAACATAACAATCCACTCAGTAATCCAATTAATATACATGTACACATCTGCAAAGATAATACACATGCCAACATACAAAGGTAACATCGCAATCCATTTTTCGTTCCATTTTGCAGCACCAAAGATAAATGCATAATTGTGGGAGAATGATCAGCTAGGACTCACCTTCACGGTCTGACGGCCTGGGTGAGCAACACGGGATGGGCGGCGCAGTCCACACCTGGGCGAGTGATGGCTAGGCTGGATGGGCGTCGCGGCCAGGTCCGGGCGAATGGCGGGCCAGGAGGACCTCACGCATGCCTTGAAGATCTGGATTCGAAGTCTCGGAAGCACCACAGACGGTGTCCGAAATCCTAGTCGCTATTGGATGGTGCCAGTCTCCGTCGTTATTGATGGGACCACTGACGCATCTTCTCTGATGGAGGAGATGGGGATAGAAGGGGCACATGGAGATGGTGGCGTGGTGTCGATCTTGGGCGGCGAAGTCGATGTGTGCGAAGGGGTTGAGGAGGGTGGAGTAGGGCAGCTTGCAATCCCTTCTGCTCTGGCCGGTACTACCGCCACTGGATCTTGTGTGTCTCCACCTGGGTCTGGCAGCTCTGTCCCGCACTCGTACCCGCCGTGCCAGAGTAGCGCAGGGGCCAAGCGGCTGCGAGGTGAGGGCATGGGAGAGGTCCATGGGAGGAGGGCGAGGACGGTGGGCACGGTGCAGATGAGGCGAGGATCGTTTAGGGAGGCGGCATAGGACAGTGAGGATCATTGACTATATATATAGACTAAATTGCATAGAACACCGAGTCAATCGCCATGGAGGATGCGATAGACGAAACACCAGAGGAGGTAACGAAATTGAAAATAATATATTGTATTGTAATAGTATGACTTTAATTTTCATCTCATTATGGTAAGCCATATTTAATGCTTGACTCATTGCACAACAGGTGGATGATAGAGTTGTGCAAACTTTGATCGTTCCTGAAATTGGAATGGCTTTTGAATCTGCAAAGGAAGCTTATGATATGTACAACGCATATGCCGGCTACATTGGGTTCAGTTTTAGAAAGGGAGATGAAAAGCACCGAGAAGATGGTACACTATATCTGAAATATATAGTTTGCTGTAGTGAAGGATTTCGAAAAAATAAGTCATCAAAAAAGGACATCACAAGGACAGGTTGCAATGCTCGTGTTCAATTTAGTATCAGCAGAGAAGGTATTTGGAAAGTTCAAAAGGTTGTGCTTGATCACAATCATTATCTTGCTAGTCCAAATAAAAGGCATAAGCTTAGGTCCCAAAGAAGTGTTACTGAAGCGGACATGCAACTAATTAGCCAGATAAGGGAAGGCGGGATGAAGCCAGCCCAAGTTTATGAGTTTATGAAGGCATATTATGGAGGGGTTGACAAATTGCCACTCACAGATGGATTGCAACAATGTGATTGGTCGCCAGCGCAATTTGAATCCAATGACACACAAACATTGCTGGAATACTTGAAAAATAAGCAATTAGAGGATCCAACTTTTTTTATTCCATGGAAATAGATAAAGAAAATGGCATGATAGCTAATTTCTTTTGGGCAGATGGTCAATCAATCATGGATTATGCTTGCTTTGGTGATGCCGTGTCATTTGACACCACATTTCAAACTAATAAATTTGAAATGCCTTTTGCTCCACTTCTTGGAACCAACCATCACAAGCAGACAATAATTTTTGGTGTTGCACTACTGTTTAATGAGACCATTGATTCATTTGTTCGGCTCTTTGAAACCTTTTTAACAGCTATGTCAGGCAAGCATCCAAGCATAATTTTTACGGATCAGGATGCTGCCATGGCAGTAGCAATTGCTTGCGTTTTCCGAAATACAAGCCATCGCTTATGTTTGTGGCATATTTATGTTAATGCTGCTAAACATCTCGGGCACGTAATTCATGAGCATCCTGAGAAGTTTCTACCTGATTTTAAAAGATTTGTGTATGAAGACAGATCTGAGTTTTATTTCAACAAGAAGTGGGATGAATTGTTGTGTGAATAAAACCTTCAGGACAACGAGTGGATGAGAAACCTATATGATCTGAGGAAAAAGTGGGCTGCTGTCTACCGTGACTCATTTACCGCTGACATGAACTCGACTCAAAGCAGCGAAGGTATGAATAATGTATTCAAGAAAAGATTTCCTAGAAAACTTGGTCTTTCAGAACTCCTTGTAGAATGTGAGAAGGTTTCTAGTAGTCTTCGTCGAAATGAATTGGATGAAGATTTTCACACGCGCCGAAAGGACCCAGTTACTTCCATCCCAAAATTACCTTTATTGAAGACCGCAGCAGAATCATATACAAGAAGGATGTACTCTGAGTTTGAGGAGGAATTTAAGGAACAATTTTTATTCTCTTGTAAATTGTTTGAACCCGAGGGGTCAAGCTTGACATATATGGTTGTGCATATGCACTCTGACTATGGAGCAACAGTCAAATTCAATAAAGAAGATATGACCATTACATGCTCTTGTAGGAAGTTTGAGTCCATAGGTATGTATAGACATTTTTAAATAGTCATAACCATATATAGTTTGTGATACTAATTTCTGAAATATGGCATCCTTGTATTATAGGAATATTGTGCAAGCATGCCCTCAAATTCTTCAATGTCAATGATGTTTTTGTTTTGCCGTCACAATATATACTGAAAAGATGGACAAAATATGCAAAGAGAGGATTTTATACTAAAAAACAAGGAACTGAGGAAGAAAGTTTGAAAACACAAGCTGCACGTGTCTCACGAAAGGCGACATCTGTTGCACTGAAGTGTTCATTGTCAAAAGAAATTATGGATGATTTGGAGAAAGCCATAGATAAGTTGGACTTGGAAGCTGATATTTCTCTAAGCAAGATTCAAGAAAAAGCCAGTGAGGTCCTTCTAGTTTCAAGTGCTTGTAGCTCTGAGGCATTGAATGGTAAAATATCATTTAGAGTTCCTCAGGTGGTAAAAGGCCCAAAGAGTAAACGAGGGACCACCTCCCTCGAAAAGAAGATAGGGAATAAAAAGACAAGTGCTAAAAAGAAAGGTATATATCCTACCAATCCATCATGTTTTTTTTCCAATCCATGCTTGTATAATTAACTTTGTATGTTTGATTACAGGACAAAATTCAAAGAATGCAGCAGAAAATAGATATGCAAGTGCTATTACGGAGCAATTTATGGTAAGCCATATTACTCATACTATATTCGTTTTCATATTTTGTTGATATGTCTTGCAATTTTTATTCCAGTTTCTTATTCTATCACACAGGATCTTAATGCTGGTAGCTCTGGTGGTAACAGTACAATGGCAAACTTTGCAAATGTTGTTGTCGGTGCTAATCCTAAAGGAGGCCCTAAGACGACGATAAATCACCAACTAAGCCACTGGAACTAATTAACTCAGCAAAAGTTAAGCAAGGAAGTTCCAATCCTCTATCAGGCTCGAGGGTGCCCAGCACCCCTCGAGTGAATCGGAACTCCGCCTCGCTCGAGGCCCCCTCGCTCGAGGCCCGGAGGCCGCCCTCGACACCCATCTCCGCCTCGCTCGAGGCTTCCCCTCGCTCGTGGGGCCCGCTGACGGTTCACCTGCCCCATGGACAAAAGCATTTAATGGCTCTGCACGGCTTTGGACGCGGAAGTCAAACGACGGATCCCTCGCCCATCCCCGGTCATCTCCGCCAACTCCTGACACCGTGCAGTCATCCTCAACACCGTGCGGTCATCCTCGACGCTGTGCAGTGTGACAAACCTGTGCGGTGTCACGGGCCTGTGCGGCGTGACAGGTCTGTGCTGTCACGCTCCCCTGTTCCACCAACTCCGGTACGGGCACCCCTCGAACGGGCATGGGGAACCCTCGAATGGGTGCACGGCCTGCTACTCGATGATGACGCATGACGCCAGCCCATGAAATCAGGAGCACAGGAAGCGTGCGTCATGAACGGGGACGCCACGCCATGCGCCAGAGCTCCATACGCCAGGAAGTCGCATGATCCGACAACGCGAGCCAAGACAGGGACCACGCCTGCGACCATACCTCATCGTACGCCGTCACTGTACCAAGTACTGTACTTTCATTGTTTGTAACTGCCCCTCTTTGAACTATAAAAGGAGGAGGCAGCCCCTTAGAACAGGGGACGACAGAGGCTCTAGACACCAGACACAGTCCTTCACGCACTCACCACCAAGTTCACTAAAGAACACAACTCTCACTCGCTCTAAGGGACCTGGGGGCTCATCCTCCTCTCCCGCCTAGCTTGTAGCTCCCCTACTACGAGCACCCCCGGTGCAAGGCAATATAGTGCGCAAGCACACCCTGCTGGACGTATGATCGGAAGATCGGAACCAGGATAAACCTCATGTCATCGTGTTGTCCTTGCATCAACCATCGAGAGACGGGACACAACGCACTTTTCTGCAGGTGTTTGGAGCCCCGCTGGGTTCCGGCACCGACAGTGGCGCGCCAGGTAGGGGGATTCACGCTGTGATCGACTTCTTGACCCGCCAGTTCTCTCGATGGTGATCTGTACCGAGCGTCTCGTTGACTGCTGCTCCTACGGTTCATCCGACCCGCTCCCGGCCGGATTCACCATCTGGTTCGGGAGCCTGGGGTTTGAGGCAACCGGCAACGGTTATCTCATGCGGCTCCTCCCAAGGGATGCGGCCGCCACCACCACGACCGTCGCAACGGCCCCGCCGCCGCCACCAACACCCAGGCGCAAGAGGCGTTCAGGGCAGCGCTCACGACGGGCGCGCATGGAGCGGCGCTGGGCTGCGCGCGCATGCCACCTCAGCAAGGGCGCCGTCGCCGAGGATACGAAGGCGACGCCATCACCCGTGTCTCCGACCACGCGCCCGAACAAGGAGGGCGAAACCGAGCCGTCACGTTTCCCCTATGGGATGCGTGGAGCGGGCATGGCGTACTCATCATCAATCAGCACGGCGATGGACGCCTACGACGACCTCGCCGGACATCACCTGCTCTCGATCCGGAACCTCATCGCGACCTCGCCGGGCGACTCATACCTCGGCACGAGCGCGGAGGAGACTTCGCAGGAAGACCCGGAGTGGGACTACCTCGAACTTCGTGACTATGAAGCTTTCGTGGCGTTCCAGGCCACGGCGGACTACTGCTTCGACTACTCCGATGACTCAAGCACGGGGGATCATGACCCTACGCGGGAGTGTTTTGTCGCGGCAGTATTCGAGCCGGACACGGAGGACAACAGCCCCGTCACGCCTTGAGACCCTGTGGGAAGCGTGGCACCCCGGCAGGCGGCACCTCCCGCGACCGAAGACGCCGCACTGATTCAAGCCCAGCTGATCCAAGTGCGGGAACTCGAGGCCAGTCTCGAAGACGAGAGACGAGAGACGAGAAACGGGGCGACCGGGGCCCAGCAACTTCGCGCAGGAGGTGGCGCGCACCGCGCAGGCGCGAATAATGGCCGACGACCACGGGGACGACCCCCTGGCCCTAGCGAGGACCAGCCAGAAGTTGATCGCCGCGGCTACGCTAATACGAGCGATGCCGGAGCCATCGACACCGCAGGGCCGCAATCTGCGCCGCGAGGCGCAGGCCCTGATCGAACAGGCCACGGTACAACAGGTCGAGAGCTCCGCGTCGCGTATGAGATGCTCTGACAGCACGGGAGTCGCAGGCGGAGCGCAAGACCGAGCGGAGTCAATACGTACTCCTCTCAAGAGCCGGATGAAGGCTCCTGTGAAGGAGCGCATGCTGGACACACGCGCCGGCAAAGACGATGCCCGCCACATCCTCAACAAAAGGAAGCTCGACGCCACCACAGCCCACGGGTACCACGCCCGACGCAGAGGCCGCTACTACAGCCGCGAAGACAAGAGCCCATCGCCGGAACCTCCTGGTACTCGGGTGTTCAGCCGCGAGATCCGGACGGCACCGATACCTCCACGGTTTCGACAGCCGACCACCATCGTCAAATACTCTGGGGAAACCGACCCTCGAGTTTGGCTTAATGACTATCGCCTGGCATGCACGCTGGGTGGTGCATCCAGCAATGAAGTCATCATCCGCAACCTGCCCCTCCATCTCGCGGACTCAGCGCGAGCATGGCTGGAGCAGCTGCCCCCGAACCAGATCCATGACTAGAACGACCTTGTCGACACCTTCGTGGGCAATTTCCAGGGCACATACTTACGCCCGGGGAACCCCTGGGACCTTCGGCAATGTTGCCAGAAGCCCGGCGAGTCCCTGCGGGATTACGTTCGCCGCTTTTCCAAGTGCTGCACGGACCTTCCGAATGTCGGAGACTCGGAGGTGCTTCATGCCTTCGTCTTAGGCACGACGAATCGAGGGTTCGTGCGCAAGCTCGGGCGAAAGCCCCCCACTACCGTCAGTGGGCTATTCGACATCGCCACGCGCTATGCCTCCGACGAAGAGGTAGAGGGCGCCAACTTTGTCGACAAGAAAGGGAAGCACGTGGAAGGAGCGCCCACGGAGGGAAGTAAGCCCAAGGCCCCCGCCAAAAAGATGAAGCAGGGGAAGAAAGGGAAGAAGGCGCAGCAGGCGCCGTGAGTACCGGAGCCAGACGACGACTCCGATGAAGCCCTCGCGGCAGACCCCGCCCGCAAGGGCCCAGGAGGTCAGCCTCGAGGCCCGGGGGTCTTCGACGACATGCTCAAGAAGCCATGCCCATACCACAGAGGCCCGGTCACTCACACCCTCGAGCAGTGTGAGATGCTGAAGAAGTACTACAACCGCGTTGCCACGAAGAACGACAACGAGAAGGGAGACGTCGACGGCAAGGACAAGGGCGGATTCCCCCAGGTGGAGAATGTGTTCTTCATCTTCGAGGGGCCCACGACCAACATGACGTCTCGACAGCGCAAGCGCGAGCGTCGAGTGGTCCTGGCGGTGCACCGGGCGGCCCCAAAGTACCTCGACTGGTCGGAGGAGACCATCTCCTTCAGCAGAGAGGATCACCCTGATTTCATTCCGAATCCGGGGCAGTATCTGCTCGTCGTCGACCCCGTCATCGGCAACACACGCTTCTCCAAGGTGCTCATGGACGGAGGCAGCAGCCTCAACATCATGTATGCTCCCACCCTGGAGCTCCTGGGGATCGGCAGGGACCAGCTGCGCCCGAGCAAGGCGCCATTTCACGGCGTCGCCCCGGGGAAGCGGGTTCAGCCCCTCGGGCAAATCGACCTGCCGGTCTACTTCGGGACGCAGAACAACTTCCGCAAGGAAGTCCTCACCTTCGAGGTAGTGGGGTTTCGGGGAGCCTATCACGCCATTCTCGGGCGACCGTGCTACGCCAAGTTCATGGCCGTCCCGAACTACACCTACCTCAAGATGAAGATGCCGGGCCCGAAGGGAGTCATCACCGTGGGGCCCTCGTTTGAGCACGCCTACGAATGCGACGTCGAGTGCGTTGAACACGCTGAGGCGCTCGCTGAAAATGAAGCTTGTGTAGCCCGTCTGGAAGAGATGGTTCACGAGATCGACGACCTCGCACCGAAGCATGTTGGCAGCTTCGAGCCAGCCGAGCAGACCAAGGATGTACCCCTCGACCCCAGCGACCCTGACGGCAGGGTGTTGAAGGTCAGCTCCACCCTCGATCGCAAATAGGAAGTGGTGCTCGTCGACTTCCTCCATGCCAACGCCGAAATCTTCGCGTGGAGCCCCTCGGATATGCCCGGCATACCGAGGGAGGTCGCCGAGCACTCCCTTGATATCCAGCCCAACTCCAGGCCGGTGTGCCAACGCCTTTGACGCTTTGACGAACAGAAGCGTCGAGCGATTAGAGAGGAGCTGCGCAAGCTCTTGGAGGCCGGGTTCATCAAGGAGGTTTTTCATCCCGTGTGGCTAGCTAACCCTGTATTAGTTATGAAAAAGAATGGGAAATGGCGGATGTGTGTGGACTACACTGGTTTAAATAAAGCATGTCCCAAAGTTCCTTTTCTTTTGCCACGAATCGATCAAATTGTAGATTCCACTGCGGGGTGTGAACTCCTCTGCTTCCTTGATACGTATTCCGGTTATCACCAAATAAAAATGAAAGAATCCGACCAACTCGCGACTTCTTTCATTACCCCCTTCGGCATATACTGCTACACTACGATGCCGTTTGGGCTTCGAAACGCGGGAGCCACGTATCAGCGATGTATGCTTCGGGTCTTCGGAGACCAGATCGGGCGCACCATGGAGGCATATGTCGACGACATCGTCGTATAATCCAAGAAGGCGGACAACTTGGTCGACGATTTACGAGCCGCTTTCGAGGCTCTTCGGGCCGCCGGTGTAAAGCTCAATCCGGAGAAATGCTTTTTCGGAGTGCCGCGTGGCATGTTGTTGGGTTTCATAGTCTCCCAGCGAGGCATTGAACCCAACCCCGAGAAGGTTGCTGCTCTCGAACGGATGGGCCCGATCCGAGACCTGAAAGGAGTCCAGCGAGTCCTGGGATGCTTAGCATCGCTGAGTTGCTTCATATCTCGATTAGGGGAAAAGGGTTTACCTCTGTACCGGCTCCTGAGAAAGCACGAACGCTTCTCCTGGACCCCAGAGGCACAGGAAGCCCTCGACAAGCTCATCGCATCGCTCTCGAGTTCACCCATCCTTACGCCACCAAGGGATGGAGAAACACTCTATCTATACGTAGCTGCAACAACCCAAGTGGTTAGCACGGTCATCGTAGTAGAAAGAGAAGAAGAAGGCCATGCGCTGCCGGTACAACGACCCGTGTACTATATCAGCGAAGTGTTGTCGGAAACCAAGACGCAGTACCCACAGATCCAAAAGCTGTTGTACGCGATTGTGCTGGCTCGAAGAAAGCTGAGGCACTACTTCGAGGCACATCCGGTGACCGTGGTCTCGTCATTCCCTTTGGGGGAGATAGTCTGCAACCAGGACGCATCTGGGAGGATTATCAAATGGTCGGTGGAGCTGATGGGCGAAACGCTCACGTATGCACCTCGCAAAGCCATCAAGTCTCAAGTTCTCGCGGATTTTGTCGCCGAGTGGACGGACGTTCAACTACCCCCGCCCCAGATACAGGCAGAGTGTTGGACCATGTACTTCGATGGATCCGTGATGAAGACCGGAGCGAGGGCAGGGCTTCTCTTCATCTCACCGCGCGGAGAACACATGCGCTATGTGGTGCGGCTGCATTTCCCCGCCTCCAACAACATGGAGGAATACGAAGCCCTCCTCAGTGGGCTCCGTATTGCCCTCGAGCTGGGCATCAAACGCCTCGATGTTAGAGGGGATTCGCAGTTAGTCGTGGACCAAGTGATGAAGAACTCGAACTGCCACGACGAGAAGATGGAAGCATACTGCCACGCAGTGCGACGCCTCGAAGACAAATTCCTCGGCCTCGAGCTCAACCACATCGCGCGCAAGTACAACGAAGAGGCGGACGAGTTGGCAAAGATTGCGTCGGGGCGAATCACGGTCCCCCCGAACGTCTTCGCCCGCGACTGCTCGAGACCCTCCATCGAGCCCCAGCGTCCGGATACGACGTCACAAGCACCCTCGAGGGAGGCTCGTATCGAGCCAATGGACGAGGATCCCTCGACGGAAGGCATCGAGACCCCTCAACCTAGGACGCCTCCACCTGACGAGCGAGAGGCGATGGAAATCGACGAATCCCTGGCCCCGCAAGACTGGCGACGCCAGTACATAGACTGGATCGACCACGGCACGCTACCCTCGGATCGGACCGAGGAGCGGCGCATCGCCAGACGAGCTAAGTCATTCGCCATGATCGATGGCGAGCTGTACAAGCGCAACCCTTCTGGGGTGCCCATTCCTGCAGGGCGGCAGTTGATACGAGACATCCACGCAGGGATATGCGGGCATCACGCGGCGGCCCGAACCCTCGTGGGCAACGCCTTCCGACAAGGTTTTTATTGGCCCACGGCGGTTGCCGACGCGATAGAGGTCGTGCGTACCTATGAAGGGTGCCAGTTCTACGCCCGCAAGACACACCTCCCGGTGCACGAGCTACAAACCATCCCAATCACATGGCCCTTCGCCGTGTGGGGGTTGGATCTCGTAGGACCGTTGCCAAAAGCGCCCGGGGGCTTCACCCACTTGTTGGTCGCTATTGACAAGTTCTCGAAATGGATCGAGGTCCGGCCCATCACTAACATTCGATCTGAGCAAGCGGTACCGTTCTTCGACGACATAATCCACAGATTCGGGGTGCCGAACTCAATAATCACCGACAACGGCACCCAGTTCACCGGCAAGAAGTTCCTGGAGTTCTGCGACCGTAACCACATCCGCGTGGATTGGTCGGCCGTGGCGCACCCCCAAACAAATGGCCAGGTAGAACGTGCCAATGGCATGATATTGCAGGGATTAAAGTCGAGGATCTTCAACAAGCTGAACAAGTTTGGCCGCAAGTGGGTCGGCGAAGTACCCTCAGTCGTCTGGAGCCTCAGAACGACCCCAAGCAGAGCCACGGGTTTCACCCCGTTCTTTCTAGTGCACGGCGCCGAGGCAATCCTGCCCACGGATCTGGAGTACGGGTCCCCGAGGCTCAGGGTGTATCAAGAGGAAACGAATCAACAAGCCCGGCGAGACTCCCTCGACTGCGTGGACGAGGCGCGCGATGTCGCACTATTGAACTCGGCAAGATATCAACAGACGCTTCGCCAGTACCAAGCGCGGAGGGTGCGACGTCGAGACTTCAACAAGGGGGATCTGGTCCTCAGGCTGCGACAAGACAC
Organism: Urochloa ruziziensis; assembly: GCA_015476505.1. Classification (NCBI taxonomy): domain Eukaryota; kingdom Viridiplantae; phylum Streptophyta; class Magnoliopsida; order Poales; family Poaceae; genus Urochloa; species Urochloa ruziziensis. Next base: position 11,380,762 of record CM027125.1, on the reverse strand, counting down.
TCGAGGGCGCCACAAGTTCACCCCTCTGTGGGAAGGCCCCTACATCATCGCCGAGGTCCTGAAGCCAGGAACGTGCAAGCTAGCCAACGAGAAGGGCGAAGTTTTCACTAACGCCTGGAACATCCAACAACTACGTCGTTTCTACCACTAAATTCCTCATGCTTACCCATGTACTAGTTCGTGCGACTCTATGATAATAAAGTTCGTGTATAGTTTGAAATGTTGGGATCATCGCTTGTCTCGTAGAGAGAAAGGCGTAACGCCCCTCGAATGGATGAAGGAAGCTCTTTATTGCCATTACACGCGTGACCGGCGAACGGTCGTGTACAATAAACAAGATACAAAGCCGCTCCTTCGCGGCCGAAAGACGTACGCGGCCATGCCCATTTCTCAACAGTGGCGACCCTAGACCGGCTAGGAACGTCGCTAGTTTTCTTCTAACATCAGCATGACCACATACGCAGAGGCAAACGGGAGTTCTCCACGGCTGGCGCGGCGACGATTCGAAGAATTTCGTCGACCTCCAGGTCGTCGCGCGCGCCCCGGTTGGCGAAGCGACCTTCACCAACATAGCGAGAGCATGAGCGGCGCAACGTCGGCTGCGACGCCCACCTATAAGGACGTGACACGCGCCCGGAAGCAAGACCACTCTGCCACCAAAGCGCGCCGCCACCGGACACCGTGGACGGGTGACCAGAGCACCTGCCTCGTTCAACCATCGCCTGAACGCCGTCCAGCTCGAGCTGGAAGACGAGGCACCGGTTCCCGACGGGGGCAACCGCCGTCCAAACATCGACCAGCCCGAGCTGGAAGATGATGCAGCGGTTGCCGACGAGGCAGACATGGCTGGCACCTTTTCTCCTTCATTTGCCTCCCCTTCGCTAGCATTCTTCTAACACCAAAGCTCCGCCCACCCTCGAACTAAGTCAGGAGGGCGAGCTCCGCCCCACCCCACCATTCCTAACTCTAAGCCCATGGTACTCGTGAAAGGTTCACAACACTTGCGATCCCAACCACCATGGTCAAGCCTATTTATAGCACCTATGCCTTGACCCGCTTCGCAGCATGCGCCTGGCCCTCTGCGCAGAGCCGTCCCACGCGCCTTACTCATAGGACGGACCCCCCGACGGGGCCCCTGGCAAGAGGACGGCGCGTGACAGCACGGCAGAGGCAGGCACCCCTCAGAGAAGAAACACGCTCGACGCGTGGCAGTCTGACAGGGACGTGCACTACGGCCAAGGTCACGAGGCTACTGTTTTCGTCAAAAAGGTGCAGCGAGCGGCACACAAATCGAGGCCGCAGCCCTCGCAGCACGCCACCGCTCAGCGAGCTGCACACAAATCGAGGCGATAGCCCTCGCAGCACGCCACCGCTCAGCGAGCTGCACACAAATCGAGGCCGCAGCCCTCGCAGCACGCCACTGCTCAGCGAGCGGCATGCAAATCGAGGTCGCAGCCCTCGCTGAACGCTCTGCATGCTGACAGAGGGACAGGACGCCCGTGACGGGACGAGGCAGCGGAGCGATGCACCCATCACGTCACCTGCGCTGAGGCAGCGGAGCGATGCACCCGTCACGTCACCTGCGCTGAGGCAGCGGAGCTAGGCACCCGCCGCGTCACATGCGCCGCTCCGACAAAAAAGCTAAGCTACCCTTCTACCCTACGGTTTCTTCGACGCTCCTTCTCTCCATCATTTCGATCATGGCTTTTCACGCACGAGGCAGGGAGATTCTTTCTTCGCCCCGCGCGAAGACAAAAAACTCCCTCGGGGGCTACCACAGGGCACACTACCCTAGGGAATAAACGCTCCACCTCTCGCCACTCGTTTCTTCTCGCAATTTTCTACAAATTTTCGTCGCTTTGTCATGTTTTGGTTGTGGGTACGAATAAGCGACAGAGGTTGGGCATCGATGGCTAAGGCAAATGGGTGGTGATGTCGTGGGATAGCTTACGCTATCGGGATACGGCGTCCCCCTACGTCACCCTCGAACCTAAGCTACTCGCGGAAGGGCGGGGCGCGGCCGCTTGAGGTCCAAGAGTGTCGGTGTCGAGGGAAAGCCTACGCCTCCGGGATACGGCGTCCCCCATCGACACCCTTGGGCTCGAGCAGTCCAAGCTCCCCCCTGGCGCAGGGAGATGATCTAACCCGGTCGAATTTCTTTCGAGGCACACAACCAAAATGACAAAAAACATAACGTATTTAAATACAGTCAAGCACGACGCCGAAGTTCTCAAACAACCACAAATCTGAAACGAAAAGATTCCTAAACCTATTACAAATCTGCCTCGCAGGCACCATCACCGGCAAAGCTCTTCAAGCGCCATCCCCGTCGACGGTGCCCTCTGGGGAGGTGTCGTCGTCGCCCTCGCCTGAGCTGGGGAGGATCTCGTCAGCAAAAAGTGTGGCGAGTGCGGAGGCCGTCTCTGCTACGTTGGCATCGGCCTGCTCGACCGCAGCCACCGCAGCATCGTCGTCGAGGCCCTCAGCGACGACGTAACCCATCGCCAGCGCGTCAAGCTGGACGAGGTAGTGCGTCGACACCACGCCAAGAGCTTTGTGGAGGCCAAGGAGGAACGCGTTCTTCACCCGCCCCATGACGCGGTCGCCCAGAGACCTCAGGCGGCTGGCCAACGAACTGCCAGACTGGGCGCCGTCCTCCTCGAACTCCAAGCACACCGCGGCGGCGGCCTCTCGCAGCTCCTCGAGCTCCTGCTGCGAGGACGCATAAGCGACCTCCACCGCCTCCGCCCTGGCCTGCGAGTCCGCCACGGCCGCTTGCAAGCCTAGGAAAAATCAAAAAGGGAAAGGAATCTTCAGCGACAGAGCCAGCATGGGTTCTGGAAGAACGGGAAGGTTACACAGAGGCTCGAAGCTTACCATCTGCCCGCTCCCTCTCTGCGGACCATTGCGCGCGGACCGCGCACGACTCCTCCCGCAGGGCCGCCAACGAAGCCCCTTGTTCTTGGGCCGTGGACCGCAGCGCCTTGAGAGCAACGCTGTACTCGAGGACTTGGGCCTCAGTCGCAGCGCCCGCCTCGTGTTGCTGACGGAGCGAGGGCTGCGCCGCGGCAAGGGAGGCATCCCTCTCCCACAGGAGAGCGCTCAGGCGCTCCACCTCGAGGGCCCTCTCTGCAGCCGTGGAACGTAGAGCGTCGCGCTCCCTCTCCGCGCGGCCCAGGGAATCACCATACGAGCGGGCATCGACCGACATCTCGTGTATCACGGCGCGGGCCCAATCCACGTCGGAGCTCAGCTCAGCATTCCTTTGCATCAGCTCGTGGATGTGGGCGTGCTGGTCGGTGATGTACGAGACCTTGGATGCCGCCAGATCTCGAAGTTGCTGGCAAAAGGGGATAACGCGAAGTTAAGGCGCAAAGCGAAGAATCAAAAAAGCCAAGGGAAAGGACGCAGACTCACCTCGTGTAGCTGGAGTCCCCTGTTTCGGTGAAGCTCGAGCACGGCGGAGAGGGTGTTCTGGATGTTGGTGCCGAGCTGGTGATGCTCCAGCCACAGCTGGTTCTCGTTCTCCGCGATGGTGACGAGCTCAGCCGGGACCCCGGGGCGGTCCAGCCCAAGAGTGCTTCGGATGCCCCTGCTCACGCTAGCACCAGCGTTGGCGGGGACGCCGTGACCCTCGACCACCTCCAGACTCGAAGGCGCGGTCGGGCCTGTGGCCACGCCAGAACCGGCCGCCGCAGCGACCTCCGCCGGCGCAGAAGTTCCTTCTGCGACGGCACCCCCGCCCTCGAGCGGGGGCGCCGCACTGGCAGAGGGGAGCGCCTGCACCTCGCACGGGGGCTCGAACCCCGGCGCTGCCTCTTCGTCGTCGGCGAGGATGTAGATCACCTCGTTCCCCGCACGCCTTCCCTCCTCCTCCGCGCTTGGGCCCGTGGCCTCTCCCGGGTGGCCCTGCCCGGCGGCTTCGACGGGGGCCGACTCCCGCCCCTCAGTGGCCCCTTCAAGGCCAAGCTCACGCCGCGCTCGTTCGACCCCCATGGCCATGGCCGCCTCGAAGCCGGCCACGATCGAGGCCTCGGTCTCGAGCGTCGTGCGCGAGGGCACGGCCTCAATGTGGGGTGTCGAGTGAGCCCTCGTCTTGAGGGCCTTGACGGAAGCAAGCGAGGGGGCGGCGGGAGGGGTCGTCCCGCTAAGCAACAAACAAGGACTGTCAGCACAAACATCAACTAATCGAACCATCGAAGGGTGATACGATTCTTACCGGTTGACACCCTTGAGCTTCCGCTTCTGGGAGCGGCGCGAGGGCGGCCGTACCCCAGACGCAGGGGCCCGCTCGCTGGGGACCCCAACGCTCGTCGGCGGGGCAGGCGCTGGGACAAGAGCGCTCGACGCGCCTGCGTCATCCCCTGGCGTCGCGGCCGCGAACGGGGGCGCGTCAGCGATGCGCGCCACCATCGCCGGCTCAAAGGAAGCCTCGTCGTCAGACGAGTCGTCTTCCTCCGGCTCGAGCGTGCTGTCGAGGGTCGGCAGCGGGGAAAGGCCCTCCCTCTCCCGCCTCCGGTTCTCCTTCTGATGCTCGTCCCTCCGCCGTTGCTTCCGGAGGCGCGTCTCTTTCTCCGTGTCCTTGCGCGCCTTCTGCCACTCGGCGTTCAGACGGTTGGCCTCGCGAACATCAGGGAGAGGGGGAGGCGATCGGTGCCCTTTACGGGTCAGCCCCTGAAAACACGATGCTACACGCTTCAAAAACTCGATACGAGCGCAAGACAGATTGAAAAAAAGAAGAAAGATACTCACGAAGGAAAGGTAGCCCTCGTCGGGGCACATCTTGATGGCCCAGAGGACATCGTCCTCGACCGCCATCTTGTTGCTGTCCATCGCGCGCTGCGCCCGCTGGGCCGCCTCCTCGGGTGAGAGCGGCTGCTGCATCATCCTCGAGCCCTCGAAAGGAGCCTGCGGCGTCAGCTCGTAGATGGGCAGCTTCCTCTGCATAAGAGGAACCACCCGCCGCTGGTGGAAGTTGGCGATGACGGCGGCGGTGTTCAGCCCCTTCCTCGCCAGGGATTGAAGCGCCGCGGTGAAGATCATGAGTTTATCTTGGCGAGCCTGAGGGGATACCCCCCAGCTCCATGCCTGCGGCTTCTCCACCACGATTTTGTCGGTGTAGGTGGGGAGGAGGTTGCCGTCGTTCCGCAGGTAGAACCACGCCTTGTCCCACTCCGCGTTGTTGGACGTCATGGTGGTGGGGATGTAGAGATCCTTCCTCCCCTCCCGCACCTGGAACGTGACGCTGCCGGCACGGACGAGTCTCCGCACCCCCTTCGACTCAGTAGCGGCGGTGCGGAGCTCGGCACGGAACAGATGAATCCATAAGTCCCAGTGCACCGGGACTCCTAAGAATCCCTCGCACACCGCGACGAACACCGCCGCCTGAGAGATGGCGTTGGGGGCAAAGTTGTGGAGCTCCACCCCGTAGTACACGCACAGAGCGCGGATGAATTCCCCGGGGGGAGATCCGAACCCGCGCTCGTGCAAGCGAGCCAAGCTCACGATGTAGCCCTGGGGTAGAGCCGGCGCCCTGTGCGAAGATGGCGGCGCGATCCACTCTGGCTGGCTGGCGGAAGAGATCTTGGGGAGCAAACCTCTCGCGGCGAGCGACTCCAGGTAGTTCTTGCCGGCGGTGGACGGGCTCCATGGGGCGGCTTCCCTCAGAGTCACCATGGCGAAGGGTGAGAGGAGGAGATGGATTGGATCTGGGCTCTCGAGGGTTGGCAAAGACGAAGAGACGGAGAGAACGAAAATCTGGACTAAGGTAAGGGAAACTGACCCCTCCTCTCCCCGTATTTATCGACAAACTTTACCGGGCCGCGGGTAAGCGCGGCTGCGGGCACGCGTTAATTCCACACTTAACCCTGTCGCCGACAAGTGGACCCCACAAGCGTGGTGGACCGACGTAAAGGCACAATTATGACTGTGGCCGCCCGAGGCGTCGCGAAGTCTTGTAGCACGTCTAATCCAACCGCCCCGCCAGTGCCGCACTCGCCTGAAAAGGCGCGCCACTGCGCCCTGGCCGCGCCACGTTGGCCACGACTGCCTGACTGGGCGCCTCGGTTCCCGCCCCGTCAAAACCGCCAACGGAATATTCCCTTGCTCAGCGCCTCCACAGGTAAGGCATATACCGCTCGAGCCCTACTAATCAGGGGGTCGAAGCGTGGCTCTCGTCAAGAGTTTCGACAGGCTCTCCAGATTAAACAGAGTCAGGGGCGAACGGGGCACGCACGAACACGCTCAACCTCGAACAAAGGCCTCGAGGCCTCGAGGGTGCCCTGATCCGCGTTCAAGGCTGAACAAAGGAGGCCAGTTGAAGGATCCCAACGAGGGAGCGCATCGAGCCCTCGATCCTAACGAATGGGATCGAGCCTTGCCTGGCATACCTTTGTAAGCTTGTACTGTATGAGACGTGTCTCCGGACCACGAGCCGACCCTAAACGAACGGGGCACGGACGTCCGCTCGAACTACCCGCTAACAGCTCACCGACGCATCCATGACTCGCGGCCCGCTCATGGGAAGCATGGAACTGTGTCCCCCCTCCTCCCGTGACGGGGCGACGAGGGTCAAAACTCGTAGTCAAAGGCCTCTCGAAAACGGCCGAATCAGGGTCTAGTCCACGAAGGACGACCTACGCCAACCCAGAACAGGACAGCCTGGAGCTTAAGGGCATGAACAAGGTAAGATCCGATCGCAAGGGCCCCTCGAAGCTCACCAGAACCAACAGGAACAAGACCTTGGACGATGCAATTCACTCCTCCAAGGCCTCGGGGGCTACACCCGCGGGTGCGCTAGCGCGCCCCCACAGAGAGGTACTCTCATTCCGCAAGTAGATCTCGAAGCGCTAAACCTCCAGAAAGAACAACTAACCCATGCAGGTCTGACATTCATCACTGCATGGCCTCGGAGGCTACTGCCGGTGCCAATCCTAAAGGAGGCCCTAAGACGACGATAAATCACCAACTAAGCCACTGGAACTAATTAACTCAGCAAAAGTTAAGCAAGGAAGTTCCAATCCTCTGTCAGGCTCGAGGGTGCCCAGCACCCATCGAGCGAATCGGAACTCCGCCTCGCTCGAGGCCCCCTCGCTCGAGGCCCGGAGGCCGCCCTCGACACCCATCTCCGCCTTGCTCGAGGCTTCCCCTCGCTCGTGGGGCCCGCTGACGGTTCACCTGCCCCGTGGACAAAAGCATTTAATGGCTCTGCACGGCTTTGGACGCGGAAGTCAAACGACGGAACCCTCGCCCATCCCCGGTCATCTCCGCCAACTCCTGACACCGTGCGGTCATCCTCAACGTCGTGCGGTCATCCTCGACGCTGTGCAGTGTGACAAACCTGTGCGGTGTCACGGGCCTGTGCGGCGTGACAGGTCTGTGCTGTCACGCTCCCCTGTTTCACCAACTCCGGTATGGGCACCCCTCGAATGGGCATGGGGAACCCTCGAATGGGTGCACGGCCTGCTGCACTCGATGATGATGCATGACGCCAGCCCATGAAATCAGGAGCATAGGAAGCGTGCGTCATGAACGGGGGACGCCACGCCATGCGCCAGAGCTCCATACGCCAGGAAGTCGCATGATCCGACAACGCGAGCCAAGACAGGGACCACGCCTGCGACCATACCTCATCGTACGCCGTCACTGTACCAAGCACTGTACTTTCACTGTTTGTAACTGCCCCTCTTTGAACTATAAAAGGAGGAGGCAGCCCCTTAGAACGGGGGACGACAGAGGCTCTAGACACCAGACACACTCCTTCACGCACTCACCACCAAGTTCACTAAAGAACACAACTCTCACTCGCTCTAAGGGACCTGGGGGCTCATCCTCCTCTCCCGCCTAGCTTGTAGCTCCCCTACTACGAGCACCCCCGGTGCAAGGCAATATAGTGCGCAAGCACACCCTGCTGGACGTACGATCGGAAGATCGGAACCAGGATAAACCTCGTGTCATCGTGTTGCCCTTGCATCAACCATCGAGAGACGGGACACAACGCACTTTTCTGCAGGTGTTTGGACCCCCGCTGGGTTCCGGCACCGACAGTTGTGTATGGACAATCTTCCATGCATGCTCCGTTAATCCATGGAGGATACGCTAATGCCATAATGCCACACTTTTACGGCAATTCTTCTACCATGTGCGGTCCTTATATCCAAGGAGGATATACAAATCTTATACTTGGAGTTGATCAAGCAGCCACATTGCAGACAGCTGTTAAGAAATTAAATTTTGATGGAGTGCCAAATCAAGAAAATATGTAACTTTGTTGCTTTAACACTGAATTTTATTTTCATTTGTATGGTTTCTGCTGGTGCCCTGTAACTCATTTATATTGTTTGAGAAGGATCACATCACACTGTATTCCTATTGAGAGAAACAATCTCATTCTTTTTATCAAAAAGGAATAAGATGATCACTGCTTGTTCCCAGCTTCTGCACCTGTAGCTTCATTTTAAACACATTCTCCAATTGCCAATGTACATTCTCATTTGTATGGCAGCCACATAAATGCATCGACATTATTGAACAATATGCCCTTGTCGCAGCTCTTCCAGAACTGCATCAGATGGTTTCTGCATCCTGTGGGACAGAACTTTCTGTTGACGCAGAATTAGGTCAACACACCGAATTGCACTAGTTCGCGCGTAAAACGATCACCTTGCAGTAACCTTGCCAAGGGCGGTCCGATCGGCCTACTTGGGCGATCCAGCCGGTCCTGGTTGAGGAGTGCGAAAAGCCTAAGAACGCTTGCTCGGGAGGGACCCCGACGGAGCTAGTGCACGTAGGGTTGTTCTGAGATAGGCAGGCCACTCAAAACGCCTTCAACTGCCGTAGAGACGAAGGAAGAACAACAAGAGGTTGGAAAAGCTGGGGTTTGAGAGATAAAAGTAGAAGATAAATGTTCTATTGGTTGTGTTAGGACTCAATCGGCCACGACCCTATATTTATAGGGTGGGGAGGTGTTGCCCCGGAAGGAAAATCTCAGGGGAACTCGTAATCTACATGGATTCCCAAACCTACTCGGACTTGGCGTACAAGACCGGTGTAACGGCCCCTGGATAGCGGTTAGACCGCCCCTGCCTTGTCGGGCCGGCTACAGGACCATACCGGTCTAACCGCCCTTGAATAAAGGTTAGACCGGTATGCCCAGCCAGACTCGACAAGTGCCAATTTTGACTGTCAACATATGCCCCCCTGTTTTCTAGTAAAACTTGCGTATTAGAAAACATATATTTAGCAGAAACAAGACTAAGGGCGATGAAATCCATAAATTCACCGGCAATCGGACTGAAGGCGATACTCAACCGTTACCGGCTTGTTTGACTCAAGCTTCTTGCCATACACTTGGGTAATATGTCTTCAAATATCTTCCATTAAGCGCTCTTGGCAGCATGTACCTCTGCATCGTCTCAACCATATAAGAATTCCCCAAGCATACCTTTGCAACTTTGTATGGACCTTCCCAACTTAGGGACCATTTGCCAAACTTATTGCTCTTCGTCCCTATAGGTAGAATTGTCTTCCAAACCATGTCGCCGTCTTGAAAAGACTTACCCTTTACTTTCTTGTTATAAGCCCTAGCAACCCGAATCTTGTCCTTCTCTATTTCCCTCAAAGCCTCCAATCGCTTGTCGGTCACTTCATCAATGTTGTCCATCATTAAATTATGATAATCAACAACATTAAGATCATTTTGTCTTGCCAATCTATAAGCCCCAAGTGTGGGGGATATAGTACCCGGGTGCATCACGAGCTAGCTTAGCAGCCCACCAAAAGGGAGCGGCCCACCTCATCGTTCTGGACCTGAAGACGTGCGGGACAAGTCGGCGCACGGAGGAAGGATCTGGAAGGAGAAGTCCTAGTTGGAATAGGAATTATTGTAAAGAAGGAAAGGATTATTAGAGATAGGATCGGATACAAACCGACTTGTAACCCTGCCCCCCGATATATAAGGCGGGCAGGGACCCCCTCCAAAACAACGGAACACAGATCAAGTCTCAGGACGAAAACTCTCAACACGCAACACAACACCCCAAAACAGGACGTAGGGTATTACGTCGAGTCGACGGCCCGAACCTGTATAAACCCCTGTGTCTGTCCATCCTAACCATCTTGCTTCCGATCTTTGCGATCTTCCCTGCATTACAAATCACTTCCGTGGGCTACCCCGTGGAAGACTGCCGGAGATAATATCACCGACAGTGGCGCGCCAGGTAGGGGATATCGCCAAGATCAATCTGGTAAGCTCGATGGATCGCGTCAAGATCTTGGACAGCTGCAACCTCTCGGACGTCGACGAAGTCGAGATCCAGTTCGGGGACGTCATCACCGCCGCTTTGGATACCCAAGCGGCAGGAGCTACGGTCGCCACGGAGGTCTCCTCTCTGGCGCCGACTTCGGCCATCACGGCCCAATCCGGTCCGATCGCATCTGATCGTGCCAGATCTACCCCGCTGAGTCCATCGCAGAATGCGAGGCCAGACCAGTCGGGAACAGATCTACAATCACTCGGTTCCGATCCGACTCCTGAGAGTCGCGTCGCCGAATCATCGCAGAGCGTAAACGCTCAACCAACACGCGTCCAGAGCCCTCAGGTCATTACTGTTCAGACCCCTGGCTTTTGCGCGCTTGCTCGGAAGCAGAAGAAGAAGGACATCGTCCAGTCGGATGATTACTTCTTTGGGAGCGACTCCTACGGGTTAGATCTACTGGGACCCTCAATCCTGGACGATCTGCCGGAAGGATACACAGTGTCCGATGCCTCTACAGAGCCAGAACTACTAGGATCACTCGGAGAATTGACTCCGAGTAGTTTGGAGCGTTATACGCCCACATCCGACTTCTCCGAGTCCAAGGAAGACTACCTCGCACAAGAGGGAGTCGGATCATATTGCTACATGGTGGCGCCAGCAACGCCAACCAATCCTGTCTCAGAAGATGAGGTCACTCCTGCTGAGGAGACGACAGAAGCCAGGAACCAGCGTCGAGGACGCAATGCCAGTCGGGCGACTCGCAGAGCCGCACGACCGCACGGAGCCACCGCGTCAGGATCTGGCACTGCTCGACTCCAAGAGCCTCACTCTGAAGATCATCGTCGCCAACGGGATCAACACGAACGGAGGAGCACCCGGAACTTGATGCGCGACGGCATGTTTGAGTTCAACGGATACGACGTCTACGAGACACCGGTCCAGAACCTCGTTACTATCAACAAGGAAATCAATCGGCTGCCACCAAACACTCCGGGCCTGGAAAAGGTAAGGGCTCTCGTGCAGGCCGCCTCCGTCCAGGTTCACCAGATGCAAGGCAGAACGACCACGGACGCTCCTGAACCCGGTCCATCTCGACACCGGGCCGGCGGCGGATCGGGTCGTGATGAAGACCTCCGCACCACGATCAACAGAGATCGAGATGCGAGGGACATCATCACCAACAGCACCGAAGAGCGCCACCGTGAGGAAATCCGACGGCGCGAAGAGTACGATCGGGATCATGGAAATCCCCGTCGTAACCCCAACAGGAGCGGCTACTCGACGGAGTCAGACTACTCTGACCTCTCCGGTAGCCCAAGGCGCGGCAACAATGGCGGTCGCACTCCGCCACGACGACGAGTGCTTCCACCACCCAGGCGACCGACTCCGCCAAGAGATCGAACTCCACCGCGCAGCAGAACCTACCGACAGGACCGAACTCCACCCAGGACTCGGAACTATCGGAGGACCCGTTCCCCGCCCAGGGACTGGGATCGCAGGAGGGACAGCACACCGCCAAGAGCAGCTGACGGATCGGGTCCGAGCGATTCCCGCCCTAGAGGTCGGATCGGCGGATTCCAGTCGTTCACCGAGCGCTTGAGAAGCGTGACGTCGCCCAGAGGCTTCAAGCTGTCGGATATCGACAAGTACGACGGGAAATCTGACCCATCTCAATGGCTTCAGATCTACTACACCGCCGTACAAGCGGCCGGCGGCGACGAGGACGTGATGGCAAACTATCTTCCCATCATGCTCACCAAGGACTGCCGCAACTGGCTGGCAGGACTCCCGCAAGACGCCATCGACAACTGGGAGCAGCTTACCGAACTCTTCATCGGTAACTATCTCGGTACCTGGGAGAGGCTCGGGAGCAAGCGACTCCTCGGTCAGATCAGGCAGCGCAAGAACGAGACCCTGCACGACTTCGTGCGCAGGTTCTCAGAAAAGCGCAACTCCATCACGGACGTCACGGATCAGGAGGTGATGTCAGCTTTCCAGCGCGGCATCTCCGACGGGAGACTGATTCACAAGTAGACTCGGAAGCCACCCGCGACTGTCAATGACATGTTTCGGGTTGCTAGCACGTGGGCGGATGCAGAGATTGCAGAAAAAGAACAACTCAGCGAAATCAGAAGTCGTTGGGAAGAAGAGAACAAGACGACTCGCAAACGCGACCGCCGCGAGGACGAAGACCGACACGACGACCATCGACGCAATGACAGCCAACCTCGCAAGAAGAAGAGCGAGGGAGACATGGTCGCCGCCCTGGACCGGTCCAGAGGCCGGGTAACTCCAGAGGACTTCCAGCGCATGCTCGATGAGCAATGCCCTTACCACAAACACAAGCACTCGGCGCGAGAGTGCTACGGGCTCAAGCGAGCCTTCACCGGGGGCAACAGAGGCCCTCCATACAGAAAGAGGAACGATGGTTCCCCGCGAGACGACAGGCGAAACGACGAGCCCGGCGATGACTTTCAGGAAGCTGACCGAGTGGTCCGCATGATCTATGGCGGACCAGAGTTCGAGTCGAAGCGCCAGCAGAAGCTCACCCATCGCCAGGTCATGCACGCGAGGGAGCCACCGGTACCTGAGTACCTCAAGTGGTCGGAAGTTCCGATCACATTCACCCGGGAGGATCATCCAAACTTCATACCGAAGCCCGGGTCCCATGCCTTGGTGGTAGCCCCGACGATTCGCAACGTTCGGCTCACCAAGGTACTAGTCGACAGTGGCAGTGGCCTGAACATCCTCTTTGCTAACACATTGAAGGAGCTCGGCCTGACTACTCTCGACCTGAGTCCCCCCCAATCCGCGTTCTACGGTTTGATACCGGGAGAGGGAGCAGAACCACTCGGGCACATCACACTGCCCGTTACCTTCGGAGACCGGAACAATTACCGGACCGAGCACATGCAATTCACGGTGGCGAACTTTGAAACTGCATACCACGCCATCCTCGGGAGGCCGGCGCTCGCCAAGTTCATGGCGATTCCTCACTACGTCTACTTGCAGGTCAAGATGCCAGGACCTAAAGGCATAATTACCGTCTTGGGAGACGTCCGAGTCGCATACACATGCGAGCAGGAAACTCTCAACGCGGCAGCCGCCCTGGACATGTCCAAGCGCATGGAACAAGTACTGGCTGCATCACAGGAGGTGGACAAGGACGCTCTAGAGATCCCCACCAAGAAGCCAGCAAGAGAAGCCATTGCGCCAAGCAAGGAGACGGAGCTGAAGAGGATCTCTCTGGACTTGGACGACCCAAAGAAGACGGCCATCATCGGGGCAGAGTTGGACCCCAAATAGGAAGAAGTGCTCGTCAAATTCCTAAGGGAAAACGCCGACATATTCGCGTGGAAACCATCCGATATGCCAGGTGTCCCAAGGGAACTTGCCGAGCACTCCTTGAAGGTCAATCCGACTGCCAAACCGATCAAGCAAAGGCTTCGTCGATTCGCGCAGGACCGCAAGGAGGCAATTAGGGCAGAGATTACAAAGCTTTTAGCAGCCGGGTTTATTCAGGAGGTGTTCCACCCTGACTGGTTAGCTAATCCAGTTCTTGTAAGAAAAAAGAATAATAATGATTGGAGAATGTGCGTCGATTATACAGATCTCAACAAAGCTTGCCCTAAAGACCCCTTCGTTCCCCCCCGCATCGATCAAGTCGTTGACTCCACGGCAGGGTCCGCCCTGCTCTGCTTTCTCGATTGCTATTCAGGTTATCACCAGATAGGCCTGAAGCTGGAAGACCAAATAAAGACCGCGTTCATCACGCCGTTTGGTGCCTTTTGTTATAACACAATGGCCTTCGGTCTGAAGAACGCAGGTGCAACCTATCAGAGGACGATCCAAGCATGTCTGGACCAATTGATTCCAGACATAGTAGAAGCCTACATCGACGATATCGTGGTCAAGATCATGAACCCCGAGGACATGATAGGGAACCTGACAAAGGTCTTCGAACGCTTGCGCAAATTTCGGTGGAAGCTCAACCCGGAAAAGTGTGTCTTCGGAGTACCCTCTGGTAAACTACTCGGCTTCATGGTCAGCAACCGCGGGATCGAGGCAAATCGCGAGAAGATCACTGCCATCACCAAGATGCTACCACCAACCTGTCAAAAGGATGTGCAAAAGCTTACTGGATGCATGGCAGCGCTCGGTCGTTTCATATCACGACTCGGCGTTCGCGGATTGCCGTTTTTCAAACTGCTCAAGAAGCAGGACAAGTTCATATGGGACGACGAGGCGAAGCGATCTTTCCAGGAACTCAAAGACTACCTGCAGAGCCCTCCCATCCTCGTCCCACCTCAACCAAGAGAACAGCTCTATCTCTACATCTCTGCTACTCCCCGAGTGGTTAGCACGGTACTAGTGGTCGAACGTCCTGAGGAAGGACACGCATATGGAGTTCAGCGACCAGTCTACTTCGTTAGCGAGGTTTTGACCGTATCCAAGGTATGCTACCCCCATGTGCAGAAATTATTATACGGAGTTCTTATCTCAGCAAGAAAGCTGAAACACTACTTTGTGGCCCATCCAATCTCGGTGGTGAGCGAAAATCCTTTAGGGGAAATTCTCCATAACCGAGATGCCAGCGGTCGAATCGTCAAGTGGTCAATAGAATTGGCCGCCCATCACATAAACTTCGTTCCACGTACTGCTATCAAGTCTCAAGTCTCACATTCACTTCAACCGGCAAAATAGCTTCTTGACCATAGACAAGCTCAAAAGGAGTAACTTTACTAGCACCATGCCTAGAGATACGATGAGCCCAGAAAGCTTCAGACAATACTTCATGCCATTGAGGACCCGGTGTGTCCGAGGACCGGTGGATGGTCGCTTCCTGGTGTGATGAGTGATTGACAACGTGGTGTGGATTGACGTTTCCCTTGGCTCAAGTATTGCAGGTGTAGAATGCGGCTTGGTTGCATTGGTGCAGGTGAAGAACAGGCGCGAAAGGTCTTAGCCATGGCGGCCTCCGAGGAGCGGAGAGACAAGTAGGCTTGGTTCGAGGGACCCGATGGCCGGTGGATCAAGTGCGGTTCACATGCTGGCAAGAACGAGCAAGGGGACGTGGTTCCGGTGCGAGGTAGTGGCTCACAACCGAAGCTCGTATGCGGACGAGAAGCCGGCGCAAGGTGGCGGCTAACAACCGAAGTTTGCGCGCGGGGTTTGGTGATTTGGCCACAAAATCATCGGTGGACGGTTTCCCTTGGTTTGGGCCTCAAAACCAAGGACCAAGGACTCGACGTAGCGACGGCCCGGCCTGCCAGCCAGGGGCGGTCCAACCGCCCCCCAGCGGCGGTGTGACCGGTCCCACCTGGGCAGGACGCCCGTGAGCGTCGAGGAGCTTCGATCCGGAGGACACGCGGCGTGATCGCAAGGCTTGCGTCGGAGGGAAGCTAGCTTGCGGTGGAAGGTGTCCCAGCCGGAAAAATCTTCGCGAAAAATGTCATATTCGCCCCTGAGGGGTATGTATCGCTTAGGGGTAGTTTAGTCTTTCGAGCACCACCATTTGGACTATATAATAGACCCCCTAGGGGTGGTGGCTGTTATCTCTGCTAGTTTTCTCTTTGGTTTTCCTTTGAACTAGTTTTCCCTTCATCCCCTTCACCTAGAACTACTTCTAATCTTTCTTAGTTTTGTATAGGTGAATTCATGGTTATGTGATGGAGTTTGTGCTGCTCATCTTTGTGCCATGATTTGATTTCCTGAGCTCCTTTTCTTTTTCCCATTTTGAAGGTATTTTCGGAGCCATTTTTGGGGATTTTTGTTCTTCACTTTCTAGCATGTTTTCTCTCGGATTTCTTTGGGGGAATCACGTATGAGTGCCTTGTGCCTCTTTTGCTGGTGATCCCTTGCCCCCAAACGCCGGGAATCGGTTTAGATTTGAAGTTTTCGGGATGAACTCGTGGAGGGTATGTTCTTCGCTAGATTTGAAATTCCTGGAGTTCTAGGGAGTTAGAGGCCGAGATTTTTGGGGCATAGCCTCTCCTTGAGGTGTATATCATCTACCCAAAGTTTCGTCTCAAAACTCCAAGCCGTTTGGGAGATCCGTTCTCGAGTTGACCTTTTTCCCGTGCTGTCTGGCAAGACCGGTGCGACCGCCCTCGGATACCGGTGTGACCGCCCCTGGCAGGCAAGGGCGGTGCAACCGCCCCTGGAGAGAGGTGCAACCGCCCCTGGCTGAGAGTTGGTGATTCGTGTGGTTTTCGATCGATTCGTGTTGGATTTGTTCGATTCGTGTTCCGCTGCGATGATCTTGTTCCTAGGGTCAGTAGCCTCACAGTAGCTACGTGATCTTGGCAAGATCGGTTGGTAGGCTTTGGAGTTGAGTTGGGAGTAGCCGGATTCGTGAGAGAAATTTTTATCGGCTCCCATTCACTCCCCCCCTCTCTGGTCGCCTAATCGGTCCTTCAATTGGTATCAGAGCCGGTTACGGGTCTTTGCGACTCTAACCAGTCTAAGATCCAAAGATGGCGTACCAAGATCGGGGTTCCGGGCCTCCGCACTTTGATGGGAAGAACTACCCGAACTGGGTTGCGCGTATGGGCGCTTTCTTGCGAGGCAAAGGAAAGTTGCTGTGGGATGTGACGAAAGATGAAAACTATGTCAATCCCACCAACTTAGATGCCCAGGATGCAAAGGATATGTTTGAGGCAAACGCTAGAGCTGTTGACTACTTGTTCCGTGCTTTGTCTGCCGAGGAGTTTGAGCGTGTTTTGGGCGAGGACCTAGCAAGCCAGATCTGGCAGAAGCTCAAGGTAGCCCACGGTGGTGATAGCCATGTCAAGGCTAGGCTTTTCTCGATGTACAGGAGAGAGTATGAGAATTTTGCTCATTTGCTAGGAGAGTCTGTTGATGCTTTGTTTCAGCGTTTCACTTCGATTGTCAACAACATGAAAGCCAACATTACCGTGCTCCCATACTCGGATCATGACCGAGCTATCAAGCTCCTGCAAGCACTTGATAGATCCGTGTGGGGTGCCAAGGTTGAGGCGATCATGGAGTCGGCAAACTATGAGACTCTTTCTGTTGATGAGCTTTTCTCGAACTTGAAGTCCTCTGAGGTGGACAGACAGTTGCTTGCCAAGGCTAAGAGTCCGACTGATCCCCATAGTCTGGCTCTAGTCGATGGCTCTGGATATGGACATGCTAACACTCCTAGACACTTTGCTTTGTCTTCTCTTGTGTCCCTTCCAGATGAAGAGTATGAGGTGCTGAGCGAGGAGGATCTCGCGTTGCTCACGAGGAGGTTCGAGCGGATGTACCAGAACCGCAAGGGTTCGAGGCGTGCGGGGAGTACGTGCTACAGATGCGGGAAGATGGGCCACTTCATCGCCGAGTGCCCCGAGGAGATCAAGAACGACTACAACCGCAAGCACCGCCCACGAGACGACCACAAGCACCGTCCCAAGGACGAGTACCGCACCAAGAACAAGAACAAGGAAGAGAGAAGATCCAAGAACAAGCACGGTGGACACAAGAAGCACAGATCTCGAGCGATGGTGGCTGATGCGAGCGACATCGACACAAGCTCCACCAACACGTCGTCAAGCTCAAGCAGTGAAGATGAGGACCGCGGCCACCGCAAGGAGAAGAAGAGCTTGAACCGCAACTTCAACGGCATCTCCTTCGCCGCCGTCGACTACTGCACCATGGCGCACGACTCCGTGAAGAGCAAGGATGACTCCGACTCCGACTCCAAGGATGAGGTATTGACAGATCCCACCTCTTTGCGTCAGGAGATTGCTAGGCTAGAGCAGTTGGTCGATAACCGCGATGATGTGCTTAGAAAGACCAACAAGGAAAAGAGGGAGTTTAGGATCCTTGCTAGGAGAGTCCAAGGATAGAGTGGCTAAGCTTGAGACCTTGCTTTCTGAGACTGGAAAGGAGGCCATGGAGTTTGAGTCTTTGCTTTGCGAGTCTAGGGAGAGAGCAGCTTCGCTTGAGTCTGAGATTGCTGTTTTGAAAGATGCTCCTCTCGTGTCTGATGAGGTAGAATGCTCGTTCTGTGATGTGCATATTGCTGATCTAGTTGTGCTTAAGGAGAAACACATGACTTGCTTGGATGAACTAGAGGGTGCTAGAGTTGAGCTTGCTGAGTTGAAGTCTAGGTCATCTTTGCTAGGTGCTTGTACTTCTTGTCCTACTTTGCATGCTCAGTTGCTTGAATCACGCACCATGATTAGTTCACTTGAAGCACAACTTAAATCTCCTATTGCAAATTCCTGTTCTGCTTGTGATGTTGTTGCATTGAAGAATGTTGAGCTAGAACAGTGTGTGAACAGATTGCAAGATGAGAATGATGAGCTGAGACAGTGTTTGGGTTGGTTGTCTGGTCGTGAGCCTCAGCTCAAGATGTTGATTGCGAGTTTCAAGAGAGCTGATGGTTGTGGTCTTGGTTCTGAGAAGGTTGGTGAGAGTAATGGTGAGAAAGAAAGAGATCTAGAGAGCTCCACTGCAAACATCCCCACAAACCCACCAAAACCATTCTCAAGAACAACTTCACACCCAAACCAAACCACCTGCTGAACAAGCTTGACACCACTCCAGATCCTCCCAAGTTTCCACCTAAGTCAGACAACTTTCAGAGGAGAGTGACCTTTGTGAGGAGTGGGGTTTACCAGCCGAGAGAGAGGGCACAGCCGAAAGAAACCCCAAAGCTAAAGCCAGTCTGCTTCCATTGTGAGCATTGTGGAAGGGATGGACACCTTGAGGAGTTTTGTTGGAGGAAGAAGAGGGAGGTGAGAAGAGAGAAGGAGGTGGGGAACAGGGACAGGTACTACTCTTCTCGTAGTGTGCCTGTGTCTCGTTCACCCTGGCCGAGAGGCGACGCCTTTGTGCGTACAGTTCCAGTGGTTGCTAGTCGTGGTGTTCCAGCTGTTCGTGAGTTTGCTAGGCGGCCTCCGTTTCGCGGTCAGTTTTGTTCAGGGAGGTTCGACCGTAGCTTTGAGGCTAGGAGAGTGTCTAGGCCACGTTTTCCCCCGCGTGGTGCTAGAGGTCCGATGGTGAGAGACGAGAGGGTGTCACGCGGTAGAGTTGATTTTGCTAACCCTTCTTTTGAGCAGATGGCCCGACACTGGTTTGACTCGTTTGTGCTAACCCCAGTGTCGAGTCATTTGCTCATTCTCGTTCTCGGTTCTGATTGTGCAGGTGGGAGGCTTGGAGAACTTTTGGTTGATGGATTCTGGCTGCTCGAGACATATGACAGGTAATGGTAAGTGGTTCTCCACAGGTGGGATACCAAAGCCCCGTTAACTGATGTACATAGTCTATCTGTGCATGATATTGCAAGTTGACTGTGTTATGTAAAGATTCTTTTTCAATAAGCACCTGGACACACTGAAAAAAAAAACTCGAGGAAAGACCGCCCCCACGACATAGCACTAAGAAGAAATCTCAGCCAAGCCGGCCGAGAAAACCACCGAACTCGACTTCACCCTATAGGGCCGCACCGTAACCTGGGCCAACATCGACATGTGCCACAGGCCGGCGCCCTACCACTATTTTTTTGATTGCCATCAGGGGGTTTCTTGCTCCTTGGTTGGTGTCTCCCTCAATGGGGAGCTTACCACTACACTACAAGAGTGTTGGCAAGGACATTGAAAACATATGAGATATCGGCTCATATCCTTTATCTTACATTACATGTTCAGCTGAACATGTTTTGGTAAATTATCAATACCATTTTGGGTAGTACTTTTAATTAAAAACAGACATGAAAAACAGATATGAAACTTTAATTCTATCAATACATGAGTACCTACACCTGTTAATCATCTGAGGTGAGTTAAAGTTGAATTATTCGGGTGGCCTATTGATACATCCCATGCACAATATATCAATTAATGTAACATGCAATTAAGGTAAGAAATTGTTTGCTAATAAGTAGTTTCGCCCAGTGTAAACCAATAAGGTTCCTCTCATAACCAAAAGCAGCCATAAACAATCTTGTGTGCAACAAGCTAGAGCACCTCACCCAAATCTAAATAATTTACTATATTTAATTATTCCTGCCAGTTCTTGGTGTTCTGATTCGTGGGTAACATGTTTAGTGTTGACTAAGAACACACGACATAGCTGTCTTTAGAATTATTATTACTAGTGGAATACAGAAGCCGTATGTAATTGTCAGTGTCAAATATACATTGGATATTTCATCATATATTTGGTCATGGTAAAGATTCTGTGCAAAAAGCACGTGGAAACGAAATCATAATATAAAGAGCTTTATTCTTTAGTAAATAATCAGTACCATTTTGGTAGTACATAATTAAAAAGAAATGTAATAGAACAGGAAAAACAGATAAAAATTTTCGAATTCTGTGAACACATAAGTAGACATACTGGTATACCTATGAAACTCTGTCTCTGTAAAAGACAGCACATCTGAAAGTCTATTAGCGACCTCTGCGACACTCTCACCACCTTCTGGAGCCATAAAGGGATGTGCTTCATCTGCTGCCCATACCTCTGCATACTACTAAACAATGGACAGATATAATAACTGAAAGAAAAACCAACATTGTAATTTACATAAAAGAACACTGACAGAATTGGCAATCTATCAATTGCCCTTATAACTGGATTAAAAAAATACTTGAGAGATACAATTTTGACTTAAGAGTCCTGTCACTACTAAATCATAAAAAGGTCATTGGTGGATACAATAGGGGTACTCTTGGCACAGAACAAAAAAAAAAAAAAAAATCCAAATCTGAGCCAATAGTTATGCTCTCTCTGAGCCATTGCTCTGTCGGCCTAATCCAAAATTAGTTTTTGGCTGCACAAACCAAGCTCCTGTACAACACAACTCACACCTCCACCGCAAGCCCAAGCGAATTATATGCCCCACCTGAACTGGGACAGGAGGCCTTTCCGAAAGGCAATGAACTAAAGTGAAATGGCCTCAAAGCCAATGGGTTCAGGTATAACCTTGCTCTGTGGCAGCAATTAGTAAACTGACAGGATGAAATAATGAAGACCCACACAGAGAGATTTTTTATGTGTCTGGGGAAATTGCTACGAAAAGATTAAAATTTCATAGATGAAGAGGATAATGCATCACTGGCAGCAACAAAATCTCTTATAGTGTTAAATTTTATATCACGTGCATAGTTGATGCCTCATTGATAAGAACTTCTGTTCATTTCTATCTCAAACAAGAGAGCCAGAACAAAAAAAAAAACCTTATCATGTGAAAGTAACTCATACGACGGCCCAAAGTAGCGCTCACGTAGTCCAGTCACTGCCTGCAAGACACTTTTCATAAGCCTACCAAACCATAAGAATAATGATACATCTGATTTGAGAACCTTCGAGCCTGTATATGAACTCTTGACAGCACATTAGAGATGCAAAAAAAAAACAAAAAGTGAGAAAGAAAAAAACATTAGGAAGCCAAAGATAGAAGAATATCTCCATAACCATATCCACCATAACACTGGAGCAATTAGATGCATAATATATGACACCTCATGTTTTCATATGTAACAGTTTTCATGCCTTATTTATTTTACAGGCACAGCTGATTGTAACCTAGTTCTGCAACATTACCACAAGGAAAAAGAAACATAAAGACAAATTTCATGTTTTATCAAGTAGTATTTCACAGGACAAAGTGGTAGCAGGGCTTAATCCTTCTAATTTTGGTGAACAGAAACATCTTAATTGATATTCTCAGAACTCAGAAGGAATTCTTCTGCAGGTCAGAATTGGTGGCCCACATGCTTTGGTCTTACACATTGTGTGTGAAAGTATTTACATCCCCTTAGTGTGGTATGCAAATTACATGTGCTACTATTTCTCCTTTTCTGCAGGCAGATTGGAGTCACTCGCATTTTTATTTGTTTTTTTCCAGACCGAACAGAATGTAAACTAGCCATATACCCATATTCATATACCGCTCAAACTAATCTAAGCTCTGTATCACCATCATCAATAAAGAATATTCCAGCTTAAGGAAATGTTCCACTATATTCATGATTTCTTTTTTGTCAGACCGAACAGAATGTAAACTTGCTCTGCATCCATATTCATAATTTCATATACTTCCAAAAAAAGTCTAAAGCCATATCACAAATCTTCCAAAAAGAAAAATCCAGCTAAGAAAATGCGGACTTCCAGAATAAGAAATATTACACATTTCAAATCCATGATTTCTTTTTCATCATACCAAACAGAATGGGAAATCACTTTGTATCCATTTCATATACCACCCAAACCAATCTAAACACTATATTCATAGACGCCCAAATGAATCTAAAGTCTATATCGCCAACCAGCCAGCAAAGAGAAATTTTCAAATCCAGAAAGTTTTTAACTAGAGTATCAGATTTGCACTTGTTCAGATGCCTACGCATTAATGTTTTAAATAGCGGGCTAAGGCATTTAGCGCCTAGCCTCTAGAAACAGCCAATAGCCTAGCCACTAAAACCGGCTAATAGCCTACGCATACAACCAGCCAGCAAAGTCAAATTGAGAAAATTTACATACATTACACAATTAGTTCATTCAGGATTAAGCCAAACTCACTTCGCAGCTAGGACCTACAAAGCGGATGCCGAGCACACCGGCCACCACTCTGGCCGTCTCAGTGGTCCGAGAGAAGGGGGAGTAACGGATCTTGACAGAATCCACCGGCACACCAATCTCTTCGAGCTCCTGCACCCGCATAACATCAGGACTGAGTCACTACCGCATATCCAATCCCAAGAATCCACAGCACTGATGCGCCAATTCGGTACCTTCCGGAGCAGCTCGCCGGCAGCGCGCGCCTGCTCGAATCCCGGCGGGGCCAGTCCGTACTCCGGCTTCGCGCCGTTCTCCTGCCGGCAGCAGACCAAGATGGCATAACTATAAAAACTTTGGATTGGAATGGTACTTTTGGAGCGGGAAATTAAAGGAGAAAGCACGGATGATGGGACGGAGGATTCTCACCAGAGATGAGACGATGAGGCCGCGCTCGTTGGGGACACTGCGGCCGTGGCGGAGGATCCAGTACCTGTTCCGTAGGATGGCCGGCGACGGCGAGCTGCCGCTCGAATCCTCCATGGCGAAATCTCACTCCTTATCGCCCGCTGCCCAACTCGAAGTAGGCTGGGAAGGGGAAAAACCGAAGCATCTAAGCCGCCCGATATCAGGATAACAGGATGGACGTCCAGGATCTATGACACTCCCTCTCGCCCGATATCAATTGTCAATTCGACTGTTCATACGGTTAGGTTTGAGTACAAGAACTATAATTATGTGCAAATTGGTTCGAAAAGTTGTAATCTGATTAATTTGGTACGAGAACATGTCACTTTGATGCGCGTATGGTTCAAATCATGCCCCATCACGTATTTTGTCCATGGTGGATTACGAGACTATGAGGTGGGGGCTGTTGAAAGGACCAATAGATGGCGTAGGGGCCGTTGAAACAACCAACGGAGCTCGTTGGAAACATGAGCCGGGCTCAACCTAGCTCGATGGTTGGTGGTGTTTAGATCCGGTGGAAAACTTTTCATGAAAATGTCACGTCAAAGGAAATGTACCATTTAAGAGTAGTAAACGTAGACTACTAATAAAACAAATTACAGATCTAGCCAGAAAATCGCGAGACGAATCTAATGACGGGTAATTAGAGGATAATTAAACCATGATTAGCGGGTGGTTACTGTAGCATCGCTGTTGCAAATCATGGATTAAGTAGGTTCATTAGATTCGTCTCGCGAAATTCATTTCATCCATGTAATGGGTTTTTTTTCGTCTACATTTAGTACTCTATGCATATAAGATTTCTTTTGATGTGATGGGTGAAAATTTTTTGACGAGGGAATTAAACACGCCTACAACCACAGAAAAAACGGATCGCACCCAGCCACCCAGGGTTTGCAGGATGCACAAAATAGTGGCAAAAAAAAAAGACGTGGCTATAGGATGCCCGGAATTGCCGCAACCGCCGGCGATGGAGCCTCGTCATAGATAAACAAATATTGATTCTCTAGATACAGTTAGGACGTGCTTGGTAGCACTCCACTCCATCAAAACACAGCTTCACTCCATTAACTTCACACACTTTATAAAACAGTGGCAGTGGTGGGTAATTACCCACCAACTCCATGATGATGTTTGAAACTGGAGTTTTTTAGAGCACCTCTTGAAGTGCTCCAGAAAAAACATGGATCTGCCTCCGTGCCTCACCTTTTTTCTAGAGCTGAAGTCCGTGGAGCTGGACGCGTTTGGCTGAAAAATTTATGAAGTTAGTGGAGTGGTGCAGTTTTCTGTGGGGTGGAGTGCTGCCAACACGTCCTTAGTTGTTCACTAATGGAGGCCATAACTTTTTGTTCTAGCTTTGTTCATGTGGCTCTAGTGCGTCTTCCATGGTGGAAGGGCTGCAGACCTGTTCATCTATGCCGGCATAAAAAGCCTTGTCCCGTACATGATTCAAGAGGAGCATGTTTAGTTTGTAGTTTATCCATTAGATATGAATATGTTATTGTGGTAATTAAATTAAGTAAACAATTGTGTTATTTCATTTGAGCAAACTTTCTATTGCACATTTCACATTTACGAATGAAACTAGCTGCCGACGAATTTTGCTTCAAGAATTTCACTAGTGTCACATTTATCCTTTCAACCATTCAAAATGTTTTTGTTGTTTCATGCGTGATGCATCCTGCAAACATGCGATCCCTTTACTTGGTAGCACACGGCACCGTCGAGCTGGGCCCATCTGCCAATGTTTCCGACGAGCTAATTGGTCATGTCAACGGCCCCGTGGCACCTCATGTCCATCGTGTACAAAATACGTGACACGATAGAATTTGGACCGTATACGCATCAAAGTAACAAGTTTTTCCAATTAATCGGATTACAAATTCTCGGACTAACTTGCACGTACTTTGTAGTTCTTGTACTTTGAGCGCAATTTACTCGTTAGATTTGATGATTTCGGCTAATGAATGAGGGAACGAGATGTAATCAAAGTCAGGGTGCCTAACCGACTTTAGTTACGGTTCCGTTGCACCGCGATCGCATCTCTATCTTCTATACTCCTAAGAAAAACCTTTCGTGTAGTCGCGACCATGCGACCGTGGTGTCACAGCCTCCGACGCCCTCTCGCTGCGATACCCGTTTTCCCCCTCCCGTCTATGTCGCCACGACCCACGATCAGTTTTTCCCTCCCCTAAAACCGCTGCCTTCCAAACGTGTTAAACCGCTGAATACCATGGCGGCGGCTGCACTACCTCGCGGACCCATCCCGATCTCGTTGTGGCCGCGCCTGCATCCCGTGCAATCCCGACGGGTAGGCGCCGACGACGCTGGCGCTTTAACACGTCGCGCTCCAAGCGCGGTAGCAGGCGCCACGGCCGTCTGCGTCGTGGTCTCCTCCGCCCAGGCTCCAGGCGCAGGCGCCGCCGCCGCCCATGCCCCTGCCTCCACCGCATCACCGCCTTATCCGCACCTTGGGCTCCGTCATCCTTGTGCTCAAGCCTCTGCAGGCCGGCACCAACTCTGCGACCGTTTTGTTGGAGGTACGACCATGGGTCCACAGGGACGCATGGATTGTCTCCAGAAAGAGTCGTACCAGGCGTGAAGAACACGAGTAGAGTACTGCAAGGACTCTTCTCGTTATGGAAACTAGTCGTATGACTTGTAAACTACTCGGATTGCCTTGAAAAGCACTCTCCGAGTAGTAATTGATTAGGATTCTACTCGAAACCAACCTTGTAACCCTGCCCGCCGTGAATATAAGGCTGGGCAGGGACCCTCTCAACACAATCCCAAGTCTCCCAACAGAGAGACATACAATCAATACCAATCACCACACAGGACGTAGGGTATTACGCCTTCTAAGCAGCCCGAACCTGTCTAAATCCTGAGTCTCTTTGTCTTTGCGTTCCTGATCTCGGCGAAACCCACCTGAAACTCTACTACCTCGGGATACCCCTCGGTAGGATCGACGGTAGAACACCGAGCAGCTCTAAGCGAAGAAGTCAAGAGCAGCGGCCGCCAACCTCCCCGCGACAAGAATCGCCCCCCAAACCCCAGCCGACTGGGAGAAGTCAACCGCGACGCGCGCTCCATCCTTGAATCCAAGAGGCGTGATGAAGCCCTGGGATACAAGGAAGAAGACGACGAGTACCCAATGTTCTCTAGGGACATCCGGATGGCGGTTTATCCACAACCATTCAAACCAGTCGGCTTCGAGAAGTACGACGGCAAGACCTCCCCTGAGTCGTGGTTGCGCATCTACTCTACGGCTATCGAGTGCGCGTGTGGCAACACTGCCATCAAGTGCAGATACTTCCCAATGGCACTTGAGCCTGCGCCACTCACATGGTTTGAAAACCTGCCACGACGCTCCATCACTCCTGGGGACGCCTGAAGAAGATCTTCGTGTCAAATTTCCAAGGCACATACAGTCGCCCCAAGACTCGACACGACCTCGCGATGTGCAAGCAGCACAAAGGAGAAAGCGCGCGCGACTACATGCGCCGCTTCATGGAAATCAAGACTCTGGTGGTGGACGTTTCTGACCGCGACTGCATCGACTTGTTTCAGAACGGCATCACCAACAGGTTCTTTGACAGGCAATTTGGCCTGCATCGACCAAGGACTCTAGACGCCCTACGCGACCAAGTCGAGACGTGGTCCGAGCAAGAAGACCGCGACCTCGAGAAATATGGCCAGCAGGGCTCCCAGCACAACAAGCGCAAGCCAGACGACACAGTCGCGACTCTGGAGACTGGCATGCGAAACCAAAAGAAGAATTATCCCAGCAAGAGTGACGTTGAGAAGATCCTGGACAGGCCGTGCCCAATGCACCCCAAGCATAAGCACACCATGGGCCAATGTTATGATCTCCAACGCATATACGCCGAGATGGATCAAGAAAACAAGGCCAAGAAGAAGACGGTAAGGGAACCACTCAATCCTGAAGCCAAGAACAAGGAAAGGACCGACGACGAAGATGACGAAGACGAGGAGGAACAGACGAACAAGTTCCAAAAGCCCAAGAATGTACTCATGGTCATCATGGGGGGCGACTATGGTTTCCCCACTCGGAGGAAGCATAAGCTCGCTCTACGGTACATAATGATAATTGAGCCAGCCGTCCCCAGATACCTAAAGTACTCGGAGGTTCCAATCACCTTCTCCAGGGCAGACCAATGGAACAGCTACGACGAACCAGGGCAATTGCCACTCGTCCTGGACCCCATGGTGGCAGGATCACAACTCACCAAGGTGCTCCCCGTTCTATGGCATTGTCCCTGGTAATGGCAGTCTTCCACTCGGTCAAGTCACATTACCAGTCACATTCGGCACGCAGGAGAACTACAGGACGGAGTACATCAAGTTCGAGGTAGCAGACTTCGAGACTTCGTATCAAGCGATCCTCAGACGTCCTGCTTTGGCCAAGTTCATGGCCATCCCGCACTATGTCTACCTCGTCCTCAAGATGTCAGGACCCAAAGGAGTCATCTCTATCCATGGCGACTTGCGACGATCATACAACTGCGACAAAGAGGCTGTGGAGTTTGCGGCTACCACTCAGGTACCCAACACCATGGCCCAGATCTTCGCAGCGGCTCAGAAGCTGAAGCAAATAGAGTATGAGGTCCCCAGCAAGGAGCCCAGACCACACAAGGCGGCTGTCCCTGAAGACGTGGCGACTAAGGACGTACCACTACTGGAAGGAGACCAGTCGAAGACTACCAAGATTGAGGCAGGCTTAACCCCGAAATAAGAAGGCGAGCTCGACAGGATTCTACAAGCCAACCGCGACATCTTTGCGTGGAAACCTGCATATATGCCAGGAGTGCTAAGGAACCTGATCGAGCACAGCCTTAACATCGATCCCAAAGCTACACCCAAGAAGGTGACAAGCGAGAGGTGATCAAGAAGAAGCTGGCGAAACTACTCGCCGCAAGATTCATCAAGGAAGTCTTCCACCCGACTGGTTGGCAAATCCAGTCTTGGTGAGAAAGAAGAACAACAACGAGTGGCGCACGTGCGTCGACTACACTCGTGCAGAAGTTCCGGAGTTCCCTTTGATACTTATTGATTCAACAAAGTATACATCGGTCAAAATCCGAAGAGTAGATCACATGACTACTTTCCAGGATCTCTGAGTACTTAGATTTAACTAAGACCAGGCTGAACACCTGTAGAGGCCAGCTAGCCTTATAAAGCAATTACCCACGAGTGGTAATTTCAAATCTTTGAGTACTTATTTGAAAGTACTACAGAGTCTACTCGGCAAGAAGAGTAGTAATCTCAAATCTCTGAGTACTCATTTAAAAGTACTACAGAGTCTACTCGGCAAGAAGAGTAGTAACCTCAAATCTCTGAGTACTTATTTAAAAGTACTACAGAGTCTACTCGGCAAGAAGAGTAGTAACCTCAAATATCTGAGTACTTATTTGAAAGTACTACAGAGTCTACTCGGCAAGAAGAGTAGTAATCTCAAATCTCTGAGTACTTATTTGAAAGTACTACAGAGTCTACTCCGCAAGATAAGTAGTAATCTCAAATCTCTGAGTACTTATTTGAAAGTACTCCAGAGTCTACTCGGCAAGAAGAGTAGTGATTTCAAATCTCTGAGTACTTATTTGAAAGTACTCTAGAGTCTACTCCACAATATGAGTAGTGATCTTCAAGTACCAGTTATCAAGTGCTTTGAAGTATAACTCGCAAATGAGTACAACTTGCCGGGGGCTTCCTGAATACACTGCAAGAGTGGTTTGGATGACTCTTCGGGAGCATCATGATCAATGGAATTCACCAACATGGTGGTCGCCTCAACCCGTTGCAAGTTATCAAGTCAAAGCTCGACTTCAGCTTGTGCCGCGGTACTGCCGCATCGCCAATATGCTTGCGATGAATTCAAACTAGTCGGAATCAACTCTGACTAAGTCCGCTTCATCGACAAACGGCAACAAACAAGCTAACTTACTTATTTTAATTATTTTTTATTTTGTTCTAACAAGATTGGCCAAGCGCCGAGTACTTTGTTTGGATGACAACTCTCTAGGCCGCACAGCGTGCTATCATATCTTCGCCAGCTTCCAGGCTCGGGGGCTGACGCTAAACTCACAACTCGGTTAGCCATCAGGCTTACCTAGTTGTCTTTCTCTAGCATATTTGAGTCGCCAAGTACCAATGATGGGACATCGACTACATTGGCACCTGACTCCTGATTTTGGGGAGATCGCGGCGTGACAAGTCAACCACGACCTCCTCTGTTCTGCTACTCTATTGATGGTGGCTATTTCGACTACATACTACTCGACGCATCTCTGCTGGCTCCTATGCTCGGGGGCTGGGTGCAAGAAAAGCACTCGATTGAAAAGATTTGAAGGAGTATTTGCAACCTGAATTAAGAGGCCTTCGGTATTTTGGGAAAAGAATATCGGGTTAGCCATTATTCTGGGAGACGTCTCGGGATAAGCGGGTTATTCTGATTTTTCTTAGAACAAGATTCGAGGTGACCACTATTTCTGGGTGCAAATTACCACTCGGATGACGATCTCCAAGATGATTTGAAGAACTCTACAGCTCGCTGGACCCTTGAATTGATCATTCTGAATCGTTTCAAGGCTCGGGGGCTGATAGGCGATATACATCGACTGCTGATTTTATTTTTTCTGAAGACTGAAGACTTAAATCAAGACCCTCGGCTTGATTCTCTGATTCAACCCAAGGCTCGGGGGCTACTTGATATCAAGTGCAATTTTTCCAAAATTGCACATTTCAAGAACAAGATGAAGATTCAAGATTCTGTGGACCCTCAACCTGACTCTTCGATTCAACTTAAGGCTCGGGGGCTACTCCATATGGAGTGCGATTCTTATCGCACACCATATAATATTTTGAAGACTACTGATTTAATCAGTATAAACGGGGCTTAAGCACCTCATGGCCTCGTGACAACCAAGACCTGTCCAAGACTGATCAAGCACTCGAAGAACTCGAAAAAGCACTCGATTGGCTTGGCAAGCACTCGGTTGACGATACTCGACAATGAAGCGCTTGGGGGCTTGTTGGAGGTACGACCATGGGCCCACAGGGACGCATGGATTGTCTCCAGAAAGAGTCGTACCAGGCGTGAGAACACGAGTAGAGTACTGCAAGGACTCTTCTCGTTATGGAAACTAGTCGTATGACTTGTAAACTACTCGGATTGTCTTGAAAAGCACTCTCCGAGTAGTAATTGGTTAGGATTCTACTCGAAACCAACCTTGTAACCCTGTCCGCCGTGAATATAAGGCTGGGCAGGGACCCTCTCAACACAATCCCAAGTCTTCCAACAGAGAGACATACAATCAATACCAATCACCACACAGGACGTAGGGTATTACGCCTTCTAAGCGGCCCGAACCTGTCTAAATCCTGAGTCTCTTTGCCTTTGCGTTCCTGATCTCGGCGAAACCCACCTGAAACTCTACTACCTCGGGATAACCCTCGGTAGGATCGACGGTAGAACACCGACACGCTTCCACTGCTTCTCTCTTGGAGCGCCTCCAACACCAAGCCCGAGTTTTTCATCGAGCTGCCGTTGAGGTACACGAGCACGACGGCAAATTCTCCACTGCCGTCATCAGAACGCAAGGTACGTTCGTTCCCAACCCCAGTTCAAGTTCTAAAATTTCCTCACATGCCACTATGGATTTTTGAACTAGGTAGATGTATGTGTTATGCACGTACGTAGATTGATTTTTGATCTGGGTAGACGCTCGATCCGTTTCCTTGCCCGCCTTAGGCCGCGTTGATCCAACTACTACTGATGATCATAACCCTGGTATGAGTGCGTGTGTGCTATGCAGCAAAATCTCGAAAAACTTCAGTAGAAAACGTTGAAGGAAATTAGTCAGGATAGAGTATCTGCCAAGGACAGAGGCCACTGCATCCCTCTCTGCCTCACCGCACGGTGATTGGCCTGCATGCATGGCTGCATGACTGCATCAAGGAGATTGCCATGCTGCATGTCCATGTGATCTGCTTGCATGTCTAGGCATGCAGAGGTCAGCCTCAAGCGCTTGTCCCTCCGTAAATGTTGTGGTGAGAACGCCGTGAGCTGCCCCCCTATTTTCGAGCGCCGCCGACAGGTGGGCCCGGCGGCGCCGGCGGCTTGTTAGGGTTCCGGGTTTGGGGGGGATTGGTCATTCCGGATGAAGAAGGGGGTCTGGGGTGGCGGTGGCCCGGCGGGAGTGGGAGGCGCTGCGGGACGGCTCGTTAGCGTGGGCGGCGGCGGAGGCGGCCGAGGCCGCCGGAGCCGCGGGTGGTGCCGGTGGCGGGGGCGAGGGGCCCACCTGGCGGCGACGTCGGGGAAATTTGGGGGGGGGGGGGGGGGTGAAGGGGGCCAGTTCACGGCGCTCTGAGAAGATCCGCGTTCTTGTCCCTCTCTCTTGTACTCCAATCAGAGCTAGCCTGACGCTCATCATCCTTTCAGGATGCAATGGTAGATTTGTTTCCTTATTTCACGCTCGTCGTTTGCAAGATTGAAGCTTGGTTCCATACACCATACATGATTGAAGTTTGGAATCTGATTATCAATAATATTTGTTTTGTCTCAACAACGATTGATTGTTTCATGTAAATAACATCTACTTGCATTTCATGCATTCTGTTGTGTAGTCGTTGGCTGGTGAATTGATGTCTGTTGTGTAATCGTTGCCTGGCGCATTTGATACATTGGTCCTGTGTTTTGATGGATGGTTCTAGGTGCTTTGTGATTTGATGCAACTTGGTTGTCGTGGCCTTGTTATATTATTTTATGATTTGTGTGATTTTAATACAATTTTGTTGTCTCGTAGCAACGCACGGGCATTTTACTATATACACCTAAGAAAAACCATTTGTGTAGTCGCGACCTTCCGACCTGGTGTCGCCAACTCGCGGCGTCACGCCTTGCGAACTAGCGCGCCTGCATGTGGCCCTCCTTTGCCTCTGCGAACAATAGCGCCGGCATGTGGGCCGCCTCCACCTCTGCGAACAACCTCCTCCGCCTCAATCAGATCGCACGACCTTGAACCGCCTTCTCCTCCGTCGCCCTGAACCGCTGTGCCGGCGTCGCCTCCTGCACCAGCGCCGCCGCCTCCTGTTGACCGGCTCGTGAACCGCCGCCACCTCCCGTTGACCAGCGCCGCCTACCCTCGACCAGCGCGTGAACC
Organism: Urochloa ruziziensis; assembly: GCA_015476505.1. Classification (NCBI taxonomy): domain Eukaryota; kingdom Viridiplantae; phylum Streptophyta; class Magnoliopsida; order Poales; family Poaceae; genus Urochloa; species Urochloa ruziziensis. Next base: position 11,348,343 of record CM027125.1, on the reverse strand, counting down.
GCCGCCACCTCCCGTTGACCGGCTCGTGAACCGCCGCCACCTCCCGTTGACCAGCGCCGCCTACCCTCGACCAGCGCGTGAACCGCCGCCCCCTCGCTGTGCACTGCCACGGTGTGTGCCGCCTACTCTAGGTAATCGGCCCTTCACGATTTTGTGGTTCTTCAATTTGATCGTGATCCGATGATCCCATCCTGTTCTTGGTGATTTCACGCATGGGTCCTGTTGTCGTTCCCTCATGGTTTCATGCATGAGGAGTGTGCTTGCTCAATGGATGCAAAAAACCGCTGCCGCCGCCGGACCAAACCCGCTGCCGATCATCCTGCGCGTCCTCCTCACATCACACCTGGTCTTGCACGGTCCTCACACAGATTGTCGTGAATCATCCGTGCCTCAAGTCCTCAACGCCGTCAAATTAGTCCGGCGCAAAGGTCTGTCCAGAGTTCATCGACTTCAGGAGGCCATCGCTGCCAAATTAGTCCGGCTCTTTGTTCAATCGAACTAGAAAATGAAGTTTTTGTAGTTGAACTGATATACCCAAATATATTTTCTGGACGTCCAAACCAACTGGCCATAATTTGTTTATTCCTTCAAATAGATGCATATTCATTCATGTTGTCGGATGTACTACAGTTCAAATTCATACAATAAAGCAATTAATTGGTTTCCTTTTCAGGAGTGCAACGCTTGTAAACTGAGTTTCTGTTGCAAAGCTGAAGAAAGAAGCCCATACGACAAGAACAGCTTGTCAACTACAATTGATTAATCCAGTAAGTTTTCTTTTGTATGTTGTTCATTATTCAGGACGCGAATATGTTGATTACTTGATTAATTCAGTGTTTCTTTTGTATTATTAGTGTTCCGTTGATTCCTACCTTTATCCGGTTTGTAAAACTCTTTGTTCTATTCTTCAGTTTTGCTCTTGTACCTGTGTGCTTATTAATAAGTCATGATCTATTTGTGCTTTAATCCTCTGAAATTTCTGGTGCACATTTTTCATATGCGTTCTGCTTTATCTCCAATTCATTTGTTTCACTCGACCTCAATGTAAATCTAACATAGTAAACAAAAATACTTGATTTTGCATTGATCGCATCGTCGATTACAGCGTTATATTTTCCCTGATTGGGATTATTATTTATTTATAAAGTTGCATCGTCGATTATGAACAAAGCAAAATTTCAGCATGCTATGCTTAAGCCATGACATTTTTCTTTTCCCTGTTTTGAGAATAGAATTAGTGAAAGATTATGAAAAAGGTTTGGTCACTGATGGAGGGAAAAAAGCAAATCTCAAGGGACAATAACAATTTCGCCTCTTAAGGCATGCTTCCAACTTATTCTCATTCAACTTGTTATCTTCGCTAAAATCTGTTAACTGAAGCAGTCTCATGTCCAAGTTATTTCACTACAAGTAATCATCAGGGTGTTGACTGGATTTAACATTTTGAGCTAATCTTATCTGCAAAAAGAACTGAACCGGTGTAAATAACTGATAACCTGATATCCTGCTGTTTTAGTGCCATTCTAACAATATTCTTAATGATGTTATCATGCTGTAAATAATTGACGAAAACTGCTTTGCACCCCTTTTTCAACTCTATGTGCCTTTTGCCTGCATATTTTTTCACTACACTTTGATATTGATATATAAGTGTAAACGGACTTTCACTTAGCTAGGCATATTGTCACAGGAATGAAACATTAGCCAATCTGTTGCTTGTTCTCCATGAGTCCTGTGATTAGATATTTTATAATATACTACTGAATTCACACTTCCAAGAAACTATATACTTGTGTCCTCTTATGTATGACTCTATATGTACGACTACCAACCTTCCAAAAAATTTCACAAAAATTGTTGGACTGTTGTCCCAACCTGTCCATATATTTAAATAATTGAGTCATGGCCAGCTGGTTGTTTGATCCATTTGCAGGGGTCTAGGGATTTTTAAACTGTCATCATTTTGCCTGGCAATAATAATAGAGCTTTATTACTGGTTTGTAATCACTTCAGTGAATCTCAGTTGACTAATGATTAAATAATGATGGGTTAAATAATGAAGTTTCTTTTTACACCCACCCTCAAAAAGGCTATGATATTGCCATTTTGGTTCTCTTTTTTTATTGCAGCATATTAGGTATGGATTCAGAAAATGAGGCTAGGCACCCGTTGGGTGACTTGACAAATACCACTGGTCGAGGCAACAAAAGCATGTTATGCCAAAGTGAAGACGAGAATACTGATTGGCTACACAGGGATGGTTTATATGTACCACGTGTAATGTCCACTGGTTTAACAGGTATCATAATCATTATTCTATTCCATTTTAATACGATCCATTGCTATAACATGTCAATGTTTGTGTTTCTTCATAATAAATAGTCCGGAGCACATTGGAAACTTCAGACAAGACGGATGCCTCCAATGATCCCAGTCCAGGTACACATTTCTTCATAAAGTACCAGAATAGTTAATATATATGACTCATGGTGGGAAATGTAGATAAGACGGATGGCTCCAATGATCCCGGTCCATGTACATAAACAGCCGGAATAGTTAATATATAGGATTGATGTTGTCTCTCCTATCTTGACCACAGGATGCAACCCTAGCATTCATGTGGATGATCCTGACAGCCGTAAAAAGGAGAGTGCCAGAACCAGGCAAGCAGCAAGGCGTGCACAAATGTCTCAAGAACAGAAAGACGAGATTAATAGGAAGCGTCGAGAAACAAGGCTCAAGAATAAAATCCAGACATCATCAAACAATCAGTCATCAGGCAATGAAAACAACAGTCCTGGTTAAGTATTAGAATTATTATTATTCTATTCAGTTTAATATGATCTATAGCTATACATGTCAATGTTTATGTTTCTTCAACATAGGTCGTAGCACATTGGGAAATGTAGACAGTGGTATTGTGCTGACTATGACGGATGCATCCAATTCCCTAATATTTCTCGCCAATTCCCTACATATATCTATCATTTTGTGTGTGAATTAAAATTGAGTCCTTCATTGGAGTGTTTACTATTACAATGCATAGTCTTTCCAATAAATTGTCTATTGTCGATATCTACAAAAAATTGAATAGTGAACACCACCTAATTATACCTAACTATATCTAATTATGTCAAGTAAAATAACATCTTCAACAATAGAGTAAACCAATTCAGCAATTGATATTGCAACAGTGATGGATCCTATTGAAGCGAAAAAGGCGAAAGAGAGAGCCCGAAGTGCTTCTTGTCGTGCAGTGATGTCAGAAGAGCAGAATGATTTGATGAATAAGAAGCGGCGTGAAATATATCACACCAAGACACCTGATGAAAAGGATGCAAGACGAGTGAGGAAAAGGATTTCTAATATGACACCAGCAATGAGTGAGTCGAAGAGATCATATCGGAGAACACTTAAAGAATATCGAGCAAACAATTTGCACCCAGTCTCTATCGCCAAGCCGAGCCCACATTGGACCCCTGAGCTTATTAACCCATCGTCATCAAATGCTAAACCAATAAGCTCATACGATTGGGTAATCCCATACTTTAGTGCCACCCCTACGCCCATTGACTTCCCACAACCTGTTAATCAAAGCTCGACAATAGATGTCCCAGAATTGCGTGCGGCCCGCACCATTCATAGGCATCGTGTCACTCCAGGAGAAAGAACTTCGCTCTTGACCCGACGGAATCAAGTCTTTGAAGATACCATTGCAAGAAACACTAAAGGAATTCACGATGAAGACTTCACTGGTTTGGATGATTGCCCTCAATCGGATGTGAGTGACAATGGTAAGCACCACACTTGTTTTTGGCCGATATTGCCATTATGGTAAGCACCGTATCATGACACTCTTCCTTTTCTTTGTGAAGGTGTGGCTGGAGTAGATGCCCCAAAGCCTGATCCCACGGACCAAGATGAACCTGAGATCAACGCAGTTATAGAAACACAAGCATCTACAATTGGCCATGGTACACGACAAATGCGTGTGTTAATCTATTATTTCTTTTTTATCACTAACTATTGTCATTTGAATTCTTGCTAATCATATAAAGGAATACCAATCGGCTGCCCACCCATGAATCCTAGAACAACAAATGCTGATGCATCAGGGTCCGAGGATGGTAATAAATATAGATTGTTTTATAGGGTTCAGTTCCATCATAAGTTATTAACTTCAATTAAAGTCATATCTTATTCCATCTTCAACAGATGGTGATGAGCACGTCATTTTTGAAGAGGACGATGAAGAGGATGAGGGGTACCTTTTTGCAGGGCAAGGTACTCCATGTTTATGTTTATATAATAACAAGGTTGTATTAAATGGTGCTAAATGTGTAACGCCTCTATCTTCTTATTCGAAGATGAAGAGGAGGAAGCCGATGTGGACGTCGACTTCATGCCCCATGGGGAGGATGCCAGTGAGGCTGAAGTGGAGGATCCATACGAAGGGGTTTATGCCAATGTCCCATCGGAGACACATATGCTAAAGCCTCATGATAATTGTAAATTTTGCAATGCAAAGAAGTTTGAGTCTGAGCCACCAGGATTTTGTTGCCGTAGCGGGAAGATTAATTTGCCCACTCCTGACACACCACCTGAGCTCATGAGACTTTGGTCAAGTTCGGATGCCGATGCTAGGCACTTCCGTGCAAACATCAGGTTTTTCAATGGCCACTTCTCATTCACTTCTCTCTACTGTAAGCTGGATCGCATGACGACCAATATGCGAGACTGTGGTATCTACACATTTCGCGCCCATGGACAGATTTACCATAACATAAGGTCGTTTGGTAAGGAAGATGGTGTTGAACCCAAGCATCTTGAGGTCTATTTCTACGATGATGACCCATCTCTTCAGCACAGGCTCAGTAAGTGTCGTGAGAAGAGTCAGGAAAGAGATCGTGAGGTTATACATGGGTTGGCTAACATCTTTAATGGCAATCCATACTCTCAACATCTTAGGAGTATGGGAGAGGCTCAAAATCTAGAAGACTATAATGTTGAGTTCAACCTCGATCAGTGGCTGGATCAGAGAAGATATAATGTGCCTGTCACATCGGAGGTTGCTGCTGTTTGGGTTGAGGGGAGTGAGCGCCATGGGCAGTTCCAGAACAGTGTCTTACTGCATGGGTTTATCTGCTACTTTGTCACATATATGAAAACATATATGCTCGTCACAGCAGCTGAAAACATAAGCATTTTACAGAACACACTACTTTGAGGAAGCCAAAAAAGGCAATTGGTTCATATGGATTTAAAGACAGCTAATTGATGGTGTGTTTATCTGCTACGAATGCAGACCGGTCTATCCATGGAATCCGATCATATCATGCGTGCTACGACCCACTGTCTTACCCTCTATTCTTCCCAGAGGTGAGCTAGGGTGGCACAATTGTATACCAAAAGTCGGAGTTACAATGGCTCAAGTCAATGCTGCTCGCGCGCTTCGCAAGGCACGCGAGGGGGATGCATCTAGTGGTGATGAGGATCTAGGTAATGTGTTTTATCATGTTATTTAGGCAATTGATACCTCTGCTACAAATATATGACACAACTAACATGCATAATGTGTATGTGCAGGCACGGCCGGCAATAATTGTGTCTCTGTTCGAGACTACTACTGCTACAAGTTCCAGATGCGGCCAGGGATATTTAACCCAATACTCTACGGCAAACGTCTTTTCTAGTAGTTTGCTGTTGACACGTATATCAAGATTGAGAGTACACGGTTGGACTACATGCGAAACCATCAAGAGAATTTATGGGCTGACCTGTACCAAGGCTTGGTAGGCAGCTTGAATGCCGGCGAGGAACGAACTGAGAATGTTGGAAAGCGCACCGTGCTGTGTACGTCGTTCATCGGTGGCCCTCGTGATATGAGGCGTCGGTACATGGACGCCATGGCACTTGTCCGGAGGTACGGTAAACCTGATGTCTTCCTTACAATGACATGCAACCCCAATTGGGATGAGGTCAGAAGTGAACTTTACCCCGGACAGACACCACAGGATCGTCCGGATCTCGTGACTAGGGTGTTTAGAGCAAAGCTAGAGGAGCTTAAGTGGCAGTTGATGGAATAGGACATTCTTGGGAAGGTGAAGGCATACGTCTATGTCGTGGAGTTCCAGAAGAGAGGTTTACCACATGCCCACTTCTTGCTGATCATGAACCGGAAGTATAAACTCACCTGCCCTGAGCAATATGATGGGATTATCACAGCAGAGCTCCCAAACCAAAAGAAGTACCCCGAGCTATACAAGATGGTCACCAAGCACATGATGCATGGTCCATGTGGGAGTCTTAATCCTAACTGCTCGTGCACAAAGGGACGCACATCATGCAAGAACCACTACCCTCGCCCTTTCTGTGAGGCTACATCACATGGCAAGGATTCCTACCCCATCTATAGAAGGCATAAAGATGGGCATAAGGCTAAAATTCGGGGCCATTGGCTTGACAATCAATGGGTAGTCCCCTATAACCCGTACCTGCTGCGCACATTGAACTGCCATATAAATGTAGAGGCATATGGAAGCATTAAATCTGTTAAGTACTTATTTAAATACATATATAAGGGTCATGATTGTGCATCTGTTGCCATGAGAGAGGCTGCCATGAGAGAGGCTGGCAAGGAAGACGAGAATGGGAATATCGATGAGATCAAGCAATATAGAGACGCACGATGGGTCACCCCTCCAGAAGCGTTGTGGAGGATATATGGCTTTGACTTGAGCAAGAACTACCCGCCTGTGCAGCAACTTCAGCTTCATTTGCCTGGATTGAACCCTGTTCTGATGCATAAACGTGCTAAGATCAGATGAGTCATTAATTGAAAAGGTGTTGATGAATCAATGCTTACGGCATACTTGAAGCCAACAGGACGGATGAAAGAGCTCGTGAAATCTTGTATCGTGACTTCCCGGAGCATTATACTTGGCATGTTACTAAACAAGGAAAATTCTGGCAACGGAGGGTATACAAGACAGCTGGACAGGTTGGTAGAATCATCTCCGCTCATCCTCAGGAGGGGGAACGTTACTATCTATGGGTTCTCCTACACAATGTCGCTGGAGCTACATCCTATGAGGATCTGAGGACCGTCAATGGTGTTCTATTGCCTTCTTTCCGTGAAGCTGCGGAGACGAGGGGTTTGATTGAAGAAGACAACACACTCGATGAGTCTCTCACTAAAATAGTTTGTTCCAGATGCCATCTTCACTACGAAGGCTATTTGCAACAATATTGGTATTATGTGAGCCGAGTGGCATGTTTGAGCTCTGGGAAAAGCATCTGGATGCAATGTCAGAAGATTACCAGCGCAATAATTCATCTCTGGACCTCATACAATAGATGGTGCCAATTGACATTAGAAAGTTGTTGCAATCTATGGGGAAGGATATAAAGTCATTTCCTCTTCCGGATATTGATGATGCATATGATGACAACAACAATATCCCTCGCGAGATTGTTGAAGAATCAAACATTGAGTTAAATGCCGATGATGTGGCTCTATCAAAATCCCTAAATGCTGAACATAGGGCTGCCTACGATGCTATAATGTCCACTGTTGACACAGACCAAGGCGGCTTGTTCTTTAATGATGGACCAGGCGGCACAGGGAAGACTTTTCTATATAGGGCTCTTCTCGCAAACCTACGTAGTCAGAAGAAGCTTGCAGTGGCTACAGCTACATCTGGTGTTGCAGCGTCCATATTGCCTGGTGGGAGGATTGCCCACTCCCGCTTCAAGATACCGCTTACTCTCGAGGATGGCGGGAGTTGTAGTTTCACAAAGCAGAGTGGTACTGCCAAGCTGTTGCGCCAAACGTCCCTAATAATTTGGGATGAGGCAACTATGACTAAGAGGCAAGCTATTGAAGCTCTAGACAACAGCTTACGAGATATAATGGGACAAGAAAACCTACCATTTGGTGGAAAAACCGTTGTTTTTGGTGGGGACTTTAGGCAGGTCCACCCCGTTGTTCGGAAAGGGTCTAGAGCTCAAATAGTCGATGCATCGCTGCGAAGGTCATATCTTTGGGATGAGATGCACCACATAAAGTTAGTGCGTAACATGAGGGCATAAGGAGACCCATGGTTTGCAGACTATCTTTTGTGCATTGGTGGTGGCATTGAGGAGGTTAATGGTGATGGTGAGGTACGTCTCCCAGATGAGGTTTGTGTCCCTTATACTGGGAATGCTGAGACAGATCTTGAAAGACTGATCGAATGTATCTTCCCAAGCCTCAATGCAAACATTACAAACAAAGACTACATCACCTCCAGGGCAATTTTATCTACACGCAATGACTGGGTGGACAAGATCAATATGAAAATGATTGGCATGTTTCAGGGCGGGGAAATGGAGTATCATAGTTTTGACTCCGCAGTAGATGATCCACACAACTACTATCCTACTGAGTTTCTTAACACTTTGACACCCAACGGGTTGCCTCCACATATTCTAAAGCTCAAGCTCGGGTGTCCGGTCATATTGCTTAGGAACCTAGATCCTGCCAACGGGCTCTGCAATGGTACAAGGCTGGTGATCCGAGGATTCCGAAGAAATACAATCGCTGCGGAGATTGTGCTTGGACAACATGCTGGGAAGCGAGTTTTTATTCCTCGGATACCGTTATGCCCCTCTGATGATGAGATGTTCCCATTCCAGTTCAAAAGGAAACAATTTCCTATTAGGCTCAGCTTTGCCATGACGGTTAACAAGGCACAGGGGCAAACTATTCCGAACGTAGGTGTCTACTTGCCCGCGCTGGTGTTCTCTCATGGTCAGTTGTATGTTGCGATGTCTAGAGCCACCGCCAGAACCAACATAAAGATCCTCGCCCTCTCGCCTCATGCCGAGGCGCAAGAGGCCGATGCAAGAAAGGAGAAAAAAGGAAAAGGGAAGGCCAAGGGTAAAGACAATAACAATGAGAAGGAAAAAATGAAAAAGATTAAGACAAGGACACTTGCAACATCTAGAACAAGTACATACACGAAGAATATTGTATATAAGGAGGTCCTAACGCTATAGGTGAGGCAATAAAATTTTACTGATGCATATGACACCATTTTATTTTCAAGTTGTCCACATATTATTTTCGTGTATCTCTGGTCTCTATGAAAATAATTGGTACATTAGTCAAATATAGTAGAATGCTTCCATATTGGTTTGATTATCGATGCCAACTCCGGAAAGATATTATGTTGCCATGAGGATGCTCACCATTTTATCTTCGCAGACTCTTTATTCCATAAACCATTGGTAGTGACATTTGGTTAAGAGAACTCACCATTTTATCTTTGCAGACTCTTCACTTCATTCCATAAAAAGTCACTGGGACTACTCATTTGCATCGGCTTGGAGCCCTGATCACCGAACATTTGCTACTGGCAACCAGGAAAGTCTATGTTGGTGAGTTGGTGAGCCTGAAACGCCGCGCTTTTCATGACTGTGTTAATTTTAATTTCGTGAACATATTTTTTGGATTCAACGATACTTCAACTATGATATTTAATTTTACAATATTTTTGTCTTATTTTGCGGTCTGTTTGCTTTTAATATATTTTGTTGTCCCGTAGCAACGCACGGGCATTTAACTAGTCAAGATAAAAAGGGGAAGTTGGGATACCATTCGACAAGAGGCTAATCTCACGGGAAACTCTCCGACTTTCTCTTCTGATCCAAGGGATGCGGGAGCTGCTCCACCACACCTGCATCGAGTAGGCACAGGGACACTTCTGCAGGCATCATCAAGCACCTCCTCCTCTCCCAATGGTAATAATTATGCATATGTCTAATTCATATGTCTAGGTGTTCTAGTGCATAGTGATCTATGTATGTTCTTGTTCATGCACATCTCACACGTACTAACCTTACCAATGTACACCAACTCAGTTGGTTAAAGTATCTTGCAGTGAAAAAATTTCAATCCTGACTCAATATGTATTCATATTTTCATCTAATAAGTTTCAAGTAATAAAACATGTGGGCATGCATTGGAGAACAAAGTAGTAGGGAAATGAAAATAAGAAGCTCATTTTGGTATGTAACACCCACAGTTATCTTCCTCCCACACCTCATTCATTTTTTTAGCAAATTTTATAACAAGTTGTTCTAGCAAATCCTGTGGTGATATCCACTAGCACCGCCATCTGTACTTTACTCGCGAAACTGGTTACCATTTCTATAATTGGCCCCATCTTCCCCCAATTAAGGCATCATCTCAATTCTCAACACACAAAACTTAACTCCTATGGTCGTGGGCATGTTGATCCCTGTTTGGACCAACTGTTCACGCCGATCCGCTCCCCTCCTTTTCTCACTCTAGACTTTTTTTTTTCCAAAATAGAACAAGGTCATTTTTGAAACTATTCAATAAATATTATAAAGAAAAAGGTTGTATAGTTATTTTTTGCAAAAAAGATATTTAGTTAAAGTATGAAACATATAAAACATAACTTTTAAAAGGTTATAGACATAAATATCTAATTAAAGTTTTCTACAGATAATCTATACTATAAAGGACGACGAAATTTTCGTTTCGTCCGTCGTCTTTCGTTTCGTCCGTCGTCATCTATATCCCACACCGTCAGATTTTATGATGATCTAACGCTCTAGATTAATCTAAAGAGTCCATATTGACTACGTCTCACCTTTGAGCCTACACCGTCGGATTTTATGATGATCGAACGCTCTAGATTAATCTAAATAGTCCATGTAAATTACACATCTAAATTAGTATTTTTTTCATAAAACACGTGCCTGCGGCACGTGGGCACATCTAAATTAGTATTAATCTAAAGTTGTTTATATAAGTTTATGATAAAAGAGAAGCACAACCGTAATGTTTCAGTACGGATGGCCAACGTGCGATAAAAATATTGGATGCAGCCCATGCGAAAAAGACATAGGATGCCTATCTGTTGGGCGAGGGACATGAAACCCCGCCCCCATGACTGTAACCCCCTTCAGAATGGAAATTCCGAAGGGTCACTGAGTTGTGCGCCTTGTGTTTTTCAGGATAGGCCAATCCAAAGGTTACTCTAGCATAAGTGTTTCAAAGAGCGTCTTAGACAGTCAAGGGGAGTTGGTGTGCGCTGAGCGCCAGCGGTGTTCATGGATGACCGCGCCATTGAGCACACTCTCGGAACCTGGTGGACAAGTCTACCATGAGGACATTTCAGAAGATCCCTCGGAATCAAGGAGGCCGAAGACCACGTCGGAACCCAACAGAGGGGCCCACTGTTGACGGCACAAACGCACACTAAGATCCACCGCAAGCGTACGGATCAGTTGTAACTCTTCCCTCAAGAGAGTACTCCCCCAAGGTTATCAATCTACGGAACAAGTGGGTTATTATGCTTAACTAAGCACTAATCGAGTTGGTAAAGACTTAGGTATGAATTGGATCTAATCTAATACAGTTATTGAATCAATCTAATCTAGATTAGCAAGAATAGTTGATGGTGAGCATAAGATATGAGGAACGGATGCTCATAGGGTCTAGGATCACTTGTAGATGCAACACATAACATGAAAAAAACCGATATAATCTATCACAATAATGAACATGAACCAAGCTCAGCAGTTTTCTCTCCCGCAAGCTGTCACCAAACTGGGGTAATCTGCTACTGAGCTACAAGGATCATACTCATGGCTAAAAATCTAAGGTGAGCGGAGCAATCGACGCAAACCAAATCAAAGCCTAGCTAGGGCATGAGATAGATGAAGAACGTAGCCATAAGAACATGATAGATCAAAGATCAAAACAAGGATTCAACGATTACATCTCAAGATCACCTTACAACCCCTGAACATACGAAGGATTTACCCCATGTAGATTGATGTTGAAGCGCTAATCATGGTGGTAAACTCCTTGTGAAGACGATCTCCTTGCTGTCCTTTAGGGTTCAGCGCCGCCGGTGCCTCCGCTAGGGTTTTCGGCTCCGCTTCCTCCACGTGGATGGCTTCTAGATTGGATCTTGATCAACCCCTGATGGTTGCTTGATGTCTTCGTCTCCTCTGGTGCGACTCTCCTCGTCTCTGGCGAATGACGGCTCATATATAGGCTAGGGTTGACGAATGCTTCGCCTCGAAGAAATGGGAGCACAAATGGGCCTAAGAACAGGCCAGGCCGCGCGGCCAGGGTGCCTTTGGGTCGCACGGCCAGGGTCCTTTTTGGCCCTGATCCACTTCATCATTTGTGTGTTAATCCTTCTCCACGTCATAAGCCCATGTTTGCTTCAAGCCCATCGTCAAATCACCAGAACTAGCGCAAATGTGTCGAATTTCCTACAAAATCATAATATGCTCCAAAATACAAGACACATGTGGAAACGTGGTTATTTCAATGCCAAGTGGCGGGGTTAGCATAAGAATAAGCATGAAATCATTATGTAAACAACACCAAAAGCGTGTCATTTAACAGTGCTGAAGCACCGATTAGGCGACTAGAGAGGGGGAGTGAATGGGAGCCGATAAAAATTTCTTCTCAACGAATCCGGCTTTTCTCCCAACTCAACTCCAAATCCTCCGAAGCGATCTTGCCAAGATCACGTAGCCACTGAGAAGCTACTGACCCTAGGAACACGATCACAGCAGCGGAAACCAAATCAAGCAAATTCGAACCAAATTGAGACAAACTCTCCTCTTCCCAGCCAGGGGTGGTTAAACCTCCCTAGGGGCGGTTAAACTGCCTAGGGGGCGGTTAAACCTCCTGGGGGGGGGGGGTTTAAACCGGCCTGGCCTGGGAGTCTCGGGAAAAGTCAACTCGTGAACGGATCTTCCAAACGGCTTGAGCTCTTGAGACGAAACTTTGGAGAGATGATGTACACCTCAAGTAGAGTATATGCCCCAAAAATCTCGGCCTCTAACTCACTAGAACTCCCGGAATCTCAGATCTCATGAAGAACACATCCATCTCGAGTTCATCCAAAATCCCTAAATCCGAAGCGATTCTTTGCGTTTTGTGGGGCAAATCACCAGGAAAAGAGTCTCCACGAGCTCATGTGTGAATCCCCCAAGCAATCCCACAAAGAAACGACCTCAAACACAAGGAATCAAAAATCTAGCAAAGTGACCAAAAAGAGCCACGGGAAGAACAAAGGAATCACACAAGAGAGGATGAGTAAAAGCTGAATCTTCCATACATCACGAGGTCAACTTTTTTACAAAGAGGCTAGCTATCCTCCCTCATCCTACCCTCTTGAAAATTTCACCGATGAAGCACTTGCTAGCCTATGGAAAACTAGAAAGGGAAAAACTAAAGGAAAATAGTTCAAGTGCAAGGGAAATAAACTAGACTACTTGGATGGCAGCCACCAACCCCTAGGGGGTCTATTTATAGTCCAAGTGGTGGTGCTCTAATGACTCAACTACCCCTAAATGATACATACCCCTCAGGGGCAAATTTGGCATTTGAATCGAATCTTTTTCGGCTGGGATACCTTCCACTGCAAGCTTGCTTTCCTCCGACGCAAACCTTGCAGTCATGCCACGAGTCCTCCGGATCGAAGCTCCTCGACGCCGAGTTGGGCCAGCCCAGGGGGAGGTGGTTAAACCGCCCCTGGGAGGCGGGGGGGGGGGGGGGGGGGGGTTAAACCGCCCCTGGCTGGCACCGCAGCCCCTCGGCCCAACTTCGCCACGCCAAGTCCTCGGCCTTGGGTTTGAGGCCCAAACCAGGAGAAACCGTCCACCAAATGATTTTGTGGCCAAACCATCAAACCCCGAGTGCAAGCTTCGGTCGTGAGCCGCTACCTTGCACCGGCTTCTCGTCCGCGTACGAGCTTCGGTTGTGAGCCGCTACCTCGCACCGGAACCACATGCCCTCGCTCGTTCTTGCCACCATGTGAACCACACTTGATCCATCTGGCCACCGGGTCCCTCGAACCAAGCCTACTTGTCTCTCCGCTCCTCGGAGGCCGCCATGGCTAAGACCTTTCGCGCCTGTTCTTCACCTGCACCAATGCAACCAAACCGCATTCTACACCTGCAATACTTGAGCCAAGGGAAACGTCAATCCACACCACGTTGTCAATCACTCATCACACCAGGAAGCGACCATCCACCGGTCCTCGGACACACCGGGTCCTCAATGTCCCCCTTGATGAGTGCATTGACAACACACATAGTCACCATAGGTATCAAAGGAAAATAAAAAAAACAAAAAGCAAAGCTCAAGCAAGTGACTAAAAGGAAGAACAAAGAGAGAACAAAGTCACTCACAAGAGAAAGCTCAGAAAACGCCGACCCTTCAATAAGAAGCAAAAAGGGCACAACACCATTGTAAAAAGTGCAAAGCACAAAACACAAGTCACAAATCCCCAAATCACTTTTTAGGACACTCAAAGCACTCCCCCTGCATAGATGCAAACTCCCCTTGAACAAGTGAACTTGTGCGTGCGAAAATGTGTCGAAAATGGCTCAAATCCCATAAATCGTGTGCACACTGCACAGGGGCGGTTAAACCGCCCAAGGCAGTGCCAAGCACAAACAAAAGCAAGTCTCACACAAAAAGCTCGCAAAAATGCCATTTCAACCTCAAAAGCTTTCAAAAGCGTCCAGCAATGTTCTTCCTTCAGAAACCCATCAGAAACTCTTCCCAATCGAATTCTTCATAGACTCTCCACAAATTCCACACATTCTCCCCCTTGTTGACAATGCACAAATCATGGCGAAAAAATGCAAAAGATACAACTACAAGCTTCTCAAATATACAATGAACAATACGAAGTGCTACAAGTTAGAGAAGAGGCAAACTAGATAGTTCATAGCATTATAAGGGCATTGCCATCAAGAAGGTAAAGACATATAGCCATTTGACAAAGCCATGATCAAATTGTTCAATGTCGGTGATATGATCTCCGGCAGTCTTCCACGGGGTAGCCCACGGAAGTGATTTGTATGTAGGGAAGATCGCAAAGATCGGAAGCTAGATGGTTAGGGTGGACAGACACAAGGATTTAGACAGGTTCGGGCCGTCAACTCGACGTAATACCCTACGTCCTGTTTTGGGGTGTTGTATTGCGTGGATTTCGCGACGAGTTGTGGTTTCGTGGTTGTGAGTTGTCGTCGAGAGACTTCTCCTCTTTGGAGGGGGTCCCTGCCCGCCTTATATATCGGGGGGCAGGGTTACAAGTCGGTTTGTAGCCGATCCTATCTCTAAGGATCCTTTCCTTTTTTACAAAAACTCCTATTCTAATCAGAACTTCTCCTTCCAGATCCTTCCTACATGCGCCGACTTGTCCCGCACGTCATCAGGTCCAGAACGGTGGGCCGGGCCGCCCCCTATTGGAGGGCTGCCAGGCCTGCTCGTGAGGTACCCGGGGACTATATCCCCCACAGTAGCCCTCGAGCACTTCTTGGCCGATCGTTGGCTGTAATTATCTGTCTTTTTCTTGAATGATCCGAGTGCTCCACAACCTTGCCAGAATGTTTAATCAAATTTCCGAGTAGTCTAAGACTTCATCCGAGTGGTTTCGAGGAAGATCTGAGTGTATGCTCAAACGTTCCTGAAAACGATTCTTCAATTGTAGCCGTAGTGAGGGGGAGAAGTGCTCTTTTTCACGACGCGAAAGCGAAGTGTATACACTTAGCCCCCGAGCCTTGGGCAATTTTAGTACAAAATTGGCCAAGGGTCTTCAACTTTTCTCCATTAAAATCATGATCTTCAATGGCGTGCACCTCCAGGTGCACCCATTGGGTGTAGCCCCCGAGCCTTGAGCAGAGTAGAATAGTCTGGTCGAGGGTCAAAAATAGAATATTGTAAACTCTTTTTGAACTTAATCCATCAATGGCGTGCACCTCCAGGTGCACCTATTGGGTGTAGCCCCCGAGTCTTGATTCGACTCAGTACGATCGTGTCAAGACTCTAAAAGCTGTGGATCCTGACCGAATCTTTCAGCCCCCATGCCTCTGGGCATGGATTTCAGACAATTTTCTCCTTTTAGGGCATTTTTATTTCCCCTTTTTAAGGAATCTTTTCTCAAGTTCTTTGAACTCGGCGTGACTCCCGAGTCGTGTCCCACGACCCAGCTTGACCATATGGTAAATCACCTTCTCACAAGATTTATACTTGTCAGCACTCGACCCAGATTTCCGAGTCAATTTAGCGATAGTATCGCATGCCTTACGTAAAAATCAATTGCAAGGTTGCAATATTAATTGCAAAAACAAGCCTGGCCGTCGACTAATTTTAGCCTCACGACCGAGTGGTTTCTGCCCCTGAGCATTTGCTCAGGAACCCACGTAATTATTAATTAATAGAACCGAAAGGTCGTGCTATATCTTATCCTATCAAAGCTTAAGTCAGCCCATTTAGGCCCATCAATCCTGTTAAGCCCGTTGTTTCCTAGGGAAACTAACGGTTGCCTCATGAAGCCAGAATATCGCAAGATATCGCGACTCCAAATCGCATCTTTGAATTTAAAGCGACACGACGTGCTAGCGTCGGTTAAGTTCCCGAGACAAACATCGCGCCGTGCGCGGGAGGAACGGTTCATTCCATTATAAGCCATCCCCGCCGCAATCTTCTTACTCTCCTCGCCATTTGCCTTCACCGCATCCAAGTTCTTCTTTCTCGCTCAGGCGCAAACCCTAGATCCACTTTCATATCTTCAAATCTTCAATCCCCAATCTCTGCTTGTTGCGGCTATGGCGCCGAAGCGGAAAGAGGCGTCGCCAGGGAAGAAGCGGTCGGTCAGGGCCAAGACCGCCATCGATGTCTCCGTGGATCGTGCCGCCGAGTGGAGGAAGTCCTCTACCACCACCAAGCGCCTCGAGCAGCATGTCATCGACGGCATTCTCCCGTACCAGCAAACCGCCGAATGGCGTGTAGCCTTTGGTGAGTCTTTCCCCACCCCAAATTCTACTGATTTGGTGGTGTTTGAATCCTTTCTTTTGTGCGGATTTGGTGTTCCTGCACACCCTTTTCTCCGCGGCTTGCTCCATTTCTATGGGATCAGTCTCTGCGCACTGAACCCAAATTCGATCCTTCATATTGCTATTTTCATCAATCTCTGTGAGGCCTATCTTGGGATAGAGCCTCACTTCAATCTTTTTCTCCATCTTTTCTTGCTGAAGCCTTATCCTAGGCACCGAGCGCCCGCGTGTAGTCGGAGGCGCCGGGTTCCAGCTCCGTGAGGGTCGAACCCAAGAATATTTTGAAATTCCTTTTCCTACTACCAATAAGGGGTGGCAATCCGATTGGTTTTACATAGGGAACCACTCAGCCTGCCATCTCCTCTGAAATAGATTCCCGTCCTGTCCCCTCCAAGTCCTGGAGCTCTCTCCCCAAAGACAGCGAGATGGACGAGGTTCTGGAGCTGCTGAGCCTTATTGCCGAGCTAAAGAACAGAGGGTTGACTGCCGTAGGAGTGGCAGCCAACTTCGTGCTGCTGCCGGATCCAGCCCCTCAAGCAGCGGGCTCATCCGGCATATGAGTATTACGCCGAGGGGGACAACACGCGTGAAGCCCCCGAGCGTGTTGATAAAAGCCAAGCTGCGGCCCGGATTGCCAAATTTTTTGCGCCAGGGACTCCCCTGAAGACTTCTGATGGCCCTCCGGCATACAACTTGTCAAATCCTCGCCCTGAGGTAATGAATCGATTTGTTGCTGTTTATGTGTTCAATTCCACCCATTGGGTGTAATCTCAATGAAGAACTGAACCCAACTTTGAAATGCAGGGTCGAGCTGCTTATGTTTCAATCCCCCTCCTGCCTGAAATGCCGAAGGGAGTGGACCAGCCGGTGTCACGCAGGGCCGGTACTGCTGAAGAAGCACTCGGAGGAGCCGAGGATGACTTGAACGATTCGGATATAAGTCTGTCATCCTCACCTTCTCTGGATGTGTTGTCGCCGAGTGGTGGCAAAGCTGCCATCGTCCCGAAGAAGCGAAAGAGCTCTACTTCAACGGGGGTCATGATTGGGAATGCGCCGAGCCGTCGCCAACTCATCATCACCGAGTCATCAGACTCAGATGATGACGAAGGTGGTGATGCCGGGTCATCAATCCCTACCCTCACTTATTAGCTCAGAGCATTCTCCCCTTGCCATTCGTACCCTTGCGTACTGCAAGTCCAAGGGACCTTCCTTCCCCAACTCGGAAAGGAAAGCGCCTGAAAGTGCGCGTATCTACTCGGTAAGAGTTGTTGTCAACATTTATTGACTTATATTTTTTCCTGTGATTGCTCCTTATGTGCTTTGTCGTGCAGCACGCCGTCTGATATTCCCTTTGCGGCTCTGCGCCGCTATCAGTCGGCGAGACAGAGATCCCAGAGATCCAAGCGCCAGAAGAATCTCCCCACGTGGCTGATCCTCCTAGCGATCAGCCTGTGGAGCCGCCACAAGAATCACCGCGCGCACCAACCCCGGCGCCGCCGAGTCCTGCTCAAGCGTCACCGACCATGCTGCCTACTCCTCCCCTGAGCAGCCCCCAGCCTGCTCCTGTGATTGAGCTAGACTGCGATGATGGAGGGGCCCCAGATAGCAGAGGTCGAAGTCACTCCTGCGGCGGACGTGACTCCGGGTGATGATGCCGCTATGACTCCGTTGGCGAAGTTCAAGTCGCTCCTTCATCGCCTGGGACTGATGGCCGAGGTATTCCTGAGCCGCCTTTACTGTTTAAGTAGAGTACCGAGTGGTACAGTTGTTTGCTGTGTCATCGGACGATCATTTGCAGGAAATAACTGCCGATGCCGAGGCCAAAACCTCGGAGATTCAAAGGCTTGTTCCTGCAGCAGTTAAGGCCGACTCCCTGGTGATCCGAGTGGCTGAGCTTGAAGCCGAGCTGGTTCAGGCGACGCAAGGTATGAATCAGTCTTATCGTTTTATTTTGCGTTATTGTTTTACTGACCATTCCTAACATAATTATTTTATGTCAGCTCGTGAAGCCGCTGTGTCCCAACACCAGGCCGAGTTGGAGGAAGCCCAGCGCACCGTCCGCAATCTTCATGGAGAGGTGGAACAGGCTAAGCTCAACGAAGCCCGAGCCGCACAGGAGCTTAGAGGTATACTGTTCTTTTTATGTCAGACGTGAACATTCTGTCCAGATCTGACTTTCTATAGATTACCGGGCCCAGACTTTGGCCCAATTTGCAGAACTTACTACTAAGGTGACTCGTCTGGAAGGCGAGGCAGAGGCGCTGCACACCGAGAAGTGCACGCTGGAAGATGCTGTTCGAGTGGTGGCGGAGGAGATCGAGCCGGAGGCAGCATCACCTTCAGCTTCTATCCTCGACCGCACTCGGGCGCTTCCACGTTTCTTTCGGCGCCAGCTTCGCTCCATCAGCCAGGCCAGTTGCGGTCATGTCTTGGCAATCCTGAAGTCGCTGTTCCCATCGTCTGATCTGGAACCACTCGGCAGCGGGTATGCTGCTGGCACCTCCGAGGATGATGTGAGCAGGCTGCTGCTTGAAGTGGAGCCGATCGCCAATGTCTTGTCTAAGGACGTTGTCGATGAAACTGATGATGCAGGCCCTTCTGGTGGTGGCGATCCTGCAAGTTAAATTGATAGATAATCTATAGTATTTGGCAATAGAAATACTCTTGAACAATGTTTAATCCTTTGTTTTTGCATATAAGTTTTTATGGAAGTGCTACTCCCTTTCTTTCTGCGCTGGCCTTAATTTCTGAGTGGTTGACCTGTTACGGAGTAGATTAGCCTCGTTGGTCTTAGTCTCATGCTGCCGAGCTTTGTCGTGCGTGTAGAGCTTTGACTTGGCGAGTACTTTCCCCCACGATTTAAAGTTTGTTCCACTCATACTTTATGTGCGTGACGCGAAAGAGGAAATTCGAGTAGTAGATATAATGTAGATAGAAGATGGAATCAACTTTATTGATAACTCATATGACATTTATAATTCTGCCGAGTCGAAACTGGGGATGATTATCCAGAAAAAACCACTCGGGGAAAAATATCTTAAAGAAATGAAAGATTAATACATAACTGAATTAAGCGTAGAAACGCTGTAGGTGCTCGATGTTCCACGGATTTGGGATGTCCACTCCGTCTTACGTCATGAGGCGATATGAGCCTGGGCGACTCACTGTCTTCACGATGTATGGTCCCTCCCAGGGGGACGCAAGCTTGTGTGCGCCCTTGGTGTCTTGCTTCCTTCTCAGAACCAAGTCACCTGCTTCAAAAGACCTCTGTTTGACGGTTCGATCATGATACCGTCGAAGGACCTGAGCGTAACGCGCGGCTTGGATCTGGGCGGCCAATCTCTTCTCCTCGATACTATCGAGGTCTTCAATTCGTGCCACTTGCGCGTCGTATTCATCATAGAATTCCACTCGGGGCGAGCCGTATGAGATGTCCGTTGGTAGGATAGCCTCTGAGCCGTAAACCAGAAAGAACGGGGTTTGCTTCGTGGCACGACTCGGCTGGGTCCGCAGCCCCCAGACTACAGCGGGCAACTCCTTGATCCATCGTCCATCGTACTGCTTCAGCTTCTTGAATATACGGGCCCTGAGTGCTTTGATTATTTCGCCATTGGCTCTTTCAACCTGGCCATTGGCCCTTGGATGCGCCACGGATACGGGGCATAACTTGATGTTCCTCTCGCTGCACCAATCTTTGAACTCCTGTGCTACGAAGTTCGTACCATTATCTGTAATGATACTGATTTGGGACTCCGAAGCGATGAGTGATATCGGTGAAGAATTCGATGGTCTTGGCTGCCGTGTGCTTTTTGACTGGTTTCACCTCGATCCACTTGGTGAACTTGTCAATAGCCACTAAGACATGGTCAAAACCACCCGTCGCCTTCTTGAACGGACCAATCATGTCCAAGCACCAACAAGCGAAGGGCCAGGACATTGGTATAGTCTGCAGCTATTGTGCTGGTGCGTGTATTTGCCTTGCAAAGTACTGACACCCTTGGCAGTGCCGCACAATATTGTCTGCGTCTGCTACAGCAGTCGGCCAGTAGAAACCAGACCGAAAGGCTTTACCAACAATGGTTCTAGCCCCGGCGTGATTACCACAGATGCCTTTGTGTGTGTCTGTCAAGAGCTCAATGCCCTCCGCGTGACTCACGCTTTTTGGAGGATTTGAGAGGCTCCAGATCGACGATACAGCTTTTCTCCGATGATAACGTAGCTTTTACTGCGCCGCACAATTTGTTCGTGGATCGATTTCAGATCCTTTCCATCTTCTGCGAGCTCTGAGGGCAATATGCCGCTGTCAAGATAGTCAATGATGTGGCTCCTCCAGTCCAATGCTTCGTCGACCACTAATGTGGCTGACTCCAGAGATTCTCCGACTTGTTGCTCCACGGCAGTGCCATCCGGGTTTATCTTAATAGATGGTTTAATAAGATCTTGGATGAAAACTCCGGGTGGGACGCCTTCACGGGTGGACCCCATCTTGGCAAGTTCATCAGCTGCCTTGTTATAGTCGCGCACCACGTGATGGAACTCTAAGCCATAGAATTTCCCTTCCAATTTCCGTATTTCCTCGCAGTAGGCATCCATCTTCTCATTGGACCTGGACCAATCCTTATTTACCTAGTTTATGACCAGGGCAGAGTCCCCACGAACCATCATGTGTTTGATGCCCAAAGATACGGCGATGCGGAGACCGTGCAAGGCTGCTTCATACTCGGCTGCATTGTTGGATACTGGGAACATGATTTGAAGAACGTATTTTAGTTCCTGTCCACTAGGGGAAATCAGGAGTACGCCTGCGCCGCCTCCTTTGATCTGGAGGGAGCAGTCAAAGTACATCTCCTAGTACTCAACTTTCTCGTTGTCAGCCGGAGCTTGGTTCTCTGTCCAGTCTGCTACGAAGTCGGCCAGAACCTGAGACTTGATAGCAGTACGTGGAGCAAAGTTTATTTGATGAGCGGCCAATTCTATTGACCACTTGACGATTCGGCCGCTGGCGTCTCGGTTATGGAGTATTTCCCCTAGAGGACTTTCGCATACGACCGAGATTGGATCGGCCTCAAAGTAATGTTTCAGCTTTCTTGCTGAGATGAGAACTCCATAGAGTAACTTCTGCACATGGGGATAGCGGATCTTGGACTCGGTCAGGACTTCGCTGACGAAGTAGACTGGTCGCTGGACTCCATCTGCGTGCCCTTCTTCAGGGCGCTCAACCA
Organism: Urochloa ruziziensis; assembly: GCA_015476505.1. NCBI lineage: Eukaryota > Viridiplantae > Streptophyta > Magnoliopsida > Poales > Poaceae > Urochloa > Urochloa ruziziensis. The sequence continues at coordinate 11,326,234 of CM027125.1, read as the reverse complement.
CTAGTACCGTGCTAACCACTCGGGGGGTAGCAGAGATGTAGAGGTAAAGCTGTTCCCTTGGTTGAGGTGGGACGAGGATAGGCGGCTCCTGCAAGTACTCCTTGAGTTCCTGGAAGGACTGTTTCGCCTCGTCATCCCACACAAACTTGTCCTGCTTCTTGAGCAGTTTAAAGAATGGCAATCCGCGGACGCCGAGTCGTGATATGAAATGACCGAGCGCTGCCATGCATCCAGTAAGCTTCTGCACATCCTTCTGAGAGGTTGGTGGCAGCTTCTTGGTGATGGCCATGGTCTTCTCGCGGTTTGCCTCGATGCCGCGGTTGCTGACCATGAAGCCGAGTAGTTTTCCTGACGGTACTCCAAAGACACACTTTTCCGGGTTGAGCTTCCACCGGAATATACGTAGGCGTTCGAAGACCTTTGTCAGGTTCTCTATCATGTCCTCAGGGTTCATGATCTTGACCACGATGTCATCGATGTAGGCTTCTACTATGTCTGGAATCAGTTGATCCAGACACGCTTGGATGGTCCTCTGGTAGGTTGCGCCTGCGTTTTTCAGACCGAAGGCCATTGTATTGTAACAATAGGCGCCAAACGGCGTGATAAATGCTGTCTTTATCTGGTCTTCCAGTTTTAGGCCTATCTGGTGATAGCCTGAGTAGCAATCGAGAAAACAGAGCAGGGCGGAGCATGCCGTGGAATCAACGACTTGATCGATGCGGGGGGGGGGGGGGGGGGGAACGAAGGGGTCTTTAGGGCAAGCTTTGTTGAGGTCTGTGTAGTCAACGCACATTCTCCATTCATTATTATTCTTTTTCCTTACAAGAACTGGGTTAGCTAACCAGTCAGGGTGAAACACCTCCTGAATAAAACCACCAGCTAGCAGCTTTGTAATCTCTACCCTAATCGCCTCCTTGCGGTCCTGCGCGAATCGACGAAGCCTCTGCTTGATCGATTTGGCAGTCGGATTGACCTTCAAGGAGTGCTCGGCAAGTTCCCTTGGGACACCTGGCATATCGGATGGTTTCCACGCGAATATGTCGGCGTTTTCCCTCAGGAATTTGACGAGCACTTCTTCCTATTTGGGGTCTAGCTCGGCCCCGATGATGGCCGTCTTCTTCGGGTCTTCCAGGTCCAGCGAGATCCTCTTGAGCTCCGTCTCCTTGCTTGGCGAGATGGCTTCTTTCGTGGGTCTCTTGGCGGGGATCTCCAGAGAGTCCTTGTCTACCTCCTGCGATGCAGCCAGTACTTGCGTCATGCGCTTCGACATGTCCAGGGCAGCTGCCGCGTTGAGGGTCTCCTGTTCGCAGGTGTAAGCGACTCGGATGTCCCCCAAGACGGTAATTACGCCCTTTGGTCCTGGCATCTTGACCTGCAAGTAGACGTAATGAGGGATCGCCATGAACTTGGCGAGCGCCGGCCTCCCGAGGATGGCGTGATATGCAGTCTCAAAGCTGGCTACCGTGAACTGCATGTACTCAGTCCGGCAGTTGTTCCGGTCTCCGAAAGTAACGGGCAATGTGATGTGCCCGAGTGGTTCCGCCCCCTCTCCCGGTATCAGACCGTAGAATGAGGATTGGGGGGGACGCAGGTCGAGAGTGGTTAGGCCGAGCTCCTTCAATGTGTTAGCAAAGAGGATGTTCAGGCCACTGCCACCGTCAACTAGCACCTTGGTGAGCTGAACGTTGCGGATCGTCGGAGCTACTACCAAGGCGTGGGACCCAGGCTTCGGTATGAAGCTCAGGTGATCTTCCCGGGTGAAGGTGATCGGAACTTCCGACCACTTGAGGTACTCAGGTACCGGTGGCTCCCTTGCATGCATGACCTGGCGGTGGGTGAGCTTTTGCTGGCGCTTCGTCTCAAAACCTTCTGGTCCGCCGTAGATCATACGGACCACTCGGTCGGCCTCCTGAAACTCGTCGCCAGGCTCGTCGTTTCGCCTGTCGTATCTCGGGGAACTATCGTTCCTCCTTTTGTAGGGAGGGCCTCTGTTGCCCCCAGTGAAAGCTCGCTTCAACCCATAGCACTCTCGTGCCGAGTGCTTGTGCTTGTGGTATGGACATTGCTCATCGAGCATGCGTTGGAAATCTTCTGGAGTTACCCGGCCTCTGGGCCAGTCCAGAGTGGCGACCATATCACCCTCGCTCTTCTTCTTGCGGGGGTGACTGTCGCTTGCGACGATGGTCGTCATGTTGTTCTTCATCCTCGCGGCGGTCGCGCTTGCGGGTTGTCTTGTTCTCTTCCTCCCAACGATTCTTGATCTCGCTGAGTTGTTCCTTCTCCGCAATCTCTGCGTCCACCCACGTGCTAGCGACCCGGAACATGTCATTGACAGTCGCGGGCGGCTTTCTTGTCCACTTGTGGATCAATCTTCCGTCGGAGATGCCGTTTTGGAAAGCGGTCATCACCTCCTGATCCATCACGTCCGTGATGGAGTTGCGCTTCTCGTTCTTGCGCTGTCGTATTTGGCCGAGGAGCCGCTTGCTCCCGGGCCTCTCCCAAGTTCTGAGGTAATTACCGATGAAGAGTACGGTAAGTTGATCCCAGTTGTCGATGGAGTCCTGCGGGAGTCCTGCTAGCCAGTTGCGACAGTCTTTGGTTAGCATGATGGGGAGGTAATTCGCCATCACGTCCTCGTCGCCGCCAGCAGCTTGTACGGCGGTGTAGTAGATAAGAAGCCACTGGGATGGATCAGATTTCCCGTCGTACTTGTCGATGTCTGATAGCTTGAAGCCCCTGGGCCAGGTCACGCTTCTCAAGCGCTCAGTGAACAACTGGAATCCGCCGATCCGACCTCTGGGCGGGAACCACTTGGATCCGAGCCGTCTGTCGTCCTTGGGGGAGTGCGCTCCCTCTTGCGATCCCGATCCCTGGGTGGGGAACGGGTTCTCCGATAGGTCCGAGTCCTGGGAGGAGATTGGTCCCGTCGGTAGGTTCTGCTGCGTGGTGGAGTCTGCTCCCTTGGCGGGGTCGGCCGCCTTCGTGAGGGAGCCACTCGTCCTTGCGACGGAGTCGGTCGTCGATGTGGAGTACGACCGCCGTCATCGCCGCGCCTTGGGATACCGGAGAGATCAGAGTGATCAGTATACTCTGACTCCGTCGAGTAGCCGTTCCGGTTAGAGTTACGACGGGGATTCCCATGCTCCCGATCGTATTCTTCGCGACGTCGAATCTCTTTGCGGTCACGTTCCTCAGCGCTGCTGCGGATGACGGTCCTCGCGTCTCGGTCTCTGTTGATCGTGTCACAAAATCTTCATCACGGTCCGATCCACCGCTGGTCCGGCGTCGAGACGGCCCGGGCTCAGAAACGGCCGTACGTGATCTGCTCTGCATCTGGTGAACCTGGACGGAGGCGGCCTGCACGAAAGCCCTTACCTTATCCAGGCCTGGAGTACTGGGTGGTAGCCGACTGATCTCCTCGTCGATGGTGACGAGGTTCTGGACCGGCGTCTCGTAGACATTGAATCCGTTGTACCCGAACATGTCGTCGCGCATCAGGTTTCGATTGCTTCTCCTGTCGCGTCGATCCCGATGATGACGATGGTCCTCCGAGGGTGGTTCTCGAGGTTGAGCGGTGCCAGATCCTGATGCGTTGGCCCCGTGTGGTCGGGCGGCTCTGCGAGTCGTCCGATTGGCGTTGTGTCCTCGGCGCTGATCCCTGGCTTCAGTTGTCTCGTCGGCCGGGGTGAGTTCGTCCTCCGACACGGGGTTAGGTGGCGTCGATGGTGCCACCATATAGCAGTATGACCCGGCTCCTCCTTGCGCGAGGTAATCTTCCTCGGACTCGAAAAGATCGGTTGTGGGCGTACCACGCTCCGAACTATTCGGAGTTGCCCCTCCGGGTGATCCTAACAGTTCTGGCTCCGTAGAGGAGTCGGATGCGGTGTACCCCTCTTGCAGGTCATCCAGGATTGAGGGTCCCCGTGGGTTTGACTCGTAGGAGTCGCTCTCAGAGGGGGGATCATCCGCCTGGACGATCTCTTTCATCTTCTGCCGCTGGGTAAGCGCGCGGAAGCCGGGGGTCTGGATGGTGATGACCTCAGGGCTCGGAACGCGCGTTTGCTGAGCGTTTACGCTCTGAGACGACTCGGCGATGTGACTCTGAAGAGCTGGATCGGAACCGAGTGGTTGCTGATCTGCTCCCGACTGGTTGGGCCTCGCGTTTTGCGATGGACTCAGTGGGGCAGAAACGGCGCGGTCAGATGCGATCGGACCGGATTGGGCCGTGATGGCCGAAGTCGGCGCCAGAGAGGAAACCTCCGTGGCGGTTGTAGCTCCTGCCGCTTGGGTATCCAAAGCGGCAGTGATGTTCCAGAACTGGATCTCGAATCCGTCGACGTCCGGGAGGTTGCAGCTGTCCAAGATCTTGACGCGGTCCATCGGGCCAACCAAATTGATCTCGGCGATATCCCCTACCTGGCGCGCCACCGTCGGTGATATGATCTCCGGCAGTCTTCCACGGGGTAGCCCACGGAAGTGATTTGTATGTAGGGAAGATCGCAAAGATCGGAAGCTAGATGGTTAGGGTGGACAGACACAAGGATTTAGACAGGTTCGGGCTGTCAACTCGACGTAATACCCTACGTCCTGTTTTGGGGTGTTGTATTGCGTGGATTTCGCGATGAGTTGTCGTTTCGTGGTTGTGAGTTGTCGTCGAGAGACTTCTCCTCTTTGGAGGGGGTCCCTGCCCGCCTTATATATCGGGGGGGCAGGGTTACAAGTCGGTTTGTAGCCGATCCTATCTCTAAGGATCCTTTCCTTCTTTACAAAAACTCCTATTCTAATCAGAACTTCTCCTTCCAGATCCTTCCTACATGCGCCGACTTGTCCCACACGTCATCAGGTCCAGAACGGTGGGCCGGGCCGCCCCCTATTGGAGGGCTGCCAGGCCTGCTCGTGAGGTACCCGGGGACTATATCCCCCACATTCAATTTTGTCAAAAATGTCACCACATGAGCAAAGTCCTAAACATGGATCATTCAAGCCAAAATAAACTTCATCTCACCAAGATTATGCAAGGATAAGTATTCTTGACAAAAGATCATTACAAACGCCCAAATTTTATCTCATGTCATGTCAAAGCACGGAGCCATGTGTTCACTTCTCAAGGGAGACTTCTCCGGCAAACAACATGCAACCGCTTAGCACCCATGTGTGCAAGTGTGTGCAATGGTGAAAGCATAGAGACATGAGCATAAATTTTTCTCAAATGAATCTTTCTCTTATATTTCTTCTTTCATGCATAGACATCTCATTTTACAAGTTTTTCAATTTAAGCATGGTACATGAAATGTCTTTGCAACAAAAAGAAGCTTATGCTCCTCCACAAGATAAAGCATGGGCTAAACATTCACAATGACAAAGGTCTTTGAGCCAATTGAAAAGAACATCACATCCTAGCATGATCTTAAGCAAGATATAGCCATTTTGGCTCAAACAAAACATGCAAAGGCATTTACTCATGGGTGAAAAGAGTTTAAGTTCAGTTTGTCATTTTACTTCAGAAAATTGACTATCTCAAAAGAATATATATCAAGACCATCAAGAGCATAGCCAATCATACAATCAATCCCTAGCCAGCCTGCCTAAACTCTAAAATGTAGCAAGTTGTAGCAATCACTGCATATAGGAGAAGCTCATCCTAAGATATGATACAAATGCAGCATGATATATCACAATATGCAAAGATGAAAACTATACATCAAGATACAAAAGATGGATAAAATCAGATCAAGTACAAAAGTATACATATGCTACAACAGAAGCCTCCAAAACTCAGCTCAGAAAAGCGCACATACACCAAGTTCTCCTCGCAAGCGGGTGAAGGTAACTTGGTCAAGTGGTTTTGTGAAAATGTCTGTAAGCTGGTTTTGGGTAGAAACATGGGCAAGCTCAAACTCAATACACAAGCGTGATCAAAGCATAACCATAAAGCTCCCCCTGGAATGTGCAACCAAAATGCAAATCCAAGGTTCAAGTTCAACCTACAAAGTAAAGGAAGAAGAATGCGGCGGGGATGGCTTATAAAGGAAGGAACCGTTCCTCCCGCGCGCGACGCGGCGCTTGTCTCGGGAACTCAACCGACGCAGGCACGTCCCGTCGCTTTGAATTCAAAGATGCGGTAGGGAATCGCGATATCTCGCGATATCTCGACTTCCGTAAGGCGACCGTTAGGGACGCAACGGACTTTTAGGAATAATGGGCCTAATGGGCTGAATATAGCACGACCTTTCGGTCTGTTACGATAATAAATTTGTGGGTTCCTGAGCTAGGGTTCAGGGGCAGAAACCACTCGGTCGTGAGGCTAAAATTAGTCGACGACCAGACTCGATTTTGCAATTAATATTGCGACCTCGCAACTGATTTTTGCGTAAGGCATGCGATATTATCGCTAAATTGACTCAGAAATCTGGGTCAAATGCTGATAAGTATAAATCTTGTGAGAAGATGGCTTACCATATGGTCAAGTTGAGTCGTGGGACACGACTCGGGAGTCATGCCGAGTTCAAAGAACTCGAGGACAAAATCCTTATAAAGGGGAAACAAAAAAGCCTCTGAAGGAAAAGTTTATCCAAAATCCATGCCCAGAGGCATGGGGGCTGAAAAATCAGTCGGAATTCATAGCTTTCAAAGTCTTGACACGATCATGCTGAGTCGTAACAAGACTCGGGGGCTACACCCAATGGGTGCACCTGGAGGTGCACACCATTGATGGATCAAGTTCAAAAAGAGATTCATAATATTTATTTTTGACCCTCGACCAGAATATTCTATTCTACTCAAGGCTCGGGGGCTACACCCAATGGGTGCACCTGGAGGTGCACACCATTGAAAATCAAGATACAGATGGATAAAAGTTGAAGACCTTTGGCCAATTTCATACTAAAATTGCCCAAAGCCCGGGGGCTAAGTGTATTCACTTCGCTGTCGCGTCGTGAAAAAGAGCACTCCTTCCCCTCACTTTGACTGTAACTGAAGAATTGTTTTCAGGAACGTCTGAGAAACCACTCAGATCTTCTTTGAAACCACTCGGATCTTCTTCGAAACCACTCGGATGAGATCTTAGACAACTTGGAGCACTCGAATCATGCAAGAAAAAATAGAACAATTACAGCCAATGATCGGCCAAGAAGTGCTCGGGGGCTACTGTGGGGGATATAGTACCTGGGTACCTCACGAGCAAGCCTGGCAGCCCATCAAAAGGGGGCGGCCCACCTCACCGTTCTGGACCTGAAGACGTGCGGGACAAGTCGGCGCACGGAGGAAGGATCTGGAAGGAGAAGTCCTAGTTGGAATAGGAATTATTGTAAAGAAGGAAAGGATTCTTAGAGATAGGATCGGATACAAACCGACTTGTAACCCTGCCCCCCGATATATAAGGCGGGCAGGGACCCCCTCAAAAACAACTGAAGCCAACTCGATTCATCAGACAACAACTCAACACGCAATACAACACCCCAAAACAGGACGTAGGGTATTACGTCGAGTCGACGGCCCGAACCTGTATAAACCCTTGTGTCTGTCCATCCTAACCATCCTGCTTCCGATCTTTGCGATCTTCCCTACATTACAAATCACTTCCGTGGGCTACCCCGTGGAAGACTGCCGGAGATAATATCACCGACAACTGTTTTGTAATTAAGCACCTCAAGTGGGACCTTTAATTAATTGTGGATTATTGTAATCTCTGGGACTCTCCTTCGAGAGGGTATTTGCATGACTCGTTTCGATCGAGGTGACTGTTCGTGGTTGCATCAGGCTCGACCGACAGATTGACACTTTAATCTGTTTTAATTGCGTGATGACCAATGGAAGGTTAGCGCACTTAAGCTGGATTAATTTGAGCGGTTCTGGCACAGCTGGTACCAGAGCGAAAAGTTGTGCACCAGAGGTTCGCACAATTCCGATACACTTGTTTTGCAATAAAACTGGACCAACTAGTGCTTTGTGAAAACTCGTTGGATCGCTAAGGATTTGCATAGACCGTGAAGCCCTAGAGGGAATATCGGGTTGTTTCAGGTGGCTTGCTAATTATGGTGTATTTGACTAACTTGCACAGCACATCTTGTCCACGTGTTTTATACGTGCGCTGGTTTCCGTGCCCCGCGTGCACGAAGGATGATAGGATTTCCATTCCAAGGAACCTATCATTATGGTTGTGTACGAGTCGCCACATGTTTATATGTGAGCAAGGTCTTGATGGTATGGCTCTAATTCCAATGAGCCTATCGTCCTGGTTGTTCGCCACGTTCGAGACGTGTGCATGATGCCGCATCACGAGATATGCGAAGGGTTGTGTGCTCTATTCAAAATGAGCGTACGACCTAGACTAGATGCACTATCCATGCAGTGTTGAACGCATGGATACCGTTTTTATAAATGAACGGTAATGAATGGGTGACGTGCTGGCACGAAAGGTTCATGGTTTCCTTGCAGGTACACTGACTCCGTTCCTTTAAGTTCCGTTGGTCTAAGTGATGACTAGCTATTATAGGGAGAGACATATTTTTGTGCCCCACCACCGGCAATTAACTACGTACACCAAGGCTTCTTGGTATTTTGTGAGGACAATTTTAGTTCTTTTGCATCATGTTAACCGCCCTAAAAATTGTTAGGCAACTTGAGGCAAAAGGAAAATAAAAATCGTAAATCTCACAAACTTCTGAAAATCTGTCTAATATGTGTTCTCTGCTGGTCCGAATTTTTCGGGTCATTAAAACACCTCATTTGACTGAGCACCCTAAATAAAAGTTGTTCACAATTTTTCTGTGTTCTCTGCTGGTCCGAATTTCAAGATTTTTGAGCAAGCAAAACTTGAGTTATGCTAAAAACAAGAGCTGCCTGTTTGCTAGAAAAATCTGGCAAACAGCAAGTTAAAAATTGAGTATTTCACCCACCTTAACCTCAAAACCAAACCAACCTCTGAATACCAAACTTGTGGGTAATAACTTTAAGGGCAACCTGGTGAAATTTGGGAGCTTTTGGTTGGTTAGTTTTGGAGTTACGCCCGATTTTCCACCATTGTTCTAGTCTTCTTTTTCATTCCGCACAGTTCTCACCCGGTTCTCTGTTCATTCTTCTACAGATGGCAGACGCGGCTTTCTTTGTGTTTGGTGCGGACGGTTTTCTCCACTCCGAGTGCCTCGCTTTGGAGGGTTTTCCCTCTATCTTGTGGGACGCTCTAAGCGCCGCCGGCTTCGCCACACCACCCCTCTACTCGTGCGACGAGTTCCTTGTGGACGGTGTGCTTCGTTGCATCACCAGAGTCTACATGCCACCTCACCCTCACTACCACGAGTGGCCTCTGTTAGACGCTGAGGTGATAGGCCACCGATTGACCAACACAGTTGAGTCCGCTGCCTTTGCGGGTGCTGAACGTCTTTTGTGACATTCGCCCCGTGGAGGTGATGACTTCCCCACTTGGGTTGCTTCCTACCACGTAGCCCGACGAACCGGCTTGGTTGGATCATCGAGCTCACGTGGAGACAGTTGTGGACTGGACCGGTGCTGTTCCGACTGCTGAGGGACTAGCACGGTATGTGTCTGCGTTTTCCAGGCTCCGAGCACTGCTTCAGGGAGGACAGGGTGACACGGTTGAGTTCGGTATGGCTTCTCACCGGTCCCTCCGACAGCTCCATTACGACTACACTACTCTTACCATGAAGGCTACCGACACGGACTTGGCTATGGCCAACTTCCAGGCTCAGGTTGGGGACTTGCTTGGACAGGTCGCTGCCCTTTCATTATGAGCGAAAGACTCACTTGGCCCAGATAGCCGAGATGGAGGAGGAGCCTACTACCCACCTAGGTCAGATCATGAAGGACCGAAACGGCGACCAGAGAGGGGGGAGTGAATGAGAGCCGATAAAAATTCTTTCCAACCAATCCGGCTATTCTCCCAAATCAACTCCGATGCCTCCGAAAGCGATCTTGCCAAGATCACGTAGCCACTGTCAAGCTACTGACCCTAGGAACAAGAAACACGCAGCGGAACTCGAATCGATCGAAACCAACACAAACCGAACCAAAACGAGGCAAAACCTTCTCTACCTAGCCAGGGGCGGTTTAACCTCCCTAGGGGCGGTTTAACCGCCTAGGGGGGGGCGGTCAATCTGGGAGCTCTCGGGAAAAAGTCAACTCGTGAGTCGATCTCCGAAACGGCTTGATCTCTTGAGACGAAACTTTGGGGAGATGATGTACACCTCCAGTGGAGTATATTCCCCAAAGATCTCGACCTCAAAGCCACTAGAACTCCTGGAATCTCAGATCACGTGAAGAACACTTCCACCCCGAGTTCATCCAGAAATCCCCAAATCCGAAGCGATTCTTTGCGTTTTGAGGGGGCAAATCACCAGGAAAAGAGTGTCCACGACCTCATGTGTGAATCCCCCAAACAAACACGCAAGGAAACGACCTCAAACACGAGGAATCGAAAATCTCCCAAAGGGGCCAAAAAGAGCCACAGGATGAACAACGAAATCACACAAAGAGGGATACAAGAAAGCCAAATCTTCCATACATCACGAGGTCAACTTCTTTACAAAGAGGCTAGCTATCCTCTCTTCATCCAACCCTCTCAAAGATTTCTCCGATGAAGCACTTGGCTAGCCTATGGAAAACTAGAAAGAAAAACTAAAGGAAAATAGTTCAAGTGTAAGGGAAATAAAACTAGACTACCTAGATGACAGCCACCAGCCCCTAGGGGGTCTATTATATAGTCCAAGTGGTGCTGCTCTAAAGACTAAACTACCCCTAAGAGATACATACCCCTCAGGGGCAAATTTGACATTTTCCGCGAAGATTTTTCTGGCTGGGACACCTTCCACTGCAAGCTAGCTTCCCTCCGACGCAAGCCTTGTAGTCACGCCGCGTGTCCTCCGGATCGAAGCTCCTCAACGCCGATTTTGGGCCGGCCCAGGGGGAGGCGGTTAAACCGCCCCTGGCAGCCACACTTGGCCCAGTAGCCCATCTTCGCCACGTCGAGTCCTCGGTCCTTGGTTTTGAGGCCCAAATCAAGGGAAACCGTCCACCAATGATTTTGTGGCCAAATCACCAAACCCCGCGCGCAAGCTTCGGTCGTTAGCCGCCACCTTGCACCGGCTTCTGGTCCGCGTACGAGCTTCGGTTGTGAGCTGCTACCTCGCACTGGAACCACGTCCCCTTGCTCGTTCTTGCCAGCATGTGAACCGCACTTGATCCATCCGGCCACTGGGTCCCTCGAACCAAGCCTACTTGTCTCTCCGCTCCTCGGAGGCCGCCATGGCTAAGACCTTTCGCGCCTCTTCTTCACATGCACCAATGCAACCAAGCCGCATTCTACACCTGCAATACTTGAGCCAAGGGAAACGTCAATCCACACCATGTTGTCAATCACTCATTACACCAGGAAGCAACCATCCACCGGTCCTCGGACACACCGGGTCCTCAATCTCCCCCTTGAAGAGTGCATTGACAACACACACATAGTAACCATTGAGATAAAGAAAATATAAACGAAATCGAAAACAAGACTCAAGCAATTGACTAAAAGCAAGAACAAGCCGAGAACAAAGTCACTTCGCAAGAGAAAGCTCCAGAAACGCCGACCCTTCAAGAAGAAGCGAAAGGGCTCAACACCATCGGCAAAAGAGCAAAAGCACAAAGCACAAATCACAAATCTCCAATTCAGTTTTCAGAACACTCAAAGCACTCCCCCTGCAAAGATGCAACTCCCCCTGAACAAGTGAACTTGTGCGTGCGAAAAACACTCGAAATCGCTCAAACTTTCACAATTCATGTGCACTCAGCACAGGGGGCGGTTAAACCGCCCGGGGGGGGGGGGGGGGGCGGTTAAACCGCCCCTGGCAGATAACCAAACTCAAAAGTGCCAAAGTTGCACAAACAAACTCGCAACAATGCCGTTCCAACTTGAAAACCTTCCAAATATGCCCAGCAAGATATTCCAATGCTCAAACTCTCAGAAACTTCACAAATTTTCAAAAATTCTCACTTTGGCAAAACTCTCAATCTCTCACACAAATCCAACAACTTCTAGAGCAAAAGCTTTCTTACAAATTCAGCAAAGTCTTCCCCTTGCAAAATGCTCCTGAAATTCTCCCCCTTGTTGACAATGCACAAATCAAGGAAAAAATGTGCAAAATGCAACTACAAGCTTCTCAAATATACAATGAGCAATACAAAATGCTACAAGTTAGAGAAGAGGCAAACAAGATAGTTCATCGTGTGACACAGGCATTGCCATCAAGAAGGTGAAGACATATATCCAATTGACAAAGCCATGAGCAAGTTGTGTAGTTTTATCAAAAATGTCACCACATGAGCAAAGCCCTAACCATGGATTGTTCAAGCAAAAATGAACTTCATCTCACCAAAAACATGAAAGGACAAGCATTCTTGACAAAAGATCATCATAAACGCCCAAGTTCTACCTCATGTCATGTCAAAGCATGGAGCCATGTGTTCACTTCTCATGGGAGACTTCTCCGGCAAACAACATGCAACCGCTTAGCACCCATGTGTGCAAGTGTGTGCAATGGTGAAAGCATAGAGACATGAGCATAATTTTCTGCAAATATATCTTTTTCTCATCTTTCTTCTTTCATGCAGAGACATCTCATTTTTCAAGTTTTTCAAATTAAGCATGGTACATGAAATGTCTTTGCGACAAAAAGAAGCTTATGCTCCTCCACAAGATAAAGCATGGGCTAAACATTTACAATGACAAAGGTCTTTGACCCAATTGAAAAGAATATCATCCTAGCATGACCTTATGCAAAATATAGTCATTTCGGCTCAAACAAGACATGCAAAGGCATTTACTCATGGGTGATAAGAGTTTAAGTTCAGTTTGTCATTTTAATTCAAAAGGTGACTATCTCAAAGGAATATATATCAAGACCATCAAGAGCATAGCCATCCATACAATCAATCCCTAGCCAGCCTGCCTAAACTCTAAAATGTAGCAAGTTGTAGCAATCACTGCATACAGGAGAAGCTCATCCTAGAATATGATACAAATGCAGCATGATATATCACAAATGCAGAGATGAAAACTACACATCAAGATACAAAATCAGAAAAGTGTACATCAAGATACAAAGATGGTACAATAGTATACATATGCTACAAGAGAAGCCTCCAAAACTCAGCTCAGAAAAACGCACACACACCAAGTTCCTCTCGCAAGCGGGTGAAGGTAACTTGGTCAAGTGGCTTAGTGAAAATGTCTGCAAGCTGGTTTTGGGTAGAAACATGGGCAAGCTCAAACTCAAAACACAAGCGCGATCAAAGCACAAATACAAAGCTCCCCCTGGAATGTGCAACCAAAATGCAAATCCAAGGTTCAGGTTCAAATTTTAAACACCCATGAAATGCACAACCAAAGTGCCAACTCAGCAACCTCACGAACTAATGCTATCCAAAAGCTCTAAGCAAGATCCTCTCCTTTCCAAATCAAGTCGAGCAAATACTCCCCATTAAATAAAGCCAAGCTCCCCCTCAATCAAAGACACCTAGAAAAACTAGAAAAGGTGTACAAAAGCAAATGGAAAGCTCCATCATAAAAAGGAAGAGAAATCTCAAATGATCAAAATGCAACAAAAGATACCAACTAAAAGGATACCAGATAAACAAATGTACAATATGCTACACAAAACATAAAAATCATGACACAGGCACAAAGCAAGCTAAATATACACAGATGAACACAAGAGTGTACAAGGGATATACTCACAATACATAGTGTACAAGCGCCACATCCGGACCATCCAAAAAGGTGTGGAGAACCATCAAACCTTGATCATGCAAAAGACCAAGAGTCACCAAGCTCATGTTCTCCATACCTCACACCTGCACAATCAAAAGCGAGAACGGGAACGAGCGAATGACTCGACACTGGGGTTAGCACAGAAGGTGTTAAACCAGTGTTGGGCCATCTGCTCAAAAGAGGGGTTAGCAAAATCAACGTCACTACGTGGTACCCTCTCGTCTCTCACCATCGGACCTCTAGCACCACGCGGGGGAAAACGTGGCCTAGATTCTCTCCTAGACTCAAAACTACAGTCAAACCTACCTGAACCAAACTGACCACGAACCGGAGGCTGCCTAGCAAACTCACGACTAGCTGGAACACCACGACTACCAACCGAAGGAACTGTACGCACAAAAACCTCTCTCCTAGGCAAGGGTGAACGAGACACAGGCACACTACGGGAAGAGTAGTACCTGTCCCTGTTACCCATCTCCTTCTCTCGTCTCACCTCCCTCTTCTTCCTCCAGCAAAACTCTTCTAGGTGACCATCCCTTCCATAATGTTCACAATGGAAGCGGACTGGTTTTGGCTTTGGGGTTTCTCTCGGCTGTGGCCTCTCTCTCGGCTGGTAAACCCCACTCCTCACAAAGGTCACTCTCCTCTGGAAGTTGTTAGTCTTTGGTGGAAACTTGGGAGGATCTGGAGTGGTGTCAAGCTTGTTCAATAGGTGGTTGGGTTTAGGTGAGAAGCTGTTCTTTGGTGGAGTTTTCTCTGGTGGTGTTGGGGTATTTGTGGTGGAACTAGTTTGCTCTCTCTCTTTCTCACCAGTACACTCACCAACTTTCTCAGAACCCAGACCATGACCATCAGCTCTCTTGAACCCAGCAATCAACATCTTAAGCTGTGGCTCGCGACCCGACAACCAACCCAAACATTGTCGCAACTCATCATTCTCATCTTGCAAACGATCAATACATTGTTCTAGCTCAACATTCTTCAAAGCGACAACATCACAAGCAGAACAAGAATTTGTAATAGGAGATTTCAATTGAGCTTCAAGCGAGCTAATCATGGTACGAGAGTCAAGCAACTGAGCATGTAAAGCAGGACAAGAAGTACAAGCACCTAGCAAAGATGATCTAGACTTCAACTCAGCAAGCTCAACCCTAGCACCTTCTAGTTCATCAAGGCATGTCATGTGTTTGTCCTTAAGAGCTACCAAATTGGCAAGATGCACATCACAGAAAGAGCATTCAATCTCATCAGAAACAACAGGAGCATCTTTCAACACACCTATCTCAGCTCTAGCACTTGCCAGCTCAGTTTCAAGCTCAGCCACTTTCTTGCTAGACTAGCTAAGCACAGACTCAAAATCCATCGCCTTCTTTCCAGTCTCAGAAAGTAAGGCCTCAAGCTCAGCTATTCTTTCCTTTGACTCTCCTAGCAAGGACCTAAACTCTCTCTTCTCCTTATTGGTCTTCCTAAGCACATCATCGCGATTATCGACCAACTGCTCTAATCTAGCAATCTCCTTACGCAAAGAGGTGGGATCGGTCAATACCTCATCCTCGGAGTCAGAGTCAGAGTCGTAGTCGGAGACGTTCTTGTTGTTGGAGTCATGCGCCATGGTGCCGAAGTTCATAGCGACCCCAGAAAGCTCGTTGAAGTTGTGGTTCTTGTGCTTCTTCTCCTTGCGGTTGCCACGGTCTTCTTCCTCGCTGCTTGAGCTTGACGAGGTGTCGGTGTTCTCCTCCTTGTTCTTGTGCTTGGAGTGGTGCTTGCCCTTGGAGCGGTGCTTGTGCTCATCTCGGGGGTGGTGCTTGTGTTTCTTGATTTCCTCAGGGCACTCGGCGATGAGGTGGCCCATCTTCCCGCATCTGTAGCACGTACTCCCGGCACGCCTCGAACCCCGATCGAAGTGCGGAGGCCCGGAACCCCGATCTTGGTACGCCATCTTTGGATCTTAGACTGGTTAGAGTCACAAAGACCCGTAACCGGCTCTGATACCAATTGAAGGACCGAAACGGCGACCAGAGAGGGGGGGAGTGAATGGGAGCCGATAAAAATTCTTTCCAACCAATCCGGCTATTCTCCCAAATCAACTCCGATGCCTACGAAAGCGATCTTGCCAAGATCACGTAGCCACTGTCAAGCTACTGACCCTAGGAACAAGAAACACGCAGCGGAACTCGAATCGATCGAAACGAACACAAACCGAACCAAAACGAGGCAAAACCTTCTCTACCCAGCCAGGGACGGTTTAACCTCCCTAGGGGCGGTTTAACCGCCTAGGGGGGCGGTTTAACCTCCTGGGGGCGGTCAATCTGGGAGCTCTCGGGAAAAAGTCAACTCGTGAGTCGATCTCCCAAACGGCTTGAGCTCTTGAGACGAAACTTTGGGGAGATGATGTACACCTCTAGTGGAGTATATTCCCCAAAGATCTCGACCTCAAACCCACTAGAACTCCCGGAATCTCAGATCACGTGAAGAACACTTCCACCCCGAGTTCATCCAAAATCCCCAAATCCGAAGCGATTCTTTGCGTTTTGAGGGGGCAAATCACCAGGAAAAGAGTGTCCACGACCTCATGTGTGAATCCCCCAAACAAACACGCAAGGAAACGACCTCAAACACAAGGAATCGAAAATCTCCCAAAGGGGCCAAAAAGAGCCACGGGATGAACAACGAAATCACACAAAGAGGGATACAAGAAAGCCAAATCTTCCATACATCACGAGGTCAACTTCTTTACAAAGAGGCTAGCTATCCTCCCTTCATCCAACCCTCTCAAAGATTTCTCCGATGAAGCACTTGGCTAGCCTATGGAAAACTAGAAAGAAAAACTAAAGGAAAACAGTTCAAGTGTAAGGGAAATAAAACTAGACTACCTAGATGACAGCCACCAGCCCCTAATGGGTCTATTATATAGTCCAAGTGGTGCTTCTCTAAAGACTAAACTACCCCTAAGAGATACATACCCCTCAGGGGCAAATTTGACATTTTCCGTGAAGATTTTTCTGGCTGGGACACCTTCCACTGCAAGCTAGCTTCCCTCCGATGCAAGCCTTGCAGTCACGCCGCGTGTCCTCCGGATCGAAGCTCCTCAACGCCGATTTTGGGCCGGCCCAGGGGGAGGCGGTTAAACCGCCCCTGGAAGCCACACTTGGCCCAGCAGCCCATCTTCGCCACGTCGAGTCCTCGGTCCTTAGTTTTGAGGCCCAAACCAAGGGAAACTGTCCACCGATGATTTTGTGGCCAAATCACCAAACCCCGCGCGCAAGCTTCGGTCGTTAGCCGCCACCTTGCACCGGCTTCTCGTCTGCGTACGAGCTTCGGTTGTGAGCTGCTACCTCGCACCGGAACCACGTCCCCTTGCTCGTTCTTGCCAGCATGTGAACCGCACTTGATCCATCCGGCCACCGGGTCCCTCGAACCAAGCCTACTTGTCTCTCCGCTCCTCGGAGGCCGCCATGGCTAAGACCTTTCGCGCCTGTTCTTCACCTGCACCAATGCAACCAAGCCGCATTCTACACCTGCAATACTTGAGCCAAGGGAAACGTCAATCCACACCACGTTGTCAATCACTCATCACACCAGGAAGCGACCATCCACCGGTCCTCGGACACACCGGGTCCTCAATCTCCCCCTTGATGAGTGCATTGACAACACACACATAGTAACCATTGAGATAAAGAAAATATAAAAGAAATCGAAAACAAGACTCAAGCAAGTGACTAAAAGCAAGAACAAGCCTGAGAACAAAGTCACTTCGCAAGAGAAAGCTCTAGAAACGCCGACCCTTCAAGAAGAAGCGAAAGGGCTCAACACCATCGGCAAAAGAGCAAAAGCACAAAGCACAAATCAATTCCAATTCACTTTTCAGAACACTCAAAGCACTCCCCCTGCAAAGATGCAACTCCCCCTGAACAAGTGAACTTGTGCGTGCGAAAAACACTCGAAATCGCTCAAACTTTCACAATCATGTGCACTCAGCACAGGGGGCGGTTAAACCGCCCAGGGGGGGCGGTTAAACCGCCCCTGGCAGATAACCAAACTCAAAAAGTGCCAAAGTTGCACAAACAAACTCGCAACGATGCTGTTCCAACTTGAAAACCTTCCAAATATGCCCAGCAAGATATTCCAATGCTCAAACTCTCAGAAACTTCACAAATTTTCAGAAACTCTCACTTTGGCAAAACTCTCAATCTCTCACACAAATCCAACAACTTCTAAAGCAAAAGCTTTCTTACAAATTCAGCAAAGTCTCCCCTTGCAAAATGCTCCAGAAATTCTCCCCCTTGTTGACAATGCACAAATCAAGGAAAAAATGTACAAAATGCAACTACAAGCTTCTCAAATATACAATGAGCAATACAAAATGCTACAAGTTAGAGAAGAGGCAAACAAGATAGTTCATCGTGTGACACAGGCATTGCCATCAAGAAGGTGAAGACATATATCCAATTGACAAAGCCATGAGCAAGTTGTGTAGTTTTATCAAAAATGTCACCACATGAGCAAAGCCCTAACCATGGATTGTTCAAGCAAAAATGAACTTCATCTCACCAAAAACATGAAAGGACAAGCATTCTTGACAAAAGATCATCATAAACGCCCAAGTTCTACCTCATGTCATGTCAAAGCACGGAGCCATGTGTTCACTTCTCATGGGAGACTTCTCCGGCAAACAACATGCAACCGCTTAGCACCCATGTGTGCAAGTGTGTGCAATGGTGAAAGCATAGAGACATGAGCATAATTTTCTGCAAATATATCTTTTTCTCATCTTTCTTCTTTCATGCAGAGACATCTCATTTTTCAAGTTTTTCAAATTAAGCATGGTACATGAAATGTCTTTGCGACTAAAAAGAAGCTTATGCTCCTCCACAAGATAAAGCATGGGCTAAACATTTACAATGACAAAGGTCTTTGACCCAATTGAAAAGAATATCATCCTAGCATGACCTTAAGCAAAATATAGCCATTTCGGCTCAAACAAGACATGCAAAGGCATTTACTCATGGGTGATAAGAGTTTAAGTTCAGTTTGTCATTTTAATTCAAAAAGGTGACTATCTCAAAGGAATATATATCAAGACCATCAAGAGCATAGCCATCCATACAATCAATCCCTAGCCAGCCTGCCTAAACTCTAAAATGTAGCAAGTTGTAGCAATCACTGCATATAGGAGAAGCTCATCCTAGAATATGATACAAATGCAGCATGATATATCACAAAATGCAGAGATGAAAACTATACATCAAGATACAAAATCAGAAAGTGTACATCAAGATACAAAGATGGTACAATAGTATACATATGCTACAAGAGAAGCCTCCAAAACTCAGCTCAGAAAAACGCACACACACCAAGTTCTCCTCGCAAGCGGGTGAAGGTAACTTGGTCAAGTGGCTTAGTGAAAATGTCTGCAAGCTGGTTTTGGGTAGAAACATGGGCAAGCTCAAACTCAAAACACAAGCGCGATCAAAGCACAAATACAAAGCTCCCCCTGGAATGTGCAACCAAAATGCAAATCCAAGGTTCAGGTTCAAATTTTAAACACCCATGAAATGCACAACCAAAGTGCCAACTCAACAACCTCACGAACTCATGCTATCCAAAAGCTCTAAGCAAGATCCTCTCCTTTCCAAATCAAGTCGAGCAAATACTCCCCATTAAATAAAGCCGAGCTCCCCCTCAATCAAAGACACCTAGAAAAACTAGAAAAGGTGTACAAAAGCAAATGGAAAGCTCCATCATAAAAAGGAAGGGAAATCTCAAATGAGCAAAATGCAACAAAAGATACCAACTAAAAGGATACCAGATAAACAAATGTACAATATGCTACACAAAACATAAAAATCATGATACAGGCACAAAGCAAGCTAAATATATACAGATGAACACAAGAGTGTATAAGGGATATACTCACAATACATAGTGTACAAGGGCCACATCGGGGCCATCCAAAAAGGTGTGAAGAACCATCAAACCTTGATCATGCAAAGGACCAAGAGTCACCAAGCTCATGTTCTCCATACCTCACACCTGCACAATCAAAAGCGAGAATGAGAACGAGAACGAGCGAATGACTCGACACTGGGGTTAGCACAGAAGGAGTTAAACCAGTGTCGGGCCATCTGCTCAAAAGAGGGGTTAGCAAAATCAACGTCACTACGTGGAACCCTCTCGTCTCTCACCATCAGACCTCTAGCACCACGCGGGGGAAAACGTGACCTAGACTCTCTCCTAGCCTCAAAGCTATGGTCAAACCTCCCTGAACCAAACTGACCACGAACCGGAGGCCACCTAGGAAACTCACGACTAACTGGAACACCACGACTACCAAACGAAGGAACTGTACGTACAAAGCCCTCTCTCCTAGGCAAGGGTGAACGAGACACAGGCACACTACGGGAAGAGTGGTACCTGTCCCTGTTCCCCATCTCCTTCTCTCGTCTCACCTCCCTCTTCTTCCTCCAGCAAAACTCCTCTAGGTGACCATCCCTTCCACAATGATCACAATGGAAGCGGACTGGCTTTGGCTTTGGGGTTTCTCTCGGCTGTGGCTTCTCTCTCGGCTGGTAAACCCCACTCTTCACAAAGGTCACTCTCTTTTGGAAGTCGCTTGTCTTTGGGGGAAACTTGGGAGGATCTGGGGTGGTGTCAAGCTTGTTCAACAGGTGGTTGGGTTTAGGTGTGAAGCTGTTCTTTGGAGGAGTTTTCTCTGGTGGTGTTGAGGTGTTTGTAGTGGAACTGGTTTGCTCTCTCTCTTTCTCACCACTACACTCACCAGCTTTCTCAGAACCCAGACCACGACCATCAGCTCTCTTGAACCCAGCAATCAACATCTTAAGCTGTGGCTCGCGACCCGACAACCAACCCAAACACTGTCGCAACTCATCATTTTCATCTTGCAAACGATCAACAGATTGCGCCAGCTCAACATTCCTCAAAGCAACAACATTGCAAGCCGAACAAGAATTTGCAATAGGAGATTTCAATTGAGCTTCAAGCGACCTAATCATGGTATGAGATTCAAGCAACTGAGCATGTAAAGCAGGACAAGAAGTACAAGCACCTAACAAAGATAATCTAGACTTCAACTCAGCAAGCTCAACCCTAGCACCTTCTAGTTCATCAAGGCATGTCATGTGTTTGTCCTTAAGAGCTACCAAATCAGCAAGATGCACATCACAGAAAGAGCATTCAATCTCATCAGAAACAACAGGAGCATCTTTTAACATACCTATCTCAGCTCTAGCACTTGCCAACTCAGTTTCAAGCTTAGCCACTTTCTTGCTAGACTCACTAAGCACAGACTCAAAATCCATCGCCTTCTTTCCAGTCTCAGAAAGTAAGGCCTCAAGCTCAGCTATTCTTTCCTTTGACTCTCCTAGCAAGGACCTAAACTCTCTCTTCTTCTTGTTGGTCTTCCTAAGCACATCATCGCGATTATCGACCAACTGCTCTAATCTAGCAATCTCCTTACGCAAAGAGGTGGGATCGGTCAATACCTCATCCTCGGAGTCGGAGTCGGAGTCGTAGTCGGAGATGTTCTTGTTGTTGGAGTCGTGCGCCATGGTGCAGAAGTTCATAGCGACCCCAGAAAGCCCGTTGAAGTTGCGGTTCTTGTGCTTCTTCTCCTTGCGGTGGCCTGCGGTCTTCTTCCTCGCTGCTTGAGCTTGACGAGGTGTCGGTGTTCTCCTCCTTGTTCTTGTGCTTGGAGTGGTGCTTGTCCTTGGAGCGGTGCTTGCGCTCATCTCGCGGGCGATGCTTGTGTTTCTTGATTTCCTCGGGACACTCGGCGATGAAGTGGCCCATCTTCCCGCATCTGTAGCACGTACTCCCGGCACGCCTTGAACCCTTCTGGTTCTGGTACATCCGCTCGAACCTCCTCGTGAGCAACGCGAGATCCTCCTCGCTCAGCACCTCATATTCTTCATCTGGAAGAGACACAAGAGAAGACAAAGCAAAGTGTCTGGAGTGTTAGCATGTCCATATCCAGAGCCACCGACTAGAGCCAGACTATGAGGATCAGTCGGACTCTTAGCCTTGGCAAGCAGCTGTCTGTCAACCTCAGAAGACTTCAACTTCGAGAAAAGCTCATCGACAGACAAAGTTTCATAGTTTGCCGACTCCATGATCGCCTCAACCTTGGCACCCCACACGGATCTATCAAGTGCTTGCAGGAGCTTGATAGCTCGGTCATGATCCGAGTATGGGAGTACGGTAATGTTGGCTTTCATGTTGTTGACAATGGAAGTGAAACGCTGAAACAAAGCATCAACAGACTCTCCAGGCAAATGAGCGAAATTTCATATTCTCTCCGATACATCGAGAAAAGCCTAGCCTTCACATGAATATCACCACCGTGGGCTACCTTGAGCTTCTGCCAGATCTGGCTAGCTAGGTCCTCACCCAAAACACGCTCAAACTCCTCGGCAGACAAAGCACGGAACAAGTAGTCAACAGCTCTAGCATTCGCCTCAAACTTATCCTTTGCATCCTGGGCATCTAAGTTGGTGGGATTGACATAGTTTTCATCTTTGGTCACATCCCACAACAACTTCCTTTGCCTTGCAAGAAAGCGCCCATACGCGCGACCCAGTTCGGGTAGTTCTTCCCATCTAAGTGCGGAGGCCCGGAACCCCGATCTTGGTACGCCATCTTTGGATCTTAGACTGGTTAGAGTCGCAAAGACCCGTAACCGGCTTTGATACCAATTGAAGGACCGAAATGGCGACCAGAGAGGGGGGGAGTGAATGGGAGCCGATAAAAATTCTTTCCATCCGGCTATTCTCCCAAACAACTCCGATGCCTCCGAAAGCGATCTTGCCAAGATCACGTAGCCACTGTCAAGCTACTGACCCTAGGAACAAGACAGACGCAGCGGAACTCAAATCGATCGAAACAAACACAAACCGAACCAAAACGAGGCAAAACCTTCTCTACCCAGCCAGGGGCGGTTTAACCTCCCTAGGGGCGGTTTAACCGCCTAGGGGGGGCGGTTTAACCTCCTGGGGGCGGTCAATCTGGGATATCTCGGGAAAAAGTCAACTCGTGAATCGATCTCCCAAACGGCTTGAGCTCTTGAGACGAAACTTTGGGGAGATGATGTACACCTCCAGTGGAGTATATTCCCCAAGGATCTTGACCTCAAACCCACTATAACTCCCAGAATCTCAGATCACGTGAAGAACACTTCCACCCCGAGTTCATCCAAAAATCCCCAAATCCGAAGCGATTCTTTGCGTTTTGAGGGGACAAATCACCAGGAAAAGAGTGTCCACGACCTCATGTGTGAATCCCCCAAACAAACACGCAAGGAAATGACCTCAAACACAAGGAATCGAAAATCTCCCAAAGGGGCCAAAAAGAGCCACGGGATGAACAACGAAATCACACAAAGAGGGATACAAGAAAGCCAAATCTTCCATACATCACGAGGTCAACTTCTTTACAAAGAGGCTAGCTATCCTCCCTTCATCCAACCCTCTCAAAGATTTCTCCGGTGAAGCACTTGGCTAGCCTATGGAAAACTACAAAGAAAAACTAAAGGAAAATAGTTCAAGTGCAAGGGAAATAAAAGTAGACTACCTAGAAGACAGCCACCAACCCCTAGAGGGTCTATTATATAGTCCAAGTGGTGCTGCTCAAAAGACTAAACTACCCCTAAGTGATACATACCCCTCAGGGGCACATTTGACATTTTCTGCGAAGATTTTTCCGGCTGGGACACCTTCCACTACAAGCTAGCTTCCCTCCGACGCAAGCCTTGCAGTCACGCCGCGTGTCCTCCGGATCGAAGCTCCTCGACGCCGTCTTTGGGCCTGCCCGGGGGCGCGGTTAAACCGGCCCTGGGGGCGGTTAAACCGCCCCTGCCAGCCACACTTGGCCCAGCAGCCCATCTTCGCCACGTCGAGTCCTCGGTCCTTGGTTTTGAGGCCCAAACCAAGGGAAACCGTCCACCGATGATTTTGTGGCCAAATCACCAAACCCCGCGCGCAAGCTTTGGTCGTTAGCCGCCACCTTGCACTGGCTTCTCGTCCGTGTACGAGCTTCGGTTGTGAGCCGCTACCTCACACCGGAACCACGTCCCCTTGCTCGTTCTTTGCCAGCATGTGAACCGCACTTGATCCATCCGGCCACCGGGTCCCTCGAACCAAGCCAACTTGTCTCTCCGCTCCTCGGAGGCCGTCATGGCTAAGACCTTTCGCGCCTGTTCTTCACCGTCACCAATGCAACCAAGCCGCATTCTACACCTGCAATACTTGAGCCAAGGGAAATGTCAATTCACACCACGTTGTCAATCACTCATCACACCAGGAAGCGACCATCCACCGGTCCTCGGACACACAGGGTCCTCATAATGTTTGAGTACTTGATAAATTTATTTGAAAATTTGAAAACCCTTTGCAAAGCTCCTCTTTTATATGCCGAAGTCTTACCAATGCCATATGTTGAGTTATCCTGAAAACCATGTACACATATGCTACTTGTCATTGCATTGAGCCTTGTCAAATTGTTGTGACCCTTGTGAGAATTCTTTTCATGCTTTCATGATCAAGATTCACGTGCACGCCATATATCCCTCTTGTAATACTTCTACACTGGAAGTTAGCATTGTATCATTCATCCATCCATTCCACAAAATAAATGCTCCATCATGTATGTGTAAGTCTCACTCCTCAGTTATTGTTACAAAAGAGACATGGCTATCGAAGAATATATATATCTGGACACATGAAGGTCCAAGAAAAAAAAAGATTCTGATAGCCGTGTTCTCAAAGATTTTTTTTCAAAGGAGAGAGACCACACAGAAAGGAGTTGTTTATTCCATCCACCATCCATCATACCCATACACGTGCACATCTTGATCTGATTGTATGATTTGATTTCTTCTTTGGATCTGCTTTTGACTTTGCAATACATGTGATGCAAGTATGCCTCATCTTCATACCCTACCTTGAGCTCCACATATAGCCATCATTAGAAGTGAGGAGTTGTCTCAAGGTGTGCAAGGCTCCTTCACATTTTTCCGTCCATTTGAATTTAGCTCCCTTCTTGAGCAGTTCAGTCATCGGCTTGGCTATTTTGGAGAAGTCAGGAATGAAACGATGGTAGTACCCTGCCAGACCAAGGAAACTACGGATTTGGTGAACAGAAGTGGGATTTTCCAATCCATGACCTCTAGCACTTTCCCGGGGTCTACTGAAATGCCATCTTCAGAGATTGTGTGCCCAAGAAACTTGACACGGTTGAGCCAGAATTCACATTTAGAGAACTTGGCATAAAGCTGATGATCTCTAAGTGTTTGCCGAACAATGCGAAGATGCTCAACATGTTCTTCCTCATTTTTGGAGTAGATCAGAATGTCATTGATGAAGACCATGACAAACTTGTTGAGATAAGGCATAAAGACTGAATTCATTTGATACATGAACTAAGCAGGTGCGTTTGTAAGCCCAAAGGACATGACTAAGTACTCATATAGACCATATCTGGTAGAGAAGGCAGTTTTAGGGATGTCACAATGGCGGATCTTGATCTGATGATACATAGAACGAAGATCAATTTTTTAGAAGACTTTCGCACCAGCTAGCTGATCAAAGAGAATATCGATGTGGGGTAAGGGATATTTGTTCTTGATGGTTACCGCATTGAGAGGTCAATAGTCCACACATAACCTCAAGCTTTTTTCCTTCTTTTTAGCAAAGAGGGCGGAACATCCCCAAGGTGAGGTACTAGGTCGGATAAAACCTTTTTCAAGCAACTCATGCAATTGTGTTTTTAATTCTGCCAACTCAATGGGTGACATTCTATGCGGTCGCTTGGATATAGGAGCGGTGCCAGGTTGAAGCTCAATCACGAACTCAATATCTCGGTCCGGTGGCATGCCAGGCAAGTCTTCTGGAAAACATCGGGATACTCACAAACCACCGGGATATCCTCAACTCTAAGTTCAGCCAGAGAAAATATGTGGGAACTTGTGTAGACTTTGTGTGGCAGATAGAGATCGGTGTGGCCTAAAAGCGGTGAGTGAATCTCGACAACTCTCTCGGGAATGTCAAGTACGACCCGGTTCTTAGTCATCCAATCCATTCCCAAGATAATATCCATTCCATCCAGTCCCACGCTAATAAGATCAGTTTTAAACAACTTGCTGCCCATCGCTAGTGGTACTTGTTTCGACCTTTGATTAGTTGAGACTTTTCCGCCAGGGGTGGTGATTACGTAGGGGGTGGTGGTTTGGGTGAGATTTAGTCCACTCTTGGTGCAAAACCTTGTACTGATAAAGCTATGTGTTGCACCCGAATCAAAAAGTACAACAGCAAGGTGATTGTGGACATAGAAAGTACCCATCATAACTGGTGCTCCCTCAGGTAGTTCTGCGAGAGTGGTGAAGTTGATCCTCCCTTGACGGACCTGCACTGTTTGCTTTCTCCCCTTGCCTTGGTTCTGCTGTCAGGTCTGAGGACAGTCTCAGATGTAGTGCCCAGTTTTCCCGCATTTGTAGCAGGCATTCCCATTAGTGGGGCGAGTGGGAGCCTGATTGTTAACTCGTGGAGCAATAGGCAGTTGAGGGGCGGGAAAACGGTCCTGTGCCAGTTGGGATGGCCTGATCACCCAACGACCTTGCTGCCCGGGCTTTTGGGTGTTGGGAGTAGGGTTACTCTGCACAATCTTGTACCTCAGATTCTGGGAACTGCCGTGAGTCATGGGTGCCTTCCTCTTCTTCTCGGCCTGAACGGCAGCCATAGCATCCTCCTGAGTGATGGCCAGGTTAACAAGCTCATTATAGGTGGCGGTCCTAGTGGTGTTCAGACGTTCCCTGAGTCTGGCACTAAGGCCTCTGCGGAAACGCTCCATCTTCTTTTGATCTGTGTCAGCGTGAGAGCCTGCATACTGGCATAAGTTGTTGAAGGTGTGGGCATACTGTGACACAGACCTGTTGTCTTGGGTGAGAGCCAGGAACTCATTAAGCTTTCTCTCAATCAAACCTTCAGGAATATGGTGAGCTCTGAAGGCGGCCTTGAAATCAGCCCAAGTCACAACAGTGTTTTCCGGGAGGGTAGCCAGGTGATTTTCCCACCAGATAAGGGCGGATCCTCGGAGTAACTGGGCAGCAAACCTGGCCTTGCTCTCTTCTGAGCATGGTAGGGCAAGCACCGAAAACTTGGATTACATGACACGAATCCATGCGTCAGCATTCAATGGTTCGGTTGCTTCATGGAAGGTGGGTGGCTGAGTACTCAGAAAGTGTTCATAGCGAGCAACTTGGGGTAGAGCATCATGGTGTCCCCTTTGGTGTTGCTGCATCAGCTGACGCTGCACATTGAGCACCTCCCGCATCATCTCGGTTTGGGTGACGAAAAACGCCTCCATCGGATTCTGCGGGGGATTCGGCAGTGGTGCCTGGTTTGCTTTGGTACCACTGTTTTGCTCAGCGGCGAAGTTGGTACGGCGGGTTGAGTCAACCATCTACAAAATCATTTACTCATCAGCCACATGATCTTGAAACTCGTATACAAGGTAAACAAGGCAATCATGTGCGAAAATAGTAAACGTTCATCGCAGAATTTCCTGATCAGCAAGGCTGTCAGAGGTGGAAATTCTTATCTCTCAGGTTACACGCCCAAAAATTATGAATTTTTGCCAGCAGCTAGAAACTTTAGTGAGCTACAACTTTCGTATATAACTCCAGGTCAGATTCGAATTCTAGCTAGGGCGAAAAATTCAAAGTTCGCGTCTCTATCTCTGCGGTTTTCAGAATGGCCGAGGCTCACTAAAACGTGCATAACCTCTCTCAATTCTCAACCAATAGAGCTGAAATTTTACGAGCATCACCATAATGAAATTACTTACAACTTTGGTATTCAACATTCAGCCCAGAAATGAAAGATGCATGCATTAAAAATTCAAACCAGATCCAGCGGCAGAGTTTAGCTGTTACAACCATATCGAGTCGACTAACATTAGGGTCAACTCCTACCCTAAGTTACATCGTGGTCAAGCTGCAAAAAAGACATACTCAACTCAAAGCTAGCCTATCACATCACTGTCCAAAAGTAGGCTACCCTGAGAAGTAACACTGTCAACATTCTAGAAGTCGTCGAGGTCGTTGACCGAAGCCTCACTCTCGACGGGGGAACCGGGGGTTGCGGGTGGAGGCATCATGTCGCTAAGGGTGTCCACTCCGGACATACCCTGAACCTCCTCGGGGTCTATCTCAATCTCCATGGGCTCCTCCTCCTCATCCTCCATCTCTACATCCTGCTCCAGAGGAATCTGCTGTTGAAGTATCCCTATGTGCTGGTGGGCGTCCTCAACGTCGAGCTGGAGGTCGTGAACCTGATCCTCCAACGCCCCAATATGGTCAAGGTGCCCAACCTGCTCAGTGTGGTGCGAGTCTATCTCCTCCTGCATATCCACGATCTGAGGACCCGGTGTGTCCGAGGACCGGTGGATGGTCGCTTCCTGGTGTGATGAGTGATTGACAACGTGGTGTGGATTGACGTTTCCCTTGGCTCAAGTATTGCAGGTGTAGAATGCGGCTTGGTTGCATTGGTGCAGGTGAAGAACAGGCGCGAAAGGTCTTAGCCATGGCGGCCTCCGAGGAGCGGAGAGACAAGTAGGCTTGGTTCGAGGGACCCGGTGGCCGGATGGATCAAGTGCGGTTCACATGCTGGCAAGAACGAGCAAGGGGACGTGGTTCCGGTGCGAGGTAGCGGCTCACAACCGAAGCTCGTACGCAGACGAGAAGCCGGTGCAAGGTGGCGGCTAACGACCGAAGCTTGCGCGCGGGGTTTGGTGATTTGGCCACAAAATTATCGGTGGACGGTTTCCCTTGGTTTGGGCCTTAAAACCAAGGACCGAGGACTCGACGTGGTGAAGATGGGCTGCTGGGCCAAGTGTGCCTGCCAGGGGCGGTTTAACCGCCCCCAGGGGCGATTTAACCGCCTCCCCCTGGGCCGGCCCAAAATTGTCGTCGAGGAGCTTCGATCCGGAGGACACGCGGCGTGACTGCAAGGCTTGCGTCGGAGGGAAGCTAGCTTGCAGTGGAAGGTGTCCCAGCCGGAAAAATCTTCGCGGAAAATGTCAAATTTGCCCCTGAGGGGTATGTATCTCTTAGGGGTAGTTTAGTCTTTAGAGCAGCACCACTTGGACTATATAATAGACCCCCTAGGGGCTGGTGGCTGTCATCTAGGTAGTCTAGTTCTATTTCCCTTACACTTGAACTATTTTCCTTTAGTTTTTCTTTCTAGTTTTCCATAGGCTAGCCAAGTGCTTCACCGGAGAAATCTTTGAGAGGGTTGGATGAAGGGAGGATAGCTAGCCTCTTTGTAAAGAAGTTGACCTCGTGATGTATGGAAGATTTGGCTTTCTTGTATCCCTCTTTGTGTGATTTCGTTGTTCATCCCGTGGCTCTTTTTGGCCCCTTTGGGAGATTTTCGATTCCTTGTGTTTGAGGTCGTTTCCTTGCGTGTTTGTTTGGGGGATTCACACATGAGGTTGTGGACACTCTTTTCCTGGTGATTTGCCCCCTCAAAACGCAAAGAATCGCTTCGGATTTGGGGATTTCTGGATGAACTTGGGGTGGAAGTGTTCTTCACGTGATCTGAGATTCTGGGAGTTCTAGTGGGTTTGAGGTTGAGATCTTTGGGGAATATACTCCACTGGAGGTGTACATCATCTCCCCAAAGTTTCGTCTCAAGAGCTCAAGCCGTCTGGGAGGTCCCGAGAGCTCCCAGATTGACCGCCACCAGGAGGTTAAACCGCCCCCCCCCCCCCTAGGCGGTTAAACCGCCCCTAGGGAGGTTAAACCGCCCCTGGCTGGGTAGAGAAGGTTTTGCATCGTTTTGGTTCAGTTTGTGTTCGTTTTGATCGATTCGAGTTCCGCTGCGTGTTTCTTGTTCCTAGGGTCAGTAGCTTGACAGTGGCTACGTGATCTGGGCAAGATCGCTTTCGGAGGCATCGGAGTTGATTTGGGAGAATAGCCGGATTGGTTGGAAAGAATTTTTATTGGCTCCCATTCACTCCCCCCCCTCTCTGGTCGCCGTTTCGGTCCTTCAATTGGTATCAGAGCCGGTTACGGGTCTTTGCGACTCTAACCAGTCTAAGATCCAAAGATGGCGTACCAAGATCGGGGTTCCGGGCCTCCGCACTTCGATGGGAAGAACTACACGAACTGGATTGCGCGTATGGGCGCTTTCTTGCGAGGCAAAGGAAAGTTGTTGTGGGATGTGACCAAAGATGAAAACTATGTCAATCCCACCAACTTAGATGCCCAGGATGCAAAGGATAAGTTTGAGGCAGACACTAGAGCTGTTGACTACTTGTTCCGTGCTTTGTCTGCCGAGGAGTTTGAGCGAGTTTTGGGCGAGGACCTAGCTAGCCAGATCTGGCAGAAGCTCAAGGTAGCCCACGGTGGTGATATTCATGTGAAGGCTAGGCTTTTCTCGATGTATCGGAGAGAATATGAAAATTTCGCTCATTTGCCTGGAGAGTCTGTTGATGCTTTGTTTCAGCGTTTCACTTCCATTTTCAACAACATGAAAGCCAACATTACCGTACTCCCATACTCGGATCATGACCGAGCTATCAAGCTCCTGCAAGCACTTGATAGATCCGTGTGGGGTGCCAAGGTTGAGGCGATCATGGAGTCGGCAAACTATGAAACTTTGTCTGTCGATGAGCTTTTCTCGAAGTTGAAGTCTTCTGAGGTTGACAGACAACTGCTTGCCAAGGCTAAGAGTCCGATTGATCCCCATAGTCTGGCTCTAGTCGGTGGCTCTGGATATGGACATGCTAACACTCCAGACACTTTGCTTTGTCTTCTCTTGTGTCTCTTCCAGATGAAGAATATGAGGTGCTGAGCGAGGAGGATCTCGCGTTGCTCACGGGGAGGTTCGAGCGGATGTACCAGAACCAGAAGGGTTCGAGGCGTGCCGGGAGTACGTGCTATAGATGCGGGAAGATGGGCCACTTCATCGCCGAGTGCCCCGAGGAGATCAAGAACGACTACAACCACAAGCACCGCCCGCGAGATGACTACAAGCACCGTCCCAAGGACGAGTACCGCTCCAAGCACAAGAACAAGGACGAGAGAAGGTCGAAGAACAAGCACGGTGGACACAAGAAGAACAGATCTCGAGCGATGGTGGCAGATGCGAGCGACATCGGCACAAGCTCCACCAACACGTCGTCAAGCTCAAGCAGTGAAGATGAAGACCGCGGCCACCGCAAGGAGAAGAAGAGCTTGAACCGCAACTTCAACGGCATCTCCTTTACCGCCGTCGACTACTGCACCATGGCGCACGACTCCGTGAAGAGCAAGGACGACTCCGACTTTGACTCCGAGGATGAGGTATTGACCGATCCCACCTCTTTGCGTCAGGAGATTGCTAGATTAGAGCATTTGGTCGATAATCGCGATGATGTGCTTAGGAAGACCAACAAGGAGAAGAGAGAGTTTAGGTCTTTGCTAGGAGAGTCAAAGGAAAGAATAGCTGAGCTTGAGGCCTCACTTTCTGAGACTGGAAAGAAGGCGATGGATTTTGAGTCTGTGCTTAGCGAGTCTAGCAAGAAAGTGGCTGAGCTTGAAACTGAGTTGGCAAGTGCTAGAGCTGAGATAGGTGTGTTGAAAGATGCTCCTATTGTTTCTGATGGGATTGAATGCTCTTTCTGTGATGTGCATCTTGCTGATCTGGTTGTTCTTAAGGAGAAACACATGACATGCCTAGATGATCTAGAAGATGCTAGGGTTGAGATTGCTGAGTTGAAGTCTAGACCTTCTTTGCTAGGTGCTTGTATTTCTTGTCCTGTTTTACATGCTCAGTTGCTTGAATCTTGTACCATGATCAGTTCGCTTGAAGCTCAATTGAAATCTCCTATTGCAAACTCTTGTTCGGCTTGCGATGTTGTTGCTTTGAGGAATGTTGAGCTGGCGCAATCTATTGATCGTTTGCAAGATGAAAATGATGAGTTGCGTCAATGTTTGGGTTGGTTGTCGGGTCGCGAACCACAGCTTAAGATGTTGATTGCTGGGTTCAAGAGAGCTGATGGTCGTGGTCTGGGTTCTGAGAAAGCTGGTGAGTGTAGTGGTGAGAAAGAGAGAGAGCAAACCAGTTCCACCACAAACACCTCAACACCACCAGAGAAAATTCCACCAAAGAACAGCTTCACACCTAAACCCAACCACCTGTTGAACAAGCTTGACACCACTCAGATTCTCCCAAGTTTCCCCCAAAGACAAGCGACTTCCAAAAGAGAGTGACCTTTGTGAAGAGTGGGGTTTACCAGCCGAGAGAGAAGCCACAGCCGAGAGAAACCCCAAAGCCAAAACCAGTCCGCTTCCATTGTGAACATTGTGGAAGGGATGGTCACCTAGAGGAGTTTTGCTGGAGGAAGAAGAGGGAGGTGAGACAAGAGAAGTAGATGGGGAACAGGGACATGTACCACTCTTCCCGTAGTGTGCCTGTGTCTCGTTCACCCTTGCCTAGGAGAGAGGGCTTTGTGAGTACAGCTCCTTCGTTTGGTAGTCGTGGTGTTCCAGCTAGTCGTGAGTTTGCTAGGCGGCCTCCGGTTCGTGGTCAGTTTGGTTCAGGGAGGTTCGACCGTAGCTTCGAGGCGAGGAGAGAGTCTAGGCCACGTTTTCCCCCACGTGGTGCTAGAGGTCCGATGGTGAGAGACGAGAGGGTACCACGTAGTGACGTTGATTTTGCTAACCCCTCTTTTGAGCAGATGGCCCGACACTGGTTTAACATTGCAGCTAACCCCAGTGTTGAGTCATTCGCTCGTTCTCGTTCTCGCTTTTGATTGTGCAGGTGTGAGGTATGGAGAACATGAGCTTGGTGACTCTTGGTCTTTTGCATGATCAAGGTTTGATGGTTCTCCACACCTTTTTGGATGGCCCCGATGTGGCCCTTGTACACTATGTACTGTGAGTATATCCCTTATGCACTCTTGTGTTCATCTGTGTATATTTAGCTTGCTTTGTGCCTATATCATGATTTTTATGTTTTGTGTAGCATATTGTACCTTTATTTATCTGGTATCCTTTTAGTTGGTATCTTTTGTTGCATTTCGCTCATTTGAGATTTCTCTTCCTTTTTATGATGGAGCTTTCCATTTGCTTTTGTACACCTTTTCTAGTTTTTCTAGGTGTCTTTGATTGAGGGGGAGCTCGGCTTTATTTAATGGGGAGTATTTGCTCGACTTGATTTGGAAAGGACAGGATCTTGCTTAGAGCTTTTGGATAGCATGAGTTTGTGAGGTTGCTGAGTTGGTACTTTGGTTGTGCATTTCATGGGTGTTTGAAATTTGAACCTGAACCTTGGATTTGCATTTTGGTTGCACATTCTAGGGGGAGCTTTGTATTTGTGCTTTGATCGCGCTTGTGTTTTGAGTTTGAGCTTGCCCATGTTTCTACCCAAAATCAGCTTGCACACATTTTCACTAAGCCACTTGAGCAAGTTACCTTCACCCGCTTGCGAGGAGAACTTGGTGTGTGTGTATTTTTTTCTGAGCTGAGTTTTGGAGGCTTGTCTTGTACCATATGTATTCTATTGTACCATCTTTGTATCTTGATGTACATTTTTCGCTCTTGTATCTTGATGTACATTTTTCTTGCTTTTGTATCTTGATTTCATCTTTTGTATCATATCTTGGGATGAGCCTCTCCTATATACAGTGACTGCTACAATTTGCTACATTTTAGATTTTAGGCAAGCTTGCTAGGGATTGGATGCTTTGTTGGCTATGCTCTTGATGGTCCTGATATATATTCCTTTGAGATGACAAACTGAACTTAAACTTTTATCACCCATGAGTAAATGCCTTTGCATGTCTTGTTTGAGCCAAAATGGCTATATCTTGCTTAAGATCATGCTAGGATGTGATATTCTTTTCAATTGGGTCAAAGACCTTTGTCATTGTAAACGTTTAGCCCATGCTTTATCTTGTGGAGGAGCATAAGCTTCTTTTTGTCGCAAAGACATTTCATGTACCATGCTTAATTTGAGAAACTTGAAAAATGAGATGTCTATGCATGAAAGAAGAAAGATGAGTAAAAGATATATTTGCAGAAAATTATGCTCATGTCTCTATGCTTTCACCATTGCACACACTTGCACACATGGGTGCTAAGCGGTTGCATGTTGTTTGCCGGAGAAGTCTCCCATGAGAAGTGAACACATGGCTCCGTGCTTTGACATGACATCAGGTAGAACTTGGGCGTTTATGATGATCTTTTGTCAAGAATGCTTGTCCTTTCATGTTTTTGGTGAGATGAGGTTCATTTTTGCTTGAACAATCCATGGTTAGGACTTTGCTCATGTGGTGACATTTTTGATAAAACTACACAACTTGCTCATGGCTTTGTCAATTGGATATATGTCTTTACCTTCTTGATGGCAATGCCCGTGTCACATGATGAACTATCTTGTTTGCCTCTTCTCTAACTTGTAGCATTTTGTATTGCTCATTGTATATTTGAGAAGCTTGTGGTTGCATTTTGTACATTTTTCCTTGATTTGTGCATTGTCAACAAGGGGGAGAATTTCTGGAGCATTTTGCAAGGGGGAGAAGTTGCTGAACTTGTGAAAGTCTTTGAGCTTGATTTTGTTGGATTTATGTGAGACTTGATGAGAGCTTTGCCAAAAAGCAAGTTTTTGAAAATTTGTGAAGTTTCTGAGAGTTTGAGCTTTGGAATATCTTGCTGGGCATACTTGGAAGGTT
The DNA here is from genome assembly GCA_015476505.1 of Urochloa ruziziensis. Taxonomy (NCBI): domain Eukaryota; kingdom Viridiplantae; phylum Streptophyta; class Magnoliopsida; order Poales; family Poaceae; genus Urochloa; species Urochloa ruziziensis. The sequence continues at coordinate 11,291,742 of CM027125.1, read as the reverse complement.
TTCAAGTTGAAACGGCATCGTTGCGGGTTCGTTTGTGCAATTTTGGCACTTTTGTGGGATTTTGAGCATTTTCGAGTGTTTTTCGCACGCACAAGTTCACTTGTTCAGGGGGAGTTGCATCTTTGCAGGGGAGTGCTTTGAGTGCTCTGAAAAGTGAATTGGAGAGATGTGATTTGTGCTTTGTGTTTTTGCTCTTTTGCCGATGATGTTGAGCCCTTTCGCTTCTTCTTGAAGGGTCGGCGTTTTTGGAGTTCTCTCTTGTGAAGTGACTTTGTTCTCGGCTTGTTCTTGCTTTTAGTCACTTGCTTGAGTCTTGTTTTCGATTTCTTTTCCTTTTCTTTTAATCTCATTGGTTAAGGTGCAAGGTGCTCGTATGCGGACGAGAAGCCGGTGCAAGGTGGCGGCTAACGACCGAAGCTTGCGCGCGGGGTTTGGTGATTTGGCCACAAAATCATCGGTGGACGGTTTCCCTTGGTTTGGGCCTCAAAACCAAGGACCGAGGACTCGACGTGGCGAAGATGGGCTGCTGGGCCATGTGTGGCTGGCAGGGGCGGTTTAACTGCCCCCCCTGGGCAGGCCCAAAAACGGCGTCGAGGATCTTCGATCCGGAGGACACGAGGCGTGACTGCAAGGCTTGCATCGGAGGGAAGCTAGCTTGCAGTGGAAGGTGTCCCAACCGGAAAAATCTTCACGGAAAATGTCAAATTTTCCCCTGAGGGGTATGTATCACTTAGGGGTAGTTTAGTTTTTAGAGCAGCACCACTTGGACTATATAATAGACCCTCTAGGGGTTGGTGGCTGTCATCTAGGTAGTCTAGTTTTATTTCCCTTGCACTTGAACTATTTTCCTTTAGTTTTTCTTTCTAGTTTTCCATAGGCTAGCCAAGTGCTTCACCGGAGAAATCTTTGAGAGGGTTGGATGAAGGGAGGATAGCTAGCCTCTTTGTAAAGAAGTTGACCTCGTGATGTATGGATGATTTGGCTTTCTTGTATCCCTCTTTGTGTGATTTCGTTGTTCATCCCGTGGCTCTTTTTGGCCCCTTTGGGAGATTTTCGATTCCTTGTGTTTGAGGTCGTTTCCTTGCGTGTTTGTTTCGGGGATTCACACGTGAGGTCATGGACACTCTTTTCCTGGTGATTTGTCCCCTCAAAACGCAAAGAATCGCTTCGGATTTGTGGATTTTTGGATGAACTCGGGGTGGAAGTGTTCTTCATGTGATCTGAGATTCTGGGAGTTATAGTGGGTTTGAGGTCGAGATCTTTGGGGAATATACTCCACTGGAGGTGTACATCATCTCCCCAAAGTTTCGTCTCAAGAGCTCAAGCCGTTTGGGAGATCAATTCACGAGTTGACTTTTTCCCGAGAGCTCCCAGATTGACCGCCCCCAGGAGGTTAAACCGCCTCCCTAGGCGGTTAAACCGCCCCTAGGGAGGTTAAACCGCCCCTGGCTGGGTAGAGAAGGTTTTGCCTCGTTTTGGTTCGGTTTGTGTTCGTTTCGATCGATTTGAGTTCCGCTGCGTCTTTCTTGTTCCTAGGGTCAGTAGCTTGACAGTGGCTACGTGATCTTGGCAAGATCGCTTTCGGTGGCGTCGGAGTTGTTTTGGGAGGAAAGAATTTTTATCGGCTCCCATTCACTCCCCCCTCTCTGGTCGCCGTTTCGGTCCTTCACATTAAGAGTGAAGATCATATCATCAAACCATATCTCAAACGTCAACTACTTAGATGAACATGAGGTCCTAATGATTTTTGTTCACAAGCATCAAGGTCATAGCAAGGAATAGAACATATGCAAGCCAAACATGGGAACATGAAGGGTAGGCATAGCAAGGTGGATTATATTATCTTGACATTGATTTTAATGGTAGGGATTGAAATTCAATCAAACTCATGAATTAAGGAGCAAGAGGTGGAGTGCACATACCATCGCTTTTTTTTCCTTGTCATGTTAGCGCAGTCGATGTTGTGCGACACCTTCATGGGGGACCTCGAATGTGTATGTTGATGATGAGCTTGAGAGATCTCCCCCACACTTGTACTTGTGCTGGTACTGTTATTCAAAACCAAAAGGTGGAAACAAAAAGAGAGGCTCTACTGGTTCAAGCACCAGGGAGCCTTTATTCAAGTTTTTTATTGTTTTTTTATAAAAAATTTGGTTGGGAAACCAGTTAGTTGATCTCCAAGAACTCGATGACATCTAACTCTTCGAGCTTGGGTTGTTGAGGTTCCAGAAAGATTTTCAAACGTTGGACATTAACCTTAAAGATGTTCCCGCTATTATCTTGAAGTGTGACGACTCCATGAGAAGATGCATTGATGACATTATAGGGGCAGTCCCACTTACTTCTAAGTTTACCCCTACCAAAAAGTTTAACGCAGGAGTTAAAGAGGAGTACCTTATCTCCTGGTTTAAATTCCTTGATCTTGATGCGCTTATCATGCCACCACTTGCTTCTTTCCTTGTAATTTTTCGAGCTATGATAAGCATTCTCCCTCCATTCTTCTAGTTCAGCGAGTTGGATTTTTCTTTTAATTCCTGCTGCTGGGAGATCCATATTCCTTCTCTTGATTGCCCAATGAGCCTTAAATTCCAACTCAACTGGCAAGTGGCATGTTTTCCCAGATACAAATTGGTAGGGGTTCATCCCAATTGGTGTCTTATAGGCCGTCCGATAAGCCCATAGAGCTTCAGGTAACTTGTCCTTCCATGCCTTACCCATCTCATTAACGGTCTTTTGTAAGACGTTCTTGATTTGCTTATTGGAAGTCTCTACTTGACCACTTGTTTGAGGATGATATGGGGTGGCTATCCGATGGTTCACTCCCAAACTGGCAAGGTACTTCCGAAAGATGTTATCAATGAAATGTGATCCTCCATCACTGATCACAACCCTTGGAGTGCCGAAACGGGGAAAGATAATCTCATGGAACATTCGTCTGGCGCTCTTAGAGTCGGCTGCTCGGCATGGCTTGGCTTCAACCCACTTGGACACGTAATCCACTGCCACCAATATGTATTCATAATCTCCAGATCTAGGGAATGGACCCATAAAGTCTATCCACCATACGTCAAATATTTCCACTTGGAGATTGTTGATCAGTGGCATAGCGTCCCTTGCATTGATATTTCCATGCTTCTAGCACCTTGCACATCTCCTGACAAACTCTCGTGCATGCTCATACATGGTTGGCCAGAAGAACCCACTTTGCCACACCTTAGCATGTGTCCGGAAAGATCCATAATGTCCTCCGCATGGTGATGCATGGCACCGTTCCAAAATCTTGTAGGCTTCGCATGCCGGCACACATCGCCTTAAGAGTCCATCAGAACACACTCGGAATAGGTACGGGTCATCCCATAGGTGAATCCGGCTATCATATGCGAGCTTCTTCCTATTTTCTCCCGAAGGAACATATCCAGAAACAATAAAGTTCACTATGTTGGCGTACTAGGGGTCTGAAGTGGTTACCTTGAGGAGGGTTTCGTCTCGTAGGTAGTCATTGATGGGCATTGACTCTCCTTGAACTTGCAGCCGCGATAGGTGGTCAGTGTTGGCACTCCTTAGCCTGACTAAATCTGCAAGCGCACGGAGTACGATGTAGCCTTTCACCAGGGCAGTAAGAACCTGGATATCGAATCCAACGAACGGTAGACGCGACTAGCCTAGAACTTTTCTAACCGGACCCACCAGGGAGCACAAGGTAAGCGGGTAGGGAGCTTGACTTTAGTTAGCTACTCGTTACCCCAGACAAACTATCTATATCTAATATGATCTGCTTCGATGGCTAGAACGGGAAGAACTCAGAACGGGATGAGAGAGGGGTTCTTCCGGACTCAGCACTACTGTTATGAGTACACCCGAACGTGGTGGAGTACAAAGGACGGACAGGACTGTCACCACCTGTGGCCTACCACTGCAGTTCCGTGGGGTGTAACACAACCTGAGATGGCTAGCTAGCACAGGCACCACGCCTAAGCTTTCAGCCACTGACCTCCACCCAACGCGAAGGTCTATAGAGGAAACCACAAACAAGAGTCGCTGTCACTCACGCAGACTCAGGTACCCGCAGATCAAATATAAATAAGATAGATTGCTGAAAGTAATTCGTAAACTAGCGAGGTACTAAAGGCAAGGGACCGAGGACTTACTGAAGATAACTCTTGAAGTATATTCCTCTGGGGTGGAAATGTTGAGATGAGACCGAGAGGAAATCCCGGACTCTCTCTACAAAGCTTGGCTGTCACCCAAGCAACTCACCCACTCTCTCCCTAATCTAACTCTAAAGATGAGAACTTCTCACTAGACTACTCTTCTCTCCTTTGGATGGTGTGTTCTCAAGGTGGATGGGTGTCCCTTTTATAGTCTTCAGAGGCGGTTGCCGGCGTCAAGCTTAAGCTAAGTTTGTGCTTAACTGCCACGTGAAGGGGGCACGTGGCAGCCTCAGGGGGAGGCCGGCCGGCCTAGGCCAGGCTGATCGGCCTGGCCTGGTTGCCTCGTGGCACTGCCTTCTTCAGGGACGCTCTGGATTGATCCCTGAGGTCGGTAACGGTTGCTTTGGATCAAAGCTGTCCGAGAATCCAAGGTTGGTGGGCCCTTCAATCCATGCAAGTGTAGCTTAGGCCTTTCGGGTCCTTGGATCAAACCGACGTTGATCGTACGTCTCAGGATCATTGGTGTTGTGTTTGTAATCTTCTGGATCAAAGACGTAGCAAGGAGCCACAGAAGGGGGCCGGTCGGCCTATGCTAGGCCGGCCGGCCTGGCCTTGTGCCCAAAGTGGCTCCTCCTTTGCTTGATTGCTCCTGCACTCACAAATTATACAAAACTTGTGGAACTCATTAGAAATAATCAATTTTACTTTGTTGTGAGCAGGATGAGCCTGAAATATGACGGAATGTTGGTGGCGAAATCGTATCGTAATGACCACCAACATGCCCCCCTACCTAAACTTTGCTAGTCCCTTAGCAACGAATGAATTGAATTATCAGGACTTAGCAAGATCAGGGTCATGAACTCAAGGCATACACAAGTCATATCTCCGAGTTTTCTTTCATACCCTGGATTCCGGTGGCTAACACCCTCATCTTCATCAATTGAGTCTTAGAACAACTCATTGATCGGTCGAACACTTCATCCTCATGGTATTTGGAGTTTTTGATAATTTTATAAAGAAAGCGAGGCATACCCTTGTTATTTCTCAACATCTCCCGATCACTCAACATCTCCCGATCCTCACCTTGGCTTAGAATCAAGCCTCTCCCATTTCTATGTTATAAGGTGGAGCTTTTTGGGATCGGTGTTGCTCACTCTTCTTTATTTATTTTGCAAGATCGAAAAGCTTGTCTTATGCATTCATACTACTCATAAATCTTGGCCAAGTGCATGTGTATTTTGATGCTTGAGTCCTTATTCTAGCATCTTTCATCTTTCCCCTTCTCTTTCTCTCTTTTTTTTTGAAGATAAGGAGTGTATCATTCCCTTCTTCATTTTCTTCTCCTCTCTTTTTTTCAGGGTGATGAAGAGCTCTGACAACTTGGACTTTATTGATGCACGTGTACGTGGATGGCCATGATGAACAAGGTAGCACGAACATGAAGGCAAGTAATTCGAGCAAGCTCAAAATTTAGAAGGTGGCTTTGTGGAAACTTCAACTTGAATTTGTTATATGGCTTTGGATAGGACATTTCAAGTTGATGATAACAAGGGTAGCCTTAAGTTTTATTTTCAAAAACAATCTCCAAAACCTCGAATCGGAAGGTTCAACTCCTCAAATCATCATATCATAAGAATTTCTCAAGAAATATCACAGGTATATCCAAGATATCATTCAAAGGGGTTCACTTTCATGAATTTTGATCAAGTTTTAAAATTATTTAGCCAGGAATTTCATATGAATCAAAATTATGCAAGGATCAAAGTTAGGGGTTGCAAACCGTGTCCTGGAGTTGAGCCGGCGGAGTTGGCCACAGAACCAGGCCGGCGGAGTTGGCCACAGAACCGGGCTGGGCAGATCGGCCTGAGGGAGGCCAGCCGGCCTGGCCCTGTCCCGGGTGCTTCTAAAATTTTTCGTGCTAGCTCCCCTCTCTCTTCTTCCAGATAATTCCTTAGATTTGGCTGGAAAAAGTTTAAAGAAAAGGAAAAGAAAATAGAAAAAGAAATCTATCCTAGATAAGGGTCATTTTAGGTCTCTGTTTGAGCTTCGGCATTTCGGATTCGAGAAATATTTTCAATCTTTGGCCATTGGCCTTGAAAGTATTTCCGTCATTATCCTAGAGGGTTATTGCACCATGATCGGCGGCATCTAAGACTTTAAAAGGACCTTCCCACTTACTTCTAAGCTTACCATGACCAAACAAACGAAACGGGAGTTGAAGAGCAATACCTGATCTCCCGCTTTGAAATGCTTGACCTTGATGCGCTTGCCGTGCCATCTCTTTGTTCTTTCTTTATAAAGCTTGGCATTATGGTAGGCCTTCTCCCTCCATTCATCCAATTCAGCCAATTGCATTCTTCTTTTGAGTCCGGCTGTCTGGGGATCCATATTCCACCTCTTGATCGCCCAATGGGATTTGAATTCGAGCTCAACTGGTAAGTGGCATGTCTTGCCGAATACGAGTTGGTAGGGAGTCATCCCTACTGGTGTCTTGAATGCTGTTCTATAGGCCCATAGTTCTTCCGGTAGCTTTCGCTTCCACCCTATTCCCATTGCATTGACCGTCTTTTGCAGAATGTTCTTGATTTGTTTGTTTGATGTTTCTGCTTGCCCGCTGGTCTGGGGGTAATAAGGTGTAGCCACTCGATGGTTTACTCCTAAGTCGCTTAGGCACTTCCGGAACGTCTTGTTGATGAAGTGTGATCCTCCATCACTGATCACGACTCGGGGTACTCCAAAACAGGGAAAGATGACTTCTTTGAACATCTTTCTTGAATTCTTCGAGTTGGCTGCCGTCCAAGGAAGTGCCTCCACCCATTTGGAAACATAGTCGACTGCCACCAGGATATATTCACACTGCTCGGATGCGGGGAAGGGACCCATAAAGTCTATTCCCCACACATTGAAAATCTCCAATTGGAGGTTATGTTGCAGTGGCATAGCATCATGGGCATTGATATTCCCGTGTTTCTGACACTTGGCACATCTCCGTACGAATTCCTTAGCGTCTCCATACATAGTCGGCCAGAAGAATCCACTTTGCCAGACCTTTGCATCAGTTCGGAAAGTTTCATAATGCCCTCCGTACGGTGATGAGTGGTAGCAGTTAAGAACCTTGTGTGTTTCCTCGTGAGGGATGCATCTTCGGAGTAATCCATCAGCACATACTTTGAATAGGTAAGGGTCATCCCATAGGTGAAATCTGCTGAGGTAGATTAACTTCTTCTTGTCTTCTCCCGGAGGCACATACCCAGTCACCCTGAAATTTACCAAATTTGCATACCACGGACTGGATGTGGTGACCTTGAGGAGAGTATCATCCCTGAGGTAATCATTGATCGGAAGGTCCAACCCTTGAACTTGCATTCTTGAGAGATGATCTGTCACACAATTATCTGTCCCCTTCTTGTCTCGTATTTCTAAATCAAACTCTTGAAGGAGCAGAGTCCAACGGATGAGTCGTGGCTTAGCGTCTTTCTTGGTCAAGAGGTACTTCAGTGCAGCATGGTCTGTGTATACTATCACCTTAGCACCAACCAAGTAAGATCTGAACTTATCCAGGGCAAACACCACTGCCAGGAGTTCCTTCTCCGTTGTTGCGTAGTTCAACTAAGCTCCGGTCAATGTCTTGCTTGCATAGGATATGGCGTAATGTTGTTTATCCTTGCATTGACCGAGCACTGCCCCGACTGCATAGTCGCTAGCGTCGCACATTATCTCGAATGGAAGATTCTAGTCGGGTGGTTGTATGATGGGAGCTGAGATAAGTGCCTTCTTGAGGGTGTAGAAGGCGAGAAGGCAATCATCGTCGAAGTTGAAGGGTGCTTCTTTAGCCAATAGGCTTGTAAGAGGTCTGGCTACCCGAGATAAATCTTTGATGAATCTTCGGTAGAAACCAGCATGGCCCAGAAAACTTCGCACACCCTTGACATTCGTCGGGGGTGGTAGTTGTTCGATAACTTCTATTTTTGCCTTGTCAACTTCTATCCCTTTTTCTGACACTTTGTGCCCCAGCACAATTCCTTCTCTGACCATGAAGTGGCACTTCTCCCAATTTAGGATGAGGTGATGCTATTCGCACCTCTCGAGAACCTTTTCCAAATTTCTGAGACATTGGTCGAAGGTTTTGCCATAGACGGTGAAGTCGTCCATGAATATTTCCATGATTTGCTCAATCAGGTCAGAGAATATCGCCATCATACACCGCTGGAATGAAGCAGGTGTGTTGCATAGGCCAAAAGACATCCGCCGATAGGCGAACGTTCCGTATGGGCAGGTGAAGGTAGTCTTGCTCTGGTCATCGGGATGGATAGGAATTTGGTGATAACTAGAGTATCCATCAAGGAAGCAGAAAAATGAGTGGTTTGCCAGCCGCTCAAGCATCTCGTCAATGAAGGGGAGAGGGAAGTGATCTTTATGGGTTGCTTTGTTGAGCTTCCTGTAATCGATACACATCCTCCATCCAGTAATGGTCCTCTGAGGAATAAGCTTGTTCTTTTCATTCTGGATAACTGTCATTCCACCCTTCTTTGGCACAACTTGAACTGGTCTGACCCATTCACTGTCTTGCACGGGATAGATTCCCGCATGTAGAAGCTTCAACACTTCTTTCTTGACTACCTCCCTCATCGCATCATTCAGCCGTCGTTGATGTTCTCTAGATGGCGTATGGTCCGGCTCCATAGGTATGCAATGGGTGCATAAACTGGGGTTGATCCCCTTCAAGTCCTGTAGAGAATACCCGAAGACAGACTGGTGTTTCTCTAGGACTGTGATAAGCTGCCGAGTCTCATTCTCTATTAGTTTGTCACTGATGACGACTGGCGAGCATCGGTCGTTTGTGAAGGAAAGTGTATCTGAGTCCAGGAGGCAGCGGCTTCAACTCAGGAGGGGGGTGTTGAGGCTTTTCTTCCTCGTTGAGTTTCATAAAGCCGTCTGTTTCTGCCTCTTGGATGAAATGGTTAGCACCTTCAGCCTGTGATGACTGAGCTTGCTCTGCTTGAGCCGAGCTAAATGCTTCTTCCACTGGGTCTGTCTCGGATCGAGCCTCTGCGATGGTGTTAACCGATCGCACAAGACTGACCGGGATGATCTCTTTACCAACTCTGAACTGTATCGTTGCTCGATCGTGGTTCGGGTTGGCAAGGTGCTCTATTGGCTGTCCAATCAGGAAGAAGTTGTCACCTCTAGGGACATCGAAAATGTGGAAGTCTAGGAAAATCCTATTGCGTCCCATGTGTATGGGCACAACACGGATGATTCCTTTACATACCATCATTTGGTCGTCGATCCACTTGAGGTACTTACGGGAGAAGGACCGGGGTTCGTCTGGTTGCACTCGTGCTGTGAATGCACTTGATATAATATTAATCCCGACCTTTGGGTCGTAGGCAACTTCCTGAGTGTCAGTTCCCTCAATAGCGCAATGGAGTACTCTGAAGTTGCGGGTGGTTCGGATGATGTCTTCGCAACTTTCAATTTCCTCCGTCCATTCCTTGCTCATGATCGCTGATAAACCCTCGATCTGCAGTACGGCTTCTGGAATGAACGCCTTAGACCTTGAACTTGCGCACACTTGTTCCATAGGCATACGTGATGTATTGCCAATCTCCAAGTACTCTTCTTCTGTAAAGAGCTCGAGAATGAAGTGCGGCAGATCGTCAAGAATAGTTTCTTGGTCTGAGGACTTGTGGTGTTCAAACACTTCCTCTATGATCGGAGGAGGTGGACCAAATGTAAGGGCAAGGATTGGCTGCTTGTCTATGGAGGTTATTGGTGGTGTTGGTGGGTCGTCGAAGACTCCTGTGTACTCGGTAGAGCTGAGAAACTTTTCCAAGATTTCTCGTACCTCGTCCACTGTCTTGTATAACACTGACCCTGCAGAAGTGATGTTCAAGAACTGTGCACTTTCCGGCTTCAATCCAGCAACAAAATGCTGCATAAGCATTTCCTCTGGAATGTTATGCGGTGGCCCTGAGTTGGCCAGCTGAATGAATCGCTCCCACGTGGCTCCAAGTGACTCGTCAACTTGCTGATATGTCATCAGCTCGACTCTGAGCTTTAAGATCTTGGAGACAGGATAGAAGAACAGACAAAACTTGACCTTGAGTTTGATCCAATCTCCGCTAAATCTCCTAGCAGTCCGGTTGTACCAAGATTTTGCATTTCCCATCAGGGAAAATGGGAAAAGTTTCCATCGTATGGTGTCTTGGTTGACGCCGGGTATAATAAGAAGAGAGCAATTCTCTTCAAAAACCTGCAAGTGAGCATAGGGACTTTCGTCTTTCGTTCTACCGAAAGACTGTGCACGAACCATGGCAACGAGACTGGGACGGATCTCGAAGCCATGAGGTGGTATGGGGTGGCAAGATGAATGCAGTTCCAAATACTCGCTAGATGGAACCGTCGGATAACTAGGAGAAAACTCCCTGTGGTAGATGGTTATGGGGGTAAAGTGTACGGCTAAAAAAGATCCTACACTAGTGTTACTACCGATCCCCGGCAACGGCGCCAGAAAAGCTTGTTGGCACTCCTTAGCCTAACTTAATCCACAAGCACACGGAGTACGATGTAGCCTTTCACCAGGGGAGTAAGAAACTGGATATCGAATCCAAGGAACGGTAGACGCGACTAGCCTAGAACTTTTCTAACCGGACCCACCAGGGAGCACAAGGTAAGCGGGTAGAGAGCTTGACTTTAGTTAGCTACTCGTTACCCCGGACAAACTATCTATATCTAATCTGATCTGCTTCGACGATAGAACAGGGAGAACTCAGAACGGGATGAGAGATGGGTTCTTCCGGGCTCAGCACTACTGTTATGAGTACACCCGAACATGGTGGAGTACAAAGGACGGACAGGACTGTCACCACCTACCGCCTACCACTGCAGTTCTGTGGGGTGCAACACAACCTGATATGGCTAGACAACACAGACACCACGCCTAAGCTTTCTGCCACTGACCTCCACCCAACGCGAAGGGCTATAGAGGAAACCCCAAACAAGAGTCGCTGTCACTCGCGCAGACTCAGGTACCCGCAGATCAAATATAAATAAAATAGATTGCTGAAAGTAATTCGTAAACTATCGAGGTACTAAAGGCAAGGGACCGATGACTTACTGAAGATAACTCCTGAAGTATATTCCTCTGGGTGGAAATGTTGAGATGAGACCGAGAGGAAATCTCGGACTCTCTCTACAAAGCTTGGCTGTCACCCAAGCAACTCACCCACTCTCTCCCTAATCTAACTCTAAAGATGAGAACTTCTCACTAGACTACTCTTCTCTCCTTTGAATGGTGTGTTCTCAAGGTGGAGGGGTGTCCCTTTTATAGTCTTAAGAGGCGGTTGCCGGCGTCAAGCTTAAGCTAAGCTTGTGCTTAACTGCCACGCGAAGGGCGGCACGTGGCAGCCTCAGGGGGTGGTTGGCCGGCCAAGGCCAGGCCGATCGGCCTGGCCTGGCTGCCCCGTGGCACCGCCTTCTTCAGGGATGCTCTGGATTGATCCCTGAGGTCGGTAACGGTTGCTTTGGATCAAAGCTGTCCGAGAATCCATGTTTGGTGGGCCCTTCAATGTTCAATCCATGCAAGTGTAGCTTAGGCCTTTCGGGTCCTTGGATCAAACCGACGTTGATCGCATGTCTCAGGATCATTGGTGTTGTGTTTGTAATCTTCTAGATCAAAGACGTGGCAAGGAGCCACAGAAGGGGGCCGGTCAGCCTATGCTAGGCCGGCCGGCCTGGCCTTGTGCCCAAAGTGGCTCCTCTTTTGCTTGATTGCTCCTGCACTCACAAATTATACAAAACTTGTGGAACTCATTAGAAATAATCAATTTTACTTTGTTGTGAGCAGGATGAGCCTGAAATATGACAGAATGTTGGTGGCGAAATCGTATCGTAACGACCACCAACAGTCAGCCATCAAATTTTCTACTCCTTTCTTGTCCCGGATCTCAAGATCAAATTCTTGGAGTAGAAGTATCCAACGAATAAGCCTTGGTTTTGCATCCTTCTTGGTGAGAAGATATTTGAGCGCGGCATGGTCTGTGTGGACGATGACTTTTGCCCCCACCAAGTAGGATCGAAACTTAACGATGGCGAATATCACTACCAGAAGTTTCTTCTCCGTGGTTGCATAGTTCAGTCGGGCACCTGTTAAAGTTTTACTAGCATAGCAAATAGCATGGTGCAACTTATTCTTGGTTTGCCCTAGGACCGCACCTACGGCAAAGTCACTCGCATCGCACATGATCTCGAATGGGAGAGCCCAATCCGGAGGTTGTATGATAGGCGCTGTTATAAGAGCTTTCTTGAGAATGTGGAAGGCAGCAAAGCACTCTTCATCAAAGATGAAGGGATCTTCCTTGGCAAGGAGATTGGTTAAAGGTCGGGCTATTTGAGAGAAATTCTTGATAAATCGGCGATAAAACCTAGCGTGCCCAAGGAAGCTGCGAACTCCTTTAACATTTATGGGGGGTGGAAGCTTCTCAATTACTTCCACCTTAGCTCCGTCCACCTCTATCCCGCGCTCAGAAATGCGGTGCCCCAAAACAATTCCTTCCCTCACCATGAAGTGACATTTCTCCCAATTCAAAACTAGGTGCTTTTCCTTGCATCTCCCTAAGACCTTATCAAGATTTTCTAAACAGTCAGCAAAGGTCTTTCCATAAACGGAGAAATCATCCATGAAAACCTCCATGATCTCCTCAATCATGTCGGAGAAAATGGACATCATGCACCGCTGGAAGGATGCGGGGGCATTACACAGCCAAAAGGACATTCGCTTATAGGCGAATGTTCCATAGGGGCAAGTAAATGCCATTTTACTCTGGTGGTCTCGATGAATAGGAATTTGGTGATACCCAGAGTAACCATCAAGGAAACAAAAGAAGGAGTGCTTAGCAAGTCGCTCTAACATTTCATCAATGAAGGGCAGAGGGAAGTGATCTTTCCTGGCGGCTTTATTGAGTCTACGATAATCAATGCACATACGCCACCCAGTGGGGGTACGCTGAGGGATGAGCTCATTCTTATCATTGCGTACCACCATCATCCTCCCTTTATTTGGAACGACTTGAACGGGGCTAACCCATTCACTATTGGGCACAGGGTAGATAATTCTGGCATGGAGAAGTTTTAGCACTTCTTTCTTTACCACCTCTCTCATCGCATTATTGAGTCGCCATTGAGGCTCTCTCGATGGTGTTGATCCAGGATCGATTAGGATGCGATGAGTGCAGAGGGTCGGACTTATGCCTTGCAAGTCCTAGAGGGAATATCCTAGGACTGTTCAATGTTTCTTTAGAATAGAAATAAGTGATGTTGTTTCAATGTCTGTGATCTTATCACTTATAATGACTGGGTTGTCTCGATTTCCATGGAGGAAGGCATATTTTAAACCAGGAGGAAGAGGTTTAAGCTCGATTGAGGACGATTGAGGTTTTTTGGAGGTATCGAGCTTAACAAGGGGTTGAGTTTCCTCAACCTCTGAGAAATAGGTTTCTTCTTCCTCAAAGCTTGGTTGAGCCATGTCAGTTAGCGCAATAGACATGACTTCCTCCAATGGATAGGGCTGGATCTCAGGTTCCACTTGAGTGATAAGAGATCGAGAAAAAGAAGTCGGGACATACTGCCGGCCGACCTTGAGTTCTACTAGACCTCCTACAGGTAGATTCCTTAAGATCTTCTCAATCGGCCTTCCTATGATGATTTGTTTCTCTAGATCTTTTGGAAGGTCGAAGATATGGAAATCTAGATAGAGCTTCGGCTTATCTATCTTGATTGGCACCACACGAAGGATACCTAGGCAATCTAGGATGCCTTTTGGTTGGAGTTTCAGGTGCTTTTGTGATGAAGATAGACATGGCTGCGAAAGCTGGGATCGAACTAATGATTGTGAGATGATATTGATCCCTAAGCTTGGGTCATACCCAGTGTCGCCTTTTATGCCCATTACTTCACAGTAATTTTTTCTAATTTTTGTGGGCATTTTAACGACTTCGTGTGAGGCTTCTGCCTCATCTAACCATTCTCGACTCATGACAGCAGAAAGGTTTTTAATGAGCTCCTCTCGAGAATGCTGGTCAATGTAGTCGGTGGCTTGGACCTTAGTATTTGTGTGCCTTTCAACTACGGGAAGTTTCGAGCTGTCCCCGTACTCCAGGAATAGCTCGTCGTGGAAATCGTAGGGGAAGGCACAACGAGAATCATGTAGGTCCAGATCATAAGCTGGAGTTGGTTCGGGGAGAGTATCGGAGAGATGTGCTACGATTGGTGTGGATTCTTGTGAAGCTTTCACATCTTCCGACGCGGATGTCTTTTCTACGGCCTCCTCCGGAATTTCTTTCGGGAATTCATCATAGATCCCAGTGTAAGAGGTGTTCTCTAGAATTTTGTCTAGAATGGCCCTCCCCTCACTAGGTGTTACATGAGTGAAAGATCCTCCTGAGGATGAATCTAGGAATTTGGCTGATTCGATTTCGAGACCTCTTCTAAAATGTATTAGAAGGATGGGTTCAAGGATCCATAGATCAGGTCCCGTGGCCATAAGATAGGTAAATCGAGCCCAAGCGGCCCCTAGTGATTCTCCTTCCCTTTGTTTGAAGGTAAGGACCTCGATTCGAAGGTCAGCGACCCGAGATTCAGGGAAGAAGGTTAGGTAGAATTTATCTCGTAGTGTCTCCCAACTTCCCTCCACTCTCTCATGATAGTGATCACACCATTTCTTTGCTCGACCCGTCAAAGAGAAAGAAAACAACTTCCATTTCAGAGTTTCTTGGGCCATCCCCGTAGTCACGAGACATGAGCAAAATTGCTCAAATTCCCATAAGTGAACATAATGTCGGTGTTCTACCGTTGATCCTACCGATGGATACCCCGAGGTAGTAGAGTTCAGGTGGGGTTTCACCGAGATCAGGAACGCAATGGCTACACAACACAAGGTTTAGACAGATTTGGGCCGCCGAGATAGCATAATACCCTACGTCCTGTTTGGTCTCTCTCTGTTGAGAGTTGGTCTGGTCTACCGATCTAGGCACCCCTGCCCTCCATTATATATCCCAGGGGGCGGGGAACTAGTCGGTTACAATGTTGGAGTCCTAGTAGGATTATAGAGTAGAGTCCTAGTAGGAGTCCGACTTTTTATTTCCTTCCTTCGAGTGGTTTCTCTATGGGTATCGGGTTCCATACCCAACAAGCCCCCGAGCGCTTCATTGCCGAGTTCTTGCTATCAACCAAGTACTTGCCAAGTCTATCGAGTACTTTCTTGAGTGCTTCAAGTACTTTCTTGAGCTTGTGTTAGTTCTTCGAGTACTTGTCTTGTCGATCTTGGAAAGTCCTTGGTTGACACGAGGCTGTGAGGTGCTCATGCCCCGTAAATCTTGATCAACTTGTAGTCTTCAATATTCAATATGGGGTGCAGCGAAAGTCGCACTCCATATGGAGTAGCCCCTGAGCCTTAGGTAGAGTCGAAGAATCAGGCTAAGGGTCCACAGAATCTTGAATCTTCGTTTTGTCTTGAAATGTGCAATTTGAAAAATTGCACTTGATATCAAGTAGCCCCCGAGCCTTGGTTTGAATTTTAGAATCGAGCCAAGGGTCTTGATTTGAATCTTCATTCTTCGTCTTGAAAAAATCAGCAGTCGTTGTATATCGCCTATCAGCCCCCGAGCCTTGAAATGATTTAGAATAACCAATTCAAGGGTCTAGCAAGCTTAGTGCTCATCGAATCATCTTGGAGATCATCATCTGAGTAGTAATTTGCATCTAGAAATAATGGTCACCTCGAATCTTGTTCTAAGAAAAATCAGAATAACCCGCTTATCCCGGGACGTCTCCCAGAATAATGGATAAGCCGATATTCTTTTCCCAAAATACCAAAGGCTTCTTAATTTAGGTTGCAAATCCTCCTTCAAATCTTGTCAATCGAGTGCTTTTCTTGCACCTAGCCCCCGAGCATAGGAGCTAGCGGAGATGCGTCGAGTAGTATGTAGTCGAAATAGCCACCATCAGTAGAGTAGCAAAACAGAGGAGGTCGTGGTTGACTTGTCACGCCGCGATCTCCCCAGAAGCAGGAGTCAGGTGCCAATGTAGTCGTGGCCCCATCATTGGTACTTGGCGACTCGAATATGCTGGAGAAAGGCAACTAGGTAAGCCTGATGGCAAACCGAGTTGTAATTTTAGCGTCAGCCCCCGAGCATGGAAGCTGGCGAAGATGTGATGGCACGCTGCGCGGCCTAGAGAGTTGTCACCTGAAAAAAGACAATTTATACATTATGTAGTACATATTATGAAATATTCAATATACCTAAATTGTATTCAGTAAGAGAATAAAACGCCAATTCTTGGGCATGCTGAGCTCTTGTTAGGCCATGTATTCTCCCGAGTAGTCCACCTGTTACGTTTAATCACCCTGGTCTTGTACTACCTTACCTCCTAATTTTGTATGAGTCGCTCATGTTTAGTATGAGTCGGTTAGGTACTGACTGAAAACTCAAGGTTTCACGGATTAAGGCATTTGCTACTCGAGAAGAATAACGACCATTAAGATAAATCAGTGAAATAAGTAGTCGACTGCGCCACAAAAAGGATGCAGACTTATAAAGCAGTCGGCAAGATCGCGTATTGTGCGCGAAGAAGTCGGCGTAGCCTCCGAGAGTAACTGCGTAAATCTCGTTGAGAGGCATACCCAAACAAAGTAGTCGGCGCTTGGCCTATCTTGTTAGAACAAGATAGAGAATTTAATAAAAGTAATTGAAACAAGTAACTTAGCTTGTTTGTTGTTGTTTGTCGATGAAGCGGACTAGTTGGAGTTGATTCCGACTAGTTTGAGTACGTGAGGGCTGTCGCTGAGTAGTTTCGGGTTGAACCGAGTAGTTGATGTCGGCGGCGGCGCAAGCTTGAAGTAGTCGAGGTCGTCGCAATTTTGACGGCACGAGCTAGAGCCAAGGCCGTCGTCGTTATGTCACCAGAGACTATTGCCGTGGCAGGGTGAAGGACCGAAACGGCGACCAGAGAGGGGGGGAGTGAATGGGAGCCGATAAAAATTCTTTCCAACCAATCCGGCTATTCTCCCAAATCAACTCTGACACCTCCGAAAGCGATCTTGCCAAGATCACGTAGCCACTGTCAAGCTACTGACCCTAGGAACAAGATAGACGCAGCGGAACTCGAATCGATCGAAACGAACACAAACCGAACCAAACCAACTCGACCCTTGTACTGCCAGGGGGGGCGGTTAAACCGGCCTTCCCTTGGAGCCTCGGGAAAAAGTCAATTCGAAAGTGGATATCCCAAACCGCTTGAGCTCTTGAGACGAGATTTTGGTCAGATGATATATACCTCCAACGGAGTGTTTTCCCAAAAGATCTCGGCCTCTAACTCACTAGAACTCCTGAAATCTCAAATCTAAGGAAGAACACCATAACCTCGAGTTCATCCCGAAAACTTCAAATCCAAAACGATTCCCGGCGTTTGGGGGCAAAAGATCACCAACAAAAGAGGCACAAGGCACGCATACGTGAATCCTCCAAAGAAATCCGAGAGAAATCGCCCAAGGAAGTGAAGAACGAAAACCCCCCCAAAAATAGCTCAGAAAATACCTCTGAAAATAGGAAAAGAAAAAGGAGCTCGTGGATTCAAAACATGGCACAAAGATGAACTGAACAAACTCAATCAACAAACCATGAATTCACCTATACAAACTACGAATGATTCGAAATAGTTCTAGGTGGAGGGGGTGAAGGGGAAAACTAGTTCAAAGAGAAAACCAAAGAGATAACTAGAGAGATAGCAGCCACCAAGCCCTAGGGGGCCTATTAGTAGTCCATGTGGTGGTGCTCTAAAGACTAAACTACCCCTAAGTGATACATACCCCTCAGGGGCAAATTTGACATTTGGTTTCAGATATTTTCCGGTTGGGACACCTTCCACCGCAAGCTAGCTTCCCTCCGACGCAAGCCTTGCAGTCACGTCGCGTGTCCTCCGGATCGAAGCTCCTCGACGCCGATTTTGGGCCGGCCCAAGGGGAGGCATTTAAACCGCCCCTGGCTGATGTCACAGCCCAGTGGCCCATCTTTGCCTCGTCGAGTCCTCGGCCTTGGTTTTGAGGCCCAAACCAAGGGAAACTGTCCACCGATGATTTTGTGACCAAATCACCAAACCCCGTGTACAAGCTTCGGTCGTTAGCCGCCACCTTGTACCGGCTTCACGTCCGCATACGAGCTTTGGTTGTGAGCCGCTACCTCGCACCGGAACCACGTCCCCTCGCTCGTTCTTGCCACCATGTGAACCGCACTTGATCCATCTGGCCATCGGGTCCCTCGAACCAAGCCTACTTGTCTCTCCGCTCCTCGGAGGCCGCCATGACTAAGACCTTTCGCGCCTGTTCTTCACCTGCACCAATGCAATCAAGCCGCATTCTACACCTGCAATACTTGAGCCAAGGGAAACTTCAATCCACACCACGTTGTCAATCACTCATCACACCAGGAAGCGACCATACACCGGTCCTCAGACACACCGGGTCCTCACAGGGTTGAAGTAGAGCCTCGTAGCCGATGGCAATGGTAGCGTTGTTGAGTCGTGACACTGTGCTGGCATGCGACATGCCAAATCCTCTATTGTTCGTAGCAATGATGGGTAGCCTTCCTGGTGCAACTCCATGTTCACGTAGATTAGACCTGTGAGAGTAGAGCCTCTCGTTGATTCCGGTGAGCTGCTTCTGTTTTTTCTCTTCGCTGGGGAACATCAACGATGCAACAATAGAGTAATATATTGGCTGATGTGGTCTTTGAGCGGTGTAGCATATTACTGTAGCTTCCATCAATTGCTTTCCGCATTGAACTCGACTACCAGTTCGCTTCGATTTGGAACTCGTCGCCGCATCCAATTTGGAACACGCCTAGAAGGACCGGCTGGTGATCTTCTCCGCTTCGGACTCCAACTCAGCATGGGACGCATACACGGCCGAGTTGCTGACGAACTTGACACCGCAGGAGATGCATGTGGCTGAGTAGTAATTCACTGCGGATTGCAGGAACAAAGAGTATACGCCAAGGCTGTATGCTTTGAACTTGATGCTGGCCTTCTAGTCCAACTCGAACTCAGTCTTGTACTGGAACACGGAACCCATCGATCTTGTTGACGACCCACTCGGCGTCGAGACCTGTTGAAACCGCTAGATGAATCGCGGGTAACAACAACAGCTTCTCGCCGAGTACATCGATGTTGGGAATTAGGGTGGGTGGGTGCTCGAATCCGAACTACTCGATGAATTTGAATTCAACTCGAGCAATCAAATCCAAGCTTGATAGTCGTCATTGGGTTCACCACGGGATCTTCGATGAACCCCTTACCTAGCGCGCCAGATGTTAGTGTTCTACCGTCGATCCTACCGAGAGATACCCCGAGGTAGTAGAGTTCAGGTGGGGTTTCACCGAGATTAGGAACGCAATGGCTACACAACACAAGGTTTAGACAGATTCGGGACGCCGAGATAGCGTAATACCCTACGTCCTGTTTGGTGGTTTGTGTTGCGTATGGATTTAATTGTGTGTCTCTCTGTTGAGAGTTGGTCTGGTCTACCGATCTAGGCACCCCTGCCCTCCTTTATATATCCCAGGGGGCGGGGAACTAGTCGGTTACAATGTTGGAGTCCTAGTAGGATTATAGAGTAGAGTCCTAGTAGGAGTCCGACTTTTTATTTCCTTCCTTCGAGTGGTTTCTCTATGGGTATCAGGTTTCATACCCAACACATAAGGATTCTCCCCTTCAGCTCCAGAAAATGGATTCTCTTTGATCTTGGCAATGAATTCTGTGTGTATTTTGTAGCCAGAGCTTTTTATGGGGTGAGATGATGGTGGTGGCTCCAGATCTTCAGCTTTTGGAGCTGAGAATTGATATAAGGTAGGAGTGGAAATCATGATGGTAGGTGGATGATATGTGGACGAACTAGGTTCGGGATAAGAACAGCTACCGTTCCCCGGCAACGGCGCTAGAAAGCTTGTTGGTATTTCTTATGACGTACAGATAAATCCGCAAGCGTACGGATACCGATGTATCTTTCACTCGGGAGTATTCCAGGGATCGATTTCCACGGGGAACGAGAAGTGTACTAATCCTTTAATTAATTCATCCGAAAGGATAATATGGGGGGATATGGATGACAACAAAAAGAAAGGAAGAGATAGAAAGGCTGAGGGTAGATAGGGTACTTGTGTAGCAATACTGGATATTTCGATAAATCAAGCAGGGCAGACTTGTTCAAGAGAGTTCACTTCGGGCGCCTGAGGCACCACCACTCATAGAAAGGGATGAGAAGGGGAGTGGTACCGCCTACCCCTAAGTCCTACAGACTAGAACTAACGTGGTGGATTAAGTCGGCCGGACAGGGCTGTCACCACCTGTCGGCTACCACAACTATTCCGCTGAACTGGGTGCGAACCAAGGTAACGACTAGTCTAGGCACCATGCCTATACTAATAATTACTACTTCACTTGATATCAAAGCAAAGCACACACTACTAAGTAGTGAACGAGGAACCAGTGAACAAGAGCTAGCAAGACTGAATGCTTAATAAGTCTGAGGAAGCCAGAGTTACCAGAAAAGACCCAGATGTTACTCAAAGTTGAGCCGCATCCGCCGAGGTACAAAGTGGAAGAGAAACCGGTAGCTCCGGCTTCTCTCACGGACTCTCACCTCACCTCTTTCCCTATTTTCTAAGTATGGGAGTGGTAGCGCTTCGCCCTAGAGCTTCTTCTCCTCTATTTTGTTGTGTCTTGAGTGGGGGTGAAGGGCACCTTTTATAGCCTCCCAAGCCTGGAAGCCAGCGTAGATGTTAAATAACATGCTTGCTTGGCTTCCACGCGAAAGGGGAGGCATAACCGCCACGAAAGTGGGCCGGCCGGCCTCACTTAGGCCGTTCGGCCTGGGATTCTCGCCACCTGGCACCGTCTTTCTTGTGGACGCTCCTGATGATGTTTTGAGGTCGGTAGTTGAGGGATTGGTGGCAGTTGTGACAGTTGGAGGTCGTCCGGCCTAGGGAAGGCCGTTCGGCCTGGCCTTGGCTCCTCTCAGCCCTCCGTTGCATTGACTCGCTCATCAACAGTTGCATGTTGTCCCTTGAGGCAGTTTTGGTTGCGTTGATTTGATGCCGTCTGAGAATCCTAGGTAGATGGACCCTCCAATCCATGGCTTAGGCCTTTCGGTCTTAATTTCATCCATGCTTGTCAATTCCTTGCTTGGGGGGTCCATTGGTGACTCCCTAAGGCCATTGTGCAAAGCATAGGGCCTTTTGGGGAGGGTGCATGGCCGGCCGGCCTTGTCCAGGCCGTTCGGCCTAAGTCAGGCCGACCGGACAGACAGGTTTCGCCGGCGATTTTCCTGGAGGCACAACTTTTCCGTCCGGACTCTGAATTGGGTCGCCCAAGTGTCCATTTCGATCATCTCGGAGAGATCTTCGACATGGTGCTGTCAAATATGTGATTTGGATAACATTTCCACCATGTCAAAGTACCTTTTGTCTCGAGATGAACCTTCACTCGTATGTCTTCACCAATCTTGATATTTATGAACCATATTACATGTATTTCCTTGCAAAACATATTGATGCAAAAGTGACACAAATTGCATATTTGACAACACCATGTTGAAGAGCTCTCTGAGATGATCGAAATGGATATTTGGATGACCCAATTCGGAGTCCGGACGAGAAAGTTACGCCTCCAGGAAAATCGCCGGCGAAACCTGTCAGGCCGGACGGCCTGGACAAGGCCGGCTGGCCATGTACCCTCCCCAAAAGGCCCTAAGCTTTGCACAATGGCCTTAGGGACTGACCAATGGACCCCAAGCAAAGAATTGACAAGCATGGATGAAATTAAGACCGAAAGGCCTAAGCCATGGATTGGAGGGTCCATCTACCTAGGATTCTCGGACAACTTCAACTCAACGCAACCAAAACCGCTTCAAGGGACAAAAATGCAACCGTTGATGAGCGAGTCAGTGCAATAGAGGGCTAAGAGGGGCCAGAGCCAGGCCGGCCGGCCTCATCTAGGCCGTTCGGCCCCTAACTGCCACAACCGATGCCAATTCCACAACAACCGTCATCAGGAGATCATCAGGAGCATCCACAAGAAAGACGGTGCCGAACGGACGGCATCCCAGGCCGAACAGCCTCCTTCAGGCCGGCCGGCCTGCAACCATGGCGGTTACGCCTCCCCTTTCGCGTGGAAGCTAAGCATGATGGTGGCGTGACAATTACGCAGGATTCCATCCTTGGGAGGCTATAAAAGGCGCCCTTCACCCCCACTCAAGACACACCATCCATTGGAGAGTAGAGAAGGCTCAAGATGTAGTCCACTATCTTGGAGTAGAGTAGGGAGAGTAGTGGGTGAGTGCTTGGGTGATAGCCAAGCGTGTAGAGGGAGTTCGGGAGTCATCTCGGCCTTCCCTCACCTTTGTTCTGCCCCTAAGGAATAAAGATTCAGAGATATCTTCAGTAAATTCCTCGGTCTCTTGCCTTAGTATCTTACTAGTTTACTCTTTACTTTCAGCAATTTATCTTATCTATCTTTGATCTGCGGGTACCTGAGCCTGCGCGAGTGACAGCGACTCTTGTTTGGGGTTTCCTCTATACCCTTCGCGTTGGGTGCAGGTTAGTGGCTGAAAGCTTAGGCGTGGTGCCTGTGCTGCCTAGCCACCTCAGGTTGTGTTGCACCCCACGGAACTGCAGTGGTAGGCAGCAGGTGGTGACAGCACTGTTCGTCCTTTGTACTCCACCACGTTCGGGTGTACTCATAACAGTAGCGCTGAGCCCGGAAGAACCCCTCTCTCACCCCGTTTTGAGTTCTTCCCGTTCTAGCCGTCGAAGCAGATCATGTTAGATTAGGATAGCTTGACTGGGGTAACGAGTGACTAATTAAGGTTAAGTTATCTACACCCTTTACCCTTTTCTCCCCTGGTGGGTCCGGTTAAGATATTTCTAGGCTAGTCGTGTCTATCGTTCCTTGGATTTTACATCCAGGTTCTTACTCCCCTGGTGAAAGGCTACAACGGTCTCCGTGCGCTTGCGGATTCGTTAGGCTGAGGAGTGCCAACAAATTTTTCTGGCGCCGTTGCCAGGGAACGGTAGCAACACTAGTGTAGGATCTTTTTAGCCGTACACTTTATCCCCATAACCATCTACCACATGGAGTTTTCTCCTAGTTATCCGACGGTTCCATTTCGTGAGTGTTTGGAATTGCCACCATCCTTCCACCCCGTTATCTGATGGCTTCGTGATCCGCCCCAATCTCGTTGCCATGGTTTGTTCACACACCTTGCAATAGATGAGGAGAACTGCTCTCCTAACATTCCCGGGATGAACCAAGATGGAACTCTTCTTGTTTTCTCTGACGGGGAATGCAAAGTTTTGGTACAATCGGAGTGCAAGAGGAGTTGGAGGAGATTGGATCAAAGTTAAGGTTGAAGTTTGTCTGTTTGTCTATCTCATCCCCAAAGCTCAGAGCTCTGTTGACGATTTATGAACAAGGTGATGAGTTACTTGGAGCAACCTGGGAGAAGTTTGGTATGGTGCTCATACAACGATTCGTTGGTAGATTGAGACATAGTTCTCATCCTCAGGATCAGTTTTTCTAATTCTCCCACCGACTTCCCTATGAACCAAACAGCAAATCCTCACTCTTTCATTAGATCCACCGCCTCCAACCACATGACGTGAGCGAACAAAAGCCCCCAGACCAAGAGAATACCCTTAAGGATCTGCCACATTAGGTGCGCACGCTCAAGGTCTGAGTAATTCATTTCGAAAGTCACGACCGCAGACCAAGGGTCTATCTACGGTTACGATCAAGGAATGACGGAGGAAGCAGAAGCTAGTCAACCATAGCTTTAATGCCCTCCACCTATTGAGGGGACTGACACACAAGAAGTTGTCCATGATCTTTCGTAAGCACCTGAAAGGGATCAACGGCCAGATGTTGGAAAACAAAGGAATTATCCGAGGCGTGCCTGAGAGGCACAGCAGAGTGATCCGAGATTTCCACATCTTTGATATCCTCGAAGGTGACATAATCTTCTTGTTGGATCAGCCAACAGAGCATTTTGTCAACTTAATCACGATCGAGCTATAGCTCAGAGTTGACAAAGAAAACATCCTGATCGACTTTGCACGATCAGTGAAGTTTAGCCTTGCACGATTAGTATCGCAAAGGGCTAGACAGACCCCGTGAAGAATCAATGAGATTATTTTTCAGATGCTCACCCAATCCTAGGGGCAGAACTGGGCAGTCAAGCTCGACATGGTGGAGAACCATAGCCTCCTCCACTAGAGTTGCTGATTGCTGCCACTTGGATTGGAATATGTTTCTCTTCCACTTGGAATAGAGATATGTACCTCTTCACGGCAATCGCAGCACGCCAGTCATCATCAGTGATAAACTGACAAAGAATGAGGCTCGACAGGCTGCAACAGTCTTAGAGAAGTATCGTTCCGTTTTCAGGTATTCTCTACAGACTAGACGGGGATCAACTTCAACACCCATCATATCACTTTGAACCGGACAAATAGCCATTTGGCTGAATGATGCGATGAGGGAGGTAGGCACACCTGCATGTGGGTATTATTTACCCACTTCAAGTTCAATCACATGCGATGATACTCTCTCAAGGGTAACTTTACAGACTTGGATTTACGCCCTTAGAGAAAAGAAATTCATTCACGTTACCAGATTTCACCAATGGGATTCATATCCTAATGGTTTACTCCATGGCTGCAACCCACAATGTGAGACCCGCAAGATTCTTTAGCATATGAGTTACGGAATTTTTTTCTTTTCTTCCGTATAACTTTGTGCTAAGGTCTGGCCAACCAAGCACACATACACTAAGAGTTTTTGCGGAGCCCATGATGCTATACTCATTGAGTCAACTTCAGTAGAAAGACTAACGAGCATCTTGGTGATCGTGGACTAAATGTCCATAGTGGCTGAAGCACTTCATGCTGTGGATAAGGGGATGAAGACTCACACTCTACCCTTAGAAGTGCAATAGCGGGTTGGAAGTATATCACCGGGTCGCAACTCCATACCATCTTCAGGTAGTCAATAAGATACATCGACAGAATATCATGAACAATCTGACATGGAGAAGGGATGGAAGGGCAATCACCCGAGACACTTTGTGCACACTGAACATCGTTCCCATTAGGAGATCAAAAAGGTGAAACATAGACCCGCAATCAATCGGAGTCAAAATGATGAAATCAAATGGCTGAATTGGAGGATGGAGAAGGAAGGTTTTCCTTTACGCTTCTCCTCGAGGACAATGGTAGGGATGTTTTCAGTTGAAAATATTCCTCGAGCCCAACATTCCGGAACTCGAAGTTATGGACTGCTACGAGTATCCAAGTTATAACCATAGTCCATGGTCATGGCCAGACCTAAAATGTGCCATTATCTTAGTATAGGTTTGGGTGCTAAAATTTCCCTTTTAGTTTTTGATTTCCCAAAGTTTGTTTTTCTAGCAGCACCCCCATATTTCCCTTTTGAACAAAATGTTGCTTTGTTCTACCATGCCTTGAGTGGTTGGTGCACACTTGTGTGCCAACCACACCCCTGCTCTAACTCTACACTAAGTGCGCATAAAACAGGATGAGCAACACATCAACGAGCAGTCTTCACCCATGTCCAAATAACCACATGGCAGCCATCTGCTGAGATTCAACTACGCACGGAGGTTTGAAACCCTTTCTCCCGTTTCCTTTCTTGGTTTTAATTCAAATGCGAGCATGAGTTCATGACAATTAAAATTTCAATGAAACACCTAGAAAGAGATGAAATTCATACATGTTTATCAATGGTGCATAAGCTTTATTTTCTTTGCAAGTACCGATGTGCCTTTGGAACTTTATGATAGGATCACTTGATCTTTCGCTTATTGACCCTTACGATACAATGACATGAGAGACCTGTTCTTTTCTAATTCAAAGTCTTGGAGAATTTCATTTTGAAAATGAAAAAAAAAATGAGGCAACTCTCATTCACGCTCAACTTTGCCAAGTCCCATCCAAACCCATATTATACATGACACAGTTTTGAATCTCCACATAGCTATCTTGTACATTTTGAGCTTGATCAAACATCGTGCCTTCTGAGACATGCATGTTATTTCTAGCACTTTGGTCATTCACGTACACGTTTCATAAAATAAAGTCCATTGTAGAATAAAAGTCCATCAAAAGTGGTTCTCAAGCAGCCCTTCATCCCCCTAAAAAAAGAGAAAAAAATGATGAGTGGGAAGTCCTACCCAAGCAAAAAAAAAAAGAAGAAGAAGAAGAAGGGGAAAGATGGAAGCAGCTAGAATCAAATACCACTCAATGACATTCATCATCCACATGCACTTACACTTGACTAAAGTTCATGGTTGACATGATCTCTCGGAGACAAGTTATTTGATCTCGCAACATAGATGGAAGAGATAAGCATTTCTATCTACCCCTGCCTTGAGCCCCACATATAACCTTGTAGAGGCAGCTGAGGCTACATGAAAAGCCTGAGTGAGGATCAAACACTTTGAGCGACTGAGTGGCTTGAGAGAATGAGAGTATGCCTCCATATTTTGAAAAAAACAAAATCTCCAAGTACTGAGAAGGACGAAGCAGACTCTCCATTGATTTATTCTGAGGTTCAATAGGTGAAAGTGAAGGTGTTAGCCACCTGGAATCCAAGGTGTGAGGGAAAGCTTTGAAATAAATCTTATGCATACTTTTTATTTCATGACCCTAGGCTTTGCTTGATCCTCTGGATCTAACTCAACCCTTTGCTCGCGACGAGCAAAGTCTAGGTGTGGGGGCGTGTTGGCGATCGATATCCATGACTTTTACCGCCAACATTTCTCTAGATTTCATGTTCATATAGTGATAATCATGCTAATATCATTTATACTAATGAGTTCCATGAGTTTTGTGCACCAATATGTTTTGCAAGGAAATACAGATAATATGGTGCATAAATATCAACATTGGTGAAGCCATATAAGTGAAGGTTCATCTCGAGACAAAAGAGACTTGGACATGGTGCAAAAGTGACACAAATCACATATTTCACAGCACCATGTCGAAGAGCTCTTCGAGATGATCGAAATGGATATTTGGATGACCCAATTCGGAGTCCGGACGAGAAAGTTACGCCTCCCGGAAAATCGCCGGCGAAACCTGTCAGGCCGGTCGGCCTGACATAGGCCGAACGGCCTGGACAAGGCCAGCCGGCCATGCACCCTCCCCAAAAGGCCCTAAGCTTTGCACAATGGCCTTAGGGAGTGACCAATGGACCCCCAAGCAAGGAATTGACAAGCATGGATGAAATTAAGACCGAAATGCCTAAGCCATGGATTGGAGGGTCCATCTACCTAGGATTCTCGGACAACTTCAACTCAACGCAACCAAAACCGCTTCAAGGGACAACATGCAACCGTTGATGAGAGAGTCGGTGCAACGGAGGGCTAAGAGGGGCCAGAGCCAGGCCGGCCGGCCTCATCTAGGCCGTTCGGCCCCTAACTGCCACAACCGACGCCAATTCCACAACAACTGTCATCAGGAGATCTTCAGGAGCGTCCACAAGAAAGACGGTGCCGAACGGACGACATCCCAGGCCGAACGGCCTCCTTTACGCCGGCTGGCCTGCAACCGTGGCGGTTACGCCTCCCCTTTTGCGTGAAAGCTAAGCATGATGGTGGCGTGACAATTACGCAGGATTCCACCCTTGGGAGGCTATAAAAGGCGCCCTTCACCCCCACTCAAGACACACCGTCCATGGGAGAGAAGAGAAGGCTCAAGATGTAGTCCACTATCTTGGAGTAGAGTAGGGAAAGTAGTGGGTGAGTGTTTGGGTGACAGCCAAGAGTGTAGAGGGAGTTCGGGAGTCATCTCGGCCTTCCCTCACCTTTGTTCTGCCCCCGAGTTATAAAGCTTCAGAGATATCTTCAGTTAGTTCCTCGGTCTCTTGCCTTAGTATCTCACTAGTTTACTCTTTACTTTCAGCAATTTATCTTATCTATCTTTGATCTGCGGGTACCTAAGTCTGCGCGAGTGACAGCAACTCTTGTTTGGGGTTTCCTCTATACCCTTCGCGTTGGGTGGAGGTCAGTGGCTGAAAGCTTAGGCGTGGTGCCTATGCTGGCTAGCCACCTCAGGTGGTGTTGCACCCCACAGAATTGCAGTGGTAGGCGGCAGGTGGTGACAGTCCTGTCCGTCCTTTGTACTCCACCACGTTCGGGTGTACTCATAACAGTAGTGCTGAGCCCGGAAGAACCCCTCTCGAAGCAGATCATGTTAGATTAGGATAGCTAGACTAGGGTAACGAGTGACTAACTAAGGTTAAGCTCTCTACACCCTTTACCCTTTTCTCCCCTAGTGGGTCCGGTTAAGATATTTCTAGGCTTGTCGCGTCTACCGTTCCTTGGATTTGACATCCAGGTTCTTACTCCCTGGTGAAAGGCTACAATGGTCTCCGTGCGCTTGCGGATTCGTTAGGCTAAGGAGTGCCAACAGCTTGCTTAGCTTCCACGCGAAAGGGGTGGCGTAACTGCCACGAAAGTGGGCCGGCCGGCCTCACTTAGGCCGTTCGGCCTGGGATTCTCGCCACCTGGCACCGTCTTTCTTGTGGATGCTTCTGATGATGTCCTGAGGTCGGTAGTTGAGGGATTGGTGACGGTTGTGACAGTTGGAGGCCAAACGGCCTAGGGGAAGCCGGTCGGCCTAGCCCTGACTCCTATCAGCCCTCCGTTGCACCGACTCGCTCATCAACGGTTGTATGTTGTCCCTTGAGGCGGTTTTGGTTACGTTAATTTGAAGCTGTCCGAGAATCCTAGGTTGGTGGACCCTTCAATCCATGCCTTAGGCCTTTCGTGTCCTCGGATCAAACCAACATTGATCTCACGTCGCAGGGTGTTTGTTGATGTGTTAGTTGTCCCTTGGATCAATGACGTGGCCAGATGAGGGGATAGGAGGCCGGTCGGCCTAGGCTAGGCCGGCCGGCCTAGGTTTGGCTCCATATTTGCTCTCTTTTCTCCTGTATGCTCTTGCACTCACAAATCATTCAAAACTTGTGGAACTCATTAGTATAGATGATGTTAGCATGATTATTACTATATGAGCATGAAATCCGGAGAAATGTTGACGGTAAAATCGTATAATAACGGCCATCAACACACGGCTAGAACGGGAGAACCTCAGAACGGGGTGAAAGAGGGGGTTCTCCGGGCTCAACACTACTGTTATGAGTACACCCGAACATGGTGGACTACGAAGGACGGACAGGGCTGTCACCACCTACCGCC
This sequence comes from Urochloa ruziziensis, assembly GCA_015476505.1. Lineage (NCBI taxonomy): Eukaryota > Viridiplantae > Streptophyta > Magnoliopsida > Poales > Poaceae > Urochloa > Urochloa ruziziensis. The sequence continues at coordinate 11,262,264 of CM027125.1, read as the reverse complement.
TACCACTGCAGTTACGTGGGGTGCAACACACTTCCTAGTTAATCAACAAGCCAGACACCACGTCTGCACTCGATGATTAAGATTTCTCTTGAGGCCTGTCACGAGAAACCCCTGTCTTCCCTAAGGCGTCTTACGGCCCGGTCAAGGCGAGCAAACCCGCGAGATAAAACCTGGTAGAGCTAAACTAAACTCTACACTAAGACTAAAGGGGGATAAAACTTTACTCTAAGGAGAGTAAGATCTTTACTCTAAAAGAAGAGCAAGACAGAAAGATAAAAGATAAACTAAAGCTCTGAAATATAGAAAGTAATTGTTTTTATAAACTCTTCAAATGAAGGAAAGGATACAAGAGCTTTACCAGAACTCCGAAGACTCCGAAGATCCGAGCTAAGCTCGACTCGACTCTACTCCCAACTCTAATCCTAATATAAGAAATGGAAAAGATACAATAGCTCCCTTCAAGTATAGACTTGAGAAGTGTGGTGTGTGTCTTGGATTGAAGAGAAGGTGGCCTTTTATAGCATCCCAATGTCGGTAGCCACTGTAACTGTCACGCCAACGACCTGCTTAACTTCCACGCCGAAGATGGTCGCGTGAGGAAGCAGCAGGGGGCCGGGCGGCCAGGTGTAGGCGTTGCGTTCAGTTGAGGCTATCCAAGAATCTGAGGTTGTGGGCCCTTCAATCCATGTTCATTCCACTCTAGGCCTTTTGGGTCCTTGGATCAAACCGACATTGATTGCAAGTCTCTTGATCATCTTGGATATTTAGTTTAGCTTGTGGATCAGTGGCGTGGCCACACTTGGCCAGGGGAAGCCGGTCGGCCAGGGCTAGGTCGGCTAGCCTGGCTTTGTGCCAGGTTTGGCCCCTGTTTCACCTGTTTCATCCTACAATCACAACTCATCCATAACTTGTGGAATTGGTCAGTAAAAACACTTTTATGCATGGAACATGGTATGATCATTCTCATTTTACCGAAATGTTGACGGTCACTACTCAGTTATAATGGCCGTCAACAGCGTGCCGGGCGAGGCGGGGAAGAGTCAAAGATCCTACCCTGAGGTAGGGCGAGGCGGTCTTGACTTCGAACCGCGCGTCTGCCCCTCGACCCCGCTGGGGGTCGGGCGAAGTGGGCTGTTGACACAGATTTAGGTCAACACACCGAATTGCACTAGTTCACGCGTGAAAAGATCACCTCGCAGCAACTTTGCCAAGGGCGGTCCGACCGGCCTAGTAGGGTGGTCTAACCGGTCTTGAGCAGAGCAGTGCGAAAGGCCTAAGAACGCTGGCTCGGGAGGGACCCCGACGGAGCTAGCACACATAGGGTTGTTCTGAGATCGGCAGGCCACTCAGAACGCCTTCAACCGCCATAGAGACGAAGGAAGAACAGCACGAGGTTGGAAAAGTTAGGGTTTGAGAGATAAAAGTAAAAGATAAATGTTCGATTGGTTGTGTTCGGACTCAATAGGCCACGACCCTTTATATTTATAGGGTGGGGAGATCTGGCCCCGGAAGGAAAATCTAGGAGGACTCGTAATTTACATGAATTCCCTAAACCTACTCGGACTTGGCATATAGGACCGGTCTAACCGCCACTGGATAGCGGTTAGACCGCCCCTGCCTTGTCGACCCGCTACAGGGCCATACCGGTCTAACCACCCTTGAATAGAGGTTAGAATGTCATGTCCAGCCAGACTCGACAAGTGCCAAATTCGACCATCAACACGGGCATGGCTCGCGCCACGTGTCTGTCTCCCCGACCTTGCTGGGGGTCGGGCGAGGTGGATATGTCTTTAGGGTTTAGAGTTTAGGGCGAGGCGGACATTTCTCGCGCCACGTGCCCCCCTCCCCGACCCCTTCGAGGGTCGGGCGAGGCGGTAGCCGCTTTTGCTATCCCTTCTCTTGGGCCCGGCTGGTTCTGTCTGAATCCTTAACGCTTTGCGTGTTTGTCCTCTGCCTTGGGAGGCCCTGGTACTGCCCCCGACAATTATGCTTGAAGATTATTGGAGGGAGGGTTTTGGATTTATTCTAATTCAACTATATTTAAATTTGAATAGGTTTGATTTTGTGTTTTTTTAGAAGAACACTTGATACTTTCAAGGTTTTGGGATTTGGGAGGAAAATCAATAAAATGCAACACATATGTGATATTCCAAGGTTTTGGGATTTGGGAGGGAAAACAATCAAATGCAACACCTATGTAATATTCCGTGCATGTTTTGATTTAGGAAATAGTTTTCATCTTATTTTATAGCTTAACAAAATGAAAGGGAAGAAAGATAATTGGTGAAAAGATAAAAAAAGGCTCGTATTGATAGTTGAAATTGATCAAAATAATATGATGCTGTATGTTTTTGAGCGTGGCAGGGATCTAATTTTTTGATTAATAAGATGGTATATGTACCGATGGATTACAGATATTTTGCAATCTCAAGAAAAAAAATAAAAATCACTTTGATAAGGTTTTCCCTCACGATGGACTGACTAACCAAGGATGATGGAGGCAGAAAGGGCACACTTTGCTACCATTGCTGGGATTATTATTTCGGTGTTCTGTTCTTGCTCTAGTTCCGGTTCCTTCTGGTGGGATAGAGTCCAGAACTATGCATGATTCAGAGGATAAGATTAATGAGATTACGTGGTCACGTTGGGGTCAGAGAAGCCTCTGAAAGAGAGCCACGGCAACCTCGACGGACTTCCTCCAAAGAAATAGCTACTCCACCCATTTTCTCCATTTCCACTATACTTGCCCCGTTATGCACAGTTATAAATTAACTCTAATAAGACTAAACCACAATAGAGATACAATAATAATGTGCAAAGGTCCATTCATATATAGATCAAGAGATCCAAAAAAACTACATTTATAATTTAGCACCTGGGCACCTAAAGAAATTTTAAATGTGGAATTTCACAACGGATAATCTAGAATATTATGGGGGTCCAAAGAATGGAGTAGTAGAATTTCAAACTTAATTTATGTGTTTCTACAAATGGCTATTTTTCATGACTGGTAAATCAAGAGCTCGAGTGCTGAAATGTCCGAAAGAAGAACGCCTCCACATATTGCACCTCACAATTTCTTATTCGTGCTCTCCATGTGCTAAGTGCGTGGAAAAGAAAAGCTTTGCTAAAGTTTAGTTTTTTCCCCACACGCATCAACCTGTTCGTTACTGGGAGTTTCCTGGTCCAACATGTTGACAATGACAAATACCATAACAGGATGAGGTTCGCCACTTGGGCTTGAACTTTCCCGGTTGCTTGTGCACACAAGGCTTTGAACAAACGTGTTTGTTGAATACCAGATTGCCTATAAATACGATCCGACTTTCGCTCATCAGCTATCATCCATCAAACACACAAGAAGAAACATCAATCAAAGTGCTTACATCTTGCGGTAAGCAGTGCTTTCTCAATTCTATCTTGTTCTTTATTAGCTTAGCTACCTTTTCATATATATTGTCATGCACATTTGCAAAAGAAGAATAATCTGAATTGAACCCCACAGTTTTGGTTTGCTTCATTTCTATTTTCTGCGGCCTAACTTCCCATGTTTAACAAATATGCAGAAAATCTGAAGGTATCTCAGAGAAGATGAGCTCAACATCTGATAGCAAGGGGTGCGATGCTGCTCCCAAGACGGAGTGGCCTGAGCTAGTGGGATGCACCATCGAGCAGGCGACGGAGAAGATCAAGGCGGAGCGGCCGGACCTCAATGTTCAAGCTATCCCTGTTGGCACAATCGTCCCCCAAGACTTCAACCCAAATCGCGTCCGTCTCTGGGTTGACACTGTGGCCAAGGTTCCCAGGATTGGCTAGATCATCCAAACGCCAAGCCGCCAAATAATGGACCGTGGAGTTGGGTCAAGTAAATAAAAGCATGTCTGTGATGGAGTCTTGTGCTTATACTGTACGAGATATATATATGTGCCATTTCTGTTGTAAGTTGTAACTCGGGCTTGAATAATCAATAATGTGCTGTCTAATGAAATTTGGAGTTCATATGTGGAAGCATAGGACACCTGTAATATATAGCTCAGGCTTTCCTCAAAAAAGAATGGGACGGAGTATTAATTAAGGTGCCACATAAGCAAATTTGATAATATATAATTAGTGTTATGAAGAGAGATGGGAGATGTTTCATCATCTAAATAAAAGTATAAAACTGGTTCGTTGTACATTGTTTTCAAACTTGAAATTTTACACGCCTGCAAAATGACACTGTATGTATTGGAGATGATTTTTATTTCTTCTCAATTCCAAGCATTTTACATGACTTGGTATTCTTGTAAACAATAAAACCAATAATCCACCATTGCAATGAGCCTTAGGTATTCACGATTCCACATACTAGCAAAGTAGCAATGGGCCAATAAGTATGGTTGGAACCTAGAAGCATAAAGAAAGAATCCATCAGGACCCGGCAAGGGTAGACTCCAGCTGAAAGATGCTCCGACCTCGACTGTGGAACCTCTTAGAGGCATGACCTCAAAACATAAGGCAAGGCTTATGTGGCGCCCATACTTCACAAAGGGCCATGCACCACTTTTGTGGCCGGATGCAACAAGACCAATCCATCATGCCTTGCCAGGCCTAGGAAGACCTCGAGCAAACCTACGAGGGTGGCTGGACCTCGCTTCAGGTGACGATTTCACAACAACCGTCGCCTGAAGGAGCGAGCGCCCATGATAGCTTTTCGGCCCATGATGGTGTGTAGGCCCACAATGGCCCAACGAAATGATATCAGCACATGTGTTCCCCTGCGTGCATGCTAAAAAGACAAAACAAGTAACTCCACTCCACATGGATACAAGATCAGATTAAAAAATTCATAGATCCCAAACCGATTATACAAATTGAATTCCGATCGTACCATCAGATTCGTTACGACAAGATCTTTAAAATAAGATTCCACTTGACTATATTTCAATAATATTTCTACAAAAATATTTTTTAATATGAAATAATTAGCTTCAATCACTTGAACAAATGCTTGATTATTACAAACAAATAATTATTGTTTGTGAACAAAAGGCTTAACAAGCGGAACAAAAAAGGGTGCAGTGGGAACAAAATATTGAACACCACGAACATTTGGTAATATGAGAACTGACCATCATGAACAAATAAATCCATATCATCGAACAATTTATCTTACAAAAGCGAACAAATAATTTAACATCACGAACAAACTAGCCTACAAGACGAACAAAAGAATCCGCATGCAAACAAATTGCACTACAATTTGAATAAATGTCAGCACATCGAACAAATTAGTCCACAAATGCAAAACAAATATGACTCCACACCGTGGAAAAAATAATTCTATATTTGAACAAATTATTTTTGCAAACGAACAAATATTCATGGGTGAACATATTAGTATATTATAAAAATAAAAATAAATTAAATACATAACAAAACTAAAATTAAATACATAGAAGAAAGAACAAAATATTGGAGAACAAAATTAAGTTGCAAATAAAATAAGAAACACAAACATAATAAAAAAATAAGTAAAATTGGAAAAAAGAAATGAGAAAACACAAATAAGTTAAAATGGAAAATAAATAACAAAACATAAACTACAAATATGAAGAGATAATCATAACTAGATAATAGATGTTGTGGTGCAATGATAGTTCATTAACCTACCAAATAGGAGGTCTGAGTTCAAAGCCTACAATTGCACTTTTTTTGTTGACAATTGCGAATACGTCACGCGAGCAACGTATAGCTGCCATGGACCTACCAGCCGAAGATATGTGAGATGTGTTCAGTCACCATGCTTCATCTTGAAGACATGAGGCGTTGTGATCGGACCTGAAGATGCTACCCTGTACATGCACACAAGGCATGGGACGCCATAATCGTCGATCTTATGCAGGATTTGCTTTAAACATGGGCCCATCAGAATTGTGTGTGCCCCGATTGGCAAGGATCCCCATTAAAAACCTATAACCCAGCCATGTCGTGTATATAAGGGCTAGATGGGACTCCTTTTAGTCTCTCTGGCTACTCTTGTGCCACACTTACACAATCCATAGTTTATAAGAACAACTTCAACAATAGTCCCTACTTGGGTGCCTCCCGACTCTAGAGGCGCTGCTAGAGATGCTCTAACCCCCTACTACGATCTCGAGTTTTTGAACAATATAATTGTCACGTTATAGTATGTGAAGTTGATCAGGTAGGCACGTGAAGGTAAAAAAATGTGAAGTTGGTCATATTATCGATAAAGACATGTCACGTTTTTTATTAGGCCAAAATACATGTTATGTTGCTTCACGGTGGGAAGAATAGATAGATAGATCTAAATGGGAAATATGTTGCCTATTTTTTATATTTCTCAAAGTAAAAATATATTAATATATACTTCTCATATAACATCTTAGGAGGCAATATGTGATAATAACTATCTAGATTCGGGAGTGAATGAAACTTTGCATTGTAAAACTTGTCATTCTTGATTTCATTATGCTACTTCGAAAGAGTGAAATGAATTGAAACTGCCATTGAGAATTGCTTTAATAGTATTCCAGGAGAAAATCAATATTACCCATATTTATTCATTTATTTATTTATTAGCAAATAAGCTTATCTAATTTGTTATCTCCATGAGATTTATCTTGTTCAAGCCGTGCAATGTAGTTTTGGCCATGTATTAAAATCTTGTTTTGCGGTTTACATTCGTTACATGTGTCATATAACTACAAAAATGGGAATGATGTTGTTTGTGTAGCGGCCAAAGTTACCATTGTGTATACCTTGCATTCTTACTATGGTTGAAAATGGTCGGACAAATTCCCGAACCGTCCCGACTTGTTTTCTACATTTTTTTGAAGGGTAAACTGTGGGGGAGGTCCCCCCAACGCTTCAATTTTCATTAAAGGTTAGGCGACATACTTACAGAGGTGGAGAAAAGAAGTTTGTTAGATACAAAACATTACATGATATGCTCTAGCCATTGTTTAACTATTAAGCTATGATCCTCCCTAACGCGTAGAAGCTGGAGGTTGGTTTGCTCCTTGAACTTCAAAGTCCAAAGGCGATGTGTAACTCTGGCCCCATCAAAGATTACAGCATTGCGTAGTTTTCAGAGCTCCCAAGCAGCAATAATGAAAATCTGGGAGTCATGTTTCCCTGATGCAATTCGTTCATGTATCTCCATGCCTCTCGTCCATCTGAAATGGATCTTGTTCTAGCACTGCTCAGCAAATGGGCAGTAGAAAAAGAGATGATCTCTGTCTTCAAGCACATTCTGATGGCACATGACACAATGCGTGCCCGATTGTAAACTGCATCGTCATCTCTGTAAAATATCTCTTGTGTTTAATCTGTCCACAACCAGGAGCCAAGCAAAGAACTTCAATCGAGGTGTACATTTCGACTTCCAGATCCATGAGTAAGTTGGTGGAACATGTAGTCCTGAAAAAGCAAGCTTGTATAATTTGTTTGCTGAGTAATGATCAGTTCCCCACATGAAAATCCAGCTATCCTTCGCTGATTCATTCCGGCTAAAGTTTTGCAGAAAAACTTTTAGCTGCTCGACTTCCTCATGAGCCTCAGCCGAAAGCGGCAGGGAGAAGATTGAAGCAAGAACGGGAGATAAAGTTATATCTCTTACAGACATTTCAGGATGGTGAGCGAATGAGAACAGCCTTGGGAATGATTCTGCTAATATATGTGAGGCCTATAGATCACTCCAAAACAGGATTGTCGATCCATCTCTAATATTACACTTAGCAATTCCTCTGAACAATGTGTGCAGCCGCCACACATCTTTCAACCAAAAGGAACCTACTTCTCTTGTGGCATGTGGAACCTTGTTAGTGTAGTATGTTGTCCATATGAGGCTAACCCATGGAATTTCTCTCTTGGAGTAAAATTTGACTAAATGCTTAAGCAACAGGGCATCATTTTGGACCCTGAGGTTTATGACTCCTAATCCACCCTTGTTTTTTTTGGCTTCTGAACCATTTCCTAGGCAGCTAGGTTACCTTCCTTTTTATTCATGTCATTTCCCCTCCAAAGACATTGTTTCCTTGCTCTGTCCACATTGTCTATAACAGTTTTGTGGAATTTTACAACACACATTGGGTAAAGAGGTGATGGTGTAACCACAGAGTTAACCATTTGCAGCCTCCCAGAATAGGAGAGGAGTGATGAACAGGCTGTCAGCTTCCTTTCTATCCTATCCATGATAGGTGAGAAATCTTCTATTTTGGGTTTAGTAGTCCCCATTGGCAATCCGAGATATGTAAATGGCATGGACCCAACTTTGCATCCAAAGATTTGGGCCAGGTGTAATGCTCTTTCATGAGACATGTTGATTGGGAACATAAGTGATTTAATTTACTGTAATTGACCTTGAGACCTCTAGAATCAGCAAAGGATTGTAGCAACCCCTTTAGTAGACCCGTTTTCTACATTTATCCTGGTCGATTTTGTATTCACGGACGAAAACGAAAATGGTGCGAAAAACGGGATACTAAATACGAAAAAGGGATGAACTCGGTTAGGGGCATATCCCGATCATTTTTGTTTTTACCGTATTTCATTGGGATATCGCATTTTTGCCAATGCGGTATATCCTGAATTGGACTCCCCAAACAAAAGGCCCAGCAATCAACCCCGAGTTCAAGAGGCCCAGCCCAACAAAATTAGGGTTACACACCACACCCACACGCCAAAGGCAGGCAGCCAGCCTTCCCCATCTGACCGCCTCCATTTTCCTCCGCCAAAGGCAGGCAGGCAGCCGCGCCGCCGCCGCCGCCCCCTTCTCCCAGCGCACCCCTAACTCACCTACACGCACAGTGCTGTCGTCGCCCCCACGCACGGCGTCGGCCGAACTCCGAGGAAGCCCACGGCGACGAACAAACAATGGTGCCCGCTGGAACTGGAAAAGCTCGTTCTGGATCGAGGGGCATCAGGGTCAAGTCGAAGAGTTTACGCCGCCTTCTAGAGCAGCTGCCACCACCATCACTACATCCTTCTATAGGTAAATTGTTGTCTTGTACTCTTGTTGATTCGTCTAGCGCTAGCCAGTGTTTTACAATCGTCCGATTAATCGTGATTAATCGACCTTATCGCTCCAACAGCACCGATAAGGCAGAGCGATCAGGCAGGAGCGATCAGAAACCTAATCGTCTGACTAATCGTCATATAATCGTGATTAATCGGACGATTAGGGGCAAAACCGATCGGGTTCTATTTGTTTTTTTAGCTGCCGGTGGATGACTGGATTTTTGGCTTGTGGGCTGCCATTTAGGCCCATTAGGTTTTAGTGTATAGGGACCCTCCTGCCTCTCCCAAGCGCTCGTTTCCCCGACTCTCCCAAGCGATATCCTCTGCTCTGCTCTTGCTGCTCTCCTCTTGCTATTCTGTCCTCTCTTCTCTTGCTCTCCTCTCCTCTCCTGTTGTTCTAATGCTTACATATTGGCATGAGCATGGATGTGTATGAGAGGCAGGGAAATTTGGAAGTGCTGATGCCCAACAGCGTAGAAGGTGCCACAGCCACAGGTTCATCTGATGCTGACATTGCTTCCTCAGCCGCTCCAGATGGTAAATCCTTAGCAAGTATAGGATAAGAATATAGAGTTCTGGACAGTGTGTGCATCAAATCTCACAAGTAAAGTAAGTCACTAAGTGATCATCATATGTGGTGTTGATGCTTGCTATATACTATGTACTATCAGCCCTTGTATATATAGACGATTACATGGACAATTAGGTCTGATAAGAACCGGTTAATCAGGCCTGATCGATGACTAATCACGATTAATCACTTTATCGGTACCATGGGACGATTAGACGATCAGCTGATCGTAAAACATTGGCGCTAGCACCTAGCAGTAGGCAGTAGCAGAGTAGCAGTAGCACATGCAGACATGCAATCGCCCATTGGGAATTTGGGATTGCACATATTCCTCATTCACTGTCTCTCTGCTAGCTTGATCTACCTCTCACGCATCAGTGCATCGCAGACACATACATGCAGGTAGCAGTAGGCAGTACACACTAGCGTTCTAGCAGTAGCAGGCCGAACTTGATTGTTTCAACTTTGAGCGATAGTTGTTGACTGTTGAGAACTTGAGATTGTCCAGATAAAATTAGATTGTTATTGAAGCACTTGTAGTTGTAGCTATTTGAAGATTAAAATTAGATTTTCACAGTTACATCATAGTAAATCTATCAATGCACTGATTTAGCAATGTTTCTGTTGGTTCTTCGCAGGAACTAAAAATAAAAGGCTTGCATCTCAGAAAGCTAGTGCTGCTGTCAGTGCCAGTGCTACTCCAACTCCAGGTCCAGCAACATCTACAATCGGTTCTTCTGTGCCAAGTGAACTGCCTGCCACTCCAAATGTGGGCACTAGCAGCAGTGGAGCTGTAGGGATAACAACCATAATTGCTACTTTACCCTGACTTGCAAATTGCTACAATCGTTTTCGACGGTTTCTACCATAATTCTTACTAGTCTACCTTGACCTGCAAATTGCAATCGTACTCAGCCATGACGAAAGTTATTTTTACAGCCAGATCAAAGTGTATGACTTACTTCTCCAAAGGATCCGGTCTTTGACTTAGCAACATATGAGAAACATGTAGGCTTCCATTTCCCTACCTACAGCTCGACATAAAACCTATTATGAGTAGGTTGAGAAAGAAAGGCATCCTAGCATTGGTGAGGAATCATACACATTTGAGCGATCCGAGAGAATCATTTGAGGAACTAATTTTTACTTTTCAAAAAAATTTGCAAAACCCTCCGGATTGATTGTTGATCATGAATAAGTGAATGGTGTTCTATATAACTGTTCCACCTTTCAAAAAAATTTGCAAAACCCTCCTGATTAGTTATAAACCTAAGTCCAAATACTTGCTCGGGACGAGCAAGGGGCTAGCTTGGGGGAGTTGTTGGCGGCTGTTAAGTACCAAAATAACCGCCAACGTTCTCTACTAAAGTGAAGGATTTGCAATGCTAACACGCATATTTCCCTTCAAATAACGTAGTTCCACATGTCCTAGAGAATATTTGGTTTTAGGTGATTTGTTGAAGAAAATAAAGTAAATGGAAGGAGAATCCACCTCAAGGATTCAAGTGATAACCGTTCGACAAATCAGACGCCACCACGTGTGCATCACATGGATTGAGGGGCCCACCAGGGACCAAACCACCTCAACTCAGTGAGTGCACGTGTAGACAACACTTGGGACCCACCTGCTAGCTGTTGGCACTCCTTAGCGTCACGTTTTAGCAATGCTTCAAGAGCACGAAGATATATGTCGTTGTATGCAAAATGGATTCTGCAAGCGCACAGAATATATCTCGTTGTAGCACTTCACCTAGGGAGTTATCCCAGGGTATCGTATTTATATTTCCGTAGGAAAGCAGAATGGTTAAAGTGTATTGAATAATTAAATGATATATCTTGCCAGAAATATCAAGCCACAAACCCAGGGGCACAGACTCTAGGTTTGGAGATAATGGTCAAGTAAATGATTGGGTAGAAGGTCTAGAAGACCAGCGACACACAGGAGCACCTAAATCTATAGAAAAGTAATGATATTGGGAGAGACCGGACCTAGACACTTCCTAACTCAGAGCAAAAGGCACTCTAACCTTAGCCTAGACTCTAGCTTAGATACCGGGAACAGAGCTTGCTTCGACGGCTAGAACGGGAGAACCTCAGAACGGGGTGAGAGAGGGGGTTCTCTGGGCTCAGCACTACTGTTATGAATACACCCGAACGTGGTGGACTCCGAAGGACGGACAGGGCTGTCACCACCTGCCACCTACCACTGTTGTTCCATGGGGTGCAACACACTTCCTAGTTAATCAACAAGCCAGACACCACGTCTGCACTTGAAGATTAAGATTTCTCTTGAGGCCTGTCAAGAGAAATCCCTGTCTTCCCTAAGGCGTCTTACGGCCCGGTCAAGGCGAGCAAACCGCGAGATAAAATCCGGTAGAGCTAAACTAAACTCTACACTGAGACTAAAGGGGGACAAAACTTTACTCTAAAGAGAGCAAGATCTTTACTCTAAAAAGAAGAGCAAGAGATAAATATAAAAGATAAACTTAAGCTCTGAAATAAGAAAGTAATTGTTTTGATAAACTCTTCAAATGAAAGAAAGGATACAAGAGCTCTACCAGAACTCTGAAGATTCGAAAGATCCAAGCTAAGCTCGACTCGACTCTACTCCCAACTCTAATCCTAATCTAAGAAATAGAAAAGATACAAAAGCTCCCTTCAAGTATGAACTTGAGAAGTGTGGTGTGTGTCTTGGGGTGAAGAGGAGGTGGCCTTTTATAGCCTCCCAACGTCGGTAGCCAGCTTAACCGTCATGCCAACGACCTGCTTAACTTCCACGCCGAAGATAGTCACGTGAGGAAGCAGCAAGGGGCCGGCCGGCCTGGTGTAGGCCAATCGGCCTACACCTGGCTCCCCTGGCCACCGCCTTCGTCGTGGACGCTCCTGATTGCTTCCTGAGGTCGGTAACGGTTGTGTTCAGTTGAGGCTGTCCAAGAATCCGAGGTTTGTGGGCCCTTCAGTCCATGTTCATTCCACTCTAGGCCTTTTTGGGTCCTTGGATCAAACCGACATTGATTGCACGTCTCTTGATCATCTAGGATATTTGCATGAGCTTGTGGATCAGTGGCGTGGCCAGACCTGGCCAGGGGAGGTCGGTCGGCCTGGGCTAGGCTGGCCAGCCTGGCTCTGTGCCAGGTTTGGCCCTTGTTTCACCTGTTTCATCCTCCTGCAATCACAACTCATCCAAAACTTGTGGAATTGATTAGTAAAAACACATTTATGTATGGAACATGGTATGATCATCCTTATTTTACCGAAATGTTGACGGTCACTACGAGGTTATAATGGCCGTCAACATCAGCCACCTTGAAAAAGCACAATCCGAGGGAGGCCAAAGAGGGGTCGGCCGAACCCTTGGATCGGCCGAACCACCTATGGCTCGTCTCTTCTGCTGCTTCCATGTGTCTGCTGCTGGTGCTCTCCCAAGGTCGGTTTTGAGGTGCTCTAGGGAATATTCGCTCGAGATGCTGCTGCTTGGAGCCAATAAATAAGAGGGAGGGGTCTCCAAATGAGACACACAACTCTTGGACAACTCTTGGACTCTGCAGGTAATCTTTGAGTTCCTGAAAAGGTTGCTTCGCCTCGTCATCCCACACGAACTTGTCCTGCTTCTTGAGCAGTTTGAAAAACAGCAATCCGCGAACGCCGAGCCGTGATATGAAACGTCCGAACGCTGCCATGCATCCAGTAAGCTTCTGCACATCCTTTTGACAGGTTGGTGGTAGCATCTTGGTGATGGCCGTGATCTTCTCGCGATTTGCCTCGATCCCGCGGTTGCTGACCATGAAGCCGAGTAGTTTACCTGAGGGTACTCCGAAGACACACTTTTCCGGGTTGAGCTTCCACCGGAATACACGTAGGCGTTCGAAGACCTTTGTCAGATTCCCTATCATGTCCTTGGGGTTCATGATCTTGACCACGATGTCGTCAATGTAAGCTTCTACTATGTCTGGGATCAATTGATCCAGACATGCTTGGATCGTCCTCTGGTAGGTTGCGCCTGCGTTCTTCAGACCGAAGGCCATTGTGTTGTAACAAAAAGCACCGAACGGCGTGATGAACGCGGTCTTTATCTGATCTTCCAGCTTTAGGCCTATCTGGTGATAGCCTGAGTAGCAATCGAGAAAGCAGAGCAGGGCGGAGCCTGCCGTGGAGTCGACGACTTGATCGATGCGGGGGGGAACGAAGGGGTCTTTAGGGCATGCTTTGTTGAGATCTGTATAATCGACGCACATTCTCCAATCATTATTATTCTTTTTTCTTACAAGAACTGTATTAGCTAACCAGTCGGGGTGGAACACCTCCTGAATAAAACCAGCAGCTAACAGCTTTCTAATCTCTGCCCTAATCGCCTCCTTGCGGTCTTGCGCGAATCGACGAAGCCTCTGCTTGATCGGTTTGGCAGTCGGATTGACCTTCAAGGAGTGCTCGGCAAGTTCCCTTGGGACACCTGGCATATCGAATGGTTTCCACGCGAATATGTCGGCGTTTTCCCTTAGGAATTTGATGAGCACTTCTTCCTATTTGGGGTCTAATTCTGCCCCGATGATGGCCGTCTTCTTCGGGTCATCCAGGTCCAGAGAGATCCTCTTCAGCTCCGTCTCCTTGCTTGGCGCGATGGCTTCTCGTGCTGGCTTCTTGGTGGGGATCTCTAGAGAGTCCTTGTCCACCTCCTGTGATGCAGCCAGTACTTGCTCCATGCGCTTGGACATGTCCAGGGCAGCTGCCGCGTTGAGGGTTTCCTGTTCGCATGTGTAAGCGACTCGGATGTCCCCCAAGACGGTAATTACGCCTTTAGGTCCTGGCATCTTGACCTGCAAGTAGATGTAGTGAGGAATCGCCATGAACTTGGCGAGCGTCGGCCTCCCGAGGATGGCGTGGTATGCAGTTTCAAAGTTCGCCACCGTGAACTGCATATGCTCGGTCCGGTAGTTGTTCCGGTCTCCGAAGGTAACGGGCAATGTGATGTGCCCGAGTGGTTCCGCCCCCTCTCCCGGTATCAAACCGTAGAACGCGGATTGGGGGGGACTTAGGTCGAGAGTAGTCAGGCCGAGCTCCTTCAATGTGTTAGCAAAGAGGATGTTCAGGCCACTGCCCCCGTCAACTAGTACCTTGGTGAGCCGAACGTTGCGAATCGTCGGAGCTACTACCAAGGCGTGGGACCCGGGCTTCGGTATGAAGTTTGGGTGATCCTCCCGGGTGAAGGTGATCGGAACTTCCGACCACTTAAGGTACTCGGGTACCGGTGGTTCCCTCGCGTGCATGACTTGGCGATGGGTGAGCTTCTGCTGGCGCTTCGACTCGAACTCCGGTCCGCCATAGATCATGCGAACCACTCGGTCGGCTTCCTGGAAGTCGTCGCCGGGCTCGTCATTCCGCCTGTCGTCTCGCGGGGAACCATCGTTCCTCTTTCTGTAGGGAGGGCCTCTGTTGCCCCCGGTAAAGGCTCGCTTGAGCCCGTAGCACTCTCGTGCCGAGTGCTTGTTCTTGTGGTATGGACATTGCTCATCGAGCATGCGCTGGAAATCCTCTGGAGTTACCCGGCCTCTGGACCGGTCCAGTGCGGCGACCATATCTCCCTCATTCTTCTTCTTGCGAGGGTGACTGTCGGTGCGACGATGGTCGTCGTGTCGGTCTTCGTCTTCGCGGCGGTCGCGCTTACGGGTTGTCTTGTTCTCTTCTTCCCAGCGGCTCCTAAGCTCGCTGAGTTGTTCCTTTTCCGCGATCTCTGCGTCCGCCCACGTACTAGCGATCCGGAACATGTCATTGACAGTCACGGGTGGCTTCCGAGTCCACTTGTGAATCAGTCTCCCATCGGAGATGCCGTGCTGGAAGGCTGACATAACCTCCTGATCCGTCACGTCCGTGATGGAGTTGCGCTTCTCTGAGAACCTGCGCACGAAGTCGTGCAGGGTCTCATTCTTGCGCTGCCTGATCTGACCGAGGAGCCGCTTGCTCCTGGGCCTTTCCCAGGTACCAAGATAGTTACCGACAAAGAGTGCGGTAAGCTGATCCCAGTTGTCGATGGCGTCCTGCGGGAGTCCTGCCAGCCAGTTGCGGCAGTCCTTGGTGAGCATGATGGGAAGGTAATTCGCCATCACGTCCTCGTCGCCGCCAGCCGCTTGTACGGTGGTGTAGTAGATCTGAAGCCATTGAGATGGATCATACTTCCCGTCTTACTTGTCGATATCCGACAGCTTGAAGCCTCTGGGCCATGTCACGCTTCTCAAGCGCTCGGTGAACGACTGGAATCCGCCGATCCGACCTCTAGGGCGGGAACCGCTCAGACCCGATCCGTCTGTTGTTCTTGGGGGAGTGCTATCCCTCCTGCGATCCCGGTCCCTGGGCGGGGAACGGGTCCTCCGATGGTTCCGAGTCCTGGGTGGAGTTCGGTCCCGTCGGTAGGTTCTGCTGCGCGGTGGAGTTCGCTCCCTTGGCGGAGTCGGTCGCCTGGGTGGTGGAGGCGCTCGTCCTCGTGGCGGAGTGCGACCGCCGTCGTTGCCGCGCCTTGGACTACCGGAGGGGTCAGAGTAGTCTGACTCCGTCGAGTAGCCGCTCCTGTTGGAGTTACGACGGGGATTTCCATGATCCCGATCGTATTCTTCGCGTCATCGGATTTCCTCACGATGGCGCTCTTCGGTACTGTTGCGGATGACATCCCTCGCGTCTCGATCTCTGTTGACAGTGGTGCGAAGGTCTTCGTCACGATCCGATCCACCGCTGGCCCAGTGTCGAGACGGACCGGGCTCAGGAGCGTCCGTGGTTGCTCTACCCTGCATCTGGTGAACCTGAACAGAGGCGGCCTGCACGAGAGCCCTTACCTTTTCCAGGCCTGGAGTGCTAGGTGGCAGCCGACTGATTTCCTCGTTGATGGTGACGAGGTTCTAGACTGGCATCTCGTAGACGTCGTATCCGTTGAACTCGAACATGCCATCGCGCATCAAGTTCCGGGTGCTCCTCCTGTCGTGCCGATCCCGTTGACGATGATGATCTCCAGAGCGTGGCTCCTGGAGTCGAGCGGTGCCAGATCCTGATGCGGCGGCTCCGTGTGGTCGTGCGGCTCTGCGAGTCGCCCGACTGGCGTTGCGTCCTCGACGCTGGTCCCTGGCTTCAGTCGTCTCCTCAGCTGGAGTGACCTCGTCTTCTGAGACAGGGTTGGGTGGCGTCGCTGGCGCCACCATATAGCAGTATGACCCGACTCCTTCTTGCGCGAGGTAGTCTTCCTCGGACTCGGAGAAGTCGGATGTGGGCGTATAACGCTTCAAGCTACTCGGAGTTAGTTCTCCGAGTGATCCTAGAAGTTCCGGCTCTGTAGAGGCGTCGGACACTGTGTATCCTTCCGGCAGGTCGTCCAGGATTGAGGGTCCCTATGGGTTTAACTCATAGGAGTCGCTCCCAGAGAGGGAATCATCCGCCTGGACGATGTCCTTCATCTTCTGCTTCTGAGCAAGCGCGCAAAAGCCAGGGGTCTGGACGGTGATGACCTCAGGGCTCTGGACGCGCGTCGGTTGAGCGTTTACGCTCTGAGATGACTCGGCGACGCGACTCTCAGGAGCCGGATCGGAACCGAGTGATTGTAGATCTGTTCCCGACTGGTTGGGCCTCGCGTTTTGCGATGGACTCAGCGGGGTAGAACCAGCACGATCAGATGCGATCGGACCGGATTGGGCCGTGACGGCCGAAGTCGGCTCCAGAGAGGTGACCTCCGTGGCGACCGTAGCTCCTGCTGCTTGGGTATCCAAGGCGGCGGTGGTGACGTCCACGAACTGGATCTCGAATCCATCGACGTCCGGGAGATTGCAGCTGTCCAAGATCTTGACACGATCCATCAAGCTTACCAGATTGATCTCGGCGATATCCCCTACCTGGCGCGCCACTGTCGGTGATATTATCTCCGGCAGTCTTCCACGGGGTAGCCCACGGAAGTGATTTGTATTGCAGAGAAGATCGCAAAGATCGGAAGCAAGATGGTTAGGATGGACAGACACGGGGGTTTATACAGGTTCGGGCCGTCGACTCGACGTAATACCCTACGTCCTGTTTTGGGGTGTTGTATTGCGTGGATTTCGCTATGAGTTGAGATGTGGTGAGTTGAGTTGTTTTGGAGGGGGTCCCTGCCCGCCTTATATATCGGGGGGCAGGGTTACAAGTCGGTTTGTAGCCGATCCTATCTCTAAGAATCCTTTCCTTCTTTACAATAATTCCTATTCCAACTAGAACTTCTCCTTCCAGATCCCTCCTTCGTGCGCCGACTTGTCCCGCACGTCATCAGGTCCAGAACGGTGGGCTGGGCCGCCCCCTTTTGGTGGGCTACTAGGCTTGCTCGTGAGGTACCCGGGTACTATATCCCCCACAACTCTCTTCTTTAGGCTCTAGGCTTAGTGGAGTTTGGCTAGGGTAGCTCTATTCAGGTTCCAAGTCTCTTGGAGCAAGGGTATGGCTCTTGTATCTCTTAGTTCTAGGAATACTTTATTCTACTTTGATTATACATTTCCTTCTTATATGGTTTGTCTCTGTCATGACATGGTTGAGTTGTGCTCAAGTTCTTGCTCTCTTATGATGCTTGGCTTATATGCTTGTGAAGTCCTATACCCTAGCATAGTATAGAATTGAGTGCCCTCATGCATGTTAGACTTTGCTCTAGTTCAATTAGAGTATGGTTTCATGCTTCGTATGCTTTTCATAAGCTATGCCTTGGTTTGGGTCCTCCGGCTATCCATATAGCCTCATTGATCAATAGCTCATTTGCTCGAGGTGGTCAATGTGTTGTGAACAATGCAAGCATGGTGCTTAGGTTGGAATCATCGAGAGATTATGAGCGTTCCCTACAGTTTGGCCGGGGTAGGCCGCGCGTGGTGATAGTCCCGTTGGACCCTCTGAAATCACCCATGTTCGGGTTCGTTGTAGGAGTTCTAAAATGAGTAAGAACCTGGTTGTGCGTAAGCAACGAGAGATGTTATCTCCCCCTTCTAGGGTGCATAGTTTCGGCTTGTATATTTGTCTGGATCTGTAGTTCTAGATTGACGTGTGCCATGTATTGGAAGTACGTAAGAACCTAGATGCTAACTCTAGTCCTTCTCCCTAGCCTAGATGACCTTGAGTTGATCCCTTGTGTGTGTCACACTACCACCATATCCATTTATCTTGTTTCCCCCTCTTTGAGTATGATTCTATCCATGCTTTGCTATATTCATGATTCGTAATAGTATTCTTCAACTATCCCGCCTTCCTTTGGGAAATACAATACCCTTGGGAATACTCATGAGTGAAGTACTACAATGGTATATCCGTGCGCTTGCGGATTCATTCGCAATTGTTAGATTACCATACGGTATTCCTAGCGGCACTACTAAGCAATTAGTAGTGACGTTAAGAAACGCCAACAAGCATTTCTGGCGCCGTTGCCGGGGAACTGGTAACGTCGTTAAGAAATGTCAACACTCCCAGTGGGGAGTTTCACTTTTTTATATAAAGGAAAATGTCTTCAGACTATGCGACCGCACACAACCAAGTTTTTACATTACCCTCATCACAAAAGCTGAACACAAAAATAGTTTAAAATAGTATTCCATGTGTATGAAAATTCAAAGCAAATTCTATTATTACTTCTCCATCCATTTTTGGCAAATATATCAACGGTGACGATCTCCAATGCTTTGCTTGCCGAACGAACAGTTTCCCTTGTGTCCTCATGCTACATCAGGGAACAAAAGTGCGGCCATCTGCTCCCCTGAAAATAGCCAGCAAAAATGAGTTGAAACAATTTTCTGAAGACCAAATCATTATTTGTGCAACATATAGCCCAGACCCTAAGAGCTGACACCCCCACAAAGATTGATCTTTAATATTTTTTTTGCAATGTCTGTTAACCAATTTCCAAGCATATATGTTACTGATCTAGGAGTGTTAACCCAGTAGCTATATGAACAACTCTCCAAATGTCTTTTGCATTCTGACTATAAAAAAGAGATGTTTAATTGTTTTATTAAAATCACAGAAACAACACTTTTGACTCCATATCCAGTTCCTCTAGCTAAAAATTGGGGTGTTTCATGGAGTTTCATTTTTATTAATTAGCATGCCACATAGTATTTCATGATGACATGGTATCACATTTAAGAAGAGAGATGTGAAACCAGTGTCATTTAAATGAAACAATCTCTACACAGATACTGATCAGACTTGAAATTAAATGCAATTGGAGCCTATTTCTACACCATGGAATTTTGCATTGATAGAGGTAGTTTCAAGCTTCATTTCATATCCTTGTTGCTTATGTGACTACCTTGGAAACATTATCATGAAATCCACCACGGTATTAGCCTTAGTGTACATCAGCTTATCAAATTACTACATGCATTTAGTTCTAATTTAGATCGGTCTAGCATAATTAAGTTCAGTTTCTTCTCTAATTAAGTGCTAATTACCGAATTACTTCTGGATTAGATGAGATAAGATTGCCTACATTCATCTCAGTATAAGCAAGTTTTAAATTAGATGAAGAAGCCCTAAAGTTGGCAAAACAGTGTTGCATTAGATCTAAAGAGGGGTTCATTAGCAGATCAGAAACATATTAGGGCAAATTGCCTGATTAAGATGAGTAATTAGGGTTTACTGTTTTCCCAAATTTCACAATTTTTTTGCCTAAGGCCGAGCAAATAGGATCAAATATCGTGAAATTGACCGCATGATGACAGCATGTAGAAGGACGGGATAAGTCGAATTGCAAAGTATACATGAGTAAATTCCCCAAATTCCCAAGCATTTCCCTACTGCGAAAACACTAACCCTAGATCTACTCACATGTGTTGATTCTCATGCGTGGCATGAGTGTCCGCCGTGCGTGATTGGTAGTGAGGCTCCTCCCCAAATTCCCGTGTCAACAAGAGACATGTGACATGAGTCGTTGTTTATGGACCTCGAAGCACCTATACCGGCGGGCCTCGAGCTGCCATCATGAGCATCCATGGCTTGTGATCGTGGATTCGTGGCCGGATTATAGGCAATTAGGCACGGTAGGCCCTCAAGCTCAGCTTATTGTAGCCGCTCCAGGACCGGACACGCCGCTCATCGCCGCGCCATGAGAGCACCCCGGTGAAGCCCCTCAACTGAGCCGCACTCGATCCGGTCACACACCGTGCCGACAAGATGGCCCGCAGCGGCGGTGAGCTAGGCGACGATGATGTAATGATGCATCATTAATAATTATGGCGACCCAGTCACCGATGACCAGCAAATGCAACTGTACCCTACAATTACGTATATTGTTGCATGGATTTGTTATTTATCAAGCACTAATTGTGTTATTAATGTTAATATACACTAAGGGCGCATCACGAATAATCATGTTATTATTCCCTTTTACAAAGTCACGTTATTATTTGTTTTCAAAACAAATTCACTTTATTACAAATTAAACATTGAACATATGGTGCGTTACGGACTTATGGTACGTGGTCACGTTTTTTTTTTTTTGTGTGAATGTGGTGGGTCACGTTTATCCTGATATCTACTATTGGTGGAACAAGTTGAAAAGTTAGATTTGAACAATAATTGTCACGTTACCTCTAGCCTAGTGGTTGGAGCATCTAATTAACGTCTAGCATATAATTCAAAAAACGGTAACAATAAGTCGCTATTCTTACTAGGGGCGGCAGCCACTTGTTAGTCATTGTGGCTTTGCAGAAAGGAAAAAGTCCATTTTTGACCATCTAACTATGCCCTCGGTTTGGTTTGGGCCATTGAACCGCAAAACCAGAAATCTTTGGCCACTCAACTCTTAAAATCGTTCATTTTTGGCCATCGGGTGGTTTTGGTGAGTGGTTTTGATGACGTGGACGCCACATGGCAGTGGGGCCCACTTGTCAGTCCTTTCTTCTCTCCCTCCTTCTTTTCTCCTCTACCTCTCCTCTCTCCTCCGCTAGCCCCTGCTCTGGCCTTCACCCATGTCGTCGCCCCCTACACAGGCCTCCGCTCATGGCCACCTAAGGGAGATATCGAGGCGAGAGGTCGGTCGGAGCGGGGGATGTGCGGTGCCAGCCGAAGCGGGGGAGGTGCGGCAGTGTTATGGCGCCATAACAGGCAGTGACTGGAGCAGGGGTGGTGCGGTGGCGACCAGAGTGGGGGAGGGAGGCCGACGCAGGTCGCTGGGGAGCACAGTGGCGGCCAGAGCGGGGAGGGAGGCCTACGCAGGGAGTGCGGCGTCGGCGGGAACGTGGAGGGAGGCTGGCGCAGGGGAGGTCGCCGGACATGGAGATTGAGCTGAGGCTGACGAGCGTCTCGATTTCGACTGCGGCGGAGGGCTATGGCGGCGCTGCTCCGCTCCCACTTGCTACCGTGCGCCGGAAAGGGGAGGAGATACGAGGGCTGACGTGGAGGTCAAGCTCGGCCGGCAATGGCGGATGGTGGTTGTGAGATTTGAAATCCCTGGCTGCCTGAGGCTCAACTTCACCCTGGGTTGGGCAAGGAGGGTGTGCGGGGATGCAGTTGTCCTTTCAGAACGAGAGATTAGGCGGAGTTGGATCGCTGGTGCCGGATTTTGGATCGCCGGCGGCCATGGATGGAGGCTGGTGCCATGGGAGAGGAGAAAAGAAACAGAGAGGAGAGAGAAGGGCTGACAAGTGGGACCCACTGCCATGTGGCGTCTACGTCATCAAAACCACTCACCAAAACCACCCGATGGTCAAAAATGAACGGTTTTAAGAGTTGAGTGGCCAAAGATTCCTGGTTTTGCGGTTCATTGGTCAAAACCAAACCGAGAGCATAGTTAAATGGTTAAAAATGGACTTTTTCCTTGCAGAAATGATTTGGTTTTTAAAAATAAAAAAATCTACATTTCCTTTGCAGGTTATCTTTTCGGTTACATACACTACTACACAATCCATAATCACAAACGCCTATCACAACCGGTTTTTCAACAAATTGAGCACAACCGACTACGATAAAAAGGCATCACAACCGGTTTTTTATCAGAAAACCGTTTATAATGTTTAAACCACAGATCCTAAACGGTTTGTAGTTGGAGCCGCTTCTGAAAGGTAGTCGGACCGAAATTTTTATTCACTTTAATTTTTTGGAATCCACTGTCGCGTCCCAATCCCTTCCTGCCCACTCCTCCCGTCGCGACCTCTCTCCTCCTCCGCAATCTCAAATCTGCAGTCAACCGCATGAAGATGCCCGCGCGCTCGGGTCTTCCGTCTCCTCGGGCGTTCCCTCCCCCACGTGGGTGGGATCCACACCGCACAACTTTTTCTCTCATCTTAAAAGTTTGTTGACAAAATTGTTGCAAAAATTTTAGGCTGAAAAATTTTGTCGCAAGCAAGCAATCAAAAGTTTGCTGCAAAATTTTGTTGCTAAAGTTTTAGCATGGAAGAATTTTGTCGCAAGCAAACAAAAGTTTGTTGACAAGATTTTGTTGCAAAAATTTCTGAAGAATTTTGTTGCAAGAAAAAGTTTGTTGCAAAAATTTCTGTTACAAAAATTTTGACGCTGAAAAATTTTGTCGCAAGCAAACAAGCAAAAGTTTGCTCGCTCAAAATTTTTGTTACAAAATAATTTTTCATAAAAAAATTTTCGACATATTTTTTTCTGCTGTGCAACTTTTTTAAAAAAATTTATTGAGCCGGAGCAGTGTACACAGAGGGCTAGCCGTGCGTGTGCGGGAGCAATGCGCGTGCGTAGGAGCCGTACAGGGGGCACCGACTTTTGTCCCGTAGCGTGAGCGCATCGCGCGGCCTCTACGCGCGGCCGCAAATTAGCCTGGCCCCTCCTCCTCCCCCATCCCTCCTCTCCTTCCCCTCCTGGAGCCCTCCACTTCTCTCCTCGCCAGATCCTATTGCCACCCTTCTCCTTCCCCCTTCGCTCGCCCCTCTCCTCGTGCCTAGGGCGAGGAGTGGCAGTGGGGCGAGGTGCGGCGGCGGCCAGCAGGTGGGGCGAGGTGGCAGAGGGAGGTGGAGCTGCAGGGACCGGCGGCTAGGGTGGAGCTACGGCGGGATCCGGCGACCTGCTGGGGCGGCGCAGCAAGATCCGGCGGCGGCGGCCGGCATGGGCGGCACAACGGGATCCGGCGGCAGTGGTGGCCCCGGCCTCCGCCTCCGTGCTCCCGGACACGCTCAACAGGGGCTCCGGCGCCTACGCGTGCAACGCAGCCGCCGGCGGCCTGCTCGATCTCCGATCTACGCGCCCACGCCTCTCCCAGGTCCATCACTTTCCCCTCGCATTTGGTGATTGGTCAGGCCGCCACAACTCTATATGCCTGTACGCTTGCCTTGGTCAGTGGTTGGGAAGCTTAGTGCGTGCTGTTGCTTACCGATCGAATTTGTGGACCTATTGGTATTGTGAACTGCTATCCATTTGTTTTGTGCAAGCATATACAATTGGGGCTGGGCAAGAAATAAGAACTTGACGATGCTCCCTACCTGGCACTCCTAAAACTAGAATTGTGCCACCTACAACATCTCCTCCTCCCAAAATTCCTGAAGATTGCCATTAGCTACTGAAATTCTGGCTTGGACAACACAATAGGATATAAGACCTGTATGGGTGCAGGACCCCTAGCACTGTTTGGTATTTGCCTAATTCGTATGCAGGAGTTTCATGCCAACATTTCAATCCCTGTAGGATTCAGAAAAAACTAGGAGTATATGTGGTCTTTACATATGTTTTAGTGTTGTTGCTCTGCACATTGCCATTGTCGATTGTTTGAGTTGTGGCCTGCACCTTGCTTTGTAGGATGTCAACACCTGAAGTTCCTGCATTGGCACATGTTTAGAATAACCTGAAGAGGAAGTCAAGCGACATAGGATGGGAGTTTGGATGGCTCTGTGATCCAAATGACAAGAACCTGAAGATGGATTTATACAAATGGTATTACTTGTGTTTGTTGATTTCTTATTATGTAATTATGTCTTCATCCTTGCTGGCTGTTTTTCCTGAAGGACCTGCACAGAATTCTGCTTTCTAAGTTTCAGCAAGCTCCTGCAAGACTTCATTGCCATTTACCACTTGAGATGCTTTAAGAAAAAGAAATGTAAGATTTACCATCCATGTTGTGTTATTGTACTTTTGAGATGCCTTTGGAATGTCGATGTGTAGGTATTCATTCTCCAATCCACATTTATTATTTGCTGTTTCTAATACTCTAAGCATGTAAACATAAATTGACAGCCAACATCCAAACTATACCATGTAATTGTTAACTATGTTTCTTTTGCGTCTGTTCTGACCTATATCCAATGCTTGCAAATATTGAAGTGGTAGCTGAAACTGGAAACATATTTATCAAGAGATTAAAGGACAAGTAAGAGATGCAGTGATAGCTCTGGTGAGTCTTTGCATCTCAATGCTGGGTTCATGTACTTGAAATTGTTAATTAGCCTATACTACACTGAATTGAGATCTCCATGATCTGTTTAGATGCTCAGATTAACTGGAATGATGCATATGCAATCTATTTCTGCATGTTAGTGCCTTAAATTTGTGGAAGGAATTGAAAGACATGTGCACTGGGGTTTCAAGTTGATGGATCTACCTGAAATAAATATACAGACCTGAAATGTTCCTTGTTGCTCCTGTAATATATTTTTGTTCATTTTAGTTTTCACTATGTATTGTCTCCAACAATAGTGCTTGCATGTTATATTGCACTAGTACTTTTACATTTGCTTTGGTCTGCACAATTCTTTTAGCCTTTCCTATTGAGATTCCTGGACTGAGCAATTTTGATTTTTCTGGAGTGCTGATTATGAGTACTTTATTTTTTTAGGATGTGTTGGGTATGCTAGTTACATGCTGCTGGATCCATCCCTCACTAACAGCTGAACTGGTTGACTTCCTGGAAGTGTAGCAAGTCTGTTGACAGCTTGCCACCCAAAGCTCATGGTGTCAGTTGATCTCTTTCGACTCTTTAAATATCATAGTTTTTTTTTATAGCAAACCTAATGTCTGTGCAACCAATTTTGAATTGGGAATTTTTTTTTCTAGACTAATGGCTTCCATGGACATGATGAGCTATCAGCTATGTTAGGAAGGATATAGTGTTAGTGTGATGTATTGTGTTAAGTAAATGGACTTGTACTCATGGATGACCAATGTTTGTGTGGCTGATATGATAACGTATAATGTTCTCAACCTGCTGTAACTTTCAAACTAAATGGCAGGAAAATGGACTTTTATTATGCTATCAAAATGATGCTGGATTTATTTTTTTTAATCTCAAAATTCTCATCACAACCGGAAAATCGATTGTGATGCCTCCCTCATCACAGCTGGTTTTCAGATCTGCCTCCAAAAACCGGCTGTGATGGCCTTTTAAAACCGGTTGTGAAGGCCTGTTCTGTAGTAGTGACACTGGCTTCATACATGGGCTATCCTACAGAAGCCTACGCTACAGGACTTGGTTATCGCGGCATCACAACGCTTGGTGCAGGTGGCCAAGGAGTTTTTTACCGGGGCACATGGGTGGCAATCTAGTCGACGGATTGAGTGTCATTAGCGTGCCAGTTTCTTTGTGTCTCTTTTATAAGGCTATGTGCATCCCTGATATGCAGAGGTTGGGAGTATTTCAAGATTTTTGTATCAAACTCGATGTAACGGCCTTGAAATTAATAAAACTTCCTTTATTGAAAAAAAGGTTCAACTCTTTGTGGGAGCGAATTAAAGGAGTCTGGAATAAAAAATATGCAAAAGAAGGTTTGGGATAGGTTGAGGTTAGGCATCTTATTAAGGTAAAAAAAAGTGAAGTTCAAAATTATGCAAAACAAAAAGGTTGGGGACAGGTTGAGGTTAGGCACCTTAAGGTTAAAAAAAAGTGAAGTTTGTCACGTTATCAATAAAGACATGCCATGTTTTTTTTTTTGGCAAAAATACATGTCACGTTGCTTCATAGTGGGTGAAATACAGGTAGATAGATCTTATGTGAAATATATGTTGCCTAATTTTCTATTTCTCAAAATAAAAATATAAACTCCTATTACCTTTTAAGAGTTAATATGCGATAATAACTATCTAGATCGTCCTAAATTAATGAATGGTCCATAATTATTTGGAAGTGCCATAATAAAACCTATTTTTCATGACTTGTAAATCAAGTGCTCGATCGAGTGCTCTGCATATATCACACCACGATGTTCGATTTCTGACCAAGGTGGCTGAATTTTTTTTTTCGCACGCATCAAAGTGATCGTTAATGAGAGTTTCTTGGTCCAACAAGTTGACAACGACAGATACCATAACTGGATAAGGTTCTCCAGTCAGACTTTGAACTTTCCCTGTTGCTTGTGCACAGAAAAATTTGAAGAAACGTTTCGCAGTGTCGAGATTACCTATAAATACAATCCGACTTGCGTTTATCTTGTATCATCCATCAGACACACAAGCAAAACATCAATCGAAGTGCTTACACATCTTGTAGCTAGTAAGCAATGCTTTCCCGATTTTCTCTTTTTCTTTATTGTCTTAGCTACCTTCTCATATTGTTGTCATGCATATTTGCAAAAGAGGAATGGGATTCAATTGAAAGTTTGAAACCCACGGTCTTTGTTTGCTTTATTGCTACTTAATTCTACGGTCTGACTTCCCACCTTTAACAAATGCGCAGAAAATTTCCAGGTATCTCAAAGAAGATGAGCTCAACACAGCTGATAGCAACGGGTGCGATGCTGCTCCCAAGACGGAGTGGCCTGAGCTAGTCGGATGCACGATCAAGCAGGCGAAAGAGAAGATCAAGGCGGAGCGGCCGGACCTCAATGTTCAAGCTATCCCTGTTGGCACCATCGTCCCCCAAGACTTCAACCCAAATCGCGTCCGCCTCTGGGTTGACACTGTGGCCGAGGTTCCCAGGATTGGCTAATTTAAGCATTGACACACCAAGCCACCAAATAATGGGCCATGCAGTTCGGTCAAGTAAATAAAATCATGTTTGTGATCGAGTCTTGTGTGTATAGTGTACGCTACATATACATTTCTTTCATCGGTTGTAAGTGAGGTTTGAATTATTAATAATATGCTGTACGTCGAATGAAATTTCGAGTTGATATGTGAAAGCATAGGACAACTATAATAATAGCTCATGCTTTGTTTCAAAAAGAATGGTATTATTAAATTACATTACAATCACATGTTATTTGTATGCCTCTGTTGGGCCACTCTCAACAGGCCTTTCATTAATTCTTATCATTCTTATTACAGAAAATCTAGTGTTATCCGGAGGCCCTCCCTCTTCTCCTACCTCTTGTTCCTCCTCCCGCCACCCTCCTCCATCCTCTCGCTCCTGCTCACGCCTCCCTCCTCCATCGCGCCCGGGCCACCGCCTCCTTCTTCTTCCTTCGCCCGCACGCTGCCGGCGGCCCGAGGAGTCGCGCCGCCGTCGTCGTCGGAGGAGACAACGATGAGGGTTAGGGTTAGGGATCCGGGTGGGTTGTGGCGGCGGCGTACGGCCGCGGGGGAGGCGATGGAGGACAGGGCTTTAATTTTTGGGTTGTCGGGGGTTCTATGTCCCCCCTGACTTAGAGGCAAGGGGGGCTGCCAGCCCGGCGGAGGTGGCGGTGCGGTCGGCGGCGGAGGGCGTGGCGGCGCGGGAGCGCCGCCGGCCGGGCAGGACTGGATGGAAGTTGGGCGGTGCTTGCGGCGGGGGATCTGGTCGATGCAACCAGTGGTGGATCTAGGGGAGCTTGGACGGCGATGGATTTGGGGAAGGTCAGCGTCGGCGACGAATTAGGGTTCGCCGTGGCGGAGGCGCGGTAGCGCCGTAGCCGGGCGGAGGCGGTGGGCGGGGGAGATCCTCGTCGGAGGTTAGCTCCGGCGACGGGTGGATGGAGGCGGCGGAGGCGCGGTATCGCCGGCGGCTGGTGGTGGCCGTCGACGGGGGCGTGGCGCCGACGGGGTTAAGATGGCTGGGAAGGAAAGTGACGGCGGAGGTGCGAGAGCACCGAAGCCGGGCTGTCATGGCCGATGGGGGAGCCTGGCGGCAGCACGGTGGCGGGGCGCGCGGGATGGATGGACACGCGTGCGGGTGAGGGGGAAGGGGAGAGGTTGATGAAGCCGGAAAAAATCCAAAAATAGAATGTTCCAAAAATGGAAATATCTATTTTTTTTTTAAAAGTCTACATCACCCCCCACCTATGGAGGGTGGACTACATAACCTCCCAACCTATGAAACGGTCTATATCGCCCCTGAACTTTCGAAAACCGGTCAAATTACCCCCTAAAGCAATTTTGAAAAATCATAGTAAATCACAAAAAAATCATAAAATGGAAAATCCAAATGTGTTGGACTCCAAATGAGCAGATCTACGCAGTGAACATATAATGTGGTATGTTGTAGTACAATTTTTTACAGTTATGAAGAAAAACTTAGATATAAAGCTACAGCAAAAAAAATGTGCTAAACCATACCATATTATATGTTCACTGTGTAGATCTACTCATTTGGAGTACAACACAATTGGATTTTCCATTTTATGATTTTTCTATGATTTATTATGATTTTTCAAAATTGCTTTAGGGGGTAATTTGACTGGTTTTTGAAAGTTCAGGGGGTGATATAGACCATTTCATAGGTTGGGAGGTTATGTAGTCCACCCTCCATAGGTTGGGGGGTGATATAGACTTTTTCCATTTTTTTTGAAGGGCCTCCCTTACGACTAAAGGGGGGCTGGCCTCCCTTTAGCCAAATCCTTATTAGATCAACTCCAAGAGACTCTCTAAGTTCTTTCTAATTGCTAATTTTAGATGTTTTGATTGAAAATGTACCTTCCAACAGCTTCTCTATTTGGTTATTCAAACATAGTCTCTCTTTATTCCGGATTTCTCGCTAGCAAAATATAGAAAAGAGAATAGCTCTCTAGAGTGCATGCAAGATATAGAAAGGTTATTGGAAAACAGAAAGATGTAGAAAACGATTTTTATGCAAATCTCTCTAAATGATAATTTAGAGAGTGAGTTTTAGAGAGACTCTTGGAGATGGTCTTAACTAAGGTGTCACATAAGAATAGGAGTTCTGAATACATAGGGAGATGTTTCTTCTAAATAAAACTGGTCGTACATTGTTTTTCAAACATGAAAATTGCTACACACCTGCCGTGGGGGGCAAGACTTTCATTTCATGTGATAGTCTCCTTATGAGTCCTGCATTAAGGGCGTGTTTGGCAGCACTCCACTCCAAAAAAACTGCTCCCTCTACCAACTCCAGAATTTTTTTAGCCAAACGCGTCCAGCTCCATGGACTCCTCCAGAAAAAAGGCGGAGCAAGGGGGTAGATCCAAGTTTTTTGTGAAGTACCTCAAGGGGTGCTCCGAAATCTCTAGTTTCAAACCTTCTCATGGAGTTAATGGGTAATTACCCACCATTGCCACTGATTACACAACATACCGGTTCGATTTCAAAGAGAAAAAAACACCGAGACTCATTCCCGTCGACCCCTTCTCCCTGTTCATGTTGCCCCCCAACACCGGCTGTCGCCCCCAACTCCGGTCGGTCGGCCGCGCCGCTCCCGCCCCTGCCCCCAGTGGGATAGCTCCCGCCGCCGGCCCCACGCAGCCGCGCGGGCGAGCTCCCACCACTAGCCACCGAGAGCCGTGCGGGGATGCTTAACGTCGGGCAGATCTTGGCAGCGGCGGCAATGGCGAAGGACGACGATGGCAGTCGTGCCACCCACTCCCGCCCTTCCTCTGCCCCTGTCCGCGCCCCACGACCGAAACCATTCCGCCCTGCCAGGCACCGCATCGACAGCCGGGGTTGCGCCCAAGGTTTTTTTCCCGACCGGAGAGGCCAAACCGCCGGCCGGCGGTAGCGGTTAGGCGGACCGGTTTGACCGAAAACCGGTAGAAACCGGACAAATTTAAAAACTAAATTAAATCCGCAGTTCAACCCGTTTCGAATGGTTAGCCGGTCGGTTTGAGCGGTTAGCCGGCCGGTTTGAGCGGTTTGACAAATTTTCGAATTTTAATTAAAAATTAAAAAATAAAAGAAAATTTCTAAAAAATTTCTAAAAATAGTTTAAAGTGCGTAGAATCTAATGGTGTCAGAAATTTTCAAATATTAATGCATTTAATATTTTTTACGGGCATTAGAAGTTTAACGTGCTGATTTAGTAGGCTGTTTGAACTTCTAATACAAACAAAAAGATACTAAATGAACTAATATTTGAAAATTTTTGACACCATTACAATCTACTCACCTTAAAGTTTTTTAATATTTTTTTTTAATTTTTCAATTTTTTAAATTCAAATTTTAAATTTTAAATTTGGCCGGTTTCCAACCGGCCGGTACCGCTACCGGTCCAGACCGGTTACCGCGGTATCCAGACCGGTAGCGGTCGGAAAAAAAAAACCCTGGTTGCGCCTTCCTGCGTCTGCCCGCGCCGTCCACTCCCGTGCCTACCGGCCGAAGCCGCGCCGCCTGCTCCCACGCCCGACGGTCGAAGCTGCGTCGCCCTGCCCTACCCACCGTGGCCTGAGCTCCATGAATTGAGAACAGGAGAAGAACAGGGGAGACGTGGAAAAGAGAGAAAGAAAGAAAAAAAATAAAAATAGAGATTGACATGTGGGCCTATAAAAGGATAAAAAAGACCTTTCACAACAAGTTCTCGTGTTCCCAGAGCTGGAGCGCCACAGTCTGCCAAACAAGTACATCAGCTCCATATTTTTCTAAATGTGAAGTGGAGCTAGCAAAATATGGAGTTGATGGAGTGGAGCAGTTTTTTGTGGAGTGGAGTGCTGCCAAACACGCCCTAAATGCTAAGACCAACCTATACAATGATAAAATGACATTGTATGCATTGGAGAGGATTGTTTCATCCTTCTCAATGCAACTCGAAGCATTTTCGAAACAATAAAGAAAAAAGCATCCACCATTTGAATGAACCTTAGGTATACTAGCCCAAATATTGTCACAAAAATCTAGTTGGTTACTACTCTCCCTTGAGGATGTCATGCTATTGTGTTATGTGCTCGCACCTTGATGCTTGAGCAAATAATAAGTATATGTTCCTACCAAAATTCTTAGTGGATGGTTGATAGTATTATTTCCTCTATTTTACTATATTTGGATGTAGCATACTGTATAATAAGCAGTATTTAATTAAGGCGCACTATTTTCAAAAAAATTATCAACACAAAACAGTCATCTATATAACTTATATAATTGGTCCCCGCTAAAGAATTCTCTCATCTCTCATGAAGCCACATCATCACCTCCCACTAAGACGCATTAAAACCCCACTAAGATGCATTAATTAATATTTCTTTCTTATGTGGTGCACATCAACTTC
Organism: Urochloa ruziziensis; assembly: GCA_015476505.1. Taxonomy (NCBI): domain Eukaryota; kingdom Viridiplantae; phylum Streptophyta; class Magnoliopsida; order Poales; family Poaceae; genus Urochloa; species Urochloa ruziziensis. The sequence goes on along the minus strand of CM027125.1, from coordinate 11,230,402 downwards.
AATTCTGAAATGTAAATTTAAATCTGAAATTAGCTTATGGGAAACTTATAAAGTTTGAAATTGGCTGATTGGAAACTAAATTGATTTTTATCTCGCTTGCGTAGTTAGTTGATATTTTAATACAAATACAGGGACTCTGTCGTGATATGATTTTTAGCAAGCACTAAGAGTGGGATTGAAAGCAATAACATAGAAACTAGAAATAACATTTTTTAAATAATGGAAAAAATCTAGCCTCTACCAACTTGGTGCATATTTTCTACTCATTAGATGTATGTCTTATCCATTCAAAAGTGACATAAAAGTTTATGGTATTCATCGAGAGATGGCTCATATGGCTCTCAGGGTAATCTCTACAAGTGCGTTATTTTTACGAGCAACTAAATAACCACAATGATTCATAGTTTATCGAATAATAGAAAAAATTCTGGCCTCTACCAAATTGGTGCACATTTTCTACCCATTAGATGTATGTCTTATCCATTCAAAATCAACATAAAAGTTTGTGATTTTCATCAAGAGATAGCTCATATGGCTCTCAGGGTAATCTTAACAAGTGTAATATTTTTACGAGCAACTAAACAACCACAATGATTCATAGTTTATCAAAAACTCATACAAATCTCGTAGCAACGCGTGGGGAATCACCTAGTTTATAACGTAATTGAAGCATGGATACGAGGGGGATACATAGGACAGATAGTCCTAGACGCACGATGTCCGGTATGGAAACTAGTACACGTGCTTTTGACAATTTGGACGTACTGAAGCCATCGTCAAGATTAGCAGTTTGGGTGAAATTATGAAGCTATAGAAAATTAAGAAAAATGTTTAAAATTAGTTTCAAAAAATATTAATTCAAATGGAGACCACACTCACCCCACCAAAGACCACAAGAAGCTAGCTAGATAAACTCGTCAACAAGACTGAAAAGAGCCAAAGATGTTTTTTTTTTCCTAGATCAATATATAGATTGCGGCAACTATAAAATTATCACCCGATTCTGAAAAACAAAACCGAGTGCACACCGTATGTATGTCAGGATCACGTTTCACACATACGACAAACAAAAGGTGAATAAAAGAGACAGTATCACGTAAAAGAAAATAAATCAAGAGAACTATCAGAGTATTACACAGCTCAATCCTGGAAACGGAGGCTCCAACTCCACAAGCAGACCACCGGGGATTGCGTACGCCTAGCACTCAGCAACATCTTCAACGAACTCCACAGTAGCTTCCTTCTTCTGAGCAACATTGTTAATAGCAAGGGTGAGCACAAGTCGTACTCAGCAAGTGTGGGGAAAGAATGAATGCAAGGCTGAATCAAGGAAATGCTGAGGGTTTAAAGCGATGAGCAATTTTAGTTGGTCAATCTTTTATTAGCAATATTTCTGTGTGTGTTAGGCTAACCCGTCAGAAGAATATCACGACACACAGAAGAAAAATGGTTTCCAGCAGTGGCACCTGATTACTAAGATATAAATATATACCAACGCATATTAAACATTAACACGCCATAAGCATATGGCACAACCAGAACCACGATTTAAGTTCATCTTCAAGTTCAATTATCATGTGAGGGTCCAGGACGCTCTTGACCGTGAGCACGGCTGATATATCAGTTTTACACTCTGTAGAGGTTGTACACTTTCACCATAAGTCGCGTAAACCCAACCACGCTGTGCTGGCCAAGCACGTATCACACTACCGAGGTGTGATTGCATAGGGACGCTACGAGGCCTTTACAAAGATTCCCTAACAAGTGATAGTCCGCTAAGGTTTTGGATTCAGAATGAGAATAATGACAGATTCAGACATTTGGAAAGACAGACGCATAGCTCTCTGTCAGTAAGTCTAAAACTCATGAAAAATTGCCAGAAGATAACACATCAAATTCTGAATCCAAGAAAATTGGTTTCACGTCAAACCGATACCTGTAGCTCCAGAATTAATTCGAACTGTACAACAAGGTCAGACGGTGACGCGAACATATTTGAGAATGGTAAAATCATTAACACGAGAGTAAATGATCAAGGGAGAGATTAAAGTAGATAGACAAGGGTTAAAGAATTAGTAAGATCAAGGAAGGGTAATAAATAATAAGGGTTGAGATTTTGAATTAAATTATCAAGGATGAGATACGTAGACAAGGAGAAAGTCAAGGATAGGATTTGAACAAACTTTATAGTGAAATAGACCTTAGAAAACGACCATTGCTATCTAAACTTACGTCCTAGAGTTTGCGCAGCCGCCACGGTTCGTCTCTGGCCCCCGTTCTCCCTCGTCCTCGGCCTCCTGGCCGGTGGCAAGGGGAGCGGGGGTCCATCCTTTAGTAGATCGAGTCCTAATGGAGTCCATCTAAGTCTAGGGTTTGCTCGTCGTCGATATTTGGCGGTGGAGTTAGGTTTTGCCGGAGGAGCGTGGCTCCTTTGCGGCTTGGTTTTCCTGTCGGTGCCGGCGATGCGGAAGTGACGGCGTTGCAGAGGCATAATTTCTCCCAGTTTCTTTCGTTCTCCGGTAGCGATCTTCTCCAACGCCATTGGAGAGGCTAAGGATACCTGTCCAGTAGTTCGAGGCTGACACATCATTGTCTTCTTCAGGTGATGATGTTGTTGACCCTGCTAATCTCAAGGAAGATGATCTTTGGTGAAAATCTGAGTTTTGCTCGGGTTGCTAGCGTTAGAAACGAAGGTTGCGTCATGGATGCCGGAGTTGGCCGATGTGCCTGGGAGGCAGTGTACTCGGCTGTTTCGGCTAGCAGTAAGCCCTCCTCTGCGGCCTCCACCTTGTGGAGTTTGGCTCTGGCGTCCGGCGACGATTGGGAAGCGGCCTCGGCGGCAGTGACGAACGGATCCCTGAGGGTTTTGAGGAAGATGATCAGGAGTTTTAAACTTTGTTGTAATTTTCCTTTTCTTTGATGTCATGTTTGTAAATGGACCAGTGTAATGTGCTGGATAAAAAAATATATAGATTGCGGCCCAATGCAAGCTACCCACACGGTCGCACATAAAAAAAATCACAAGTCCGCATGCCAGTTGTGTAATTGTTTTTCTTACATCAGAAATTTTATTCTGTTTTTTTTGTAACACGTCACGTGCACCTCCACCAGTTACCATTAAACAATGAATGTATGGTGTGTTATGTTATGGTGAGTCACGTTTATCTTGGCTTCATAGGTCTACTATTTTTTGATCAAGTTGACAAGTTAGATTGGAACAGCAAACAATTTCACGTTACAGTATGTGACATTTCTCATGTTAGGCAAGTCAAGGTAAAGAAATGTGAAGTTGGTCACGTTATGGATAAAGACATCTCACTTTTCTTTTGGCCAAAATACATGCCACGTTGCTTCACACATGGGAAAATAAAGTTAGTTAGATCTAATGGGAAATATGTAGCCTATTTTTCTATATTTATTAAAATAAAAATATATCAATACATATTTCTCCTATTACCTCCTATTTTTCTAATGGTAATATGTGATAATTATTCAGATTGGCCCAAATGAACAGTTCATATATAGTCATTTTGAGTACTACCACAGCAAAACGCAACGGTAAGATAAAACTTTGCATTGTAGAAGTTGTTCATTCACGATTTTATTATACTACAGGTGATGTGGCGGTCTTCCAAAGAGTGAAATGAAACTACCGTTGAGAATGGCGCTTCACTAGCATTCTAGAAGAAAATCAATATTACCCATATTTATTTATTTGTTATCAACTATGTTTATTTGATTTATTAGCTCCATAATATATATTAGTTAATTTTAGATATCAAGTTGTAATAGTTCTGAATTAATTTCATTGCTCCTACGTGTCCGTTGTTCAGAGTTTGCTAGTCATATAGATGTTGGCAATGACAGCTATAGTAGGTACATGATAAGGCTTGTGAACCAGATCCATGAACTTGGTCGCCTATCCAAACACGGCTTGAACAAGCACGCACGTTGCTTCAAATCAGCACCACCTATAAATTAAATAGGATCCAAACTTGCATCCATCAAACACACACGGCGCCGGGAGAGCAAGACCAACCGTATTATTCGTGTTTAATATTAGTGGTAAGTACTTCTCTCTCCTCTTCTCCAATTTAATTAGCTTCCAATTTGGCCATGCAAACTATTTATAGAATAGTTGGAAATGATGCGCTACTCCTTCTGTTTAGCATGTCTACACTATATTCTTCCCTCCTGTTTTACAAACACCAGGTATTTGTGTTTGAATTTTTTGCCAAGATGAGCTCACGGATGGCCATGCACGGAGGCAGCGGTGGGGCGGCCGTGCCAGGGAAGCCCCCCTTAGTCTCGCGTCCAATTTCAACCAAAATGTGTACGTTAGGAGGGGCTAAAGTTGATTGAGCTAGCAATCCAACAAAATAGAATCTCAAAGCCTAACTGCTGGAATAAATTCCATCCCAAATTCTCAATCCAAGTTATTATATTTGTCTACTGTGAGGGGTTATACTTGAGTGAGTTATATTACTATAGTGTTTTTTTCAGCCCCTTCTATTTTTTTTGTTAGCTTTGTCCTGCGGATGGCTGACGGGGGCGGAGCCTGCGAGGATCCCAAGACGGAGTGGCCGGAGCTGGTGGGCTGGAAGATCAAGGAGGCGAAGGAGAAGATCAAAGCGGACCGGCCAGACCTCAAACTCGAGGTGGTCACCGTTGGCACAAGCGTCACGGAGGAGTTCAACTTCAAGCGAGTTCGCCTCTGGGTTGACACCGTGGCGGAGGTTCCCAAGATTGGCTAAGGGCCCATGGCCCCATGCACGTGTGCGCACATCATAATGGGCCAAGTGAAGAAAAATAAAACTGTGTGGTCGCATGTTGTGCCGGCATGTTGCTGTCCACAATGTAACTGGTGTTTGACGTTTCAATAATATCCATGGTGTACACAATAAAGTTGAATATATATATAAATAAATACTTTTGGTATTTCACATATACTTTTAAGAAGGATACTCATACGAACTCAAAGTTATTAGTTTCTTCACATATATTGCCAAAATGGCTCGTAACGCCAAAGCTAAAACTGAACTGTCCTACGAGAGAGAGAGAGAAAAAAAGTTATTCCACAAAGAAAGAAAAAATATTCCACAACGGATTTTGAGATCTCGACAAAATGACTTACAGCTAAAATGGTCTCGCCTTTTAACTCCCACTGAGAACTAGGCGTGTCAGTCACCTCGAGTGAGATAAAAATTCAAATCCGAACTGATCTTGCCCATATCCTACCTATCCAACTAACTAAACACAAGCATTTCACAGAAGAGAAAAGAGATTACCCTTTTATGTTAGTTATTCAATATTCTTATTGTGGTCACCAGTGGACAAAAAACACCGATACGGTAAGGATGGCCTGTGGTTCACTACCAAAATCTAGAATTGCCTCAGGCCAAAATCCGCCAAGACAAGCAAACCATATGGATGAGATTCTGATATACCATGGATGAGATTAATGTGTACGACTACGAGTGAGTGCTAGTTCACAGACACTCAGAAGGTTCATGAAACCATCATATTTTGATATATATACCATGGATGAGATTCATCGAGTGAGCAGATAAAAAAATAACTTTCCTCTTGAGTGGCCTCTATTCTCAACGGATCATTTGATCACATGAGTGGCCTCTATTCTCTAACATTTACGCCCTGTTCGCTTGAGATTATCATCCCAGCAAAACGGATTATTCTCCACTCAGACTTTACAGCCCAGCCCAGCGAAACGAACAGGGAGTCATATAAAGTGGATGCGAAAGTGGGATCAACATTTGAGTGGAGGACACTATTATTTGATCTGCCCCCCAACCAAATTTGGTATGTCCAGCAACAACAAAACGTGAGTAGTCCTAGTCCAGCCAGCCATTTACCCGCCGAAAAACTTTTTGGCCGGTCAAACAACAGGGATGGAGAAGATTATCAAAAAGGGAAAATATATAGGGACGGAATGTGCATGCCAATGGCTATGGTAAGGTGCACTTATTGCTCCAGAGTAACATTTACGTAATATCTAAACGGTGGAAGCAGTAACAACCACACCCGCCCCCACCCCCCGGGCAGTTACTTCCTCCCCAGCAGAGAAAGTAACAAAGTGGTCGGGGAGCTCGGGTGGTTGGTGGGAGGGGCAACGGCGGCGGCAACCGGCGGCCACGGGGAGGCAGTGGAAGAGGGGGACCTTTAGGGTCCCGGGGTTGCCGGGGGAGAGATCCATTACCGCGGGCCTTACAAGAGGGGGTTAGGGGGGGTCAGCGGTGGCGGCGGGAGAGACGGCGGCGGGGCGAAGGCGGCGCTGATCGGAGTCGGGTGGCGGGGGACCAATGGTTGGGCCAGTGGAAGAGGCGGGGGGCCGACGTGGAAGAAGAGGAGGAGTCTGCGGCGGAGGTGGTTAGGATTTGTGGGGACCCCCGGTCGGGACATCCCTTGATCACCTGTATCAGTCCCTGGATCAGTACGCTGATACAGATTCCAACACAGATTGGTGTCAGAAGCAGTAAATAACATGTAAGTTACATAATTACACCGATTTAACTAGCGGAGGGCGGAGGGCACTCATTTCTCCACCGGAGTGGGTTGCAGCACCGTATCGCCCTGGAAACCTAAACCTGTACGACAATGAAAGCAAGAGTGAGTATTCTGGATGGAATACTCAGCAAATCCCACAAATTCAATAATATAATTATATAAATTAAAAGAATATAAATGTTGGGCCTGGAGGGGCATTTCCTCCCTGCCAGTCCCGACACTATATTCAGAACCCAATCATCAGCGCTCCTGCCGTCCGGGTTCTCCATGTAATAAAGGAAATCTAATCAGTCGGGGCTTTGACCATATCAGCTCTATGCCAAGAGCTGTGGCTATCCAGATAGATTTTACACTCTGCAGAGGTTGTACTTATCTACCACGCATCCAGTCAGTCCCTACCTTCGTCAAGGCAGGTACTGCCCTACGAGACTCGTGTCCACTGGCGTCTATTGCTAGACAGCCAATTATTATGGCGTCTATCGCTAGACAGTCAATCACTAGCTCTGTCCACGGGAGGTGCTGCTGGGGCCTAAACAGGGATCGCATTTCCGTCCACAAAAGGACCTTCCCAGGGAAATGCATGCATGCAATTATAAGTTGGCAATCCTGCCAACAGGCCCTACCGGCCCAGTCACATGCGACCCGTGCCGACCAGTCCCAACCCTCTGTCTGGGGCTGTCTCCAGCATACCCGTTGCCCGTCGTGGCACCTTGGGATAGTTTACTAGTGCTAGCTAGTCGGGTGTGAGTCAAGGCCTCACATAAATAGGTATTCCCGAAGGCCATACCTTTTTGGCATGCGTGGTTTTACGGGGCATTGGAAAGACTCTCTCATGAACCGGTCCTTAGCTGGATCAGAGTGGCTCTTAGGATTGAATCCCCTCCTTGGGATCATCCTTCCACTCCCAATCTTAAAGAATCCTATATCAACAGCGGGGCCGGGCATCCACTCACATGATGCCCCCTCATAGCTTATGCTGCAGGAACGGTAAAGTTTAGTGTGTGATATTATTGGTGAGACTTGCCTTCATTGTTAGTCCTTAGACGTCCTTACGCGGGTGTATACCGTATGCTGACCGAGCTGGGCTTCAGGCCTTCTGGAGCTTCAGCGTCTCGTCAGGGCCCAGTCATGCTATCGATAAAACACAGGAAAATAACAATTAGTATAACAGTACACCAATCAATTCGTAAAAGGGAAAAAGAGGAACGAAAGGAAGGCGGGGGTTGAGGGATTTTATTAAACGTTAAGGAATAACGGCTAGAGATTGGATTAATAACCCATTAATTATATAAAATAATTAATGGATTAAAGGATGGAGATTTTGAAGAGAATTATTAAATAATTCCCTGAAAGATGGCTGGAACGGTGATTATTGGTATTTCAGGAATTATATAGATATCTATGGAATAATTCCCAAACCTAGAAAGTCCTTATACTATTCCGGGCAGCAAGACGGCTAGGATTCCATTGAAACCTAGGGGGTTTTACGGACGGTTAGTACGGCGACGGGGTTTTAGACGGGGTTAGGGTTTATACGGGCGGCGTACGGCGGGGTTTTGGGTGATTTAATGGCTAGGCTGGGCTTAGGATATAAATATTACAGAGGTAAGCATATGGAAATGCTTAGAATAATCCCTAGTATTTATGGAAGTTATTTGGGAATTTATCAGGCTAAGACATGGAAAGAGGAATTTCTGGGGCACACTGATGGTGGCCTCTTATTGGTTAGAACCTAGCACGATGAGGTTTAGGCTCTAATGAAATGCTAAAAAGGATTGGATGTCACCAATAGGCTTAGGAATATTCCTAGTATTTTTGGGTATTTTTGGGGAATTTTTGGAAGTGAGAAAGGGCTCTAAATACAATTGTGTGTACACTTACCGGGGTGTACCTAGCAATTAGCTAGGGCTGACGCGGCGGGGTGGGGTCGGCCGACGTGGGTCGGTGGGACCCATGGCGCGCACTGTTCTGTGCGCCAGCACCGTGCGCGGTGGACCGCAGCCACTAGGCCAGTGGACTAAGTCCACCCGGCCGTTGCGGTCGTCGCACCGTGGCCCGGCCGTGGGCCGAGGCAGCCGTAGTGCCTGCGGCTCACGTGGACCGGGCGCGCGGAGCCGGAGGGGCAGAGGACGTGGCGGAGGAGGTGACGGCGTTGGTGTCCGGGCCTGCCTGTCAGGTTTATGGAGAGAGAGAGGGCGAACGACGGGGCGACGGCGGGGGACGGTGGCACGCCGGTTCGGGAGGGGAGGTGGCGCCGCCGCGAGCGCCATGTGCGCCGCCGCGGGGCTCGCCGACATAAGCCATTCCGGCGCTAGAGTTCGACGGCGGCCTTGCGGCTTGCGCCAGGCGAGAGCGGAGACCGCGGTGAGCACGTTGGTGCTCAGTGGGTGGACGGAGGGGCGGTGGAGTAGCGTGGCCGTGCGTGGGGAAAAAAGGAGAGGAAGTTTGGCTTGGCCGAGCTTGTGCCGGGAGGAGGGAAGGGTGAGGTCCTCATTTTATAGGCGGACGGGGGTGGCTGGGGTGCGCCGGAGGCCGCCACGTCGCTCGGAGGGGCGGAGGGCGGCCGGCGAGGCGGAGACGCGTGGCGCCGGCGATGGCGTCACGGCGGCGGCGGTGGCCTCGACCTCGGGGGCCCGAAGAGTGGTCGGCGCCGTTGTTTGGGTGCGGTGGAAGCCGGGGGTGGCGACACGCGTCGCATCTGCTCTCCTCCGGTCGATCCCGGCCGACGGTCGCGGATCGGGCGACGGCGTTCCGTTGTGGCGGCGCGGGAGGAAGAAGCAGGGAGGGAGGAAGGGGACGGGTGACGTCAGCTGACGTCACCCCGACGGGTCGTGGGCTGCGCCCACGCGGGCCGAGCGGGCGGGGGAGGCAGACTGGGCCGCGTGACGAGATGGGTCGCGGGCGAAGGCGCGTGGGCCGGGGCAGATGGAGAAAGGGGAGAAGGCGGCCGGGGAGGAGAGTTCGAGGGGATTTAGTGAACTTCGGCGATGGGTTGAAAGAGAGGTTGGGCTGTAATCAGGATTCCGGCCCAATAACGTTTAAAAGGTTTTCGTATTTATTTGAAAGGGTTTTTGGGGGAGTTTGAATTCAAATTTAAACCGAATCTTTTCTATTTTTATTATAGGGTTTTAAAACTCATTTTAGCCTTAAGAGAGCATTCAAGTTGTGGAGCATCTCTTTATTTTCTTATAGTTTATTTTCCATATTTATTCCTTTTTAAATCTATAATTACTCTAGTGAGTCTAGTATTTATTTAAATAACCCTAAATTAATTCTACTAAATTTGCAGGGTGTTACAGATCTACCCCACTTAAGGAAATCTCGTCCCGAGATTTAGGGCTAGAAAGAAGGTCTAGGGTTTTATCCTATCATTCTCCGAATTTGCGGCGTCGATAAGGATTTCCAATATTTATTAAAAGGAATATCTTCTCTCTTTTAATTTTTGGAAGTCTTTCTCTTGGTAATTTCTTATTTTTCATTTCCATGTGTGGGAGTATGATTGTTGACGCTTACTTCCTTTACTCCCGAATGTATCCAATTAATTTCTGTCGTACTTGAGGTGAGTTGATGAAATACTTTTCCTGAGTTGTTTTAATCCTCAAGTTCTTGAGGTCAAGTACATTTTCATTTGTTCGGGTTACTACCCCACTTAAAAGGATTAACTCATGATTTCCTTTGATCTTAATCCCAGATTCTCCTTCCGAATGGATTTCTCAAATTTCTTTTTGAAATAAAGATCTCGGATTTCCATATCTTGCTAGGGTTTCTGTCCAAACTTTTTATCCAAGTTTTCCTTTTCTTGGATGTATTCATACTTGGCTTTGCTACTCCTTCAAGTGTCCTATTCTTGATTATTCGGACTATCTCAGTCGTAGCTTTTTTCCTTAGTAACCTTGCTTCGCCTGGGGTGGTTAGGCTCGGGAAAGATTATAGCTAGGGTTACAAGGAATCTGATAATTGGTTCAGGGTTACCAGACGGGGAAAAGGAATCTAGGGTAAGAAACTTGGGTGACTACTTCTCATCAGAAAATTTGGTATGGTGATTCTTCTGAATTGAGAAGTGTCTCCTCTTGGAATAGACAGGTGGTTGGGGACCTTGGGATGGTGGGTTTGCTAATCATTCTTAGTGGAATTTGGTTTCCAATTTTTTGTGTGGTGATTCTTCTGTCAAATCACCCAATTATTCCACTAAGATTCATTCATTATGTTTCTTCTACCTGGAGAAGGTTATCTTGGGTTCCCTAGGGAAGTTGCTATGGTTGGGTGGTTTGTTTCATGGATGTTAGGCTGGAATGGTTGCTCTAAGGAAACGAGCCTTTGATAGGGTACGATGGGAGGGTTCTACTGGGTATTGTGAATGTTTGTCTCCTTTCGGAGTGAGATGATGGTCATGGCTAGTCTTAGGGTTTATTTGGCCATGACTTCGGGCTGTGGTGATTAAGAGAGGATGATTGGATGGTGGCAGTCGCCGGAGACAGCGATGGGACGATTCTCAGGGATGGTTAGGGAGTTCTTGGTTATGGAGGGGAAAAAGATGTGACTGAGGAGCATTTTTATTTAAGAAACTTGCATGCCTCAGTGATCTACGAGTATCGGTTTGGTTATGAGTATATGAGGGTAGGTTTCTCAGAATATTTTGGAAGGGAGGATATGTAATGGAGGGTGAGGTCGAGGTGGTGGATATTTCGTTTAGGATTTCACGGGAATAGACCGAGACAGGGATTATAGATGGTTGACTCGTCTAGGAGATGATGGGTTGGAAGGGAAACGTTTACTAAAAAGAGGAATGTAGATATATTGACTTGTCTAGTAACGTCGGTGTGGCGGAAAGTGGGTGGAGGTTTCTCAGGGAAGTTGCATGGCGTGGTCTGATTGAAAAGAATTGTCGTTGTACTTGGTGCGTCGGCATTTTTAATTTGTGAGGGAGTGGATTTAGCTGGTTCTCGGGTGAGAGAAGATTGGATTTCCAGAGAAGGTTATTGAGGACTTGGTAGGAGTGAGCGGTGGTTAAAGGGACCTGGTTTCATCAAGAATTCGATTGTCTGGAAGAGAGGTTTGGTTATTCCTGTGAGAATCTTCGTGAAAGTTGACTTGGTGAGAAAGGTATTGAGATTCTCAAGGTACGGGGTTGATGAACAGGGGTTTTCTAGGGAACTAAGAGGAATGTGGTGCAAGGAATGACAGGGATTTCGGAAATACATGGACATTGTCGAGCCTGATTCAAGGAATAAGATTTGCTGATCTGGAAAATGCTTAGGGCGGACGAGTTGAAGTTGATAGGAGTGAGAGTAGGGGTTTATTTCTTGGCTGAGGGTTCACGGGTTGTGGAACCTATGGGCTAGGGTTTCTAACGGAGATCCTTATATCTTCCTTATTGGTTTCCTCAACTTTCGCGGATTTCTGCTCCAAAATTTATTCAGGGATTCAATTCTTGTCACATTTGTAGTATAAACTTGTTTTACACTATTCCTGTGATTATTCTGTAATTCCCTGGGATCTGTATGTTGTGGTTCACATTAACCGACTTCCTGCGGTTTTTCGAGTATAATGTCTCGATGACTTCGGAATCTACCCTGCTTAAGGGGATTAGATCCCGTATTCCGTATCAGACATAAAGAGTTATTTTTCAGAAATTTTTCTACATTTCTGAACCTTGGCTTGAACTGATGACGTTAGAGGGACAAGACCTATAGATAGTCCTTAGGTTTGAAAAAAGAGTGGTTCCATCCACGCATTTCTACAATCAACTAACAATCAAATCCATATCTACTATATGGAAAGGGGGAAACTATTATCTGGGGCTTAATCAAACATTATACAATCAAAAGTACGTTACTATAAAGTCGTAGGCTTATTTCTTATAGAAAACTCGTTATTATTTTAACTCGATTTCTAGTTATTCCGGCTGCATTTGCTTCTCGGCAAACTTTCATCTCATAGTTTCCATGTTACAGATCATCTTCCGAACTTCATTCTCATGATCCATACCTGTCGGAGTAACATTTGGAGTTAAGCAAGAGATAAGGGGAATTCAGGGCACGAAATGGGGATTTTTCGAGAAATTTCGAAAAATATGAAAGGAATAGAAGGTTTAGGGCTTCATAATGCGTATGGGCTGTCTTATATGGTGTTATGGATTTATTTACGGCTCTGATACCACGCTGTAGGGACCCCCGGTCGGGACGTCCCTTGATCACCCGTATCAGTCCTGGATCAGTACGCTGATACGGATTTCAACACAGATTAGTGTCAGAAGCAGCAAATAACGTGTAAGTTAAATAATTACACCGATGTAACTAGCAGCGGGCGACGGGCACTCATTTCTCCACCGGAGTGGGCTGCAGCACCGTATCGCCCTGGAAACCTAAACCTGTACGACAATGAAGGCAAGATTGAGTATTCTGGATGGAATACTCAGCAAATCCCACAAATTCAATAATATAATTATATAAATCAAAAGAATATAAATGTTGGGCCTGGAGGGGCATTTCCTCCCTGCCAGTCCCGACACTATATTCAGAACCCAATCATCGGCGCTCCTGCCGTCCGGGTTCTCCATGTAATAAAGGAAATCTAATCAGTGGGGGCTTTGACCATATCAGCTCTATGCCGAGAGTTGCGGCTATCCAGATAGATTTTACACTCTGCAGAGGTTGTACTCATCTACCACGCATCCGGTCAGTCTCTACCTTCGTCAAGGCAGATACTGCCCTACGAGACTCGTGCCCACTGGCGTCTATTGCTGGACAGCCAATTATTATGGTGTCTATCGCTAGACAATCAATCACTAGCTATGTCCACGGGTGCTGCTAGGGCCTAAACAGGGATAGCATTTCCATCCACAAAAGGACCTTCCCGGGGAAATGCATGCATGCAATTATAAGTTGGCAATCCTGCCAACAGGCCCTACCGGCCCAGTCACATGCGACCCGTGTCGACCAGTCCCAGCCCTCTGTCTGGGGTTGTCTCCAGCATACCCGTTGCCTGCCGTGGCCCCTTGGGACTGTTTACTAGTGCTAGCTAGTGGGGTGTGAGTCAAGGCCTCACATAAATAGGTATTCCCGAAGGCCTTACCTTTTTGGCATGCGTGGTTGTACGGGGCATTGGAAAGACTCTCCCATGAACCGGTCCTTAGCTGGATCAGAGTGGCTCTTAGGATTGAATCCCCTCCTTGAGATCATTCTTCCACTCCCAGTCTTAAAGCATCTCATATCTACAGCGGGGCCGGGCATCCACTCACATGATGCCCCCTCATAGCTTATGCTGCAGCAAACACATTCATCTTTCATCCAACAATAGTTCTAGAAGCAAAGGCAGCAAAAGTTCTAGAACAACAGGACCTACAACAACAAAACCAAGTACCAGAAGCAAATTAAGCCACGATCACAGTGAGACACTCCAGCACCAAAAACAAAGATAGGTTGCAACAACAAAAAAAGTTAGTTCCAGCAAAAGTAAACTTGTCAATGAGCACCATGCCAATGAGCAATCAAACAATAATCAATAAAGAAACTCGTCTTCTCTCATAATTCAGAAGTAACGATCAATTATTCACTCGCATGTTGAGATGTATACATGTACACTAAACAGCTAGCCGCTAGGCGTTACAGGGTTTCAATTCAGTAAGCTACAATTAATGATTTGTTATTACAAAAATATGGCATGATTAGCGCTCAGTTGAGATGATTTGTTATTACAAATTGTTCATCCACGGCGAGGGCTTACGTGTTTGTGGCTGTTAAACCACCATGACAGAGCTCGTTCTGCAACAAGTCTTCTCACCTGCATGAATAATTAGTCACAAAAACTAATTCTAATAAGTTACTGAAACTTATATTAACATGTGACAGCTGACAAACTATGGACTCTACACTTCTCAATCTACTCTACTCTTTACTTATTATGCATTTAATAATAGGATTCCAGATAGCATTTAGTAGCACAAATAGTGACCAAGTAGTCCTGTTATAAGTGAAGAGATACAACCGACGATGCAAACAAGTTATGTGCATGTATATGCACCAGGTAATTGAATAAAAATCTAACTGAATAACCTATCTTTGGAAGCATAAATATCGTCAGTAGGGTTTCAGACTGTTGGACATCTTTCCAGCAAGTTGGATAAAGGTACAAACATGATCACATATTTCGTAAAATATGGGTAGAACAGTCCTAAAACTTGACTTCGGGACTTGTAAACCAAATCACAATACTTAAATGCAATGACATACTCAGGTTATTTCCTCCAAAAATAGCATGGCTGGAAAGAATCGGCAGTGACACATTCATTACCTGTACTAGAAATGGAAGTACAGCATCATCATCCAGATATTGTTTGACACTCAATCCATCGAAGTCTGCAAGTACAGTTGGAAAATAGAAAAGGATGACTAATCAGCAACAATGCATTAACATAGTCATTTAACAATTTTTATATACATATATGACAAGCTGAAAGAGTCAACCATAACCATATTTCCATATATGTATATAAATGCATGTGTATTATAATAGTGATAAGCTGAAAGTGGAGGGGACCTAGGCCAAGACGTGGCGCCGCCCAGAGAAGGAGAGGCGTCGTCGCCCTCAATCTCTCTCTCCCCTGCAGTGTCTGCCGTGGAGCAGGAAGGGGGGATTCAGGTTTTCCGTGAGAAGGAGCAGGTCAGCCATGCTTATTGTAGCTCGGGGCGACGACATCCGTCCGATCCACGATCGAACAGCTAGCAGCAGTCAGTAGCTATACGGGCCGAGCAAGCCGAGTGAACCAAAGTAGAATACCAGCTAAGACCACAAACTTTGTTGTAGCGTAGTGGTGGTACAGGAAACTCATCACATTGCTTTGCATTTTTGTGATGAGTAATAACTATATAAAAGATAAAAACACGAAACTTGTCTCAAACATATTGCTAGTCGAGTGGTAGATTCACTTGCTGGTCCTTCTGGAGAAGGTCGCGAGTTCTCGAACTCTTTGCCCGGCGTTCCAGGTATCGCTGGTGGCCAATATTTTTTTTTTCATTTTTGCTGCCTGTGAATGAGCTTTGTTTTTCTGCTCGTAGCTGGGCTGTTTGTCGCTGTGCTTGTGGGCTAACAACCTACTAGCAGCCCACATAGGAATATGTGTGGACCAAAGCCACTGAACGCTAAACAGGTCTGCTTAGACCGCTTCAAGATATGGGGTTGAGTCTTGAACAAAAGAGTGGCTGAGTTGAAAAAAAGAAAAAAAATATGGTATGCGAGACTCAGTAGCATCCACTTGTCCAAGTGGCAGTGTGACCCACTTTAACCCTATGCTTTTATTTTGAAAATTTTGTGACGTTCAATTATTTACTTTAATGACAAAATCAAATTCGTTATGATTTAGCGTTGTAAGAGTTTATGACGATTTCTATTTAGTCCTAGTGACGAACACCTCATTTTTGTCACTAAGTTGTATCGCCTCATGCAAAACGTTAAAAAAACAAATGCCATAACGACGAATAGGTCTAATGTCATGAGGTATTTGTCACAAAAGGTCATATTTGTTGTAGTGGCAATCGGGTATCTCCTTCCTTTTAAAACTTAATTGCTTACCATAGTTGTGAACTCCAATTAAGGATTTGATTGTTTACCATAGCTGTGGGAGTCAATCAAGTAATTGATTACTTACCATAGTCGTAGGCGTCCAGGTTCATCTCCTTAGCCCTCTGCCCCCTATATAAGGCGCCCCCTTCTCCTTCTCAAAACACAAAATCTCTCCCTTCATTCATATTTCTTTGTGAGGGCGCCGGCGCCGATGCGACGCAAGGGTGACCGCGGCACTCGTAGTGTCCAAGCTTGTCGGGTAGAAGGATAGCGTTCTTCGCGTTGTGGCGGTGCCCGACGCCGTCGAGTGCATGACGTCGTTGTTCCATGCCGTCGACGACGAGGAAAGCAATCTTCTCGGCCTCCTCATCATCAAGAAGTTGGCTGCAATGTCGAGGTGCTCACGGATATCTATATTTTGGAAATTTCCTTTTTATATGTTACTCATTGTATTAATATAATTTTTACTGTATTAATATATAATTTTTAATTTATGATGCTACTAATAATTTTAATGTGTGATGTTATTGGTGAAAATTTGAATCGAATGTAGTGGTTTCAAATTTATTTCTTTTTAAATTTAAATTTTTTATTCTATTTTGTTTTAAAAAATCGAATAAAAAATTTAAATTTAAAAAGAAATAAATTGTGGCTCGTGCCACCCTACTAGTTAACTAAAAAATATTAATGTCATATGGGTCATCTAGCATACACAAAATTAAACAGAGTATTTAGACAATATTTTAGGATTTTGACTAGGCCAATATCCAAACACGTCTAATGTGAGTGAATTTTGGTCATATGCCCTGATTTAGCTACAGGAAATTTTGACTTGGCTAGCTACCATTGCAATCCAAGCACATCCTCCAGTTTTCCGCACAGTAATGTGTACGTGCCTGCTTTTCAGAGCCTCCTGGTCCAAAATGTTACAAATAGCAGGTATGTTAACATGATAAGGTTGCATTGGTGGACAGGTGTTCAGATGCTTTGAACAAGAAGCACACTGCTTTAATCGGGACATCCTATAAATTCGAATCGAACTTATATCCATCAAACGAAATATATGCAAGGGTCCATCCAGAAGTGCTTACAACTGGTTGCTAGTACTACTTTTTTCGCTGCTTCCTCGTCTGCGGGGGCATGTTTGGATAAAGGCCTGGACACTTTGCCTGCGTGAAAATTGCTGCCTGTTAACTTGCTTGATATTTGCTTGGTCAGGCTAGTATGACCGCGTTTTGTTTGGTTGAGAATAGTTGCCTGAGAGAATTAAATATAGTGAAAAAAAGCAAAGTACAACATCATTTAATGGCCTATTAGAGAGGGAGGAGCTGCCGCGATCGTTTTTGAGTGCAGCCTGGATGATACTAGGATGAAAAACACACGCTTCGCCGCGTGTGGAGGCACTCGGTCGCACGAACTGCTTGATCCACGACACCAATACTTATTCTTGGAAGTTGGTTTTGGCATCAGCTAAGGCATAAACTTGCGTTTTTTCAATGGTCTGTTATATGTGTACTCCACCATGCGTGAACAAGTTATATAACTGGGTTTAGTTCATGTTCAATTTGAAAGAAATTGGTTGACTATAAAGAAACGGGCTCATGTTTTAGCTCAATGCTTTCTGTTCACCACAGGAAAGCTTCTAAAGGGCTAGCACTGACAAACGTTAATGATTTGTGTGAAATATGGAAGCACACTAAAAATTTATTTATAGTGCTGCCTGTGTACGAAACGAAATCAAGAAATCAAGTTGTTGCAGCGTAAAGTTATAATCGATTCTAGAGGGGCCACCTCCTTGGATTTATGTGTGGTCCAAAAATATGTGGCACCTAATATTCAAATGGACTTTGCCTAAGGCCATCGCCGTAGAAGTACAACCGGAGGCAGATTAAGGGGCTGATGGGCGAGGTGCTGGCCCTGCGGCACCTTGAGCCAATGTTTTACGATCAGCTGATCGTCTAATCGTCCCATGGTACCGATAAAGTGATTAATCGTGATTAGTCATCGATCAGGCCTCATTAACCGGTTCTTATCAGACCTAATCGTCCATGTAATCGTCCATATATACAAGGGCCGATAGTACATAGTATATAGCAAGCATCAACACCACATATGATGATCACTTAGTGACTTACTTTACTTGTGAGATTTGATGCACACACTGTCCAGAACTCTATATTCTTATCCTATACTTGCTAAGGATTTACCATCTGGAGCGGGTGAGGAAGCAATGTCAGCATCAGATGAACCTGTGGCTGTGGCACCTTCTACGCTGTTGGGCATCAGCACTTCCAAATTTCCCTGCCTCTCATACACATCCATGCTCATGCCAATATGTAAGCATTAGAACAACAGGAGAGGAGAGGAGAGCAAGAGAAGAGAGGACAGAATAGCAAGAGGAGAGCAGCAAGAGCAGAGCAGAGGAGATCGCTTGGGAGAGTCGGGGAAACGAGCGCTTGGGAGAGGCAGGAGGGTCCCTATACACTAAAACCTAATTGGGCCTAAATGGCAGCCCACAAGCCAAAAATCCAGTCATCTACCGGCAGCTAAAAAAACAAATAGAACCCGATCGGTTTTGCCCCTAATCGGCCGATTAATCACGATTATATGACGATTAGGTTTCTGATCGCTCCTGCCTGATCGCTCTGCCTTATCGGTGCTATTGGAGCGATAAGGTCGATTAATCACGATTAATCGCGATTAATCGGACGATTGTAAAACACTGCCTTGAGCGTGTATCGCGCAACGGTAAGTGTAGATTTGTTATTCGGGACTAAATCAGGAGGAACCAATGGGCGAAGCACCTTATTGCTGAAACGAAATGCAGGCACCAACAGACAACCATCAGATGGGGGAGCTAAGAGCATCCAAGTCGACGGTGGCGGCAGGAGCGATGGAGGCGTCGTGAGGGTACAGACATGAGAAAAATATTGCAGCTAAATAAATTTATTCGCGGCACAAGAAGGACGCACCGACCGAACTCACACATGAGACACTGCATCGTTGGAACAGAAGCAATAGCATAGAGGGGCACCGTGCGGCGTCGACGCACCGTGCCGCGTGTCACACCAAGTATCGCAATAGCCTGGAAGCCTAGTTCCTGTAGTCAAAACGAACACGCCATCTCTATTAATCGACAAAGGGTAGTAACATGGACGACCTTTTTTATAATAGAGGAACAGTGAATCAACGCAGGAGAGCTCCTTTATCTTGAGGCCTACGAAGGTGTATATATATAGCTGCCTGAGAGAATAAAATATAGTGATAAAACAAAGTACAGCGGCATTTAATGGCCTATTCGAGAGGGAGGAGGTGTGGGGAGCCGACGACCGTTTTTTTTAAATAAAAGCAGGAGCACTGCTATGTCATATAAAAAGGAGAAGCAGATTTACATTACGCGCCGAAGCGACACCACCACACAAACACACCCCGGATCACAAAACAAACGCACACAACACCACACACCACCCTCCAACCACTTGGGAGAGTAGTTCGAAACAGGCCGTCGACTCCTGCGCCGTCGTCGCCAACGCTGCGCCAGGCCGGAGCCGCAGCCCGCTGCAAGCTCGAACGGCCCCCTGAGCTCCTCCGCCATGGGACTATCATCCCTAAGCCGCACATACAAGCTCGTCGATCCCTCTGCTCCAGTGATGCTTCAGAAAAACACTCCCAACACAGCACCAAGGAAAACCACTGATCCTGACCACTCTGCGTGGGGGCCTCGCCTCACCCACCGCCTCACTCCTCTGCCAAGGACTCAGATATCTGAAATCGCTGTGAGAGCGACACCCTCCACCCAATCGTCACCGAGATCACCACTACACCTTGCACGCCGGCTCAAGCCATCTAGCTCCCATGGGCCCTCCTCACCTTGCCACCACCCACACACCTCCATGCGAAGGACGACTCCTCCCCACGCGGTCGACCAAACAGTCAAGGCCTCTGCCTTAGCGCACGGACACCACCACCAGCCACTCCACCATCGCCACTGCCATAAACCGAGATGAGTCTCAAGAAGCAATGCCTCCAAGAAGGATGCGACGCCAAAGGCACCACCATCGCTTGTCCAAAAAGGACTGGGTTTTCACCCTGAGAATCATGCCGCAGAAATGGGTGCCTTGTAACGGTGCCCTCAACAGGGAAACGACGCATCGAGAGCGCCGCCACCATCACCACCGGCAAAGAAAATGCCAGTAAAGGCTTTCGCCCATGGCACCACCGCCTACAGCACATCAACGGCCACCCAACAGTAGCGAGCTCCTCGTCTCCACTGCACCGCCAGTGCCGGAGAGGTGGCTCAGCACGACTCGCAGCACCACCATGGTGCCACAGGCATAAACACCGGCCGCCCAAGTCACCCCGGCCCCATCACCCCAACGGCACCGAACCAGCAAAGCAGCAAGGAAAAAGAAGAGAAGCGCAGCCGCCATACCTTCGCGCCCATGACACGCCCGCCCAACCGGAATCCGAGACGAGCACCACCAAAGCCAGACATCGACCTCAGGATGCCGGATCCGGCATCCCCAGCCGACCAGCCGCCGCCGCCCAGCCCGGAGGAGCCCTGCCGAACCGCCGTCTTCCCGTCGCCCCCGCCGCCCTGGCCGCCGCGCGCGGCACGTGCCCCGCGCCGTCTCCATCTGGAGCCGCCGCGCCGCCCCTTGCCGCCTGTTGGCACTCCTTAGCGTCACGTTTTAGCAACGCTCAAGAGCGCGTAGATATATGTCGTTGTATGCAAAATTAATTCTGCAAGCGCACAGAATATATCTCGTTGTAGCACTTCACCTTGAGAGTAACCCCAGGGTATCGTATTTATATTTCCGCAGGGAAGCAGATGGTTAAAGTGTATTGAAGAATGAAATGATATATCTTGCCAGAAATATCAAGCCACAAACCCAGGGGCATAAACTCTTGGTTTGGGTGGATAATGGTCAAGTTAATGACCGGATAGAAGGTCTGAAAGACCAGCGACACACGGAGCACCTATTTCTAAAGAAAAGGAAAGACGTTGGGAGAGACCGGACCTATACTCTTTCTAACTCAGAGCAAAAGGCACTCTAGCCTTAGCCTATACCCTAGCTTAGATACCGGGAACAGAGCTCGCTTCGACGGCTAGAACGGGAGAACCTCAGAACGGGATGAGAGAGGGGGTTCTCCGGGCTCAGCACTACTGTTATGAGTACACCCGAACGTGGTGGATTACGAAGGACGGACAGGGCTGTCACCACCTGCCGCCTACCACTGCAGTTCCGTGGGGTGCAACACACTTCCTAGTTAATCAACAAGCCAGACACCACGTCTGCACTCGATGATTAAGATTTCTTTTAAGGCCTGTCAAGAGAAATCCCCGTCTTCCCTAAGGCGTCTTACGGACCCGGTCAAGGCGAGCAAACCCGCGAGATAAAGCCCGGTAGAGCTAAACTAAACTCTATACTAAAACTAAAGGGGATAGGACTTTGCTCTAAAGAGAGCAAGATCTTTACTCTAAAAGAAGAGCAAGATAGAAATATAAAAGATAACTTAAGCTCTGAAGTAAGAAAGTAATTATATAAATAAACTCTTCAAAAGAAGGAAAGGATACAAGAGCTTTACCAGAACTTCGAAGACTCCGAAGATCCGAGCTAAGCTCGACTCGACTCTACTCCCAACTCTAATCCTAATCTAAGAAATGAAAAAGATACTAGAGCTCCCTTCAAGTAGATACTTGAGTGATGTGGTGTGTGTCTTGAATGGAAGAATGAGCAGCCTTTTATAGCCTCCATGGGGTGGATGTCAGCTTAATCTTCACGCCACCATCCTGCTTAGCATCCACGTTGAAGAGGGTAGCTTGAGGCCACAGCAACAGGCCGGCCGGCCTGGTGTAGGCCGATCGGCCTACACCTGGCACGTCTGGCCACCGACTTCGTCGTGGACGCTTCTGATTGCTCCCTGAGGTCGGTAACGGTTGCGTTCAGTTGAGGCTGTCCAAGAATCCGAGGTTGTGGGCACTCTAATCCATGTGTCTTGCACTCTAGGCCTTTCGGGTCCTTGGATCAAACCGACGTTGATTGCACGGTGCTTGATCATCCTGGGTGTTTGATTGAACTTGTGGATCAGTGACGTGGCCAGACCTGGCCAGAGGAGGCCGGTCGGCCTGGGCTAGGCCGGCTGGCCTGGCCTTGTGCCAGGTTTGGCCCCTGTTTCACCAGTTTTGTCCTGCAACCATAACTCATCCAAAACTTGTGGAATTTGTCAATAAAAATAGTTTTATGCATGGAATATGGTATGATCATCCTCATTTTACCGAAATGTTGACAATCACTACGAGGTTATAATGGCCGTCAACACGCCCCCAAGCTTAGACTCTTGCTCGTCCTCGAGCAAGGCTAGAACTCTTGGTTCGGTAGGTCAGGAGTTGCTTCAATGTGTATACTCTTAAAGTACCTTGTGCTTATGCCAAAACTCAACGAATCACTTGAATAAGTTGGCATAAAAGAGAACTCATACCATGGTTCCACGTGGGGCTGCAGCGGTTCACGTTTTGGGCTATTGAGAGCTTGAACGGTCATCTCTAAAGTATTTCCTGCAACTTTTCAGGTTCCATCTCGGAGATATGAATTTTTCAAAAGATGGTTTATTCATTCCCCGATGGTACTCTCGAGTCACTCAAGGTGTTTAATCCTCACTCTTGGTCGGGATTGACCAATTTTTCCCTACACTAAGGCTGAAGTGGAGTTGTAGGTAGGGTAAGAGTGGCATACCTTGGTTACTTCTGTTGTCGAGTCGAAGAGTGGTCCGCGAGCGATGGTACTCGTCAAATTCCGGTCTTTGGAATTCATGGGGTTTCAAATGGAGAGGGAGAAGGTGTGATGCTCAAAGGTCTTGGGACTCCTTATTTTTTTCTCTCTCTCATATTTTTGAGATGTTTCTTTTTTTCTCTCTCTTTTTTTTCAGATGGAGCACTTGTCTCCAAATTTTTTTTTCGAATACATCTCTTCTCTTACTTTGGTAACAGAGAGGAATTCAGCTTTGTATGGAGTAATTGAGGACCTTTGGGGTGAGCTTTATGATGAGGTGAGTGTATGTCATCGACGGTGGACGTCAACCCCGGAGCGGGACTTTGACTAGTCGGACATTTTGAGGCTGAGGTGGATGGGAAGACCGGTAAATGTCAAGTGCCTTCTGCAAGCGGACTTCACCGTTCGACAAGACTCAAAGCAACTCAAGATAGCATATGGTAGTTCAACAAATGTATAACTGTTTAGGCTCTGGATAGGACATTTTAAACCATCGAGGAAGATTCACCATGTAACATTTTATAAAAACTTCCGAGAGGTTCCTTACTAAGCATGCAGTTATACCTCGAAACAACCCATATCAACGCTCACAATAACTTAAACAATGAACAAGTGCTCTTACTCCCACAATGTTATTATGGCGGATCCTTAAATGCCAACGAACTCAAATACTCAAGAGTAAAGGATTAAGCACGAGGCACTTAGAGGGCATAAACAGAGCAACTTTTCATCATTCCAGAGGTTCTCAACCATAATTCCATACATAAAGACATCTTTTGGAGCTTTTATTATGATTATTTTATTTTATTTATTTATTATTTTTATTATTATTTTTTTAGCATTTAATTATTTTATTTTATCATAGCAAAGCAAGGCAAGGCAAGGCAAAGGCAAGACAAGGCAACGGCAACGGCTTTCGATCATACCTGAGACTCCCCCAAGCTTCGATGAAGCTCACTGGTAGTACTGGTTGGGGTCGTAGTGCATGTAGTCGAAGAAGCCGTGAATGTCGGTCTGGAGGGATGTGGTCATCCCCAGTTCTGCTGCGTGAGATCGGTGTTGTGTGCAACTTCATCTCTGAGCTGCTGCTGTTGCAGAGTCATCGTCTCCAACCTGGTACTAAGATCAGCGATCCCCCGGGAGACCGGGTTCTCGTAGTCATACCTGGCGGAGGCGGATGGTCCGACCTGCAGGCCGTATCCTACCGTTCCTTGATGGTAGTCGAACGCCTCCTCAAAACTCATGTTGGCAGTGGGGTTCTCCGTCGGCTGCTGGTAGTCGTACTCGGGCTGAGGTGCGGTAGATGTTCCGGCTTCACTGTCATGCCTGGCTCGCCTGCTACGTGTTGCAAGGCCTGCAACACTGTGGCGAGCGGGTTCCTTCCTTCTAAGCTGCATGGTTAGACTTTTTGCTGATCTCAGCGACAAAGCTGGGCATGGAAGCTCGACTTCGTCGATGAAACCAGGATAACACATGAAAACAGTATGGCCAGGGCCCTCACGCATCAAGTGACCCTGGATAAAATGGTCTAAACCAATGCAAGACTGATACTCTTGTGTAGCGGGAAGGAAAGTGACTTGAGCGCCCTGCAAAGCACCAACATGGGTGGCAATGCGGGTGACTAGTGAGGTTATGTCAATTGTGGCTCGGTCAGTGACTAACCTCTGCCAGTCATCAAGCATGCTCATGACCAGTGAGAAACGAATTTTCTTGACCATGGCATAAAGGCACTCTAAATCAGGCAAGAGGCAAAGACGCAAGTCAGCGCGTGGGTGGACCACCATAGCGATCCACTTCGCCAGAAAACGAAGAGTGGGGTTTTGGATGGCAGTGATGCTATTTTTCCCCGAGGATGGCTCGCCCGTGATGCTATCCCACCATGCGGCACGGTTGTACCGGTGGTTAGTCACCAACAGGTTGGCATCAATGATGCATCTCTTGTTGAAACCAAGAGCCTCACTGAGTTGCTTCGGGGTTAAGATAAAATCCTCGTTGAAAAACCGAAAGCAAATATTTGTCTCGTTGGGAAGAACTTCGATTTTCAAACTCATCAAAAACTCCATTGTGAGAAAGTGCGAACCTGTTTCCGGGACGGGGTAGAAGTTTTGCCATCCGACATTGTTGAAAGCCCGTTCCATGTCTCCTCCGAGACCGGTCTTGATCAGCAGCATGGGGTCGAAGTACTTGGCATGTGTGTAGTAGCGGTCCTGGAGCTTGTCCAACACCGTTCTCTCTTCTTCGGACCGAGCAATGATGTGCTCGACCCGAGTCATGATCCGGATGCGGAGCCTGTTCCGAGGCACTTCTTCCTCCTGGGACTCTGTGTCCTGTCGAGTCGAGTCGACAGACATAGTGTCCCGAGAACCAGATGATCCCTGAGAGCGGCGGGAGCTCGAAGAGCTGAGCTTGGTCACGACTCCACGTGCCGTCTGACGTGCTCTTGTCCACATGATTTCCTGCAAAAGGTTAGTCTTACAATACCCAAAGGAAATCAGGGGTTAGACAATCAAAAGTTAGACGTTCTTGTGGGAGATTAATCACCACAACTCGGTTAGTCGTTCTTGTGGGGTAAGAACCACCACAAACGTTCTCGTTCAACCGGTAGGGGTTTGTTCTCACAAGAATTCAAGGATGGATTTTAGTATAATTTTCTTGTGGTTTAAACTCTAACCTCACTTAGAGATTTTTGAAATTCAAACAAGTGAGAAGGGAAGCGCTCAGGATGCATGCATACCTGTGCTTGGGGCGACTTCCTGAAGTGCTGGGCACCGGCTTCTATAGAGGTGCGGCAGGGGGAGGCCGGCCGGCCTGAGGCAGGCCGTTCGGCCTGCACATGGCGCCGGTCGTGCCCATCCCTCTGTCGGTGGTCACGTTCCTGTAGCTGGTACTGCTGTTTGGTGAGGATGGGACGTCGACGGAGGAGGGAGGCCGGCCGGCCTACCTGGGGCCGCTCGGCCTGGGGTCGTCCCCATTTTCCTTCATCCTTTCGTGTCGTGCTCGTGCACGATGCCTGCTGCTTTTCTGCTGTGATCTGGCCATAGGTGATGACAAGTGGGGCCGGCCGGCCTAGGTGGGGCCGGCCGGCCTGAAATTTGGCCGAATTTTTTTTATATGCTACTTAATGCATAAACGAAATATGAATGCAAGCTTCAAAAATTAAACGTGCTGTGCTGAATGAAAAGAATTGAAAAAAACTATTCTATATGCAATGCAAGGATACGTACCATATACCTTATGGCGAGGGCTCGAGTTTTTCGTCCTGAGCGGAACTCTCTGAATCCTTGTTCGGGACTGCTTTTACCCGCCATTCCTTTCGGACGGGATGGGACTTGGATTCAACCTCCTTATCGCGCTTTGCTTGCTCCTCCAGCGCTTTGGTTCTCGATATCCTTCGCCGTGCATGATAGCGATCATGCCTCTTCTTATCTTTGGCGGCGAAGGCTTCCACCATCTTCATGAGCGTTTCTACGCTCGGCATCTTGGACTTTCGGGGCATGACTTCTTCAACCATATTGACTTGATGGGGGATCTCCTTAGGACGGAAAGAGAAACTCTCGGTCCCTCCGTTAATCCTAAGTTGAATGGTCCCACGTCCCACGTTGATGTTCGCATTCGCAGTACTTAAGAACGGTCTCCCAAGAATGAGAGAGTTCGTTGCTCCGGCTTCCATATCTAGGACGATGAAATCCACAGGGATGAAGAAATCTCTGATCTTGATCGGAACATTTTCTGCGACTCCATGGGGGTAGCGGATCGATTGATCCGCTAGCTGCAAACACATGGGTGTAGAGACAAGCGATATATGTTTAAGGTGGTCAAAGACTACCTTGGGCATTATGCTGACGCTCGCCCCCAAGTCACATAGGGCGTTGTCGAAGTCATGGCCTCCAATTGAGCATGATATTGTGGGGCAGCCAGGATCTTTCTTCTTGAGGTGGGGCCCGAGAATAGCAGAGCTACATTCCTCGGTCAGCTGTACCATCTCCCTTGTGGGTGAAGTCCGCTTGTTGCTAAGTATATCCTTGATGTACTTGGCATATGTCGGGACCTGCAAAGCATCAAGTAGTGGTATATTGATGTATACCTTCTTTATTACCTCGACGAACTTGTCAAATTGTTCGTCGGCCACGGGTCTTCTCCTCCGTTCTGGGAACGGGAGGAAAGTGGGATCTCGGCTGTCGCTTGAGGCTTGTGGTGCCTCGTTCCCCTCCTTTGAGACAGGGGTGGTTTCCTCGTCGTCTTCCTCTTCGGCGGACGCATCGGCTTGGCTAGCTTCCTTCTGTCGGGTACCTGCATCTTGTGGATTGTGTGGATCCCGCGTGGACTTGCCAGTCCGCGTGGTCACCGCACTAACATTCTCCTTGAAAGGAACCTCTGGTTGCCCGGGTAACTTTCCCGCATTTGGGTTAGGACAGGATGCAGCCAGCTGAGCCACTTGTGTTTCAATCATTTTATTGAAGCTCAGCTGGTTCTTAATGATAGAATTAAAAGCTTCTATCTGGGAGGCCATCGACTCCATAACTTTATCATTGGCAAAAAATTTCTTGCTAATGTTATCGTTAATTTGTTTTTGGACATACCAGATGTCCTTTAGCGACGGTTGAAAACCGTTGTTAGAGCCATTACCTTGCTGTTGGCCGAAGGGGAAATTGGGCTTGGAATTCCAACCTTGTTGATGACGGAAGCCTGAATTGTTGTTATTTCCAATGAAATAGGCTTCTTCTTGTGTCTTCGGGCAAGTGTCGCCCGAGTGTCCTGCTTCTCCACACGTTTCACATGTGATTCTCTCCTCCATGATCTGATTCATCTCCTTGCCAGGAGATTCCATCTTCTTCAAGAGGAGGTCCATCTTAGTGGCCAACATATCAACGGAGTCAATTTGATGTACTCCCTTGTGGGGAGCTTGTCTTTCTCCTATCCAGCTCTGGTGAGTGGATATCTTCTCGATTAGCGCCTTCGCTGTGTCTACATCCAACGAGAGGGAAGCTCCTCCCGCGGCTGCATCCAACATCTCTTGCGATCGTCGGCTCATGCTGTGGAAGAAGTTCTGGATAATCAGCCAATCTTCCACACCATGGTGAGGGCAGGCTGCAATATACTCTTGCAGTCGCTCCCAAGCTTCGGGAATTGTCTCTCCGTCTAGCTGCTGAAAGCTAGTGATTTTTCCTCGGAGGGCATTTGTTTTGCCCACCGGGAAGTACTTGGCCAGAAATGCGTCTGCGCACGTCTGCCAGCGTCCTTCGAATGATGCCTTGTTAGCGTAAAACCACTCCTTTGCTTTCCCAAGCAAGGAGAATGGGAAGAGTTGAAGGCGGATGTTGTTGATCGGTGTGCCATTGGGGTTGATAGTGCTGCACACCTACAGAAAATTCTGAAGGTGAGCATTCGCATCCTCAATCGCCTTTCCGCAGAAAGGGCTGGCCTGAACCATGTTTACCAGGCCAGTTCTCAGCTCAAATGCACCTTCCTGTGCGTTTGACAGTCCCGGGAAGTTGCTGTTTGACGGGGCTGAGAACTCACGGAGCGTCTTCTTTGCTTGAGCCATAATCTCTGGAGACTCTAGGGCTGAAGAAAACGACGAATCTGAATCTGATTCGGACTCGGAGTCGGATGACGACTCGAGTATATTGCTTGAGCTGAGTCAAATCTGAGGAGGTACGACTCTCTTTCGCACTACTCTTCCAATGCGTTCTGGATTTGGATCAAAGTTTGATGGCAGGTTGAAACCAGTCATGCACTACCCTGCAAACACATCAAAAATAGACGCATGTTGCAGTGGTGAAGTCACTAAGGTTAGTGGTTTGGTAAATCTGTAAAGATAATCAAATGATTCAACAATAACTTTAGCCAATTGCTTCCCCGGCAACGGCGCCAGAAATGCTTGTTGGCACTCCTTAGCGTCACGTTTTAGCAACGCTCAAGAGCGCGTAGATATATGTCGTTGTATGCAAAATTAATTCTGCAAGCGCACAGAATATATCTCGTTGTAGCACTTCACCTTGGGAGTAACCCCAGGGTATCGTATTTATATTTCCGCAGGGAAGCAGATGGTTAAAGTGTATTGAAGAATGAAATGATATATCTTGCCAAAAATATCAAGCCACAAACCCAGGGGCACAAACTCTCGGTTTGGGTGGATAATGGTCAAGTTAATGACCGGATAGAAGGTCTGAAAGACCAGCGACACACGAAGCACCTATTTCTAAAGAAAAGGAAAGACGTTGGGAGAGATCGGACCTAGACTCTTTCTAACTCAGAGCAAAAGGCACTCTAGCCTTAGCCTAGACCCTAGCTTAGATACCGGGAACAGAGCTCGCTTCGACGGCTAGAACGGGAGAACCTCAGAACGGGATGAGAGAGGGGGTTCTCCGGGCTCAGCACTACTGTTATGAGTACACCCGAACGTGGTGGATTACGAAGGACGGACAGGGCTGTCACCACCTGCCGCCTACCACTGCAGTTCCGTGGGGTGCAACACACTTCCTAGTTAATCAAAAAGCCAGACACCACGTCTGCACTCGATGATTAAGATTTCTCTTGAGGCCTGTCAAGAGAAATCCCCATCTTCCCTAAGGCGTCTTACGGCCCGGTCAAGGCGAGCAAACCCGCGAGATAAAGCCCGGTAGAGGTAAACTAAACTCTATACTAAAACTAAAGGAGATAGGACTTTGCTCTAAAGAGAGCAAGATCTTTACTCTAAAAGAAGAGCAAGATAGAAATATAAAAGATAACTTAAGCTCTGAAGTAAGAAAGTAATTATATAAATAAACTCTTCAAAAGAAGGAAAGGATACAAGAGCTTTACCAGAACTTCGAAGACTCCGAAGATCCGAGCTAAGCTCGACTCGACTCTACTCCCAACTCTAATCCTAATCTAAGAAATGAAAAAGATACTAGAGCTCCCTTCAAGTAGATACTTGAGTGATGTGGTGTGTGTCTTGAATGGAAGAATGAGCGGCCTTTTATAGCCTCCATGGGGTGGATGTCAGCTTAATCTTCACGCCACCATCCTGCTTAGCATCCACGCTGAAGAGGGTAGCTTGAGGCCACAGCAACAGGCCGGCCGGCCTGGTGTAGGCCGATCGGCCTACACCTGGCACGTCTGGCCACCGACTTCGTCGTGGACGCTTCTGATTGCTCCCTGAGGTCGGTAACGGTTGCGTTCAGTTGAGACTGTCCAAGAATCCGAGGTTGTGGGCCCTCTAATCCATGTGTCTTGCACTCTAGGCCTTTCGGGTCCTTGGATCAAACCGACGTTGATTGCACGGTGCTTGATCATCCTGGGTGTTTGATTGAACTTGTGGATCAGTGACGTGACCAGACCTGGCCAGAGGAGGCCGGTCAGCCTGGGCTAGGCCGGCCGGCCTGGCCTTGTGCCAGGTTTGGCCCCTGTTTCACCAGTTTTGTCCTGCAACCATAACTCATCCAAAACTTGTGGAATTTGTGAATAAAAATAGTTTTATGCATGGAATATGGTATGATCATCCTTATTTTACTGAAATATTGACTGTCACTACGAGGTTATAATGGACGTCAACACCGCCGCGCCCGGTCGTCCGCCCAGATCCGCGCACGGGAAGGCCGCCTCGCCGGAGAGCTCCCCGCCGCCACCATCCCAGGGGCCAGCCGGACTTCCGGTGGCGACCTCCGGCGGCGGCGAGGTGTGGGAAGGAGGGAGGGCGCGGCGGCGGCGGCGGCTAGGGTGACCAACGACCGTTTTTAAGCGCGTGAGCCTGGATGAGCTACTGCGCGAGGCACTAAACCGGGTTCCAACCAAATAAGATCGAGACATGTCAGGCAGCTCCTCTCAGGCAACTTCACTCCAAGACTCCATCCAAACAGCCCCTTAGGCTCCGTTTGGATGTATTTTTAAAGGGCATGGCATTGAATTGAGTTGAATGCGAAATCAGCTATGGTATTGAAATGGCCCCTATTCAAAATATGTTGTTTGGATTACCATTGTGTTGCCGTTTACAATCTAGAGAGCAACCTAAATCAGATTCAAGTTTGCATGTACAACACGATAGAATTGGAATTTGGTGGTTACTGTATGAACAGTTGAACACCATCTCCATTCGGACTCGTCCCCGCACCCACCACAGCAGCGGAGCCCCTGCCGGCCACGGAGAAGAAGAGGAAGCTGCCGCCGGCTGCTTCTCCACGAGCTCGCCCAAGGCTGCCAAGACCTCCCCCAAGGCCTCGCCCGCCAAGGCTGCCAGGAAGCCTGAGCCTGCCGCCGCCCAGGAAGGAGAAGGCCGCGTCGGAGGCGACGACGGAGAAGCTCTGCTCATGGCCGGAGTTGAGGAAGAATGGTTCGCAGACATCAAATCGACCTCCGCCACATCGGATTGTCCTGTCGCAGTGGCGCGTAGGAGAGGTGGGGCGGAGAAGGGAGCGGCGTGGTGGAGGATGGGCTGTCGCAGCGGTGGAGGTGCTGCTCACTTGGGTAGCGCCGGGGCGGAGCAGATGCCACTCGCTGCGGTCGCGTAGGGGCGGCGCGGCCAGGTTTTGGTGGAGATAGGAAGGGCTGGGGCGCCGCTGGACGGGCGCTCGTCCCGGCGGCGGAGGAGAGCCGCTCGCCAGGGAAGCGGAGGGGCGCCGCTGGGGAGGCATTCGTCCCGACTGTGGAGGGAAGCGCCGATGTCGGGCGGCACAGGAGGATCTTCCTGGGGGGTTACGAGTTCTTTTTTTGTTGTTCTTTGAATTGGACGAGCGAGTTGCAGGTGAATGTAATGCGATACCGGCGTGGGGGTTTCGAATTGGGGAGAGTTGCGCGCGAGTGGTAGGAATGCCGTGCGGTATTCATCTCAATTCCGTTTGCCAATTCTGATGGCATCCAAACGGCGGCATTGAAGCTAGCAAATTTCAATTCCGAATTCTATGGCCTGATGCCAACATCCAAACGCCACATTAGTGTGTTCGTGTTTGCCTTGATAAGATCCCGCTCTCTTTTCTGCCACGACCATATGAGTGACATTGGTGGGCCTTGCCTTGACATCAGCGAACACGGACGCAGCGTTAGTTGGCCCATTATCCTTTTCACTGCCTGTGAGGTGCTCTGGGCTTCTAATATCAGCCTTTCGTTTTCTTTTTGTATCAGGGTTGGCAGGCCAAAACCAACAACGAGGCCACAAAAACAAAACTAGTAACCCAAAAGAGATTATATAAAATCTTCATGGCCTCTAAGATGCAACTCATAAGTCCATAACAGATTGTTGGTCACTATTCTTTTTAGTGGCAGAAGGGCACGTACCACAGACACGTGTTTAGAAAATATTAAATTACTGATGTCGTCAATATAGATTCTTTAAATTAATTTAGAGCGTTCACTACGGGTAAATTGGCCTTTAGTACCGGTCACAGGACCGGCTTAGTACCGGTCGTTGTGACCGGTACTAAAAGTCCGGCACTAACGTGCGTCCACGTTAGTACCGGTCAGAAGCGACCGGTACTAACGTGCCTCCGTTTAGTACCGGCTGGTATTTCCAGCCGGTACTAAACTTCCCTCCCGTCAAACCCCACGTACAGCCGCTTCCCCTCCTTTTTCCTTTTTATTTTTTATTCTTTTCTTTTCTTTCCTTTCCTTTCTCTCCCACAGCGGTCATCACAGCCAAAATCACATCACAATCACAACCATAAATTTCATAAGATCACAAAAATCCATACATTGCTAACACACATTTTACATGAATCATCAAAAATTTACAAGCTCTACAGATAGCTTTGCCTCCACCATCGACCTCCCACATGAATCATCAAAAAAATTACATACTCATCAATCTGCTTCCTGCGAATTCAAAGAAGAATCAACTGTCAAATAGAAATCAAGCATCAAATAAGAAAAGAAGGAGAACAAAATTGAAGAACTCACCTCTGTTGAGAAGAAGGCCGTCCCCGCGCTCGTCGGCTGGCCGCGCCGTCGGGAGGCAGCCGCACCGCGCCCTCCCGCCGGCGGCCGTGCCCCGAGTCGCCCGCGCCGTCCCCCGAGCGCCCGCCGGCGGCCGTCCCCGCGGGGCGCGCAGCGCGGCTGCCTGCCTGCCTGCTGCGCTGGCGGCCGTCCCCGCGCCCTCCCCCAATCGCCGCCGCCGGCCGTCCCCGCGCCCTCCCGCCGGCGGCTGTCCCCGCGCCGTCCCCCGAGCGGCCGCGCCAGCAGCCCCCCGCGCTGGCCGGGATCCATCTGCGTGGGGGAGATAAGGTGTAGAAAAGAAATGAGAGGAGAGGAGAGAGGAGAGAAAGAAAGGGACAGATAGAGGTGAATGGATTGAAGGAGGAGAGGCCGGGGGAGATAAAAGTCGGAACGCTGATTTGATCGGTACACGTTAGTACCGGTCGAGGTCACCAGCCGGTACTAACGTGCGTCATTTAGTACCGGCTGGTGTTTTTGACCGGTACTAAAGTGGCGCACCCATTTAGTACCAGACAATAATACCAGCCGGTACTAAATGACGCACGTTAGTACCGGCTGGTGTCCTCGACCGGTACTAACCTGACTTTGCGGGCACTGTTGGCTGGAGCCGGTACTAAAGGCCCCCTTTAGTACCGGTTCATCCCAGCCGGTACTAAGGGGAGGGATCAAAAGTCCTTTCTCCCGTAGTGGCTCGATCATCATAAAATCCGACGGTGTATGAGTAATGTAGTCAACTTGGACTCTTCAGATAAATCTAGAGAGTTCGATCGTCATCATAAAATCCGACGGTGTTGGAGGCGTAAGAGTAACATGTAAGATTTGATACAAAAATTCCGTCGTCCTTTATAGTATAGATAAACTATACCACGTGCATGTTCTTGCACGTACATCTATAATAGTAATTCAATGTAGTAAAATTAAGCCCGTGTTTAGTTGATGAAAAGTTTTCGGTGAAAAGATTTCGGGTATTGATTTTACCAATTTAGGAGTAGTAAATGTGGACGAAAAAGGTGAAAAGTTATATGGATAGGTTGGAAATCTCGAGACGAATCTAACGATGGTAATTAGAGGGTAAGTAATCCATAATTAGCGGATGGTTACTGTAGCATTACTATTGCAAATCATGGATTAAGTAGGCTCATTAGATTCGTCTCGCGATTTACAGCCCATCCATATAACTTTTCACTTTTTTCGTCTACATTTAATACTTCATGCATCTAACATCCTCTTTTGATGTGATGGGTGAAAAGATTTCGGGTGGGAACTAAACAAGGGCTAATACAATATTTTGCAACAAACCTTTCTTTCACAAATATGAATATGGTAACTTCTTACGGGCCCAAATTATTTCCTGAAACATTACTAGGTTTTTAGTAAATTTGCTAGAGACTCAAATCCATTTAGAATCCATAACTGTTTGCTGAAATCGAAACATAGTTTAGTCACTGCACTGTACATGGGCCGAGATCTACAATCACGCCTGGACATTGGTCCTGAAGAATTTGGGCCTATATTTGCTCCGTAGGGGTACGTAAAAGAGCTGACACTGAACATTTGTTTTTGTTTAATGAAGTATTGGCTTGCAATTGAGATGTTTTCTAGGCATATAAAATCCGTAGCACATTTTGAGAACACACGTATCTCGCCGTTCCTGCAATATAAAAAGTACTCTCGTACTTAATTTGCAAGGTGTATTTTATCGATTAAATATATACAGTATGCATTGGAGAAAGTTAAAGCTGAAAACAACCGTGCAAGGACGTGCTCACATCATTAGTTTTTTTTTTTTTTGTCTTGCCAAGATCCCGCTCTCTCTTTTCTGCCATGAGTGTTTGCCTTGATTATCTTTACACTGCCTGTGAGGTGCTCTGGGCTTCTAATATCAATCAGCCTTTCTTTGGAGCAGCAGCAGGTTGGCAGGCCAAAACGGCCAGAACAATATGTTGTAAGCGTCTGCGTCTGTACTTGTGATTATAAAAAAAGTAACCATCATACTAAAAATAAACTTGATTGCTATTCTCAAGCTGTTTATTAGCTTCTCGGCCGTTATTGATCATAGTTAACACTTGGCAGCACACATAGAAAAAGGGCGTACCCAGTGCCGTAGGCTCCCGTACTATGCGAAGTCTGGGGGCAGGTTGTTTAGCGCACAGCCTTTCCCACACATAAATGTGTAGAGGCTGAGGCTTGAACCCTGGACCTTCCGGTCATAGGCGGTGAAGCTTTACCACTGCACCACTTGACAGCACACATCTCCTTTTAATTTTTCTGCCGAAGCTAGCTCATGGTGGTAAGTACATATGGTTGAAAGAACTGCTAAACAAGTGCAGTATTGCGGTAACAATTACTTCACCTTTCTGTGAGCACCTTGCCTTCCCATTCCAAAAATGCCTACCCCTGCCCACTGCGAAGTGTGAGCCGAGCAGAACGAGTTGACCCAAACATATACTATTTTGCTGGATTAAAATCTTGGACATGACTGATGTGATGTGCTGCAGGGCTGGACATGACACCTTGACCAATCATGCCCCGGATTCGCCCCTCCTATCTCTTGCTGCAGAAACCAAAAGAAAATGAAGAATCAAAAGGGTGCAAGCACTGCATGCTCCAAATGCTGCATGCATGCAGTCAAGCTGAGCGGAAATAACACATGGGGTAAGGTCATCGACGCTTTCAGTGCCTCGGTAACACGCCTGCAGTCTTTTGCCTCTTTGCGCAAGGAGTTTGGAGTGAGCCCGAAGCAAAATCCTATAGCTCTAGCTAGACTGGCTGGTTTATTACAGTACTCAGATCAACAGTGTGCATCAATGTCCCCTCGTTCACGGTCAGATTTGCGAGAGAGACCATCCCTTTGGCTGGCTTCAGGCGTCTTGTCGTGCAGAAAGGCGCCTGCGCGCCTTGCAAACGCATGTCACTTAGTCTTCCCCAGAATGGCGGCCATTGCTCTGAGGGTATCTTGGCTGTAGCATCAATTGCATGCCTGTTGTGCTTGGCATGCAGCTGAGCAGCTCTCTATATATCCAAGTGTAAACAAATGAGCTGCATGCTTTGATTGCAACTCCTTCATGCTCTCTCATGTAGATGTAGTCATGTTGCTGCATGGCCACAGTAGCCAAGCCAATGTGCCTTGGAAAAAAAAAGAAAAAAAAAATAAATGTGCAAGGAAATGGTAGTAGTATGTAGTAGCCATGTAGTACTCCACTACCAGCTGCACAATCTTGCTATATATACAAGTAGCTGGGTGCATATGCATGCTTCACTTAGAAACCAGCTACAGCTACACAGCACCACAGCAGCCACCACCCACACAATGGAGAGGAGGGACCACGGCCGCTCCCTCAAGCCGCTGCCGACATGGACGCCGGGCCACAACTTCAGCTTGGCTGCCGCCGCCGGCAGCTGCTTCCCGTGGCCAGTGCAGAGGCCGCTGCCGTCGTCGTCGTCGTCCTACACCTGCGGCTACTGCCGGCGGGAGTTCCGGTCGGCGCAGGCGCTGGGCGGCCACATGAACGTCCACCGGAGGGACAGGGCCAGGCTCCGGCAGTGCTGCTCGCCGGCGTGGCCTTCTTCTTCCCTTCCAGCAGGCCCGAACCACCTGGCTGCTTCTCCCCACCCCCAGCAGCATCACAGGGCTCCGCTGCCCAATCTCAACTGCTCGCCGCCGCACTGTGCCGCTGCCGGCGCCGCGTCTGAAGCGCCGGTGATCTACAGCTTCTTCTCGACGACGGCGGCGGCGTCGTCGACCACGGTCGCTGCGGCAACAAAGGCGGCGGCGTTTGAGGTGAGCTTGGAGCTGGGGATTGGAGTTTGCGGTGGACGTGGTGGGGAGGCAATGGAGGAGGAGGGGTTGGATCTTGAGCTCAGGCTCGGATGTTCCTGCTGGGAGTGATGGCTGGCTGATGAGGCACAAGTAGTGGCGTAATCATGCTTGCATGCAAGATCATGTGGGGAATTAACGGTTAATGTTAGCTGTTCCTAGCTGTAGAATGCATTTACTAGGATATTTCTGTCTTATTTGTGTCTTCTCCCTTTCCTCGATCCGTGTTTGAACTATGCATGAGTGAGTGTGCTAGCTAGCTGAAGGCAACAAGAGCGTTTCTAACTGTTCATGTTTGATGTATCTTTTTTTTTTCAAGTTCAAATACCATGCTTATCTACTATTAGTACGTCTACTTTTTGTGACAAAAGGTACTGTATGTGTGCTTATTTGGCAGCACACTGTACAAGTGTTATGATGGAAATATGAAAATCCTTCTATAAACTTTTATAAAAAGGCGTGAACGAATAATCGCACTTGAATAGAACAGAATGGTATAGTAGCACACTAGCTAGGGCCATTTACATATATACGGTCTAGTTTTAGTATTATATTCAATTATTTTAGAAACTAGAAAATATAATCCAGGTTTAATTTATTATTATTTAACTGAAAATAACAATGTTTATATATTACTCCAAACCATGTCTCCTAAACAGCACTGAAATTATGGAAGTAAACAGGTAGTTAAAATACAACCTAAAATAAATGGCACTGAAGGCTGAAGCTGCTTAATTAGTTTAGCACATATACTCCACTGCATACTTTTCATCTAACTAAGAAAAAACGCTTCAAAAATAAATGGATGCCACAGTTTTATATAGAGAGATTATCTTCAGCTAAAGAGACTCTCAGCTTGACTACATCAAAGATAAACTATGAAAACTTTTCCTTTGGTTTCCTTGAGATGTTTGAAACAGATGGACGCGGACAAATGAGTGTACATACGTATAATGGGCTAGACATCAAGGCCCACCAACGGATTCTGAGCTGTTGGGCCATCATCTTAATCGAGGCATAAAAATGCAATCCAATTTGTCTAAGAAAACCAAAAATGAAATACAATGGCCAAACTGGTATCTATATATTTTTATTTTTATTTGCAACTGTAGTACACATTTCAGCAGATGTGTATCATCCTGTTTTGAAGGCAATTACTTTAGTGGGTTTGGCAAAAACGTAAAAGGAATTAGAGAGTTCCTACGTTTTTGGGCCCGTGCGGTGAGCATTTGATAGTGATGGGCCATCTTTATGATTTTGCTGCTCGCTTTCGGAGGGGTAGTTTTTTGGAGGACATATAACTTCTCTAATGTAAATATAAAATGTAAAAAAGAGAGAAGAAAATAATAATTAAAAAGAATTTCTAAGTACAAGTAAGAGCCAAGTATTATGATGGGCCTTTCACAGGCCATGTCAGCGGCGAAGCTGAGGTGGAGGAGAGAGGGAGAGAAAGATTCCCTCAGCCACGTCTTGCGTCAGCGTCTCGCGGGGCATAAGAGCGCTTGTGGGCCCACCATCGCTGCTTCCTCGCTTTTCATTTGTTGCATGTAGTCACTGACGAGCGCAACTCATTAATTCACTGTGGAGCCCACCAGCAGGGCAGCAGCAGCTCGGTCGTCTCATGCGCTAGAGCGCGCGAGTCGCTCGCTCCAGGCAACCATAAGCGTTGCTCTAACACTGAACGACAGGTTCAGCACTAATCGCCAAAAGATTCCAAGTGGACTCACGTTTTCCCGTGTGTCACTAGAGAGGAGCTGACGTCGCGCGCCACCGTGTGGCACCGTGCCGCGACGGCAGGCAGATAACTGGCGTTTCCACCCTTGGAGTCGAGTGGTGTAGTGTCGTTGTCATTGTAGGCACGCCCAACGTCCTTCGATATGGTGTCACTAATTGTTGCATAAGAGTAAGTATTAGCGAGCTGAATCCTACGTGGAGAAAAAGAGTGAGAGAAAAAAAGCAGGTGTATACTTTGCAGCCGGCTGAAACGGACGTTTTTCTTCTCTGCTCGTGGGCCTGCATGAACCTACACGCCAGCTTGCAGCCCGTTGCCGGCGCAGCAGCTGGCGCATGGCTGGGTTCCCAACCCGCTGGTCGACTGTCTTATTAAACCTGCCCTAACGGGCCCAGCTTGATGGATATCCATAAGGATGGAGATGGATGTCTGGACATCCAAAACATCCGTATTCGTATTCGATAAAAACGTAAATATGGATATCCGTATTCGTATTCAATTTTAATATGGATGTCAAATAGATGTATCCGAATTCGATTTCCAACAATTTTCTCTATCTGATTCCACATTCGTATTCGAGAAAAATCTGAAACATTCGACATTCGACATTTGTATTCGAGAAAAATATGAAACATTCGACATAAATTAACTTATCTTTTTAACTAACTATTAATTATAAATGATATAAACTGTTTAATCAATTTAAAAATTATCTACATGATAATTACTAGTTATATTGATTATAATATTACTAATGGTATATAAAATAAATTTTAATTAACTTTAAGATGGACCATATCAATTTTAACTAATTTAATTTATTTATCTAATTAATAAATTATATTATACTTACTAATGCACTATTTTATTATTAAAATATTTTATATGTTATGAAAATTATTTATATTTATATTTGCATATTTAATTATTTAAATATATATAACATACATGAAATATATACACATAATTTACTCTTAAAACAATCTATAAAGTGAATTAATACACACTATGACATTTTCTGTCAAAATCAACTAAACATCCAAATGCGAATCCGAATTCAAACTATTCGCTTTGTATTCGTATTCGATTGGATTCGTATTCGTATCCAAATTCGAATTAAAATGTGGTAAATAGTGGTAACCGAATTCGAATCCATTCGTATTCGATCCGAATTCATCCTTAGATATCCATCCTTTTTTTGGACAGGATATCGTCCCTTTGCTTCGCCCAACGAAAGTTGAACAACTCTTCCAGTACTAGAGATCAAGAAAACTGAACACTTGAGGTATGTAATTCTATTATTTTACACTGGGAAACAAAAGGCACGTTAATTGACATGTTGACTCCTGTTCATTGGCCCCGCTTGTCAGGTGGATAAGGCATTGGCATGAGTCCGGGGTGCTCGGATTACAATGCCTACGGCCGTGACGGCGTGGCATTCCCGACTGGTACAACTTGTCTGATACGGTTCTAAACCTTGTGTCAACAGAAAGTGCCTTTAGAAATCACAGGTACAGCGAGAGCGAGGTCAGCTATGTGTTCCTCTTTTGAGTGGAAGCAAGGCTTTTCTATTTTCTAATGCTTGTAGGTAGTATATAGCACTCAATTCTATGGTACACTTTTTTCTACTGCAGCAGACTGTTTCAAATTCTGGTATCGAAATTCTTTTTACAGCGCGCTCCACGTACGGATTCACAACCTCTTCGATCTTTTTCTTCTCTCCGCCAATATTTTCTTTCGTAGAAAAGTACTACCAGCATCATGTCTTTACCAACACGGATACTTTATTTAGATATCGTTTCACTTCAGCGCATCAAATAGCTGCTGCTAGATAATCTACTAAAAACACATGCTACTTTCTGATACGTAATACAGCTGTGTGGCAAGGACAATGACTGCCGTGACGTTGAATATGAGTCATATGACATTGTTATTGCCTTCACTTGACTACCCTTGCTACGAGGGTGTTTAGTTCGCGAAAAAGGTGAAATTTTTTTGAATTGAGTTGCGTGCATGCATAGAGAGAAGCAATAAACTGACACGGTTGTAGGAAGATGCCAGTGCCCGGATGTCCGATGGGGTGAAAATCTCGGACGGTAATGTAGCAGTGAAAATTCCCGTCGCAACATCAGGTAATGTTGCATATGAAACATGTAAAGTTTTTTATAATATCTACAAACTTCATTTGCAACATTAAGAATGCGCCATTGCAACATAAAAAGTCAATATTTGCAAACTCGGGAATGCATATAGAAATGTCATCGAATACCATCGATTGAACATCATCCGGCGAAAATTCCCATCGCAACATCGGGTAATGTTGCATAAAACACGTAAAGTTTTTTGCAACATCTAAAAAGTGCATTTACAACATTAAGAATGCCTGATTGCAACATGAAAAGTCAATATTTGCAACATCGAAAATGCGTACAGAAATGCCACGAATACCATCGATCGAACATCATCCGGCTTGGAGCTCGCCGGCATCCGTTCAATTCATGCAACATCAAAACAAAACTAATGCAACACCAAAATCATGCAACTGCAACAATCAAAGGCTTCTACTGCAACACCATGGGAGCTCGCTGTTTCCGCCACGCGGAGCTCGTCGTTGGCTTGGAGCTCGCCGGCAGCCTCGTGCACCGCTGCCCCTAGAACTCACCGGCAGCCGCGTGCGCCGCCGCCCCAGAGCTCCCACCATCGTCGGCCTCGTGCGCCGCACTTCTCACAGGACCGGCGGCAACCTCGCCGGCGACGAGCTCTCCGGCAGGGGTGCTTAGCACGGCAGCGACGAGCGTGCCATTGATGAGTAGGCGTAGGGAAGAAGGCAGCGATGAGCAGGGGGAAGAAGCGACGACAACATGCGGGGCGGGCGGCGCTTGGGCGTGGAGGGTCCGACGCGTCCGGACGTTCGCAGCCAAGCATTCCGATATATATCATAACAAGGGACAGGGCACTATCTTTTGGTGCATTTTGCATCTACAATTCACCGAACCTCTTTTATATATGTACCTATATACCATATTCATATTCTTTTCCAAATTATAGTATGTCTTAAGTTAAAACTATCTATATCTTTGATCAATTCTAGAGAAGAAAATATATTAACATATGCAATACGAAATAAATACAGTATATATATTTCATAGTAAATTTAAATATAAATATTTTGTTGTTGTATATGTTGATGGATTTTTTCTATATTTATACAATCAATTAATAAAAAGGGGAAAACATTAGGAGTTGTGTTCAACTGAAAAGAGGATGACGTGAGGGCTAACTACTATCCCCCATATGTAAGGAATAAATTAGCCGCTGAAACTAGGGGATTATACAATCAATTAATAAAAAAAGGGAAAACAGAGTTGTGTTCAACTGAAAAGAGGATGACGTGAGGGCTAATTACTATGCCCATATGTAAGGTAGAAATTAGCAGCTGAAATAGGCTATCATGGTGCGAAACATAGTACCAGCCGAGAATGAGGGAGAATCAATGTGAAATCGGTGCTTAGAGCATAAATGTTATTGCCCAAAACAAATCAGTGCAAGTTTTTTACGAAAACTGTTTATTTAGAGAAAAGTTTTTCACGAAACCATTTCCTGAAAAGTTTTGCAAAAATTTTAGTACAAAAAATAAAAAAATGTTTATTGAAATTTTTACTACAACAAAGTTCCTAACGAAAGAAAGTTTGTCAGCACAATTTTTTTCAAAGGAGAAAAATTGGGGCTCCTTTGTTGTTTCTTGTTTGAGCGTGCACGACTGGGCTAATTATAAGGCTCCTAGTTTGCCCCCCTTACACTTTTTGTTATATTGTTGTTGAAATTGGTGTGCAAACTTATACAATCAAGTTTTTTCTATATAAAATGTTTCCTAAAAATACTATCTTAGAAGTTTTTAATGTCTGTGAGAAGTAGTCCTGGACAATGCATCAATGGTTATGACAAAAACTTCTAAATTTTAGTACTTCAAATATAGTTTGATTTTGTGGATTCAAAAGTTAATGATTATGTTATTAAAAAGTTTCCGAAAAGAAAAATTTGCTATGGACCAAAATTGTCACAAAAATTGGTTGCTTGGATCCGTATCAGAAGCTAGCCCATGTGTGGGTTTTTGTATTGTCTACTATTGTTGAAACGAAAATTTTGTTATTAGTGCATGTTATAATCAGGTTTTTGTTTGTCGCGTGCTGTCGGAACAGACGTTAAGAGGCCT
This sequence comes from Urochloa ruziziensis, assembly GCA_015476505.1. NCBI lineage: Eukaryota > Viridiplantae > Streptophyta > Magnoliopsida > Poales > Poaceae > Urochloa > Urochloa ruziziensis. The sequence goes on along the minus strand of CM027125.1, from coordinate 11,187,875 downwards.
GATTTTTCGTGCCGCTTGTTATGAGACCGAGGCACGGACAAAATTTTGTCGCTTAGTAGTCTCCAAGCGTATTTTTTGCCACTCCCTATTTAAACGAGGTGTGGATGCTTTTTTGTCGCTTGATGTAGGACCGACCGTTATCGGTTCGCCAGGAGGGGTTTGTCGCCTGCTGTCGTGATGGACGTTAGCCGTCTATGGGCCCTTTTTTGTAATTGCTATTGAAGCAAGGTGTGGACTTTTTATCGCTTGATGTAGGACCGACCGTTATTGGTTCGTCGGGAGGGGTTTGTCGCTTGCTGTCGGGACGGACGTTATCCGTCTCTTGTCACGTCATGGAGCCTGCGTTTTAATGTGTAGCAAGTCAGCTCGACCAAATTAATTCGGTTGCTTCATGGTAATATATATATATGTGCTATTTAATTACTTAGTTGTTATGATCATTTTAGCGGAGAGGGTGACTTTGGGTGTCGCTGCACGGATAAACATCCCACGGGGGCATGATGCGAAATGCATGGTCCGCCCAACACTCCAGCCAGTAGCAAGCCACGTCATGGAGCCTGCGTTTTGGCACTATAGTCACACGCACGCTAGACGGAGGATGGAAAGAGAGCGCTAGCGGTGCGGGGCAGAGGGAGCTAGCCTCGTGGCCGGTACTACGTACGTGGAGTGGACAAATGGAGTGACGGCTACATATTATGTAGCACGGCACGCATTGTCCAAAAGGCGGTGACGCAACGCCGTAGCCAGCCGCGCCGCGCAGGCCATCGACATCGATCACGCACGGTCGCACGCACCCGCGCGCCGGGGTCTGCCAGTTTGCGTTGCGCGTCGGGCCACGTGGCGCCCGCCGCCCGCGTCACGACACGGGAGGGCCCACCGCCCGGCGGCTCTCTTCCGTCCACGCGACCGGACGTGGCCGCCCACGCCAGCAAGAGAGTTAGAGAGAGAGGAGTAGAAAAACACCACGCCACACCGACCGTCCGGGCCTCACTCGCCTTCCTCGATCTCTGACCTTCTTCCCCCTCAGCCACCTCTTCTCCTGTGCCCTAGCTCCGAGCTCTTTCATCCCTGCGACTGCGACCGCCGGAGAGGTGAAGTGAGAATAGATGGGTAGCGCAGGCGGCAACGGTGGCAACCCAACACCCGCTGCCGCTGCCGCTGCGCCGCCGCCCCTCTCCATCATGGAATTTCTGCACGGCCCGAGCTGGGTGAGGCGGGTCCGGATCCGGACGGCCGGTGCAGAGGCCTCGTCGTCGGCGTCTTCGTCGTCACCGGCCGCGGGCTCGGCGGGCAGCACGGCCCAGCAGCTGGGCGACGAGGAGGAGGAGCGATGGTTGGAACTGACGCTGGCGCCGCCACTCCCGCGGGCATGGTCGCCGAGGCTCCCGGCGGCGGCGGCGCGGGCGTGGCCGGTGGCGTTCGGGTCCGTGTCGACGCAGGGGCGCCTGCCTTACATGGAGGACTCGGTGTCGCTCCGGCCGGGGTTCCACACCTGGGTCGACGGCTCGCCCATGCACTTCTTCGCCGTCTTCGACGGACACGGCGGGACCCATGTACGTATCCACACAGCCATCGACTCGTCGTATTATGGTACCACCATCTCGCCGCCGGCCGGAAAATCTCCTCGTATCCATCTAATGTCTCATACACTCTCCGGCCAGTTCGATCAAAATCCTACGATTTATTGTGCACCTATCTTTTAAAAAGTTTAAGGGACAAAGAGCTCGCAAACAGACAAAACACTTTTATTTGCTATCAGCTAATGGATCAAAATGACATTTTTTTGTACATACTATATTTTGCACTGTCTGAATACACTACCGGATTCGCCGCCTTTGCCGTGTGCCAGAAGCTTTGCCGGCAAAGAGCAAAGAGCACACGGCAAAGTTTGGCCGGCAAAGGCCATCTTTGCCGTGAGCCCCAACACGGGCACACGGCAAAGATTTGCCGTGCGCCAAAGCCTTTGCCGTGGGCCGTTGTGGGCTTAACGGCCGTAGCCGTTACGAATCTTTGCCGTGTGCCGTCACGGCGGGCTCACGGCAAAGATTTCCGCCAGGTGGGCCCAACCTGAGCTCTTTGCCGTGGGCCAAAGCCGGCGGTCCACGGCAAAGATTGCCGCCAGGTGGGCCCAACCTGGGCTCTTTGCCGTGGGCCAAACCAGGCGGCTCACGGCAAAGATAGCCGCCATGTGGGCCCAAACTGGCCCTTTGCCGTGGGCTGGTGTAAAAGCGCACGGCAAAGACCCCGCCTTTGCCGTGTGCTAAGGTAAAAGCTCACGGCAAAGGCCCGTGTGCTATGGTCCCTTTGAATCAATTATATTCCATTATTTGACACTCTTGCAGCTGAAAAGTTATTTTCAACGATAAATCGAGGAAAAGAAATAAAATAACTAAATATAGCAAATAATTTGTGAAATGCATCAAATCTTAACATGGAATACCAAGCAAGTTACATTGACACCACAAAATTTTTGGGTGACAAAAGATTAAAAAAAAAATTTAACTTTGCCGTGGGCCCTACCTTTGCCGTGGGCCACAGACTACGGCTCACGGCAAAGGGCTTACGTGGCCGTGTGCCAGCCCTTTGCCGTGAGCCAAACGGCTAGCTCACGGCAAAGGGTGACGGCCGTCACACGCCGTCACCTTTGCCGTGGGCCGTGTGATGAAGCTCACGGCAAAGGTTACAACTTTGCCGTGTGTTGTCCTTTGCCGTGGGCCCAGACACTGGGCACACGGCAAAGGGGCCCCTTAGCCGTGGGGTATCTCTTTGCCGTGCGCCTGGCCACAGGGCTCACGGCAAAGACGCACGATGCCGTGTGCTCTGGCTTTGCCGTGAGCTTGCTTTCTGGCTCACGGCAAAGGGCCGGCTTTGCCGTGCGCCCGTGGTAATGCTCACGGCAAAGACTGCGGCACACGGCAAAGGAGCGGTTTCCGGTAGTGATAGTAACAAAAAACATTCACCTGTTGTTAACTGCAGTACGTACACATGCATACCGCACTTGCTTGGTACTTCAACTGTAATTTGGTTTTAGTTTACTGCTGCAGCAAGAAAATAGAGAGAAAGTGGGGTAGCGTTAGTCCTGCTGACAATTGCCTAGCTAGTCACACTGATTCACTGCTGCGGTGAGTATCAAGTGTCCACCTGTCCACATAATCTAGCACAATCCAAATTGCTAAATGTCGTGGTAAAACCACACCCTCCCGTAGCACCTCTCTTTCGGGGTTTTAGAGTTCGGGTTGGGGGAGGGACATACGGCTTTAGAAGGGGTTTGGAGGCGGCCAGCGACGATGGTGGACCCAGGCAGTTCCCAGGTATGCCTGGGACTACCCAAAGATTTGGGAAACAAAGCAAGTACCGTAGCACCCACTGTTTGTCACTGTAGCGTCTACTATTTCCTATTGTATGCCTACCCAACAAAACCATCCTACATCCGCCCCTGGCCGGCGGAGGTGGCGGGCGGCAAGGGGAAGGCCGGGTGGCGAGGGCACCGGTGGCCGGGCAGTGGATGACGGTGGATGGGCCGGCGCCGGCAACGGGGAAGGGGAATCACAAGATAGAATATGGGCGAGCGGCAGCAGAGGCAGCGGATGCCGCCGGAGCTGTGGGAGGAGCCGGCGGCGGGGGAGTGAAGCCAGCTGTCAACGGGAGGCAAAAAAAAAAGGGTGCTACGTGAGATTGGTTTTACCAATTCCACGTTGAATCCAAATTCGGCATGCATGGGAAGCCAGAAGATGGATCCCATGTCTTTTTCTCTTGTTGGCCTTTTGCTTATTGATTCCCTGCAGCTACAAAATTGTGTATGGTGTTTGTATTTCTTTAGCCCATGAAAATCAAGAGAAACAATGCATGCATGCAGGTGTCGGAGCTGTGCCGTGACCGGATGCACGAGTTCCTGGCGGACGAGCTTGTGCGGGAGGCGGCATCCTTCCTGGTGCGCCGGGAGCTCGCCATGGCGGGCGTCGTCGGGACCAGCAGCTCCGTCGGCGCCTGGGTGGAGCAGCACGAAGAAGAGCACGCGTGGCGCGCGGCGCTGGCGAGGGCCTTCGGCCGCGTCGACGCCATGGCGGCGATCCCCTGCGCGTGCGGCCGCATCGCGCGCCCGCCGCCTTGCGAGTGCCCGCGGTCGGTCTTCACCGGCTACGTGGGCTCCACCGCCGTCGTGGCGCTTCTGGTCCGCGGCACCGTCGTCGTCGCCAACTGCGGCGACTCCCGCGCCGTGCTCTGCCGTGGGCTCGCCGGCGTGCCGCCCATCCCGCTCTCCTACGACCACAAGGTATGTATATATAGTTATATATACATATATATTAATATTAGTATGTTTTAGCCGGCGTTGACTCTCCGTGTGTGGTGGTTGGTGGTGTGGTCCATGTCTGTCGTCATGACGTTGAATGTTGATCTCTGTCTGTTGCCCGGGTCAAGAAGCTTGGGTCCCGGTCAACTCGTGGCTGACCGCCAATAAGGCTATCAGCATTGGGCACCGTAAAATAACATGTATGCTCATTTTCCATGTTGATTTACAGTTTTAACAGCAGCGGGGGCCTGAGAGAGGATAAGTATCTCCTCGTTCCTGTGCCCGCTCGTTATTCCGAGCGTGTGCAAGACGGAGCGGTACACGCCATGTTGGCGTGGGGCCCATGCACTCGCGCCTTCCCAACAACCTGGATGGCGGAGTAAAGCGGCCAGCGGTGGGGACGGTGGAGCAGAGCACAACGGTGTGAGAGAGGGTGGTGCAGCTACCGGTGTGTCGATCTGCGGCCCTGTCGCGCCCGATCCGTGGCTGCAGTGCGAACAGAGGATGTTCGCATGGACGGGTTGGGGAAGGATAGAGCCGCCGCTGCCCCGGTGATGCCCAGTGGAGGAGGCGAAGCACGGGGAGGAGGAGCCCCCGATGGAGGAGGGGCCACGGCTCGCCGCGCTCGCCCAGGCCCTACTCCTCCGCCGCGCGGCCACAGGCCCTGCTACTCCGCCGGAGAGGGACCCGCCACCCTGCCTCCACCCGATTCGCCGCCGGATCTGAACCAGGAAAGTGGAGAGGAGCCGGTCGACGGCGTGGGAAAGGAGAGGCGCGGCCGGCGGTGTTTAGGAGGAGGGTGCCGCCGGAGAGAGTGGGAACAGAGCTCCAGCAACCCCCAATCCCCGCGGAGGAGCCAACTCTGGCAGCTTTGCGAAGGGTGCCGCTGCCGCTTGGCCTTCCCCGCGTTGGAGAGGGAGGTGCCACTGGCCTAGGCTCCGCCACGGGCTTCGGCCGCTCGATCTCGGCCTCGTCGGGGAGGACGGGCGCGGGGAGGGCGGCGGCGTAGCCGGAGGAGAGAGGTGCCAGGGAGATGGCGGAGATGAGGGAGAGAAAGACGGAGAGGGAAAAAGAGAAAGAGAGATGGGTCCAACGGTAGAAAAAGAGTGGAGGGGGAAATAAAGAAGAAAACGTGTGAGCTCTGTGTGTGGTAGTTGATATAGAGGTTGAACATAAAAGTTGACGGGTGCGAAAGAAATGAGTATAGAGGTTAGAATCTCGATGGCTAGAATAAAATGTTTCTTTTAAAGGTTGGCATTAGAGGTTCACTAGTGCGAATAGCGTATGGCTGGGCGTGCACTGCTCGCCGTGTACTTGCTCACGTCAGCAGCAACTTGCATCATGCGGTCGTCCATGGCGGCCCAGCTGGGGCAGCACGGGGTGGTTACGAGTGGAGGCACCAGCTGCAGGTAGTGTGGTACCCATATGGGTGATAATCAGCCAACTTTTTATACTACTAAATTTATGGATCGGGGTCTAAACGGATCGGATCGAAATTATATACAAATTTGACGTACAAATAATTAGGGCCGAGTTGGATCGTGAAGAGGGCATAAGGACAATGGTCCATTATCACCCTAGGTGCGCCCAACAATTGTATTATGATTGCGAATTATGGTTTGTTCATTTCCTTAATTAGCATACTGTATGTGTGCATACATGTGTTCCATGGAATCCATGGCCAGCTACTGGTGTATATAAGATGCCTTGCTGTTACTGTTAGAGTAGTGTTTATATCTTTGCATTTGTGACCGCTGCTCTGCGCTAATTGTCGTTTTCTCAACTGCCTTTTATTTTGTTGCAAAATTCTAAACTTTTGTGCAGCCAAACCGGCCGGACGAGCTAGCGCGGATACATGCAGTGGGCGGCCAGGTCATGTACAAGCGCGTGCGTGGGGTCCTCGCCATGACGCGCGCGCTAGGTACGCATATATCAGCAGCATCCTACAATGCTACGCTACTACCCATCTAAATCAGCTTTTGATTTGATTTGTTAGTGATGGCACCTTATCAGCCTTAATTCTAGTTACCTGCATTTTCTTATTCATGTGTTTTGGGGAATTTTCACCCAAAATGGAGCTTATACAAAGTTTGTGTGTACCATACACACACGCGCGAACACAAAATATGCAAAAGACACAAAGTTAAAAACACACACAAAAGTTTGACTTATATATGTATGACTATTTTCTAATTTCCGTTTGGTTTGATTTGGCAAATGGTGTTTGCGCAGGAGACAGGAAGCTCAGGCCTGAAGTGATCGCTGAGCCGGAGATCACCATCACCGAGCGGACGGCGAACGACCAGTGTCTGATCCTGGCGAGCGATGGCATGTGGGACGTGATCTCCAACGAGACCGCCTGCCATGTCGCCCGCCATTGCCTGGACTATGGGAACTCGCCTCCCGTCGACCCTAGAGCCGCCAACTCTAGCACAGCGGCGGCCGCCATGGCCGCCGCCGCCAGAGGCCAGCATGGGGCGGAGCCACGATGCTCCCGTGCTGCTTGGGTCCTCGGCAGGCTCGCCTTAGCAAGGGAGACTGCCGATAACATCAGCGTCATCGTCGTTGACCTGAGGCAGAGGGAGCGATAGGCTGCTATCTTAAGGAGCAAACTGATAATATGATGAGATATGCAATATGGTCGTCTAGGCTTGTATTTATTGGTTTTTTTTCGATTGGAGATTCTAGCTGTTTTTTCTCGTTACATATATTTGAAGAGATAGAAATAAGTGGATGGAAGATTATATTGCCGTCCAAAAAGAGGTGAAAAAAATTAAAGGAGAAAAATGTAAACAAAGAAAATAGAGATCAATTGTAGCAAATAGGTTTATGTCACATTTGTGTGCACTGTCATCAGTAATTTGTTCACACACACACACGCACGCACAGTCACACGCGCCCACACACACACACAGTCACACGCATGTTTACAATACACATATAGTTTGCTTTGTCATTTTCCTTCTTGATCTCACTGCAGGTGGGATGAAGCCAGTAGCAGGACAAAGCCATGAAAAAAATTAAGAGGGGCTAAACAAAAGTACTAGTTGGACTTTAGGTTTCTATTAGGATTGTTGGTCTGATAAACTTTAGCCCCTCCTAACATACACATTTTACCTGAAATTTGACATAGAATTAAAGGGGTTTCGTTTGACACCGCAGTGGTAGGGGGGCTGGAGCCCCATCCGTCCCACCGCTGGCTTCGTGCCTGGCGAGTAGTATGTTTATTTTTGTAAGGACGTATCCATTCGTGTTGTAAAACTATAATTTCGTTCCCTATAATGTTGGGAGACTAAAGCTACAGAAGGTCGACTTCATTCATCGCTTGTATTTTCCAATCTCTCCACCAATTAAGAACTGCCGGTTCTTGCGAAATCAAACTAATAAACGTAAGTCTACGAGCCTTTAAGCTCAAACATAGAAAAAAAACTATGGAATTTTGTGTCAGCGAAATTTTAATTTGACAAGCCATGTTAGAGCAACTCCAAGAGACTCTCTAAATCCTTCTTCATTGTTAATTTTAGAGATTTTGATTAAAAAGTTACCTTCCAACCGCCTCTCTATTTGTTTATTCAAACATAGTCACTCTCCATTCCGGATTTCTCGCTAGCAAAATATAGAAAAGAGAATAGCTCTTTAGAGTGCATGCAAGATATAGAGAAGCTGTTGGAAAACATGAAGATATAGAAAACGATTTTTATGCAAATAACTTTTTAAATAATGATTTAGAGAGTGATTTTTAGAGAGACTGTTGGAGATGCTCTTAGTTGGAAGAAGACGGACACATGTTGACGGGTTTTTTATATATTTATACTCAACATATATATAAAAGGGAAAACATTAGGAGTTGTGTTCAACTGAAAAAAGGATGACGTGAGGGCTAATTACTATCCCCATATGTAAGGAAGAAATTAGCAGCTGAAACTAGGGAATCATGGTGCCAAACATAGTACCAGCCGAGAATGTTGGAGAATCAATGTGAAATCGGTGCTTAGAGAATAAATGTTATTGCCCAAAACAAATCAGTGCAAATTTTTGACGAAACAGTTTGTTCAGAAAAAGTTTTTGACGAAACCATTTCCTGAAAAGTTTTTGCAAAAAATTTAATAAAAAAAATGAAAAATGTCTATTGAAATTTTTACTACGGCAAAGTTTCCTAATAAAAGAAAGTTTGTCAGCGCAAAAGTTTTCAAAGGAGGAAAGTTGGGGCTCTTTTGTTGTTTCTTGTAATCTTGTTTGAGCGCGCACGACTGGGCTAATTATAAGGCTACTAGTAGTTTGCTCCCGTTACATTTTTTGTTATATTGTTGTTGAAATTAATGTGCAAACTTATACAATCAAGTTTTTCTATATAAAATGTTTCCTCAAAATACTATCTTAGAAGTTTTTAATGTTTGTGACAAGTGGTCCTCGATAATGCATTAATGGTTATGACAAAAAGTTCTAAATTTTAGTACTTCAAATATAGTTTGATTTTGTGGATTCGAAAGTTAATTATTATGTTACTAAAAAGTTTCCGAAAAGAAAAAATTGCTATGGACTAAAATTGCCACAAAAATTGGTCGCTTGGATCCGTATCAGAAGCTAGCGCATGTGTGTGGGTTTTTGTATCGTCTATTATTGTTAAAATGAACATTTTTGTTATTAGTATCAGTTTTATTTTTGTTGATTGTTGTCGGAACAAACATTAAGAGGCATGGACAAAATTTTGTAGCTTAGTAGTCTCCAAGCGTATTTTCTGTCAATCCCTATTGAAGCGAGGTGTGGATGCTTTTTTGTCGCTTGATGTAGGACCGACCGTTATCGTTTCGCCGGGAGGGGTTCGTTGCTTGCTGTCGTGAAGTACGTTAGCCGTCTCTAGGGTTTTTTTTGTCGTATGATGTAGGATCGACCGTTATCGGTATCGTCAGGAACGGTTTGCCGCTTGTTGTCGGGAAAGACGTTAGCCGTCTTTGGGCGTTTTTTTAGTAAAATGCACCGTGGGTGCCTAAACTATTTGTGTGGTGTCATCTAGGTCCCAAAACTCTGAAAACGACCATTTGGGTCCATCAACTCTTAAAAGGGATCCATCTCGGGTCTCAAACGCGCCACACAAGCATCCGATGCTGACGTGGCATGCCATCGTGAAGCCATAATGGCGAATATATGCAAAACACCTCCTCCCCTTTTATCTCTTCTTCCTTTTGCCCCTTCCCCTCTCTTCGTTCTCTGCTACTGGGCACACACCGCCGCCGCCTAGCCTCCCCACCGGCCGGCGCCGCCTCCGACCACCTCCCCTCCCTCTAAATCTTCTCCTCTAGCGGCCCGACCACCCCCGCCGCGATGGAGGGCCCGCGGCCACGCCGCCGTCCCGGACTGCCTGGATCTGGCGAGGCACGCGCGCGCGGTGGCGGAGCTCGGCCCGCGCGGCTGACAGCTGGCTAGGGGCGGCGGCGCGCGATGCTGGCAAGCAGCGTGCCAGGCAGGTGCAGGTGCAGGGGCGGGTTCTCTACAACGGCGTCACCTCGTCGTGCTCTCCGTCGGGTTCGAATCGAAGCGGAGGAGTCGGGCGGTCAGAGCGGTCAGCCGCGGCGTCCCTCCCATGCCCCATCCGCGGTGGCGGGAAGCGGCACGTGGTGGTGGGCGTGGAGGGCGAGGAGGCGCGCTGCCCCTCCTCTGCTCCCTCTACGGCGGCGGGAGCTGAGATGCGGTGGCGGGCGCGGAGGAATCCAGCAACCGGCACGGCGCGAGTAGGGGCGGAGGAGGAGAGGGGACGGCGTGAGTCGAGATGGAGGCTCGGGTCGGCGGCGGCACGAGTTGCATGAGCAGGCGGCGGCATGAGCGGATAAAGCTCTTGCCACTTGATGTGGGACCAGGCGTTGCTGGATTGTCAGGAGGGATTTGTCTCTTTGTTGTCGTATCGGTAGCCGTGGGATTTGCCTCTGCCTTCCTCTCTTCGCCCTTCTTACTTCCATTTCGATCGATCCCGTCAGCCACCACTTGTCCTGTGCCCTGGCGGCAATGATGACGTGAGGAGAAGCGATGGTTGGAGCTGACACTGAGGCCGCCGCGGCTCCGGTGGAGGCGCCGGCGTGGCCGGTGGCGTTCGGGTACTGTCAACGCAGGGGCGCCTGCCTTTATATGGAGGACACGGTGTCGCTCCGCCCGGGGTCCCACACCTGGGTGGACGGCTCCCCCATGCACTTCTTTGCCGTCTTCAACGGGCACGGCGGGACCCATGTACGTATACATAATTACATAGCCCTCACGCCGCCGTCGTATCATACAACACCACCATCTCGCCACCGGCCCCCGCCGGCAAATTGTCGTACCGACGCCGTCGTCTTCCAGGGCGATTTAATTAATAATAACTCCGTGGTCGTTAATAATCCTAAGGAAATGAATATGTACATCATGCGCGCTACTGACTTTACACTCCCCCAATTTAATCCTACGAATCACAAACTCGCCAACAAACAAAACAAAAATATTACCTACTAATGAATAAAAAATGTCATTCTCGTTTTACCTACTGTTTTGCCTACAAACAAACATTCACCTGTTCACTGCTGTATCACACTCGGTATACTGTGTAAAGAATGGTGGAACGTGATACCCGTTAGGGTTCACGGCTTCGTGTTAAATAGGCCGGGAACAGCCCCAGGCGTGGCTTGTACATGAAGTAAGTTTCCTAATCTAACTTATCTACCAAGCTAGATTACAACAACCGAACACAACAGCCTTAGCTGGATTACAACGAAGCCAACAACCCTATCAACAGAACCGCTATCTTAACACCCCCGCTCAATCTCAACTTCCCGAGAGATTGAGATTGTTCTTGAAGCTAGTCAATAACCGAGTTGACAGCGGTTTAGTAAATCCATCAGCAACTTGATCTGCAGAATGAATAAACCGGATATCCAAGAGTTTCCTTGCAACTTGCTCTCTCACAAAATGAAAATCAATCTCTATATGTTTTGTGCGAGCGTGAAACACTGGATTCGTAGAGAGGTACTTTGCGCCTATATTATCACACCACAGTCGTGCTGCTTGAGGATGTGCAATTCCCAACTCATTCAGAAGCTTTCGTACCCACATTACTTCTGCTGCTGCATTTGCTAATGCCTTGTACTCAGCCTCAGTACTCGATCTGGATACCGTTGCTTGTTTCCTTGCACTCCATGATATAAGATTAGAGCCAAGAAACAAAACAAATCCCCCTGTACTGCGACGATCATCAGGACATCTTGCCCAATCCGCATCAGAGAATGCACTTATCAACATAGACGTGGACATTCCAATCTTCAAGCCAACACCTACACTTCCTTGCACATATCGTAGTATCCTCTTTACAGCTGACCTGATGGGAACTAGGGTGCCCGATCTTCCGTCAGGGAAAGGATAGCGGCAGAAACAAAACACGGCAACGGGCGATTGAACTACGACGATGAACACAACCTAAACCAGCAACAAGACTTGACCACGGACAATAACTCAACAAAGCAAATCTGGAAACGAAATTGCAAAGGCTAACGAAGGGTTGTAGGACAGCGGAATTTTTTTGTGGCTATTTTCTGGAGTTATAGGACGATGGAACAAAACTAAACTAGGGTAAGCCTGACGGTAATACCTGAGTCTCTGATACCACTTGATGGGAACTAGGGTGCTCGATCTTCCGTCAGGGAAAGGATAACTCGTTTTGGGCGGAGCCCGACACACCGATCCGACTTCAAGTCAGCAAACTCGAACCCTGCAATCTTAGCACCACGACTCCTCTGGTTATCAACCGTAGTCACAATCTAGTTGACCTCGCCAAGAAGGCTAATCCCTGCCTGCGAAACGAAGTACACAAGTAAGAACTTGAAAGAACGCAGCACTCAATAATGGTGACAACTGCAGATGAATGATTAAGCACACGAGTTGGGGTTTCACAAACCGATGAACGGCGACACTGTCTCCAACAGAATAATCTAAGCAAAACCCGAGTCTAAGCAGCGGCAGCTGTTGAGTTTATTAGCCTAGGGACGTCCTAGGGTTGGGGACGCACCAGGTGGGGCGTCCTCAACTTGGGCCAAAGGCCCGACACGATACAAAGCCTGAAAAGCCCCAAAACAGATGACGCATCACCTTTTCGTGGTCATACAGCGTGATCCACGAACCTTCTAGAACTAGGACCAGAACCAAAACGACGGTGTTGTCGTCCCCTTTCCAACGCATGCTTATACGCCTCGTTTCGATGTCGTATGAGGGAGATATTGCCGAAACAGTGCAGGGGTATCGGCTGAATCCGAACTCCACGTGGCGGCTGAGTTGGAGACGAGTTGTAACTTGGGGGAGACTGTAGCATGTACGTGTTCAGCGTGGCGATGTCCTCATTATCCCCTTCTTCTTGAACTGAAGTCGTCCTCGACGCCATTCCATCATCATCGGGTTCCTGCAAAAGGTTAGTGACAACAGGATGCGATGCACAAGACAAATGATCAATGGAAACAGAAAAGATATCTCGATAAAGCATAGTATAACAAGGTGCATCAGGATTATCACATAACGCAGCAGTAGCAGATGTAGTAGAAATAAAAGCACCTCCTTTTAACTTAATCCCTTTATGTGTATTATCATTAGAGGCATTGCTAGCACTTTCTTTCTTAGTATTTTCAGCAATCTCTTTAAAATGGTTCTTAATTTCAGCAGGAGATAAATGAAGCAACGTAATTTTCTTGTTCTTATGCATGAAAGAGTATGTATTAGTTCTACCATGATGTGAAGCATCATTATCAAATTCCCATGGTCGGCCTAACAAAAGAGATGATGCATTCATAGGCACAACATGAAAATCAGCATAGTCATGATAAAAACCAATAGAAAAATGTATACGTGCTGATTTAGTTACCTTAGCCTTACCACTACTGTTGAACCATTCAAGATGGTAAGGATCTGAAATAGAACGAGTGGGCAAGCCAAGCTTCTCAACCAAGTCTGAACTCACCAAATTATTGCAACTCCCGCTATCAATGATGGTGAGAACACGACAATTCTGAACAATGAGATACATGTGAAATAATTTTTTGCGCTGAATCTCCACTTCTTCCTCTTTTTCCTCTCTAGAGCTCAACGCACGCTGCACCATGAGACTAGGAAAACCCGCCGATGCAGCCAAGGAATTAATGGCCTCACCCTTTTCTTCCTCCGAATCATCTTCAACATCACTAGCACTTACATATCCACCGTCAAGCATAGCGATGAAAGCACGAGTACTTGGGTAGTCCTTGACGACATGTCCCATACCCTTGCAGCGGTGGCACACAATGTTTGCAGATTTACTTGAAGAGCTCTTTGTCAGGGTAGATGGTGTCTTGTTCTGCACATGAGACACATTGCTTACCTCAGAAACGGACGCATGGGCTGGTGGTGATGATCGTGTACTCGCTGGTGGTGTGGAAAGAGAGACACCCAGCGATCTAGCTGCTGGTGGTGTAAAAGTTTTTGGCGTGTAGCTGCTGTAGGTGCTCTTACTTCGACCCTGCAATTCTTTTTCTGCAAGCATAGCAAGCTGGAACAACTGGTTGGTGGTAGTAAATGGTTTATAGTCAACAATATCCTGAATTTCACGTCTCAAACCACCATAAAAACGACACACTTTATCCTCAGGATCCTCTACTGCCCCACAACGAATCATGCCCTTTTGAAGCTCTGTATAATATTCCTAAACCGATAAATCACGCTGCTCTAAACGTTGTAATTTCAAACGTAAATCACGCTTATAAGAGGCAGGAACAAAGCGATCACGCATAGCTATCTTAAGCTCATCCCATGAATCAGGTTGCATGTTTAAAGTACCACACTCTTGCCACCAGATAATAGCAAAATCTTTAAATTCACTAGTGGCTTGTCTAACTTTATGTTGATCAGGAACAAGATGGGAAGCAAATTTTTGATCTACTGTCATCTCCCAATCAAGGTATTCTTCAGCATCATATCTCCCATAAAAAGATGGTATGGTAAACTTAACTTTAGCATAAGGATCATCATGAGCATGAGTGAGGTTACCTCCCATACCTTTCTTGTTGCGTGCTAGAACGCGACGGGCACGATTGTCGCTTGTCATCCTGGCGTCTATCTTACCATCAGGACCATAGACAATGTCCTCAAGGTGATCAGTATCATCATCGAATGTCTCCTCGTTAGCACCATGGACCTCAAGTTGTTGCACCCTTGTGGTCAAAGTGGAGACTCGTCTGTTCACGTCCTCAAGTGTATGATTGCCGCTTTGGACCTCCTTTGTGAGCTTGCTAATCTCCTTCATGAAGAACTCCTTCAAGTTGTTGATGTTCTCCTGAAACTCCCTTTTCAAAACAGGCACGCCGTCTGGCATGGTTAGTCAATAAGAAAGACCCTACGAGCTAGTTGGTTTGTCTGGTGGAATCACACCCTCACACACGTCTTACCAAGTTCTTACCAGGTTCTTATCAATGCAAGCAATGGATGGTACAACCTGTGGATGGATCGTGATACCTGTAAGGAAGTGGCTCCAAGATTGCAAGGTCCTTCGCTGTACTGACTGAAGAGTGTATGTGGAGCTGTAGGAGAGGCATAATATATATGTATGTGGAACAAAATCGAATGCAAATTAGCCAAGTTCAATAAGTATCCAAAGTACAAGTCACAATTGCTGGCTAAGACATGTCCTAGACGTAGCACAACAAGTTGGAACAAAAGATGATGGATAAAGCTCACAGAACAGGCAAACAACACTCTATGCACTTGTTTTTAATCTTTCAGCCTTTTTCCTCTCTTTTAGGGGGTGACTAGTAGAAATCACAACTTTTCTTTTTTTTGAACTATTTTTTTTACATTTTTCTCTGAACACTTATCACAAAATATGGAAGCACAAAAATTGAGAGCTCAAACTGAGATCAGATGTGGTCTACAGAAAATCAAACACGTTTGCTGAAAAGCGTGCAAGATAGCAAACCAATTTTTTAATTATGCTCAGGATTTTTTTTGATTTCTTTGACCATTCACACCGACCATAGGTGGTGTGGGTCGGCCCGTAATGGAGTCACGAAGCTGCTATAAAAATTTGAGCCAAAACGGAGCACCGAGCGAAAAGTTATGCCCGTTTTACTGAAGGTACCTCAAGTTATGGTTTTGAAGAGGCACAAATCGGCAGATAGCACGGCGGCGGCTAGGGCAAGACTTCTCTGGTATATACAGCGATAGGATGCGCAAGATGAACACAAGAGGGGCTGCGATACAAGGCGAAGAACACAAGGCGGCTCGCAACCTATCTACGGCTTGCACGGCGAGAGTTCATGCAAGGCGGCTAGCGAGGGCAAGTCGAGTAGTGTGATGGCACGACTTGTGATCTGGTAATGGTGGATGGGATAGGGGCAGAAACAAAACACGACAATGGGCGATTGAACTACGACGATGAACACAACCTAACCCAGCAACAAGACTTGACCACGGACACAAACTCAACAAAGCAAATCTGGAAACGAAATTGCAAAGGCTAACGAAGGGTCGTAGGACAGCGGAATTTTTTTTGGCTATTTTCTGGAGTTATAGGACGATGGAACAAAACTAAACTAGGGTAAGCCTGACGGTAATACCTGAGTCTCTGATACCACTTGATGGGAACTAGGGTGCCCGATCTTCCGTCAGGGAAAGGATAACTCGTTTTGGGCGGAGCCCGACACACCGATCCGGCTTCAAGTCAGCAAACTCGAACCCTGCAATCTTAGCACCACGACTCCTCTGGTTATCAACCGTAGTAACAATCCGGTTGACCTCGCCAAGAAGGCTAATCCCTGCCTGCGAAACGAAGAACACAAGCAAGAACTCGAAAGAACGCAGCACTCAATAATGGTGACAACTGCAGATGAATGATTAAGCACACGAGTTGGGGTTTCACAAACCGATGAACGACGACACTGTCTCCAACAGAATAATCTAAGCAAAATCTGAGTCTAAGCGGTGGCGGCTGCTGAGTTTATTAGCCTAGGGACGTCCTAGGGTTGGGGGCGCACCAGGTGGGGCGTCCTCAACTTGGGCCAAAGGCCCGACACGATACAAAGCCTGAAAAGCCCCAAAACAGGTGATGCAGCACCTTGTCGTGGTCACACAGCGTGATCCACAAACTTTCTAGAACTAGGACCAGAACCAAAACGACGGTGTTGTCGTCCCCTTTCCAACGCATGCTTATACGCCTCGTTTCGATGTCGTATGAGGGAGATATCGCCGAAACCGTGCAGGGGTATCGGCTGAATCCGAACTCCACGTGGCGGCTGAGTTGGAGACGAGTTGTAACTTGGGGAAGACTGTAGCATGTACATGTTCAGCGTGACGATGTCCTCATCATGACCAATGTGTTGTTGTTGGGGAATGAAGAAACTGACAGACCTTGTTTACTGCAAATGAGATGTCAGGCCGAGTCAAAGTAAGATACTGAAGGGCCCCAACAATACTTCTATAACAAGTGGAATCTTCAGCTCCTAATTTTTCTCCATCGTGCAAAGAGAGTTTCTCTAAAACCGATAATGGAGTTGTCACAGGTTTACAATCAGCCATATTCACTTGTTGAAGAATGTCCCTTGCATATCTTTCTTGTGTGAGTAACAACTCCCCTCCAGATCTTTTGACCTCAATTCCAAAAAAGTAATGCAGATCACCCAAATCTTTCAAGGCAAATTCACGTTCAAGATTCTTAAGTAAAAGTTCAGTAGCTTTTAGTGAGAAGCTAGCAACTATAATGTCATCGACATAAACCAATATAAACATGGTGAGTGATCTGTTATTGAAATAGAACAACGACGTATCACCTCTAAGGAACAAAACCAAGTTCTTGTAACTTCTGACTCAGTCTTGAATACCAAGCACGTGGTGCCTGTTTGAGGCCGTAAAGTGCCTTGTCCAACTTGCATATGTAGTGAGGGACAGACCTTTCTTCGTACCCTGGAGGTTGACGCATGTACACCTCCTCCTCAAGCACTCCATGGAGAAAGGCATTTTGAACATCAAGTTGTCGAAGTGACCAACCCCTGGACATTGCAATGGACAGGACAAGATGAATAGTAGCTGCTTTAACCACTGGACTAAACGTGTCCTCGTAGTCTATCCCATACCTTTGTTTAAACCCCTTTGCAACTCCCGCGCCTTGTAACGATCCATTGTCCCATCGTCTTTCCTTTTTACCTTATACACCCACTTGCAATCGATCACGTTTTTGCCACGCTGAGGAGGTACCAAGTGCCATGTCTTGTTTTTGATCAAGGCTCCAAACTCATTATCCATGGCAACCTTCCAGTGTGGACTGTTCAACGCATCAGAAAGAGTATTAGGTTCTAAAACCATAGCTAAATTTGCATACCTGATGGTGCC
The DNA here is from genome assembly GCA_015476505.1 of Urochloa ruziziensis. NCBI lineage: Eukaryota > Viridiplantae > Streptophyta > Magnoliopsida > Poales > Poaceae > Urochloa > Urochloa ruziziensis. The sequence continues at coordinate 11,170,225 of CM027125.1, read as the reverse complement.
ATTAGTGTAAACTTTGGGCATGCGAGCATCAGGCGTAGCCGATCCATCTGAGGAACCGTTGGCCACAGGATTCAAGGCGGATCCTCCGACATCCCCCCCCATGCAGCGAATCCTGGGGCAGCGGCGCGGTCCGCACACCAGTCCGTGGCGAGCACGTGGCCGCCGGAGAGGACGACGTCAAGCGCGTGGTGGAGGTCGAGCGGGGACGTCGTCGACAGCGTCTGCCGCGCCCGCAGGAGAATCTGTCGGCCGCTGATCCGAGGAAGATTGACGCGGCGGATCAACCTCGTGTTCAGCGCCGCTTTCGTTTTCTTCCGGAGCCTGTTCAAACATGAAATCACGCCGGATTTCAGAGGAATTTCGTCGGATTTTGCCCAGATTTCCACCTCCTTCCTGCTGAAACAAACTGGCAGCCTCATTTGGGGAGTTAGACACAGGAGAAGAACCAAACTGATCAAAGGCATTAGTATCCCCATGAGAGGAAGAGCTCGAGGGATCGGGCAACAAGGAGATCTCAGAGCGAATACGGGCACTAGCGTTGGGGTGTAACATGGAGAAGGGATAAACGGATTCATCGAATATGACGTCACGAGATATATAAACACGGCCAGCCTTGACATCAAGACACTTGAACCCTTTGTGAATTGGACTATACCCAAGGAATACACACTGTAACGATCGGAAGGCAAGCTTACGGGTATTATAGGGACGCAAGTTGGGCCAGCAGGCACAACCAAACGTGCGAAGCTGTGTATAGTCGGGTTTAGATGAAAAAAGGTGTTCAAGAGGTGTAGAATTCCCAATAACCGGGCTGGGAAGGCGATTGATGAGGTATACGGCCGTGGTGAAGGCTTCATCCCAAAACTTCAAGAGCATGGATGCGTGGGCTAGGAGCGAAAGCCCTACATCAACAATATGCCGATGCTTACGCTCTGCAGACCCACTTTGTTGTTGTGCATGAGGACATGAAACGTGATGAGTGATCCCAACACGTTAGAAGAAAGAATTCAGCTTTTGATACTCCCCTCCCCAATCAGTTTGCATGGCCTTAATTTTGCGATCAAACAAGCGCTCAACTAAGTTTTGAAACTCATGAAAACGTTGAAAAACTTCAGATTTGTGTCGAATCAAGTATATCCAAGTGAACTTGCTGAAATCGTCAATGAAGCTAACATAATAATTGTATCTTCCAATAGAGGTGGGAGCTGGTCCCCATACATCAGAAAACACAAGATCCAAAGGATGACTCGACACAGTAATGGATTTGGGATAGGGCAACTGATGGCTCTTCCCTAATTAACACGCATCACAAACGGTCTCGTTATTCAACTCAGAAATAAATGGAATTTTATTGTCACTAAGGACTCGATGGACAACCTTGGAAGAAGGATGTCCCAGGCGGCTATGCCATCTGGACGTGGGAAGCTTGATCGCACCACAAGCTTGCTTATTCTGGAGAGGCTTCAAGGGATAGAGACCTCACTCACATCTGCCGTGAAGAAGAACCCTTCTCGTTGCTCGATCCTTGAGAAGAAAAAAATCGGGATGGAGTTCCAAGAAGGCGTTACTATCAGATGTAAAACGATGGACAGAAATCAAGTTTTTGTGGGCAGCAGGAGCATAAAGAACATTTTTTAAAACAAGATCTCGATTAGGGGTACTAACAATGCTTTGACCAATTTGTTTAATCTCCATACCTGTGCCAGAGGCGGTGTGGATCTGGTCAGAGCCAGAGTACTCATCTCTCATGGTGATTTTCTCCAAGTCACCAGTGATGTTGTCGGTGGCGCCGGAGTCAATGTACCAATTGTTGTCGACGCCGTAGGAGGTGGTTGCAGATGAGGTGCTCTTCTGATCAGGAACGCCGGTGAAGGACGCATCAAGGCGCTTGTAGCACTTGATCACTGCGTGGCCCTCCTTGCCACACAGTTAGCAGACGGGTCGCTCGGAGGTACCGTTGCCACCCTGACGTCCATTGCCACGGCCGCGGCCAAAGCCGCCACGGCCACGCCCACCACCACCCCTGCCACCACGAGGGTTTCCACCACCGTATCCTCCGCGAGACGCCATGTTGGCGGAAGATCCAGAGCCATTGCCCTGGAGGAGATCCATGCGTTGCTCATAGCTTGTGAGCTGGTTGAAGAGCTCCCCGGGAGAGATTGGCTCCACCCGAGCAGCTATAGCCGACACCAGCGGGTTGTACTCGAGATTGAGCCCCGCCGGTATGTAGGAGACGAACTCCTCATCCTCAAGTTTATTCCTCGCAGATGCCATCTGATCCGCGAGGGTCTTCATCTTGCCGTAGTACTCGGCAGCGGTGGAGGTGCCCTTCTGCGTCGTGGCGAGGGCGATGCGCGTGTTGATGATGCGTGCACGAGATTGCGACGCGAACAGGGTGTCGATGGCGACCCATGCTTCTCGTGCCGTAGTCGATGAAATCACCTGAACAAGTATATCGCGAGACAAAGATGACAACAGATAATTCAGTACCTGCTGATCGCGCACCTCCCACTGCTCATAGGCAGGGTTGGCAACAAGTTCAGCATCGGTGGCGCTCCTGGGAATCATCTTCTCCGATGTTTGGGCAGATCCGTTGACAAAGCTCACCATCTGCGCGCCTCGCAGAGCGGACAGAACTTGGGCTCTCCAAGGGGGAAGTTGTTCTTGGCAAGCTTCTCCGCGACCGGATAGCCAGGCGTTGGCGATGATGCGGAGAACGGAACGAGCGCCATGAGGAAGATGGAAAGGAAAGAAGGCTCTGATTACCATGTAAAGAATGGTGGAACGTGATACCCGTTAGGGTTCACGGCTTCGTGTTAAAATGGCCGGGAACAGCCCCCGGTGTGGCTTGTACTTAAGTTTCCTAATCTAACTTATCTACCAAGCTAGATTACAACAACCGAACACAACAGCCTTAGCTGGATTACAACGAAGCCAACAACCCTATCAACAGAACTGTTATCTTAACATACTGCAGGCTACTCTACTGTAATTTTGATTTTTACTGCTAGTAGCTTGGTCCTGCACCACATTTCGCTACTCACCGAGTGCACACATGTCCACGTTTTCTTTAGCACATATCCCAAATTCGACATGGATCGCTTCCAGGTTTAATTTCCCTCGTTGGCCTTGGCTTATTCCCCCTGAAGCTAGCTCCTACATAGTGCATGGTGACATGCTGCTTGTATATTGTGTGTGTCACCTGGTGTCAGCAATGAAAACCAAGAGCAAAAAATGCATGCATGCAGGTGTCGGAGCTGTGCCGGGACCGGATGCACACGAGTTCCTGGCGGACGAGCTCGTGCGGGAGGCAGCGTCCTTCCTGGTGCGCAGGGAGCTCGCCACGGCTGCCGTCATCAGGACCAGCAGCGCAGCCGGGCGGAGCACCATGAAGAAGAGCTCGCGTGGCGTGTGCGGCGCTGGCACGGGCCTTTGGCCGGATCGACGCCATGGCGGCCGTCCCCTGCGCGTCGCGCGGCCGCTGCCGTGCGAGTGCCCGCGGTCGGTGTTCACCGGCTACGTCGGCTCCACTGCCATCGTGGTGGGCGGTGGGTTGGTGGTGTGGTCCATATCTGTCGTGACGACGTTGACCTGTACGTGCCCGGGTCAAGAAACTTGGGTGCCGGTCAACTCGTGGTTGACCGCCGGCCAACTCGTAAGAGTAAAATGCATCGTAGATCCTAAACTGTTATCTACTCCGTAGGTCCCAAACTCTGAAAAAAGACTATTTAATCTCTATAAAGAGGCCCACCACGGTTTAAAACGCGCCACCTGGACGATTGGCGCCGACGTGGCCTCGCCAGCGTGGAAAGGCCTAGCTAGTAAGCTGGCTTGTTAGTTTTGCATAGTGGTCCCCCTTCTAATTTCATTACACATATATAAGCTGCCTTGTTGTTACTGCTGTTGCAATAGTGTTTATATATATCTTTTCATTTGTGACCGCTGCTGTCCTAATTGTCGTTTTCTCAACTGCTTCTTTGTTGCAAAATTCCGAACTTTTGTGCAGCCAAGCCGGCCGGACGAGCTGGCGCGGATACATGCGGTGGCGCATATATCAGCAGCATTCTACAATGCTATGCTACTGCCCATCTAAATACCACTACACTCTCAACATGCATTTCAAATCAGAAAGTGATATACTCACGTGTTTCACTCTCCTCGCTTTTGATTTGATTTGATAGTGATGGCACCTTATATTTGGATCAACCTTAATTATAATTACCTGCATTTTTCTTATTGGTGTGTTTTGGGGAACTTTCATGGAAAATGGGCCTTACACAAAGTTTTTGTGTACCCCACACACGCACATACACACACAAAATATGCAACAGACACAAATTAAAAACACACCCACAAGTTTGACTTATATATGACTATATGAGATGACCATTTTCTAATTTCGGCTTGATTTGATTTGGTAAATTGTGTGTTTGTGCAGGAGACAGGAAGCTCAGGCCATGAGGTGATCGCTGAGCCGGAGATCACCATCACCGAGCGGACGGCGGATGACCAGTGCCTGATCCTGGCGAGCGATGGCTTGTGGGACGTGATCTCCAACGAGACCGCCTGCCATGTCGCCCGCCAGTGCCTGGAATATGGGAACTCGTCTCCTGTCGACCCTAGCGCCGCCAGTTCTAGCACAGTGGGGGGCACTAATAGTATGTTTATTTGTAAGACGTGTCCATTCGTGTAAAACTATAATAATTTCGTTCCCTGCAATGTTGGGAGACTAAAGCTACGTACAGAAGGTCGATTTCATTCATCGCTTTGTATTTTCCAATCTCTCCACCAATTAAGAACTGCCGGTTGTTCCAAAATCAAACTAATAAACGTAAGTCTACTAAAGCTGATGCCTTTAAGCTCAAAGATAGAAAAAAAACTGTGGAATTTTGTGTCAGCGAGATTTGAATATGACAAGCCATGCCTTTTGTTATATCAAATTGTTTTGGTTGCTTTCACCAGCGGTCCATGAACTTGTCCTGAGTTCTTATCCAGGTCCTGATACTCTCAAAATGCATGTATAGGTCCTTAAACTTGTCCCGAGCTCTCATCTAGGTCCCGATACTCTCAAAATATACACAATGGACCTCCAACTTGTCCCGCAATCTCATCAAGGTCCATATACTTCCAAAATGTATTTAATTATTTAGAAAAAATATTTTAAATGTTCAAAACTTCATGATTCAAACGAAGTTCAAATCCGACTAAAAACTGATACAAAATTCATGAGAAATGATCAGAAAAAACATGGTTGATTAAGAATATTGGATACAAGGTTTAATGATTTTTAGAGTTGTTATTTTAGCACAACTATTTAATAATTGATTTTTAGTGATAAATTATTCTTTAGAAAATCACAAAAAATAATTTGACTATGGGTTATGTTGACACCGGATTTCAAACACATCCGATTTAATCTGATCTGTTGAGTAATCGGCTATTCATGTGCATTGACAAAATATACCGATGGAGAAAGTTGCCGATAGAACTCAGAATGTCCGATGGAATTAGAATGTCTGATGAAGCTAATATACATGTCAACAACAATCAGCAGGCTAGCCAGGAGAAGTCACGTAGCATCATATGCATGCACGAGAAGTCGATTTCTTTATTAAAGAAAGAATGTGACCGATTTGGTTATTTAAAGATACTTGCAAGACATAATAAAGAAGTCATTTGAAGACATGGCTAGTACGTGCATCTATGGGAGTCAAGTATGGTTCTGTATTGATCGGTTTGACTAGCAGGGGAACCAAAAGGAGACATGAAGATAAATATTCCAACTTTGTAACCGATCAGTATTGTACTTAGCTGGCAAAGGGACTCTCGGAAGGCTTATGCGTGATACGAATCCACCAGATATGGAACATGTGGAGTCGTATTTGTATCTTAGGGATTAGTTTTCTTATTTTTAAATTAGGAGAGTCATGTAGTTTGGAAATTCTTAGTCGAGAGCTAAGGTTCGTGAGGGACCTCCAGGGTATAAATGTGTACCTCTGGCTATTGTAAAAATTATCACACGATCAATACAACTTGGCGCATCGCCACCCCTTTTTATCTTCTGTAATGTTTTTACTTTAATCATTGGTGGAGCTTCGGCACTCAACGCGGGGCTGCAATGTCTTGATCTATGGCCGGCGAAGGGATAAGTCCAACAAACCCTGGGAGCTTTTATATTTCACAGCCAGTTCATGATTTCTCCATGAATTTTTATCATTTTCTCAAGAATTTTTGTCTCTAAAATAAAATCCATTATTTTCGTAACATGGGAGCTTTGCATGTCTATTATTGTTCTATATTGGTTCATAAAATATTAACTGGCCACATAGTATAGTGACTTGAGGATTAGGGAAGCTTCTGAGGGCACGTACAACGGTTGTTGTTTGCCGTCGCCATGCAAGGAAGTTTTGCAGAAGCACCCCCGCGCGCGCGTCGCCGAGGCCTAGTCGTCGTCTCGTTCGTCTACGACCCGAGCTCGTGCTCCAAGGACAAATCGACGAGTCCTTTCGCGTTGTACAGGTCGTCGCCTCTGGACGACGGCAAGGCTCGATCCTATGCGGCCTAGTGATAAAATGGAACCCCGGTGATCTCCTCTACAACCCCATGCCCTTCCCCGGCCGAATCGAGTCCTCCCCTAGCCGGAATCGGCCCCTCCAGATCGCCGGCCGCCCAAGGACTGCCCTATTAGAATTAGATAGAAGTCAGGGGTGCTCATGTAAAACGTAGGGACCTGTTCGTAAGGATTTAAAACATTCCAGGGTGTGTTCTGAAAATATGTAACTTAAGTGTAGATCCAAATTTGTCAAATTATAAAATCCGTTAAAAATCACAGAAATATCCAAAAAATGCAAATTAATTTTTTCTGGAATCCTTGTGAAGAATGTGATCTTTTATAGAAAGCATGTAGATATGTTTGATGCTTAGTTTTTAAATTAAAATCAAATCTCAGTTTGCATAAATTTGTGCACAGTTTGATATCTACTGATTTGTTTGACTTGATCTTTGGATATGTGGTATATGATGACATGTTTAGGCTTCTGTCAAAATATGGCACAAAGTTACACACTAGGTTTTGAGTTTTGAATTAATCTTACTGTCTACACACTGTTATATCTAAGATTTATGTAAATTAATATGTTTAGTGAATAAATTCTAACTTTTTTCAGTGGCTTGATAATCACTTTTTATGCTTGAGATAAATAGTAGAGATTAGTTTGACACTTCTAACATGCTCTTTTAAATAAGAATAGTTAAAATCAATTCTAATTTTATAGCAAGATTTGCTGATCTTTTTAAGCTGTTCTTTGGCTTGTCATCTAGTCTCAGTTAGTTATAGCCCTGGTAAATTTGATCAAGTATGCACTAGATCACCATGATTTGTGTGTCAAATGATGAATTAAATACCCTGCAAACAGCCAAACAGACAACCCATTGTACAAGCTGTCTGTTTAAGTTGTCTGTTAGTGTAAAAAGACAGCAAGTTGTTGTCACAGTTGTACTTGACCTGATGAGTTTCAGGTTACATGTTATTGCTTGCATTGGTAGTTGTTGAGTAGACGAAGAGTCGCCATCACTGACCGCATGAGGTATGACATGTTAGTTGGCTTAGGAAGAAGACGGCCGCATGTTGTCTGCCTGTATCACTTGACCATTGTAAGATTTAACTTTCAGCTATTCCTTGATGGTGATAATTTAGTTACTATATTATTATGTTTACGAGACAAAGATAGCAAACACGGAGCAGACGCTACCACGGGTTCATCTCTGATTCGTCGATCGTGGAAGTACCATTTATTTATGAGTTCCTAAGATGCTAAGCCAACCTACTAGGGAAGGTTTAATTCACTATATATGGCGTAGGAATGCTGTCTTGTGTCCTGATGAGCTTCATTTTGAAGAGAAAAAAAATTGTGCGCTGAGCTCATGATAGTGATTGTCAGGGGGCAATACCAGGGCCCCCCAAAGCAAAGGATTAAACCCAAAGATAAAGCTAAAACTAAGACAAGAGGGTTAGGCCCGGCCCACAAAGAAGGAACGATCCAATCAAGACTGCGTAGCCGGCACAGCCTAGTCAAAGACTAAAGGCCATAGGATAAGTCCAAAGTTCTACCAATCTATCGAGTACTTCGGATCTCCGACCTATGGCGCATCGCTTCCGTCTTGATCTACGGTATTCACCAGTTACCTTGCCTTGATTAAGATTGCATCGTCTGTATCTATCGTCTTAATATTAAATTGGTTTCTATTAGCTTTTGTCTTATTAAAATAGACGATAGATTATTTAATAGCCTGTTGCATCTTAATCTTGGTTACCGTGCTGTTGAGACCTAGTTTTATTGTGGATAAAACTATGAGCTTGTGAAGTTTAGTTTGATGCTCTGCTATCAGTGTTTCTAGATTGCAACTTCCGGGCGCATCGCTGTCGTTTCACCTAGAAAGATTGGTGGTAGTATTAGTTTAATCTCTATTGGTTGATGGCTCTCGCTGGAATAAGATGAGAAACCAACACTGTCACGGTGTGTCGGCCCAGCATCCTGATTCTACTAATTGGCCGATACGACGTCATCGTACACCTCGTCAGCTGCATGGTCAAGCTGACTGGCACGCCGCGCAGTACACCACGCGCGCCGAAATTTTTTGCGTTAGCGAAATTGGCACGCCCGGTGGGACACGAAAGAATTTATTATCAAATCCGTCTCAACAAATCGGATTGCAATATTGACATGGAAAGCCGACGAGATATATACATTATTCAGATGGGTTAGGTGTCACGCTCGTTACGAAGGAATTGCATGGAGATTCATTTGTTTAATCAAATCGGCTACGATGTTCGATTTCTACAAAGTACATGCATCGGCTGTTTACGACTTTAAAAATCGGTTTATATACATAGATGCAGCCGATGTGGTCAATTGAGAAAACCGATAGCTTACATGGAAGCCATCACAACGAATATGAAGCCATTCTACGGGCGTCTCAACCATTAAAAACAAGAGCCAATAACATTGCATTACGTGGTGATATTTTATTGGTTATCAGTCGGTTCGAATTCAGTACAACCGATGGTCAAACGGTGCCATCGATTGAGAAATTGTTGTGCAACCATTGAATTCAGAAATCATGAAGCTTACAAAAGCCGATCAAGTTACAGAATTAATATCAGCCGGAAAAATCGGTTGTAGGAACGGAGAATCGGTCCATGTTGCTGTGCTGGAGAAATCGGCTGTAGGATCAGGGCATCGGTTCATGATGCTGTGCTGGAGAAATCGGCTGTAGAAACAGGGAGTCGACTGATCTGAAATTAGCTGATTTGAGATCAGCCCATGGAAATAAATAGGCAGCTTGTCTAGAGCCAACCGATGGTCAATTCAATCAGCAGGTGGAAATATGATATAAATAATTCGAAGTACGAAAAATTCATACTTCGAATTGGGGAGGCCTGTGTTGACAGCTAAATTTGCTGGTGGGCACCAAATTTATGGTGTCCACATACTGGTATATTATTTATCCCACCATTTGATTCATCACCTAAATTCTTGTTTAAAGAAAGATCGAGGCATTGGATTTATAGAGTTTCGAATCATGAAGCAGCCTTCATACTGCGAAACTAGGGGGCCTGTGTTGACACCGGATTTCAGACACATCCGATTTAATCTGATCTGTTGAGTAATCGGCTATTCATGTGCATTGACAAAATATACCGATGGAGAAAGTTGCCGATGGAACTCAGAATGTCCTATGGAATTAGAATGTCCGATGAAGCTAATATACATGTCAACAACAATCAGCAGGCTAGCCAGGAGAAGTCACGTAGCATCATATGCATGCACGAGAAGTCGATTTCTTTATTAAAGAAGGAGAAAGCTAAAGGTCACCCGGGTGAAACAAAAGCCCTCCTCACCCAAATTATGCGTCGTCTGATCTGTCTCTCTTTCGATCTGTGCCGGCTGTTTGTTTGATGTTGACCTTTGCGGACCGTATCCCTGACATGTGGGCTCGCTATGAACAGATTGCATTTTGGAACTCGCGCCCATTTTTTCTTCCGTTCGTTGCTTTTCCCCTTTCTGCTTCTGCTCTTCTCCAGTTCGCTGGACCACGCAAGCCGAGGTTCTTCTCCTCCCCATTCTCACCCCGCCGCCGGTGGGCACAGATCCGGCCAGCGATGCGATCACCCGTGCTGCGCATGTGCGTCTCCTCCCTTCCTTTCTTCTCTTATTCCCTCGTTCAGTCCCTGCGCTGATCTCGGCGGGCGACCATTCGCTGAGCAGGGTGCCGATTTCTAGGGTTCAACACGATTGTGTCGATTTCCTTCGGTTAGCTCCTATATTTTGCCCCCAATGTTCGACTTTACCTTGTTCTTTGGTCAATTTCGTCTATCTGCTGTTTCTGTACTGGTTAATTCGAGTTCCGAGTGGTGTTCAATGGGAATTTCTCTCTGATTTCCTGGGATTAGCTCCGTTTATTTTGCCCGTTGTGTTTGATTTGTCTGCTCTCTAGCCGATTTCGTGAATCCGCTATTTATGCGCTGGTTAATTAAATTTTTGAGTAGTTTTCAGTGGGGATTTCTCTGTTTTTCTTCGAGATTCTGAAGCACTTTGTGTGTCCCAGATTTAGATTTTATTGCTATGCTTGCGAATTGATTCAAACTCCTTTCACCATCTCCATTGTTTATGGTCGTATTGAATGCGTAGTTACAATACGTTAATAGTATTTTTGTTGATTTACCTGGTGTTTGAGATTTTCCCTTTGTCTCTCTTCGAACTCGTGTCCCTGTTTATTTTACGCAGGCTAATTTCGGGATTCAGGTGCATTTGGATGGGGCTTAGTTCTAGGATCACTCTGAAGTATGTCCTGCGTCTATCTGTTAGGTTTCAGTTAGTTTTATCTTGTGTTCATGGTGATACATATTAGGTAGCTGCAAACTGCACATTTATCTCGGCGTTGTACCTTTATTTTGGTTGTTTGAGTTGTGTTACCCTGATCCTCTTGTTTATTTATGTAATTCGTTTAGCATGATTCTTTCTGCTTGTGTATATTGTAACCTGAATTTGTAGTATAATTCTTATTGGATAGGTTTGGTTTGTGATTAGCTAGAATAATAAATATGAATAGCTATTTTCTCCATGGGCTAAGCATATTGACCCTTTCCTGTATGTGCAACTGGTAGATATTATGGCAATTGCATGTGCAATTTTCATTAACCTCTGTGTATGATTTACATTCTTGGTAATTTTATTTTAGTCTGAGGTCATGGATCAGCAAGCTGGGTTGCTACAGATTAGTGATAGTCCATAACTAGATTCTTTTCACCCCCCCCCCCCCCCTTCTGTTATGACAGTAGGTAATAAGGTATGATTTGTATATCTCTCATATGTAATTTCTATACACTGCAGGCTCTAAGGTTTTTTGACTAGTTATATATGCATGTGTCGGCTCGAAGCTAGTCAATTGCTTGATCTATATTTGCTTGCCTCTGTATGGTCAGTGGTAGTAGCTATCTGCTAACAACAGTTATAAGTCAAGAAGCCTGGCTCCATTAATTCTTAGTGAAAGATTGATTTCTCGGAACAGTAAACCAATCATTACATGCTTCAGGCCATTACTTATCTATTCTCTTAGTTCTCATGTATGTTACATGGCATAATAGTTTAAGCAAGTGATTTTTCAATTATTTGGTTTTGGTTTGCTGAGTAGCCTGACACATTAACAATTTACTTTTACCTTTGTGTTTGACTAAATCATTGCTAGAGCACCTGTAGCCTGAAGCGTTTATTTGTTCTTGTCTGAGCTTATGTTGGCTGGTAGCACTATTTTTGCATAGGTCTTTCCACTTGGTTCTAACACAATTGTATTGTTGAAAATCATTCCACCAAAGTTCTGTCCAGTTCTACCAGGAACTCGTATTGTTGAATATCTTTCATTCTGGAAGGAATCTATAAATCACTCAGGAACTCGTGATTTTGATCTACGTATCCCTTGCTTTGCTTGTCATATTGGTTCTGGGTTCCTTCGATTCACGAGTTCCTCATGTTTGGGTTAATTCGTCCAATTTTGGGGTGGGTGATTGCTGTGGATCTCGTGTAGGATTGAAAAATTTCCTGCTCTTGTTGTTTTTCAACTAGCATGCTCCTACGCCTCTAGCTTTGGTGTTGAATTTGTGCCTAGTTCCTAAGATATTAACGGTTTAGCTGTTTTTAGCTTCCTGGTTTATCCTGTCCTCTAGCGGTTTGTGCTCCCTTTGCACGAGTTTGCTCATTATGTTTAACCATATGGTTAACTTCATGAGTTTAACCATATGGTTGTTCTACATCTCGCTGATTAATAGCCAATTGATCTCCCATTCTGATTTATGAGCACTTTCCTGTTTTTTCCCTACACCCTCTGCTTGCTAGATTCCTCAGGTTATGCTAGTTTTGATACTGATCTATATATTTATTCAAACTCAATATATGTGCTTTCTTATGTTTCAGACGAGATCAACAATCTTCACGAAGGACTCCTAGAGAAGTCTACAAGAGGGCTGCAGAAATGGTAAATTCACAAGTTTGGTCTGAACTTTTTTTATATCTAAGATTATCTTATTTTCTCTAGCATTAATACACTGTCAGTTATTCTAAATATTGTAAGCGCAGTATATCAGCCCCTATATTTGCCCTGAATAATGCCAGTAAGTTTGAAACTTTTATATTGAACATATATGTACCTGAACATTGACCACTTCTTGTGAATTTCTAATTTGTGTCATAAGCGATTCTGTATAAAACCCCTGCAATAAACATGTTCTGTTAAGATATGTTCTTTTATTCAAACCCCAATTTCCTTCCAATTGATTATTACATAATTTTGGTTTTATGCTCACATGTTCAGTGTTGTACACCTCTGTATATGTCCTCTGACCATGACCGGTTTTCTATTTCCTTCTCAGACATTCCAACATGTGATGGCAAAATTGACCATAGCATATGGATATTTTTAAGGCTTCCACTTCTATGTTTGATTCATGTTCAGAGTGTATATTTTCAGTTCTTGTCATTTACATGTTTCTTTAATTGTGTAAACTACTCTTTGAACTCATCTAAGCATTGTGCCTCAAGCTTCCTTGCACTAATATTATGTTCAAAGTGTTTGCTTCAGCACTGATAATTTGTAACTCTTTCCCTTTATCATTTTCACAGGCATATGAATTTGAGCCATCCCCCCCCCCCCCCCCCCCCACCACCACCACCAAATCATGATTGTTTGGTCTTCAACTGCTCTATGCCATTCCTGTGGTAGTGTAATCTTCTTTAATTTAATTTCACCATTGAATTATATTATACATCTTCCTAGTGAAGAAATTTTGGTGATGAATGCAATTTTAAATTTTCTTTCCCCTAGAATGCAACATGCACAACTTTTTGAGTTTATCACTTGCCATATTCTGAGTGCTCCGTCTGGGCTATGTGTTTTTCTGTTTTCTCGCTTACATGTGGATCTGATCTGTCATACTACCTCTGTCATTTCTGTCATTTCTTCTGCTTCATTCCAACATCTCTGCTTATCGCCTTCCTCCCCAATTCTGCTCCCAAGCTGACTAGGGCTCGTCCACCTCCTATGAGTTGCGGCCCCGGTTTTTTTATTTCGAACCTGTAGATCTCGTGTTTGCCCTTGTTTTTGATACCTGATGCCTTCAATTTCTCGTCTCCTCCCTTTGACGGATTCATTTTCTGCGGAACTTATAGTGCTTGATTTGGGGATGCTCTTGTTGTTGTTTTTTTTATCTATGCCTCGTATAACCTATTATCAGGTTTGAATGGCTGCTGCGATTGACCCTGTAGGTTAGATTGTTCCATTATTATTTTTTATCTTGATAAGGCAGCATCATTGATCCCCTTTTGTGTAGTGTTTTTTCCGCATTGTATGTGTGATTCAGTTTGGTTCTATTGTGGTTGAATCATAGTTATGTGTGTTTTGAATCTCTGATTATGTGGTCACAAACTATGAATTGTGTCGAGTTCGACCATGCAGTTCAGCTTATGATAGTTTTGTAGTGTTGATTCTGCTGCGCTCGCGATGCACTCTCTAATTTAGAACCTCCATTCCACACTCTTATGTGTGGTTTAATTTGTCTGTAACTTCTGTGTGAACCGTGGGTTTGTATAAACCATTTGTTTCCCCTGAGTTGTCCTTGTTTGAAGCTATGACTTGCTGGTGTGGCTGTGCAATTTGTGATGTTTTGCCACTCATTCTCCAGAATAAGTTGACTTCTCTTATTTCTGCAGGTGGGTAGGAAGAGATATAAGGAGATTATAGCTATCGAGTCATCTCAAGAATCTGATGTTAACCATCAAGAGGAAAGAGATTTTGATACTGAGAATTTTTCTGATGGCCTTAGTGAAAATGATGTAAACACTTCTCTTATAATTTGTAATAGCATTGTCTTTTGTGATTATAATCAGTTTTAGAAGATATGCATGGTAAGATGAGTAAATTCTTCAACACTCTAGTGGGTGTTCTGTATTTTGTGTATATTCTTACTGTCATTTTGTTTGTTACAAGATTATTAGAATTTAAAATAATCTGTAATGAAGTTAAACTAGAGGTGTCAGTATTGTGCTTTTGCCCTTTTTAATTCCATTACTCTTCAATATGTTATTGTAACTTGTGTGCTAGCCAACTGCCATTGTCATTGACGTTACTTGTAATTTTTTAAAAAGTTGTCTCTGTCTGGTTAATTTCAGGTGCTATCCAACAAGCGCTGCATCTTTGATAGGCCCAATATCATCATGGCTCGCCACCTCCACACCTATTTGGGATTCAAGAGGCCGCTGGAGCTGTCTTTCTGTTGTTTGGTCCATGACCAATGAGGAGCCTGATTGTTTCCTGCTGACCATCCATGCTTTTGATTTTCTATTTGGTCCTGATGTTGTTGCCCGCTGCCGTGTCGTTTTTGATACAGCAAACTCCCCCGGTAGGTGTACCTCCCCTCTATTTCCCACCAATTGCCTTTTCGTTTAGCTTATCATGGTGAGGTGAGTGTACCTCCCCTCTATTTCCCATTTTTGTGCTATCTGTACCTCCATCTGCATATTGGTTAAGCTCTTTCGGTCGTGGTTAATTTTTTGAATGAAGCAGTACATCATATGCCAGGTTCGTTTCGCTGGGCTGATAATCCGCTGGACTGTGAGGAGAATAATCCTCTGGGCTAGGATACCAATTTTCTATTTCCTGTGTTTCTTTGTTATTAATATTGTCAATAAGACGGTTGATTCATGCTGTAAATTTTATGTACAAGTCATGTAAGTTTGACATAATGACATTTTCAAGATCATTTTGTGCCATTGTTTTATACAAGTCATGTAAGTTGAATTTTGAGTGTAACTTTTTCGCCTTTGTCTTTTTCATTTTTGAGTTTTGTTTTTTGCATTTTGAAATTTGTGTCTTCCTTATTCGAAATTTGAATTTGGATTCTTTCTGGTTTTGAATTTTGAGTGTTTATATTTTGCCTTTGTGTTTTTCATTTTTGGCTTTTGCTTTTTCGCATTTTGAAATTTGAATCTTCTCTTTTCCCTAATCTTTCATTTTGAATTTTCTTATTTGAATTTTGAATTTAGATTCTTTCTTATTTTGAATTTTGAGTCTTCTTTTTTTGCCTTAGTCTTTTACAATTTTGAATTTTGCTTTTTCAATTTTGAAATTTGAGTCTTTGTTCTTTTTTCTCCTAATCTTTCATTTTGAATTTTTTCCATTTGAATTTCTTATTTACATTTTGAGTTCCTTTTTAGTTTTTTTATATTTGAATTTCTAATTTGGATTCTTTCCTTTAAAATTTTGATTTTTGATATTTATTCTTTTATGACTTTTTATTTTCATTTATTTTTCTATTATTATTTCTTATTTCTTGTTTGACTTTAGAAATTTTAGTCCTTTCTGAGTTTTTTTAGTTTTGAATCTTTTTTGAATTATGTTTTTTTTATTTTGGTTCTGGTTTTTATTTTTCCTATGTTTTTAGTTTTGCTTATTATTTTGATTTTGGATCTGTGATTTTTTTCTTTCTTATTCTTGTGTTTTTGCATTATGAATCTTGAAAGTAAATTTTATATTTGAGTATTTGTATTTTTATTTTGAAAATAATTTTTAGGTTTCAGTATTTTGGTTTTGATTTTGAAAATGGATGTTATTTTTTAATTGGATTTTGGCTTTTGGTTCAGATATTGATTTTGTTTCTTTGTTCTCTTATTTTGATTTTTATTTTTTAGTTTTGAGTATTTTGGTTTTGATTTTTTGGTTCAGATATTTTTTTAGTTTTGCCTATGTTATTTTTTATTTTGAAAATATTTTTAGTTTTTACTATTTTTTGTTGAATTTTAAATTTGGATTTTATTTTTATTTTTTTTAAGTTTGGGTCTTCCTTTTCTATCCTTTGTCTTTTTCATTTTATAGTTTTTTTTTTGAATTTTGAAAAACTCATAGTCGAATTTAGGTAAACTTACAGCTACATTCTATATGGGTTTTTTAATTTTGTCATGTAATTTTACTTTTATGTTGTAGGATCTCAACATTGATCTTGTAGTTACAATTCTCAACGTAGAAAATTTTAGTGTCCTGTGTGGCATGATTGATTTGTTTTTAGATGTGTATATATTTTGTGGTTAGTTCTATGTGTATTAATTTTGGTTGAGAATTTTGTCTTTAATTTGGTGTGTATTACATTTGGGTGAGCAATATCCTTGTTTCACCCAAATTTTAGTACCTAAATTTTTTAGGTGATTTGGCTGCATGTATCACCCACGTGAGGGTAGCCAACAAATCACCCAGATTCTTTTTGTCCACAGATTTGGGTGATTTGTCTAGCCAAATCACCTGGGTGACGAGAGCCCTCAAATCACCTGGGTGATGACCGATTTGGTTATTTAAAGATACTTGCAAGACATAATAAAGACGTCATTTGAAGACATGGCTAGTACGTGCATCTATGGGAGTCAAGTATGGTTCTGTATTGATCGGTTTGACTAGCAGGGGAACCAAAAGGAGACATGAAGAAAACTATTCCAACTTTGTGACCGATCAGTATTGTACTTAGCTGGCAAAGGGACTCTCGGAAGGCTTATGCGTGATACGAATCCACCGTATATGGAACATGTGGAGTCGTATTTGTATCTTAGGGATTAGTTTTCTTATTTTTAAATTAGGAGAGTCATGTAGTTTGGAAATTCTTAGTCGAGAGCTAAGGTTCGTGAGGGACCTCCAGGGTATAAATGTGTATCTCTGGCTATTGTAAAAATCATCACACGATCAATACAACTTGGCGCATCGCCACCCTTTTTTATCTTCTGTAATGTTTTACTTTAATCAATGGTGGAGCTTCGGCACTCAACGCGGGGCTGCGATGTCTTGATCTATGGCCGGCGAAGGGATAAGTCCAACAAACCCTGGGAGCTTTTATATTTCACAGCCAGTTCATGATTTCTCCATGAATTTTTATCATTTTCTCAAGAATTTTTGTCTCTAAAATAAAATCCATTATTTTCGTAACATGGGAGCTTTGCATGTCTATTATTGTTCTATATTGGTTCATAAAATATTAACCGGCCACATAGCATAGTGACTTGAGGATTAGTGAAGCTTCTGAGGGCACGTACAAAGGTTGTTGTTTGCCGTCGCCATGCAAGGAAGTTTTGCAGAAGCACCCCCGCGCGCGCGTCGCCGAGGCCTACTCGTCGTCTCGTTCGTCTACGACCCGAGCTCGTGCTCCAAGGACAAATCGACGAGTCCTTTCGCGTTGTACAGATCGTCGCCTCTGGACGACGGCAAGGCTCGATCCTGTGCGGCCTAGTGATAAAATGGAACCCCAGTGATCTCCTCTGCAACCCCATGCCCTTCCCTAGCCGAATCGAGTCCTCCCCTAGCCGGAATCGGTCCCTCCAGATCGTCGGCCGCCCAAGGACTGCCCTATTAGAATTAGATAGAAGTCAGGGGTGCTCGTGTAAAACGTAGGGACCTGTTCGTAAGGATTTAAAACATTCCAGGGTGTGTTCTGAAAATATGTAACTTAAGTGTAGATCCAAATTTGTCAAATTATAAAATCCGTTAAAAATCACAGAAATATCCGAAAAATGCAAATTAATTTTTTCTGGAATCCTTGTGAAGAATGTGATCTTTTATAGAAAGCATGTAGATATGTTTGATGCTTAGTTTTTAAATTAAAATCAAATCTCAATTTGCATAAAGTTATGCATAGTTTGATATCTACAGATTTGTTTGACTTGATCTTTGGATATGTGGTATATGATGACATGTTTAGGCTTCTGTAAAAATATGGCACAAAGTTACACACTAGCTTTTGAGTTATGAATTAATCTTACTGTCTACACACTGTTATATCTAAGATTTATGTAAATTAATATGTTTAGTGAATAAATTCTAACTTTTCTCAGTGGCTTGATAATCACTTTTTATGCTTGAGATAAATAGTAGAGATTAGTTTGACACTTCTAACATGCTCTTTTAAATAAGAATAGTTAAAATCAACTCTAATTTTATAGCAAGATTTGCTGATCTTTTTAAGCTGTTCTTTGGCTTGTTATCTAGTCTCAGTTAGTTATAGCCCTGGTAAATTTGATCAAGTATGCACTAGATCACCATGATTTGTGTGTCAAATGATGAATTAAACACCCTGCAGACAGCCAAACAGACAACCCACTGTACAAGCTGTCTGTTTAAGTTGTCTGTTAGTGTAAAAAGACAGCAAGTTGTTGTCACAGTTGTACTTGACCTGATGAGTTTCAGGTTACATGTTATTGCTTGCATTGGTAGTTGTTGAGTAGACGAAGAGTCGCCATCACTGACCGCATGAGGTATGACATGTTAGTTGGCTTAGGAAGAAGACGGCCGCATGTTGTCTGCCTGTATCACTTGACCATTGTAAGATTTAACTTTCAGCTATTCCTTGATGGTGACAATTTAGTTACTATATTATTATGTTTACGAGACAAAGATAGCAAACGTGGAGCAGACGCTGCCACGGGTTCATCTCTGATTCGTCAATCGTGGAAGTACCATTTATTTATGAGTTCCTAAGATGCTAAGCCAACCTACTAGGGAAGGTTTAATTCACTATATATGGCATAGGAATGGTGTCTTGTGTCCTGATGAGCTTCATTTTGAAAAGAAAAAAAATTGTGCGCTGAGCTCATGATAGTGATTGTCTGGGGGCAATACCAGGGCCCCCCAAAGCAAAGGATTAAACCCAAAGATAAAGCTAAAACTAAGACAAGAGGGTTAGGCCCGGCCCACAAAGAAGGAACGATCCAATCAAGACTGCGTAGCCGGCACAGCCTAGTCAAAGACTAAAGGCCCAGAACAGAGAGGGCGTCCGCCTCGCCCGACCTCCAAAGGAAAGAAAGCAAGCTCCCAGGTCGGGCTGTCCGCCTCGCCTGACCCCAAGGTCGGAAGGATAAAGACAGGACAGAGCATCGGCCGCCTCGCCCGACCCAGAGGGGAATCTTTTAACCTTATCTCGCCTGGTACCTGTGGGTCCCTGGACGACCGGAACGGACTGGGATTCACCAAAAGGCGCGCTAAGGACTGGCGCACTATAACAAAACCATCATGAGGCCAAGGAAACTAAGCCAACTTGACCGCCACGATAAGCCAGCCGTAACAGAGGCATGGGCACGTAATGGACAGGCCTGCCATTCTGACCACATGGCAGTGAGACGGGGCCACCGCCCGTAAATATACGACGCTTGGTCAAGGGGCCAAAGACCAGGAGACCGGAGGGCGCCCGTAGAAGACCGGCAGATATTAGAAGGCAGCCTCCAAGAGACCCCCTCTTTACACAGGAGGTAAAGAGGGGCCTGCCTGCACCCCGTCCACCGCCGCCCCCTCTCACGGTATGGGCGGATGAAATGTCCTTGTTTGGTCTTGGTAATTGAGTGACAACCTAGGTGGACTAATATGTGTTTATGTTGAGATACATATGTGATTAGTCCATAGAGATGCACTAGTGTGAGCAACTTGAGCCATGATGGTGAAGTGGCTTGAATTTGTTGGAAGCTCAACTAGTTGTGATGAAGGCGTGAAGAAATATGAGCATAATGAAGAATGATCATGATGAGTTAGTGATCACCAAGGAAATGTTGTTGGATCGGGATTTCATATGGTGATCATGATGAGAAAGAGAATAGATTAAAGATGTGGTATACAAAGTAGTTTTGTATGGCAAGATGGTGAAGGACAAGCAAGACTTGACTGCGATGGACCATGCAAGGGTGAAGGGCAAGCAAGAGGCTTGGCGCCGAGGGACCAAGGCAATGGTGAAGGGCGAGTAAAGGCTTGTGGACGATGGACCATGAGATGTCATGTGAAGCTATGAGTAATCCGCATCAATCATATGAAGAAGCAAGAAGATGAAATTCATATGTTGATTGACATTATGTGTATTGATGAGATAAAGTGGACTATATATGTTGATGAACATCAAGTGACTTGAAGCCATGAAAGTGATGTACATCATATGCATACATATGGGCATCAAGCTATACCCAAAGTGGATTTGCGCAAGGCAAAGATATGAAATGTAGGGCATTTCATTTTGCCGGTCTCGGTGATTAGTGGAGAAAAGATCGGATTGATAAGATAGTATGCCGTACTATTAAGAGGGGTCTTGATGATGCTTTGAGTCTTTACTAGGTGTTGAAAAGCTCAATCTTGCATATGCATACTAACTTTGGCAAGGAACCGGTAGTTTGCAAAGACGCTTAGCAAATGGTTGATGATGAAAGTTTGAGGTGGATCTTGGATTGCTTTTCTGCTTTGATCCGAATTGTTTTGGATCAAGCATTCAGGTGGGATGTGTAGTCCTCTGAACAAGCTTTCCATAGAGTCCAAGATCACCTAATTTGGACATCGGAGCTAAGAGTTATGGTCTTTTTACTGAGCCTCGGTTGTGCTGAAAAAGTGACCTGCGGACGGTCCGCCACTTGTGAGGCAGACAGTCCGCGAAAGGCAGACGGTCCGCCCATGTGATGGCGGACGGTCCGCCGCTGTTTTTATCGTCGAAAAATCGGCTAAGTGTTTCTTAGGCAGACGGTCCGCCAGTTTTGGCGGACGGTCCGCAGGTGTTTTGTTAAACGGCGGACCTAACGGCGGACGATTTACACAGAAACGTGTTCTGGGGGTTCCAGGGCACTTTTATAAGGCGGACGGTCCGCCTTTGAAAAAAATGGTCCTTAGCCAACTCTGTAACGGTCATATCTGACACGTTTGACTTAGAATATAGCCGTTGGGTTTGAATGGCGTACCGTCCGGCCTTATAGGGCGGACAGTCCGCGAAAACAGAGCGTTTCGGGCTGATTGAATGTAACGGCTAGTTTGGATGGGTTGGCCTATATATACCCGGTCTCCTGCGCCTTAGAGGGTAGCTGAGCATTCCATTGAGTATCCTTGAGCTTGAGCAAGTCCTCCCCACGAGTTTGTGCATGTGTTGCACATAAGAGAGGGTGAGAGGCAAGATTTGAGTGCATTTGCATAAGAGATTGAGCTTTAGGCACTTGGTGAAGGGTCAAGTGAGTCTTGGCTTGTTACTCTTGGTGTTTGCCGACACCTAGACGGCGTGGTGGTGCTGTGATCCGGTGATCTTCTCAAGAGAAGCTTGTGAGAAGGCCCAGTGTGCTTGTGAGAGGCTTTGTGCTCGCCTCACCGGAGTGGTGAAGAGCAACTCTAGTGGAATCGAGGTGTGGAGAGGTTCTTTGGTTCAAGCCAGCTCATACATCAAGTGTGACTTGATAGAGGAGCGACTGGAACATTGAATCCACCTCAACGTGGATTAGGGGTGATCGGCAAGTCACCGAGACCACGGGAAAAAATCGGTGTCTCTCCTTTGTGGTTTGTTCACTTGAGTTTATTTAATTTGTGCAACTTACATTCAAGCAATTTATATTCTTAGAAACATTATTGCTTGATTGTCACCCTAGGATTGCAAACCTTGATCTAGACATAGGGTGTTGGTGCATATAGTTGAGAGACATATTTTTGGGGTATAGTCGAGTTTTAACCGATCGTTTTAATTCCGCATTATTATCGGTTAAGTCTTGTTAGAATTTTTAGAACTGGCTATTCACCCCCCCTCTAGTCGGCCTCCTCGATCCTACAGCGGACGGCGGACTGACGGACAGAGACGATAGAAGATGACAGAAAGACGGCCATGCCGCTGACGATGAACTGAAGCACGCATAACCCGATAGATTAGACGTCAGGCTAGGCTTAGGCTAGTTTTTCTTTAAACCCCTCGGGAGGTTTGCCCCTTTTTCATCTGACCCCCTGTAACAGAGCCTCCCCCTTCAAGTATAAAAGGGAAGGCCAGGACCCCTTCACGACCGACCGACGAACACTTCGAACACAACACTCACGTACTCCACAGAGGCTTGAGAACTCTTCTCTCCCTCGCCCGTTTGTAACCCCTACTACGAACACCAGAACGAGCAACGCGAGCAGACCACCCCACTGGACGTAGGGAAAATTGACTGAACCAGTACACATCCTTGTGCTTGACTCGCTAACCATCAGGATCCCCACGCGCAGACCGACAAATTCACTAGCCGGTGGTACGAAACACCGACAATGATGTTACAGTATATATATTTACCTTAATCAAGCAAGTTTGAAGAAGTAACCAAAATGGTCATAGGTTTTTAGTTACACCACCTTTGAAAGTTGAATTGTTATGCGTAACGGGAGGGCCACCGGGACAGCCGTGCCTAGGGTCCAGGTGGGACCCACGTGGCCAGGCAGCGGCGCCCCTAACGGGTTGCCGGTTGCCTCTACGTTTAGGATTAGATCTAGATTGTTTAGGAAAGTATATAGATTGTTTAGGAAAGTAAGGTCTAGATTGCTTAGGAGTCAAGTCGAGTCGGCCTATATAATCAAGGGGCCTTGTACCAAATTAATCAAGCAATAAATGAAAAGGGTAATTCCCTTCAGTTCTCTAGCCCTAGCCCCTCTCCCCCTGGGCGCCGCCGCCCTAGCCACCACCGCCGCCATGTCGCCGCCGCCGCCCCACCTCCAGAGCGCCACGACGGCAAGGACGGCAGCCCCTCCTCCTCCTAGGGTGCGCCGGCACCCTAGGGGCCGCTGCCGACGGCCGCTGCGCCGTCGGCCGCCTCCTCTCTGGCACCGCCAGTCCTAGGGCAGGCGCCTGTTCCACCCCAGGCCCGTTTCGCCTTACACCTGGTATTCAGAGCCACTATCGATCCGGTAAGAATTTCTTGCCGGAAATTTTTTCTATCCAGGTAATCTAATGGCCGCAGATTGGCGTATCGTTCATGGATACGCTGATGCATACGCAACGGGAGAGCAGATCGGATCACCTTCACCTCTAGGAATTGGAGTATCGACACGATCGCCCCCACAGCCAAGCGCAAACCAGTCGAACAGCTCATCCACAACGATCCATCAGGAGGATGGACAGAAAAGTTGGGAAGAAAGGATGGCTGAATTGAATAAGAAAATAGATGCATTAGCATCTAAACTCATACCGGGGTACGTACGAGAGAAAAATTCCCCGAAGCGGCTGGATAAACTAGAAGTGAACGAGAAGGGCGACTACAACAATGACGCGGAAAATCAAGCTGCTACATCAACAACATCCGCAGCCGACAATAAGGTCAGCCCAAAAAAATTTTCTATAGATGCATCTACGAAAACGGTGTCATCAACACCCTCTACCTCGACGTCAGCGATTTCAACTAATAATGCATCTACATCGACGTGCGGCGCCACCAACTCAACGTCGGCAACTACCTCGGACACCCCTTTCCGGGCGTCCGCTGACGAGGTGCCTCTACTACACCCGGGTGTTGCGCCCGTGGAGGAGCCTTCCTTCACTGGATCACCAACGTCAACAGCTACGCTGCTCACGAGCGAAGGATCTACATCGAGCTGTGGATCAAATATGAGCAGCAGCGCCACAATGTCCACATCATCACCATCTTATTCAACAACCAATGTGACGGACGTCGACTCCAGGACAACACCATCCTCGCCGGCTACGACACCAGCTGGATCAAATCTAACTGGTAAGGAACTGATTACTAAGATTGCACCTGCAGCTCCGGTAATCAGACCTAAATCTTGGCGAGAGGTTGTCGCCAGCTTCAGGCGGCCACCACTGTCTTCAGGCGCTACAATTCAGGTGAGCATAGACCGCCTGACTTCTTCGGAGGGCTCTAATGGTAGAACAACTCAGGACGGGGTTGTATCTACGGCACAAAGCAGCTCACCCTCCGAATATGCATCTACGTATGCGTTGTCACCATCTAAAGTGACAGACGTTGACACGAGGACATCACTATCCTCGCCGACTCTACCACCAGTTAGATCCGATCTAACTGGCACGGAGATGATTGCCAAAGTTGCACCCGCAACTATGGTAGTTAAATCCAAATCTTGGCGAGAGGTCGTCGCCAGTTCTCGGCGGCCACCACTGTCACTAGATGCAACCAGGAGCAGGGAAGAAATCCCTACCGCTCCAAGCTCCAACGGCGCGTCATCAACATCAGCACCAAGCTCTGGAATGCCCTCTGTGGCTACCCCAGCAACCACGACTCGGGCAAAGTGGCCCAAGATGACGGCTTCCTCGACGACATCGCCGACAACTTCCTCAGTTGGCAAAAATCATAGAAAGGAAGTAGACGCCACTGCCTCATCCCCTGCGATGAGACACAGACGACCAACTCGGCCTCCTCCACCACAAGTGGCTGGGTCGATTCTTGGTCCGCCTCCAACTATTCTCCGACGATCACCGGTATCCTCTACTTCGGCGTTAAGCCTAAATTTTCCAAAGTGGTCAACTAAACATGGAGGTGCGACACTACCGCAACAACGTCCTTAGCAGCGGAGTGTCGAAAAGCAGCAACTGCAGATGCCCATAAAACGGAGCTCTTCATCAAAGGGACATCAGCAGGTTAGCAATCGCCTGTATCATAATACTATTAAAAATAAAGCGGTTTGCAGTGATACGGCTCCACGGCGACCCCAACTAGTATGGCGACTGAAGGCGCCATCTACACAGGGGATTACGACACGACCACGACCTCAGCAACATTGGCAACGTGTGAAGAAGCCGCCCCAACAAATCAAAGTTGGGATAATTGATTGTCCCCTTCGCCGGCAATCAAACGAAGCTACCAGGAGTGCACAACATTCAATACTTATTATAGATGGGCGTGCATCTCGGCCAGTTGCGAGTATTAACACAACATCTTTGTCGGATGCGACTCAACAGGTTACCGCCAGCAGGGGCCACGTCGTCGCAAGGAGCTGCCCTTGATGAAGGCCACGACATTCGCATCGTCGACGACGTCCTCATTGCCGACATATCTGCAATCCTGCTCGGCAGATTTTTAACACAGTGGCAACAGTTACCGCAGCACGGACTTCATCAGCACGGGAGCATCGACGACCTCGACATCAATACCGCCCAAGCTACAATAGGCTGCATCGCCACCAGTATCTTCACCTCCCAGCAACAGCACACCTACAAGACTTCACCAATAGGGGAGTGTGGAACCTTAGGCAGGCCCCCAGCTGGACGTCAGCGTGGGGCTACCTGGGACAACAGCCATGGCCACCACCTCCACATCAATGAGGGGGCCGTGGCATGGCAACAATAAAAGGTGGCTCCAACATCATCAACCGCAACATCGACACCACAACGAGGTTGCAGCGTGAGGACACACTGCTCATCGACGGCGGGAGAGATGTTATGCGTAACGGGAGGGCCACCGGGACAGCCGTGCCTAAGGTCCAGGTGGGACCCACGTGGCCAGGCAGCGGCGCCCCTAACGGGCCGTCGGTTGCCTCTACATTTAGGATTAGATCTAGATTGTTTAGGAAAGTATATTGTTTAGGAAAGTAAGGTCTAGATTGCTTAGGAGTCAAGTCGAGTCGGCCTATATAATCAAGGGGCCTTGTACCAAATTAATCAAGCAATAAATCAAAAGGGTAATTCCCTTTAGTTCTCTAGCCCTAGCCCCTCTCCCCCTGGGCGCCGCCGCCATGTCGCCGCTGCCGCCCCACCTCCAGAGCGCCACGACGGCAAGGACGGCAGCCTGCCGTCCCCCTCCTCCTCCTAGGGTGTGCCGGCACCCTAGGGGCCGCCGCCGATGGCTGCTGCGCCGTCGGCCGCCCCCTCTCTGGCGCCGCCAGTCCTAGGGCAGGCGCCCGTTCCACCCCAGGCCCCGTTTCGCCTTACATGAATTTTGTCGAAATGAGATGACTGTTTGCTGTTGCTGATGATTTAATTGATTCCAGTCCGCTGTTTCATCATGAAAGTAGTATCTAATTCCCATTTGTGCAGGAGATAGGTTTCTCAGACCTGAAGCTATGTTGTGAGCCGGATATCACCATAACTGAACGGACGGCCAGCAGACTGCTAAGCCAAAGATTATTGTGATCCCGCACTGCCTCACTCATGGCAAGGCTCAATATTGGCAAGGAGACCCACGATAACATTAGCATCTGGGGCGAAACCAAAAGATTACGCCAGGGATTGACACCATTGGGGCAACAAGCCAAGCATGAGAGGAATAATAATTTACACAGAAAGTTGCAAATTTCGTGGGGTCCGGTGACCCCGACGGCCTAAGGCTGCAGCTCCGCCCCAGTCATATATAGTCATTGACTTGAAATAGAGGAAGTGGTAAGCTAGCTACTTGGGATTGACGTCTTTCAGTTGGAGTCATCAGTTTCTGATCATGCAACATATTACTGATCGATATAAGGAGTAAGGAGTGAGCTGGCACTATGAGGAGATAATCATCTAGACTTACATTTTCTTGGTTCTTTATTAGATTATATGTTTCTTTTGGGTTATATTTGGAGAGAGAGAAACAGGGATGGAAGATTGACTTCTATAAAGAGAGAAAAAGGAGGAAAAATCTAAACAAGAAAACTAGAGAGCAATTGTAAATTGTTTTACGCAACATTATGCGCATTATCATTACAGACATTGGAGGATATAGACATGCAACGCCTCGCGATCCATTGCTCCTGCCACCCTGTGTTTCCGCAATGATGAAGTAGATGATGCAAAGAGTAATTACTTAAATATACAAGTTCAATTTTTTAAAAGGAAAACTAGAACATGATTTATATACAAAAACGTAAGAAAAATAGCAAAATAAATAGTCCATAACAAAAATAATTAAATTTGGAATAAAATAGATTCCCAATGACATTATGTAGCAAATTCCTTAATAAAGCCTTTTAGAGTATACTCCCTCCTTCCTCGTTTGTTAGGCGCACGGAGGAGTAGCACAGAGACCAAGGCTGGAGTCAGGTCGCAGCAAAGCCACTTCATTCCCTACGACGCGATTTAATGCCTGCAATTTTTTCCCTCGGCAAAAGAAACTTTGCCAATTTTTTTTACTCGAAAAAACCATCCAACTGCGCCACATCTAGCCCGTGTGAGAAAGAAGGATGCAGAGGAGCGGCTGTTTTTATTCCCATTTGGTGGCCTGTTCAGTTTAGCAATTAATTCCCTGTATAAAGAGACGAGGGAAGTCCCGAGGCCATACACTCTATATACGTAGAAAAGCAGAAAACCGTGAGACGCCTAAGGCCTGTCTCAGTGGTGTTTCAACAGGGTTTCATGGGCATTAAAATCATTGCCACATAAGCATCAAAGGTGACTTGGCATGTTATTTAATAGGAGAGAGGAAAAATCGTTTCGTGGGGACGAAACGCTCTCGGCTCGGTTACCTAGTGTGATGAAACGAAACGAAACTCGCAATGAGGCTCTCCTTGTTTCATCGCCGGATTCGCTGCAGCAATCCCCTCCAAATCGCCTCGCCCTCCGCTTCAATTCGCGCATCAAATCAGTTGCCCTTCCACCAAGCCACGTGAAATCGTGCGCCATTCCCCCAAATCACCCTCTCTTTTATCCTCTTCGAGATCCCTTGTTCCTTTGCCCAGTCTGCCGTGTTCTATTACTCGCCGGCAGGGAAGCCGGTGGCGACGCGCCGCAAGGTTCTCCCTGTTCCGCTCTCTCGACGAATCAGCCGTTGGTGGAGGAGATGCCCCGCCATGCCAAATCGGGATCCCATCCCAACGGCAGCATGACAAAGCCTGTGACACCCTCAAAATTAGAAAGAATTATTTAATTGACTATTAGATTAATTACTAGATTTATTAAGGCCATTATAAGATTAGATTTCATAAAAACTTCCCTAAACCCAAAATCGATTTATTACCTTTCACCGACAATTTCTAAACCCTGCTAAACCTCGGGAGAAAACCCCGGAACCTCCCAAACGCCGACCCCAAACCCTCGGTTAACCTGGAAACCCTGTCCCTACGACCACTCTCCCAACTCCTTCCTTTATAGGTAATCCACCCGCTGTGATGATTGACTTAGTCATATATCTATGCTTGTGTAGACGCTCTGCCAGGAACTCCAGGATTTAGCTTCCGGCAGAAACCACCGTGATACCAGGCAAGTCTTAACGATCTCCTTGTTCATATTAATCAACTGCATGAATATGTTCTTACTCTCCCCCAGCTCTGTAGATTGCATTAAGATTAGCCACCAAAATAACCTTGATGCGCTGCTAAAGCACTACCCACAGCCAGAAACCCTTGTTGCGAGAGGCATCAAGGGGATTGAAGATGCGAGGTAGGGTGGATAGCCTTGGAAAAGCACCTATCCAGAGGCCTGCCTTGGTCGCTTAAGGACCGGTTCTTTGGAAAGTCTTTCCAACGCCCTGTACGGCTATACGGGCCAAAAAGGACATAGCCTTCGGGAATGCCCTGTAATGTGAGGCCTCGACTCACACCCTACCAACTACCTCTGATTAAGCTACCCCAGGGGCTACGGTTGGGCAACGGGTATGCTGGAGACAGCCACAGACGGAGGGCTAGGACTGGTCGACACGGGTCGCATGTGACAGGGCTGGTAGGGCCCATGGGCGATGTGTAACATCCGGAAAATTCACCAAATGAAATCACTCGCTAAATTTTGTTTTCAAAAAGTATTTTCGCTGTTGAGCTCTCAAATCCCTTCCCGGCAAATTTTGCCGTCCCGGCACCGAAGCCGACACCCGTCTTTTATCTGTCCCTCAGTGCGTCGTGTCGCGCGCCGCACGGCTCTCTGTCGCGCGTGCCCGACCGTCGCCGCAATCCCCGCCGGCCTCTCCCTCTTTTCCCTCCCTTTTCTCCTTTTTCTTCCCCTTTTTCTATTTTTTTCTTTCCTTTTCCTTTTCCTTTCTTTCTTTTCTCCTCCTTCCTTCTCCTTCTTCCTCCTCCTTCCTGCTCAGCACCGCCACCCCCCGTGCCCCTCTGCGCCGCGCCCCTACCGCTCCCTGCCATGCCATCCTCCCCTCCTTCGCGCGCACGCCGCCTGCCGCTCCTGCCAGCGACGACCACGGCACAGCGCCGCGGCGACCCCCGGCAGCCGTGCCGCCCACGCCGCCGGCCCCACCTGCCGCCGCTAGCCGCCGACCGAGCTGTGCCGCGGCCCCACCGCGTCGGCGCCGGCCGCCCACGCCGCCCCCCTGCCACGGTCCACTCCTCCCCTGTGCGCGCGACGGCCGCACAGCGCCGGCGTCGACCGCCGCCGGCAGCTGGGCCCGCGGTCAACCGCGGCCGGCCGAGCTCCCCTAGCGCCGCCTATAAAAGCCGCCCTCGCCCTCCCTCGCTCGCCCACCGGCACCACCACCATCTTCTCCACCTCCTGAGCCCCTCCCCGCTCCAAATCACGCCGCCGCCGCTGCAAATCGCCGCCGCCACCAGAGCCGCCGCCGCCCTCTGTGCGCCGCCGCCGGCCCGCCTCCACGCGCCGCCACAGCCCAAGGTGAGGGGGGAAACGGATTCCCCTTGCTCCCCTCTCCCTTTCCCCCTCTCCCCGGCCGCCGCCATGCCCGCCGCGCCGGGAATCGACGCCGGACGGCCGGCCGGCCGCCACCCCTACCTCCCCCTCTCTGTTTCGAAAAGAAACAGAGGAAGAAGAAAGGGAGGTTTTGCCCATAACCCCCTCCACTCTTCCCAAATATCAAAAGAAACCTCCCACCTTTCCACCTTTTCCAGAAAAGCCCCTCCACCCCTAAAACTATTCACAACCAAGTCCCTGTCCTTTCTAAACCAGCCCTACAAACTTCAAATATTACAAATAAACCCCTGCCCCTGAAAAATAATTACAAAACAACCCTTAGCCCTTTAAACCACCCCCTAAATATTTGTTTGACGCGTCATTTCATGCGCCGAACTTCACCCGTTCCTCCCCAAATTCGACCACGGCCTTTCCAAATATATTCCGGCCGAGCTATACAGAAATCTCCCAAAAATAATCTTTCTACGATTTATTTCCTATTTCTCTTTTCCGAGCTCATTTAAAAATCCTTTTTCGTTTTTCTTTTCTTTTATTTTAATGTATGCTTGCTTGTGTGTACCGTAGACCACGGAGTGACCGAGGAGCAGCCCCGCGAAGAGTTCGGAGGACCGTACCACGAGCCGGAGTACGCAGGCGAGTACCGCGAGCCGGAGCCCGAGGACCCGTACCGCGAGCAGGCACTTCCGGACGACTTCGACGACGGCAAGTTCAATCCCGTCCTTTGATGCATGTTTATCCTATGTTTTACAAACACAACCTATTGGCCTGTTTATAAAATGCATTGTTTTATTGCAAGACCCGGTTGGATAGCCACCCCTTGATTGCTATGACTATTCCTTGATCACCTAGGTTATCATTAAATATGACTTGCTCTGTTTGGATGATAGCCGTGCTAGATACGCTTAGGATCTGTTACTCATACCGCTATCATATTGCAAATACTCACGTGTTTTAAAATAAAGAATGGTGTGAGTGTTTAAAAGGAAAGGGTGGTTTTCGGTGAAAATAAAATAATGATGGAACCGATGGGATGGATGGTGTGTTCTGTGTGAAACACCAAATTGGTGAGCTCGTGCCTGTGTGGCTGAGCGGGATGTGAAGATATCCATCTTGTCATTATTTAAGGACCGAGTTGATTGTCATCTAGCCTGGCCCAGTTTAGTGCTACCGCCCTACCGTTGTATGTGGCAACGGCTTAGCATAAATCCCACTAGTTGGTCGGTTAGCCAATGGGTGAGCTGTGAGCAATGGGAGAACAAGGAGCAGGAGTACGATCTATGTGAGTTACGTCCCGGTCATGCCTCGTTGGGAGGACATGGACCCCTTGGTTGCTTCCATATTGGCTAGTCCGGCTTAGCTATGGTGTGGTAATGGCTTTGACAGGTCCGCGCCGGCATTTCGGTGTTCGTGTTGCGGAAACCGTTGGGGTGGGTTAAGTGTACAACCTCTGCAGAGTTAAAATCTATTCGAATAGCCGTATCCACGGTATTGGATGAGTCACGGCTTGGGCCTGAAACTAGTATTGGGAAAAAGGGTGGGATCTTTTGGTGTGAGTGTTTTGGAAAGTGTCCGGCAGGTGTGCCGTGAGCTACGGCGGACGGGGAGTCCGGTAGCATAAAATGTGGATCCTTTGTGGAGGATCAACCCACTTGTTATTAAAAATCTGCTTTTACGAAAACCTGTTTAAAATAAACCCTTGCATAAAATCCAGCTTTTACGCAAATTAAACCTTAGCCGTATCCTTGAATTATCCTGTGCATAATCTTTATATTCCCTCCGTGGACGTGGTTGGACTTGTTGAGTACGTTCGTACTCACCCCCTATTTTGTTGCAACAGAGGAGGATCCGGACTTTGTCCCTGAAGAGTTCGAGTAGAGGTCGTGTCCGCACCCGACGTTGCCTGTGGTGTGGTCCTTTCCAAGATGCTTCCGCTGTTCCTCGTCGAGATAGGGCTAGATCCAGTCATAGTCTATCTCTGGTTATGTATTGTTGTACTTTTGATTTCTATTATCGTTTGTATCGAGTACCGTGCCCCTTTGAGGTCGCACGATGACTGAACCATCTGTGGAATAAATGTGTATCAGCCTCCTGGGACTGATATTTGTATCACATTTAGTCTCTGCTTAAGTGGGGACGCTTCAGGTGGTATCAGAGCCGTCGTTGGCTGTAGGACGCGACCATTAGGACCGAAACCTTTAGAAAGCCCTTCTTAGCTAAACCTTCCCTGCACAGACACTGACCTTGAGTCCTTGTCCTGTTCCAGATGGCTGACGACGGATGGAACGAAGGAATCTGCTTTGCAGAGCCGGGTCTTCCTAAGTTGATGCTACTCAGCCTGGAGCGCGTCGGAGTTTCAGACGTACCGGAGTACATGTACCGGGAGTATGACTCCAGAGGCACCCTTCGGTGTGACGTAAGGATCTTTGTGGGAAAGAGCACCCTCTACCCCGACGTGGATCCTTGGACTATCATCACCACGGGCTTTTGCTTCTCGGACACTTACCGAAAGGCTGCCCGTAAAGTTCTGCGACGTCTGCGCGTTGTCTACTGGCGTCATCTTCGAGAGAGTCCTATGGGATTTTTCCCGCCTACCGGAGGAAGAGGACGCTCGTGGATTGATCAGATGAGAAGACTCGGAAGGGATGAAGAAGACCTCGAAGACACCGTCACCCACCTATCTACCTACCTTTCCGGCTTAGATCGTCTTTACATCGAGCAAGCAGCGCAGCTGAAGCACCAGATCCGTAGGGCGGAGAAGGCGGAACATGAGATAGAAGAACAGCGAAAGGAGACCGCCAAAGCTGAAAGGCAAGCGGAAAGCTACCTAGCTACCCTCCAGGACATCTGGCAGAAGGAAGCACAAGAGAAGGAACGTCTTGAAGCGTACCGAAGAGAGAAAGGATTGCTAGAGGGTGAGCCCGAAGAAACCCATTGGGATAGGGGTACGCAGACCGAAGACTGGCTAGTAGGGCAACTGCTACCCCCAAAGAAGCGCCGTTGCTGGAGCGAGGAGATTCCCCTTGAGAGTAGAATCAGTTTATCTAGACTAGAGTTTTCTTCTTAATAAATGGATGTACCCAACCTAGTTGTCGAGTCAAAATCTTGTACCTTCATGTTGTACCCTAGCTTTTATGAGAAACAAGTTGTTCACCTTATCCTTACTTTCAGATGGCCGAGGAAGGATGGACCCATGGTGTTTGCCAGGAAGAGCCGGGTTTTCCCCGTCTTTTGATCAACTCCCTGGAGCGTCTTGGTATCACTGAACGCCCGAGGTACTACAGCAGGGAGTACGAGCATCTTGGCACTCTCCGCTGTAGGGTGATCCTTTCTGTTGCCAGAAGCACCCGCTACCCTGATATTGAGCCATGGAGGGTGACCGCTACGGGATTTCGACATCAGGACACCTACCCTTTGGCTATCAGGAAGGCCTCTCCGCTACCTGTGTCGGATCTTCGAAGAGCACCTCATCTCCACACCGATGAGACTCTTTCCCCCGGCTGTCAGGACCCCAGTCTGGCAGGCCCGCATGAGGAACCTGGAACGCCGCCGCCATCAAGATGATCTGTTGTACCATGTGGTCGCCTATCTCGTCTCCTTGGATAGGCTTTTCAACGAACAAGCTGGGTTCCTAAGGGAACAGATTGGCCGAGCCGAGCAAGCTGAACTCGCGGTGAGGAATGTACCAAGTCCGGGTGGCTCAAGCCGAAGCAAGGACCGCGGCAGCCATAAGCAGCGAAGCTGTCGCGCATGAGAGTCTTAGACAGGCTCAGGACCGGAGCATGCAAGATTGGGCCAGAAGCGGAACGCCCGTCCCGGTAATCGGAGAAGACCGGATCCTACTTGGGACCCCTATTGCAAGATGGGGAGGACCTAGTAGAACCTCGCCAAGCACACCCGGAGGTGCCAGGGAACCAGCAGCACCCGCCGAAGAAGGAGCCCCTGCACAGCCCCAGGAAAATGGGATCCCAGAAGACGAAGAACTGCTCATTCCCCTGGAAGAACACTCCGCCCCGGAAGAAGGATCGCCCCGCGAGTAGTGTGCACCCAGTCACCTCAAGGATTGAAGCCGTCCCGGTCCGAAGTTTAGAGTTGTACCCTAGTTGCGTAGTTGTACCCCAGTTGTGTCGTTGTACCCCGGTCGTGTAGTTCGTGTTTTGGCTTGTCCAAGTGTTGTACCCCCCCCCCCCATTTCAAAGAAATAAAATCGTTTGTGCTTGTTGTATTGCTAGACTCTGTGCTTGTCGGCAGGAGGAGGATTCTGCCTTTCTGTTTTTACGAATTAAATAACTTAAACATCACTAAAATTCCAAATCCCAGTCTCTTATATGTCCTCTAAATCTGCAGATGGTCAACACGCGCGGACCCAGGGCTTCCCGGAGCCGAGTCCCGGCTGCTAGCAACAACGTGCAGAGTGCACCCCATGGTGAGCACCAGGATGAAGTGAACCAGGAAAGGAGGGAGGAAAGTCAGGTTGGGCCAGAGCAAGCGCCACTTCCACGTGCCGCCGATTGGCTGCAGGTGGTGAACAATCAGAACCTGATAATGGAAGCTGTGGTCAAGGCCATCGCCAACCAGAGGCCTCGTGGGCAGGGTATGAATGAGAAGCTGTCAGAGTTCCTCAGAACTAAGCCACCTACTTTTGGCGGGTCCACCAACCCACTTGATGCAGATGATTGGCTGAGGGTAATTCAGAGGAAGTTGGAACCACTTCACTGTGAGGATCGCGACAAAGTGCTCCTGGCCACCCATCAACTCGTTGGGAATGCTCTCGCATGGTGGGAAAACTACTGTGCCGCCACCCCAGATACCACTGTCATCACCTGGAGGGATTTTGTGGATGAGTTCCGTCGCTACCATATCCCCGCAGCCACCATGAAGCGCAAGGCGGATGAGTTCCGGGCACTGCAGCAAGGCAACAAGACTGTGGAAGAATACACCTACCGGTTCATGGAGTTAGCCCGCTATGCACCAGAAGAAGTGGACAGGGATGAGAAGAAGCAGGAGATGTTCATGAAAGGTCTGGACCCAGAGCTCAGGACTCTGCTCACTCCCCAGATTTACCCAGACTTCAACACACTGATGAACAGGGCCATTCTCACTGAAAAGGCCAAGGCGGATGAGAAGAAAGATCTCAAGCGCAAGTTCCTAGAGAACAAGGCTCGCCAGCAGGACCGCTTCCAGAGGATCAGGAGCTATAACCCCCCACCACCCAGATCCCAGACGCCGATGCAGTACCGCACTCAGTCCCGAGCCTCAGGCTCACAGGTCACCAACCCCACCTTCAGAAGCCAGAGTGCCAAAGCCCCACAGGGTAGTGCCAGTCAGGCCAGCAACAACAACAGGGCTTGTTTCAACTGCCGTGAGACCGGGCATTATGTGGCCAACTGCCCCTACGCCAGTAACAAGCCAGCAGCCCCAGTGTACTCCAACACGGTGAATGGACCGAAGCCAGCTCTGTCAGGTGCCAACCGTGTGCCCGTCCGCAGCAACAACCCCGGCAACAACACCAACAACCAGCAGATGAGGCAGCCCCAGCAGTCCTATGGACGAGCCCGCGTCAACCACATCAACGCGCAGGAGGCTCAAGGAGCTCAGGGCGTAGTACTTGGTGAGTTTTTAGTCAGCTCAGTACTTGCCACAGTTCTATTTGATTCTGGAGCATCACATTCCTTCATATCATCAAGTTTTGTGGATAAGCACAATATACCTACAGTACTACTAAAGTTACCCCTGTTAACCCGAACACCTGGAGCTGACATCAAGTGTCAGTTAGGTTGTTCTAGGGTAAGGATTATTTTAAGTGGGGTAGAGTTTCTAGCTGACTTGGTAGTACTCAAGTCCAAGGGGATAGATGTAATACTTGGAATGGACTGGCTGACCCAGCATGACGGCCTTATAGGATGTGCCGCTAGGACCATACAACTAACCAGCCCTGAAGGAGTCCAAGTAACTTGCCACACCCGAGAAACAAGATCAGACCCAATGGTTTATACTTTGGAGGCCAAAACCATAGCAGAAGTTCCAGTAGTGTGTGAATACCCAGATGTGTTCCCAGAAGAACTCCCCGGAATGCCGCCAGATAGGGACATAGAGTTCATTATTGACCTTATCCCAGGGACATCTCCTATAGCCAAGAGACCATACCGAATGGCCGCAGCAGAACTAGCAGAGTTGAAAGAGCAGTTGAGAGACCTTCAGGAGAAAGGATTCATCAGACCTAGCTCATCCCCGTGGGGATCACCCGTTCTATTTGTGAAGAAGAAGGACGGAAGTATGAGGATGTGTGTGGATTATAGGTCCTTAAACGAGGTAACCATCAAGAACAAATATCCATTACCCAGAATAGATGACCTGTTTGACCAGCTGAAAGGAGCCAAGTATTTCTCCAAGATTGATTTAAGATCAGGATATTATCAGCTTAAGATCAGAGAAAGCGACACCCCCAAGACGGCATTTGTGACAAGGTACGGGCAATACGAGTTCACAGTGATGTCTTTTGGACTGACTAATGCCCCGGCATACTTCATGAACCTCATGAACAAAGTGTTTATGGAAGAATTGGATAAGTTTGTCGTCGTTTTTATTGATGACATACTCATCTATTCCAAGAGTGCCCAAGAGCACGAGCATCACCTCAGAGTGATCTTAGAAAAACTGAGAGTACACAAGCTGTATGCCAAGTTTAGCAAATGTGAATTTTGGCTTAAGAAGGTAGCCTTTCTTGGCCACATACTAACAGCAGAAGGAGTAGCTGTTGATCCCGAGAAGGTAGAAGCAGTGTCAAACTGGCAACAACCCACTAATGTGAGCGAGATAAGAAGTTTTCTGGGATTGGCCGGATATTATCGAAGGTTTATAGAAGGATTTTCCAAGATAGCAAGACCCATGACCGAGCTGCTCAAGAAAGAAAAGAAGTTCGTCTGGACTGAGTCATGTGAAAGAAGCTTTCAAGAACTAAAGAAGAGACTGACCTCAGCCCCGATACTGACCTTGCCAGATATTCAGCGGGACTTTGTCATATACTGTGACGCTTCCCGAAATGGGTTAGGATGTGTACTTATGCAAGACGGAAAGGTAGTTGCATATGCCTCCCGCCAACTTAAGCCCCATGAGCAGAATTATCCCACCCATGACTTGGAATTAGCAGCCGTGGTTCATGCCCTGAAGATTTGGAGACACTACTTAATTGGAAATAAGTGTGAAATCTACACAGATCACAAGAGCTTGAAGTATATATTCACCCAGCCAGATTGAATTTAAGACAGAGAAGATGGTTAGAGCTTATCAAGGATTACAATCTGGAAATTCATTACCACCCCGGCAAGGCCAATGTTGTAGCAGATGCCCTAAGCAGAAAGACCTATGCACCCAAGAATGCCCATCTACAAGAAGAAATGGCTCGGCTTAATGTGCACATCGTATCTCCTAAGTCTTGCCCGCAGCTAACGGTGCAGCCCACCTTGGAAGAAGACATCAGGAAGGCCCAGGGATCAGATCCAGACTTAGTAAAAATTCGGAACCACACAGGAGAAAATAAGGCCCCAGATTTTAGAGTGGATGCAAAAGGAACCCTATGGTACAAAGATAGAATTTGTGTGCCCAAGCAAGGGAATTTCCGGCAGACCATTATGGATGAAGCCCACAACTCACCTTACTCTATTCACCCCGGAGCCACCAAAATGTATATGGATTTGAAACAGAAATACTGGTGGAATGGGATGAAAGCAGAGATCGCCCAGTTCGTCGCCCAGTGCGACATTTGCCAGCGAGTCAAAGCCGAGCACCAGAAACCGGCAGGCTTGTTGCAACCATTGCCTATCCCGGTTTGGAAATGGGATGAGATTGGTATGGATTTTGTGGTTGGATTGCCCAAGACTAAAAAGGGGAATGACTCTATATGGGTGATAGTGGACTGACTCACCAAAGTGGCCCATTACTTACCCGTACGGACCAACTATGGAGGCAAGAAGTTAGCGAAGCTCTATGTGGAGAACATAGTAAAGCTACACGGAGTACCGAGCAGAATTGTCTCAGACAGAGGGACTCAGTTCACCTCCAAGTTTTGGAAGGGTTTGCATAAAGCCATGGGAACCAAGTTAGATTTTAGCTCAGCTTATCACCCACAGACAGACGGCCAGACGGAAAGAGTAAACCAGATTATGGAAGATATGTTACGGGCTTGTGCCCTGACCTATGGGAAAGACTGGGAACGGAGTTTGCCCTATGCAGAGTTCTCTTACAACAACAGTTATCAAGCCAGCCTAGGCATGTCACCGTTTGAAGCTCTCTATGGAAGGAAGTGCAGAACCCCTTTGATGTGGTCAGAAGTAGGGGAGCGTACATTGGTAGGACCAGACTTTATAAAAGAAGCAGAAGATAAGGTAGCCGAGATCAGAGAAAAGCTAAAGGCTGCTCAGTCCCGTCAGAAGAGTTACTCAGACAAGCACAGAAGGGAATTAAGTTTTGAAGTGGGAGATTATGTATATCTCAAGGTTTCCCCGATCAGAGGGACCCGCAGGTTTCAAATTCAGGGAAAGTTAGCCCCTCGATACATTGGACCGTACCAGGTGCTTGAAAGGGTTGGAGCCGTAGCATACCGCATTCAACTCCCCAAGGAATTGTCAGACATCCATCCAGTGTTTCACGTTTCCCAGCTCAGAAAATGTTTGAGAGTACCCGAAGAAGAACATATACCGGTGGAAACAATAGATTTGCAGAAGGACCTCAGATACCAGGAAGTACCCGTCAAGATCTTGGATACCGTCACCAAGCACACAAGAAATTCCACAGTACGGATGTGCCGAGTTCAGTGGAGCAGACATGGCGAGAAAGAGGCCACATGGGAACGCGAAGATGCGTTGAAGAAAGAATTCCCCCATCTCTTTAAGGATTCAGCCGAATCTCGAGGACGAGATTCATTTTAAGTGGGGTAGGTTTGTAACATCCGGAAAATTCACCAAATGAAATCACTCGCTAAATTTTGTTTTCAAAAAGTATTTTCGCTGTTGAGCTCTCAAATCCCTTCCCGGCAAATTTTGCCGTCCCGGCACCGAAGCCGACACCCGTCTTTTATCTGTCCCTCAGTGCGTCGTGTCGCGCGCCGCACGGCTCTCTGTCGCGCAGTGCCCGACCGTCGCCGCAATCCCCGCCGGCCTCTCCCTCTTTTCCCTCCCTTTTCTCCTTTTTCTTCCCCTTTTTCTATTTTTTTTCCTTTTTCCTTTTTCCTTTCTTTCTTTCTCCTCCTTCCTTCTCCTTCTTCCTCCTCCTTCCTGCTCAGCACCGCCACCCCCCGTGCCCCTCTGCGCCGCGCCCTACCGCTCCCTGCCATGCCATCCTCCCCTCCTTCGCGCGCACGCCGCCTGCCGCTCCTGCCAGCGACGACCACGGCACAGCGCCGCGGCGACCCCGGCAGCCGTGCCGCCCACGCCGCCGGCCCCACCTGCCGCCGCTAGCCGCCGACCGAGCCGTGCCGCGGCCCCACCGCGTCGGCGCCGGCCGCCCACGCCGCCCCCCCTGCCACGGTCCACTCCTCCCCTGTGCGCGCGACGGCCGCACAGCGCCGGCGTCGACCGCCGCCGGCAGCTGGGCCCGCGGTCAACCGCGGCCGGCCGAGCTCCCCTAGCGCCGCCTATAAAAGCCGCCCTCGCCCTCCCTCGCTCGCCCACCGGCACCACCACCATCTTCTCCACCTCCTGAGCCCCTCCCCGCTCCAAATCACGCCGCCGCCCTGCAAATCGCCGCCCACCAGAGCCGCCGCCGCCCTCTGTGCGCCGCCGCCGGCCCGCCTCCACGCGCCGCCACAGCCCAAGGTGAGGGGGGAAACGGATTCCCCTTGCTCCCCTCTCCCTTTCCCCCCTCTCCCCGGCCGCCGCCATGCCCGCCGCGCCGGGAATCGACGCCGGACGGCCGGCCGGCCGCCACCCCTACCTCCCCCTCTCTGTTTCGAAAAGAAACAGAGGAAGAAGAAAGGGAGGTTTTGCCCATAACCCCCTCCACTCTTCCCAAATATCAAAAGAAACCTCCCACCTTTCCACCTTTTCCAGAAAAGCCCCTCCACCCCTAAAACTATTCACAACCAAGTCCCTGTCCTTTCTAAACCAGCCCTACAAACTTCAAATATTACAAATAAACCCCTGCCCCTGAAAAATAATTACAAAACAACCCTTAGCCCTTTAAACCACCCCCTAAATATTTGTTTGACGCGTCATTTCATGCGCCGAACTTCACCCGTTCCTCCCCAAATTCGACCACGGCCTTTCCAAATATATTCCGGACGAGCTATACAGAAATCTCCCAAAAATAATCTTTCTACGATTTATTTCCTATTTCTCTTTTCCGAGCTCATTTAAAAATCCTTTTTCGTTTTTCTTTTCTTTTATTTTAATGTATGCTTGCTTGTGTGTACCGTAGACCACGGAGTGACCGAGGAGCAGCCCCGCGAAGAGTTCGGAGGACCGTACCACGAGCCGGAGTACGCAGGCGAGTACCGCGAGCCGGAGCCCGAGGACCCGTACCGCGAGCAGGCACTTCCGGACGACTTCGACGACGGCAAGTTCAATCCCGTCCTTTGATGCATGTTTATCCTATGTTTTACAAACACAACCTATTGGCCTGTTTATAAAATGCATTGTTTTATTGCAAGACCCGGTTGGATAGCCACCCCTTGATTGCTATGACTATTCCTTG
This sequence comes from Urochloa ruziziensis, assembly GCA_015476505.1. NCBI lineage: Eukaryota > Viridiplantae > Streptophyta > Magnoliopsida > Poales > Poaceae > Urochloa > Urochloa ruziziensis. Next base: position 11,129,673 of record CM027125.1, on the reverse strand, counting down.
ATCACCTAGGTTATCATTAAATATGACTTGCTCTGTTTGGATGATAGCCGTGCTAGATACGCTTAGGATCTGTTACTCATACCGCTATCATATTGCAAATACTCACGTGTTTTAAAATAAAGAATGGTGTGAGTGTTTAAAAGGAAAGGGTGGTTTTCGGTGAAAATAAAATAATGATGGAACCGATGGGATGGATGGTGTGTTCTGTGTGAAACACCAAATTGGTGAGCTCGTGCCTGTGTGGCTGAGCGGGATGTGAAGATATCCATCTTGTCATTATTTTAAGGACCGAGTTGATTGTCATCTAGCCTGGCCCAGTTTAGTGCTACCGCCCTACCGTTGTATGTGGCAACGGCTTAGCATAAATCCCACTAGTTGGTCGGTTAGCCAATAGGTGAGCTGTGAGCAATGGGAGAACAAGGAGCAGGAGTACGATCTATGTGAGTTACGTCCCGGTCATGCCTCGTTGGGAGGACATGGACCCCTTGGTTGCTTCCATATTGGTTAGTCCGACCTAGCTATGGTGTGGTAATGGCTTTGACAGGTCCGCGCCGGCATTTCGGTGTTCGTGTTGCGGAAACCGTTGGGGTGGGTTAAGTGTACAACCTCTGCAGAGTTAAAATCTAGTCGAATAGCCATATCCACGGTATTGGATGAGTCACGGCTTGGGCCTGAAACTAGTATTGGGAAAAAGGGTGGGATCTTTTGGTGTGAGTGTTTTGGAAAGTGTCCGGCAGGTGTGCCGTGAGCTACGGCGGACGGGGAGTCCGGTAGCATAAAATGTGGATCCTTTGTGGAGGATCAACCCACTTGTTATTAAAAATCTGCTTTTACGAAAACCTGTTTAAAATAAACCCTTGCATAAAATCCAGCTTTTACGCAAATTAAACCTTAGCCGTATCCTTGAATTATCCTGTGCATAATCTATATATTCCCTCCGTGGACGTGGTTGGACTTGTTGAGTACGTTCGTACTCACCCCCTATTTTGTTGCAACAGAGGAGGATCCGGACTTTGTCCCTGAAGAGTTCGAGTAGAGGTCGTGTCCGCACCCGACGTTGCCTGTGGTGTGGTCCTTTCCAAGATGCTTCCGCTGTTCCTCGTCGAGATAGGGCTAGATCCAGTCATAGTCTATCTCTGGTTATGTATTGTTGTACTTTTGATTTCTATTATCGTTTGTATCGAGTACCGTGCCCCTTTGAGGTCGCACGATGACTGAACCATCTGTGGAATAAATGTGTATCAGCCTCCTGGGACTGATATTTGTATCACATTTAGTCTCTGCTTAAGTGGGGACGCTTCACGATGCATGCCTATTTATATGATGCATCCATACCCGGGTTGATGTCCTTTTGTGGACGGATATGTGATCCCTGCTTAGGCTCCAGTAGCATCCGTGGGTAGACCTAGAAGAAAGCTGTCCAGTAATGGACGCCGGTGGGTACGAGTCCCGTAGGGTGGCCCTGCCCTTGGCCACGGGAGGGTCGCCTGACCGTGTAGTCATAGAGTACAAATCTCTGCAGAGTTATCCAATCTATGTGATAGCCATGGCTCTCGGTCAAGAGCCCGTCTGGTTAAAGCTCCCATTGATTAGCCAGCGATAACCCATAGGAATGATGGAAAGAAGGTGTGATTGTAGGGTCGACAGGATTGCTGCCAGAATCACCGGGGACTGGTAGGGAGGTTCTTGCCCCTCCAGGACCCAAAACTGCTAAGCTTAATAACCTGCCAACCGCAATAATGCATATACTTTCCTTTGATTGCTAAGTACTTGCTGAGTACGGTGGTACTCAGACTTGCATGTGAAACCGTGTAGCTCTATCGGAAGGCCTCCCTCTCCTCACCGGTGCTGCAAGCCGTCTTGATCATGTCCTAGTACCGCTCTTTACTCCTCTAATCCATTTAGCCGTTTACCAACTCCATTACAGTTAATGTTTTTCTTCCTCTTACCCAGGGAATGACATTAATTCGTGCTAAAGGGGAACGCCGGGAGGCGGTCCCCACAGGGTTGGTATCAGAGCCATAGGATATATCTTTAGCCCCTACCTTAGATACTCCGAGGGCTAGAATGCATGTAGAAGCAGAAATAATCCCTTTCTCACCCGAATATGATTCTCTCTTACCTTACTCTATATCTAACCCAGAAAGGAAAAGAAAAACTTTCTAATCTTCCTTTCTGATATACTACTACAGGTAGATGGCAGAGAATCAACGTTGGGACAGCTGGGACAACTGGATTGATGAGGAAGGTTGGACGCACGGGCATTATATCACGAAGCATGGATTCCCCTGAATTATGTGGGATGTCCTACAAAGATTAGGATATACCAATACCCAGAATATTCGGGAAAAGAGACTAAGAGAAACGGGGTAAGAAGATGCGAAATGTACCTCCGAATGCCCGGCATACAAGCCTATCCGGAATGGGTACCCTGGGTGGAGCAAGTTGAGGGAACAGAATTCACAGATACCCTTCAAACAATAGCCCTTCAAGCTCTCACCAAGACTCTCTAGGCACGTAGCGGAAACTGAAAATACTCCAACCAAATACCTCCCTGTGCTAGATCAAACTGACCACTACTGGATACAGCGAACCGAGCACCTACAGCTTATCCAACCCACCGAACTTCACCATATTTTGGCCACCACAACCCAGTATGCTACCTCCCTATATATCTCCATACCCAGAGAGAATTGGACGCCCAAACCTACCTCAGGGAAGCAGAGGAAGCACGTCATCGGGAAAAGAGTGCCCGATTTCGACTCATGAAAACTAAAGACCAAGCTGCCCTGTAGGAATACCAGACCGAAACAGCAATGTGAAACATGACCTCCACTATAAATGAGCTTCAGCTCACCGTCGATAACCTTGCCTATGCCTTAGCTCAACGGCAGGAGGAGGTTGAAACACTCACCGAAGCACTAAACCAGGCCCAGCATGACGCGCAACACCAACAAAACCCGGTAGAGGAAGAAGTGGAAATACTCAACAGCAGTGAGGAAGAACCCTCTGAGGAAGAACCTGCAGAAGAAGAAGTATCGGGATTAGACTCTACCTTTACCATACCCTCAGCTCATACCCCACTACGTTTTGAATCCGCAGGAGAAAACTCCGCCAACCGATCCCCCGAACCCGAAACACCTGACGAAGCTGTTACCTCTAAGCCTCACCCAAACCCTAGGAAAACCTATATAGTGGTGGGACCATGAGATAAGATGCTAGAAATTCTCCATCGACATGGGATGACTGAAGAAGACGTGGGCCCTGCACACCTGGGGTCACTCTCCCCAGCGTGACCCCAGGAATTATACTCAAGACGTGTGAATGGATCCTCAGGGTAATCATAAGGACATAGAATAAAGGAAGCCGAGTTGAAAAATGTACCCTTGTTCAAAGGATAAGAGTTGTAAAATAACTATTGTAGCAAAAGTTGTTTCCATCATGCAGTGTATCTAAATAAAGGAATACCTATGCAAGAAAGATGGATCGTTGGAATGAGGTTTGATTCTGCGGTGACCACCACCAGGGATTCCCGAATCTATTGCGCCAATGTCTTCAGGATCTTAGATTTGATTCGCAGCATACCCAGTTCCATGGGAGTATGTTTGGACTAAACCACGAACAGGGAACTGCTATGCTTACCCTTACCGTGCCCGCGGCACCTGAAAACCCAGACCGTAACCCCACCAATGTAACCGTGGTTGAAAATTCGCTTGACTTAGCCGTACAGTCAGTAGCTCAGAAAATGCTATGTCAACTGCACACCGAGAATTCTGACCGTTTTGCGGATTCTCCGTACAGACTATTACCAAGAATGTTGCAGGGACAAGGACCCAAAAGCATAACGTAGATAGCCGAAGAGATGGAGGAAGCTCCCAACAATGAAAATGACCCTTGTCGTAGGATTACAGGACAATATGTCATTGCCCAACACAAGTATATAGTAGCCCTGGAAGGACAACGAAGAAGTTACAACCTGCAACTCGAGACTAGTGCCCGAGTCTTGAAGGAATTAAGAGAGGACATTTGGAAAAGGGGAATTTAGACAAATAGTGTTGAAAGGCCAAATCGAAACCTATGAGAAGATGCTTGAACATCAAGGAGAACGCTCTCGTCGCTACCAATATGAGCGAAACAATTTAACAGAAAAACTACAAGCTTTGCAAGCGGAGTATAAGCAGCAACAAAATTATTTCCATGAGCAGATCAGTGCGCTGCAAAGCAAGGCAGAATTTTTAACCAATGACGATGTTGGAACCCAAGCTAAAAGAAATAAGGAACTAAGATATCGTCTGGGTCGACAACGTAGCCATCTGGCTAACAACCAGATCCACTTGACCACTCTAACCCTGAAGGTAATATATCTTCAGGATAGAGTAAAAAGAATGAAGATAGGATGGCAAAAGTCGGATATTGAAAGACTTCAGGAAATAGAGCAAATGCTCTATCAAGTACCTATGAAATTCAGGAAAAGAATCAAGCCGACCACTTATGAAGTTCCTAGCACCACCCTGAACCTCGGGGCATGTGACGACGAAATCCACCCTGCACCTCCCCTTACGACAGAAGCACAAACTGCGGCCACTATCGCCATCTGAATGATTCCAGGACACAAAACTCCGGCCGAAAAGAGTCAAATAATCCAGGAAATCTACCATGACCCCGCTGAGTAAGAATATATGGAAGGAAATGCTGAGCCTCTAGAAGAGGAAGACCAGCTGTCAGATGAGGATGTCTTCTACTCCGTCTAGGTGATATAAAAAAAACTCTATGTAAATGTACATAAGAAGGCACGGGCTTGAAGAACGCTAGAATAATGTATAGGCCTGGGTACATCCCGGATGTACATACCGCCGAAATAGCGGCTTGTGTGGAAGGAAACTGTCTATAGTGCAAATATTTCCTTCAATAAAAATTGCCTGATGCTTGAGCTAAGGACTAACCCCATGAAAATGAATTGACCTCTCGAAATATGTTAAACCCCTTCGAATCCATACTCTTCCTTTGGAATATCCCCTTAGCCCAAACATCCCCGTACTACCTCAAGATAAAAGATCTGCCGCCACCTTAAGTGGGGTAGACTCGTTTTCGAAACCAGCAAAAGAAATTTTCCCACCCAAACCTCAGCAAAATTATCCGGATACGACTACTGGTAATACCCAACTATACCTACCAAAATCTTGCTCCAAAGTAATACTTTCCTAACCCCTGAAAAATCCTACTTGATCCATCTCGAAGCAGTTCGAGCAACAATCCCCAGTCACCTATACCTCAAAATGGAACATCTCTCGGGATCCCGGAAGAATCACCATACCAAAATTAAAAGATGAGAGGTAATCACCCAAGTTCTTCGCCAAAAACCTATACCCTCACTCAATAACCTATACCACCCCCAATCTCGAGGACGAGATTCCTTTAAGTGGGGTAGATCTGTGACACCCTCAAAATTAGAAAGAATTATTTAATTGACTATTAGATTAATTACTAGATTTATTAAGGCCATTATAAGATTAGATTTCATAAAAACTTCCTTAAAACCGAAATCGATTTATTACCTTCCACGACAATTTCTAAACCCCGCTAAACCTCGGGGGAAAACCCCGAAACCTCCCAAACGCCGACCCCCAAACCCTCGATTAACCTGGAAACCCCGTCCCTACGACCACTCTTCCCAACTCCTTCCTTTATAGGTAATCCAACCGCTGTGATGATTGACTTAGTCATATATCTATGCTTGTGTAGACGCTCTGCCAAGAACTCCAGGATTTAGCTTCCGGCAGAAATCACCGTGATACCAGGCAAGTCTTAACGATCTCCTTGTTCATATTAATCAACTGCATGAATATGTTCTTACTCTCCCCCAGCTCTGTAGATTGCATTAAGATTAGCCACCAAAATAACCTTGATGCGCTGCTAAAGCACTACCCACAGCCAGAAACCCTTGTTGCGAGAGGCATCAAGGGGATTGAAGATGCGAGGTAGGGTGGATAGCCTTGGAAAAGCACCTATCCAGAGGCCTGCCTTGGTCGCTTAAGGACCGGTTTTTGGGAAAGTCTTTCCAACGCCCTATACGGCTATACGGGCCAAAAAAGACATAGCCTTCGGGAATGCCCTGTAATGTGAGGCCTCGACTCACACCCCACCAACTACCTCTGATTAAGCTACCCCAGGGGCCACGGTTGGACAACGGGTATGCTGGAGACAGCCCCAGACAGAGGGCTAAGACTGGTCGGCACGGGTCGCATGTAACAGGGCTGGTAGGGCCCATGGGCGATGCATGCCCATTTATATGATGCATCCATACCCAGGTTGATGTCCTTTTGTGGACGGATATGTGATCCCTGCTTAGGCCCCAGTAACATCCGTGGGTAGACCTAGAAGGAAGCTGTCCAGTAATGGACGCCGGTGGGTACGAGTCCCGTAGGGTGGCCCTGCCCTTGGCCACGGGAGGGTCGCCTGACCGTATAGTCATAGAGTACAAATCTTTGCAGAGTTATCCAATCTATCTGATAGCCGTGGCTCTCGGTCAAAAGACCGTCTGGTTAAAGCTCTCATTGATTAGCCAGCAATAACCCATAGGAATGATGGAAAGAAGGGATGATTGCAGGGTCGACAGGATCGCTGCCAGAATCACCGGGGACTGGTAGGGAGGTTCTTGCCCCTCCAGGACCCAAAACTGCTAAGCTTAATAACCTGCCAACCGTAATAATGAATATAATTTCCTTTGATTGCTAAGTACTTGCTGAGTACGGTGGTACTCAGACTTGCGTGTGAAACTGTGCAGCTCCATCGGAAGGCCTCCCTCTCCTCGCCGGTGCTGCAAGCAGTCTTGATCAGGTCCTAGTACCGCTCTTTACTCCTCTAATCTATTTAGCCGTTTACCAACTCCATTACAGTTAATATTTTTCTTCCTCTTACCCAGGGAATGACATTAATTCGTGCTAAAGGGGAACGCCGGGAGGCGGTCCCCACAAAACCCGGCAGCGGCGGCTCTTCTGCAACTCCGCCGGCTGCGGCACCGCAGCACGCCTGGGCACAGATGGAATTGCATCTAGCACCACCAACTAGTCCTTGGTGGCCTGGATGTGGAGGTAGCAGCGGCTCCGGTACCTCCCCATATGGAATGCAGTACGTTGTTCTCTGAATTCTAGATGGAGCTGAAACAGATATCCGAATATCTCTGTTTTCGTTGTCTGATCTGATTTTTGTTGATATATGTATGACATTATTATACCTGATTGACATATATCCAATGTAGTATAATTCAGGGACATATACTTTATGGAAAGCAACTCGACGGATACCCCTTCTAATTGTTTGATGCAAATGCTAGTTTAATCAATCAATTCAGAGAAGTAGCTTTGTTATCCCAAAACTTTGACAATATATAGCTTTTGTTATCACAGTAGATATGATCGATGTAGTTGTACTCGACATTGTTATCTGAAAGCTTTCTTATCTGAATTATTCTTGACATAAACTGAGACATATATGTTGTTGCAAAAAAAGGCTATAGAGTCCCGTGGCACACTTGATCACAATACAATGTAAAAGTTAAATGTTGTAACTTGTCTATGAAATCGTGTCATGAAACTGTGCACTGAGAGTGGTAGTTCCATTTCACTGAAAAGCTGATGCGGCATCTAGGTAAATGTGTCATGAAACTCTTCACTGGGGCTGGCCTAAGAAACGAGTAAGGAAGGAGTATTTAATTAATAACCAGATTTAAAATATGAAATATTCAATACTTTTGTAGACTAAATTAATGGTGAAATATAAATAAGTTAATCGATTGAAATCAATCACAAGCAATATATATATATGTTGCACAACGAAATGCAATTTAACTAAATAAAAAATGGCATCCTTTGTCCATTTAGAGTTATGAATGGAGAAAACAAGCATAATAACTCACGAAAAGACCAAAGGAGTGTGTTATATATCGTGGGTGACTGATTCTTGAATGTTTTTGCATATATACAATAGAAATTAGAATAATTATTGAAAGTTTATATGAAAATTTAGATAAGAATGTGAGTCGTCTGGATGGAACCGAGATTTTGTAGCTGGTTTTTAGGCCGTTGCTGGATCCTGCTGCCACCCCGAAGCCTTGGCCTGGCCTGGGCACACGCATCGCACGACACGCGTTTATATTGCTGTCGAAGGCGCTGACGTAACAAGTCGTCCGAAGCAGCCCGTCACGCAACGCCGGGCGAGGCTAACGCGCGCGTCCGAGGTGCCAGTTTGCGCGCCGCGACGGGAGGGAGAGGGGAGGCGTGGGGGACCAACCACGCGCCCCCAGCAGGTCCCCGGGCCACGTCTCTCGCAGCTTCCCCCACGTCGCGCCACCTGGGCCCCGCCCCCTGCCGCCGCGCACCACCGCCTGCTCGCTCTTCCCGTCCACGCGACCGGCCCGGCCTCGCCCACGCCACCCCCCACCCAGCTGCAGCAGACAAGACACGCCCGAGCTTGCCCGCCCGCCCGCCCGCCTCCCTCCGATCCTGCTTCCTCTCGGCTCCTCCCTAGCCATAGCTCCCACGGACATGGACGGTTCCTCTGCTCTGCTCCGGGGCTCTTAGCTTCCCCGCGCGTGACCGCCGTTCGCCGGAGAGGCGGCGATGGTGATGGCGAGCGCCGGCACCAACATGCCCGGCGGCGGCGACGGGAGCCCGGCGTCCGCGCCCTTCTCCTCCGCCCCGGGATGCCGGATGCGCAAGCGCCGCCGCCTCGCGCCGCCGGCCGTGCCGGCCGCGGGATCCAGCGAGGGAGCCGCCGCCGGCCCGAGCCGCGACAAGCACAAGCGGGTCCGGCCGGCCTCGCCGTCGACTTCTTCGTCGTCGTCGCAGCCGTCGGATGTGGACAGCGAGCAAGGGGAAGAGGGAGGAGTAGTGGACGCCGCCGAGGAGGAGCTGCCGCCAGCGGGGCCGCCGCCGCCGCCGCAGGTTCCGGCGGCGCGGGAGTGGCCGGTGGCGTTCGGGTCGCTGTCGGTGGCGGGGCGGTCGCGGGACATGGAGGACACGGTGTCGCTCCGGCCGGGGTTCTGCACCTGGGCCGACGGCTCGCCCATGCACTTCTTCGCCGTCTTCGACGGACACGGCGGATCCCATGTACGTCCGTCTTTGACAGTGCAGGCACATCTCTCTTGCTGTTTATCCTGTCCTCTAATCCCGCCCGTCTTTATCTAATCACTCCACAATCATTGATGCACCCAAGATTCAGGCTGTTTATCCATCCTTCAGTTGTGATCTACTGCTGCTGTAGTTAGTTCATCCGTTTGCAGATTGTTACTACTAAATTCGACGAAGTTTACTGGAAGTAAACCGAAAGAAGAGAGAAAGAGGAAGAACACGGCATCAATCAATGCGTGCCAAAAGGAAAAGGCTTCTGCAGCAGCAGTAGCAGTCCATGTTCACTGCGGCTGTTAGTAGTACCATGTGTCCACCTGGACACATTCTAGCACATTCCAAATTGGACATGGATCCACGTTTCTTTATCGTCCTTTGCTTTGTTATTATCGTTGCTAATTCCATGATTTATTTGGTGCAAATACGTAGTCTACGTGCTAATAAGCTGATGCAATTAACACTAATCGCATGCATGCAGGTGGCAGAGCTGTGCCGGGACCGGATGCACGAGTTCCTGGCCGAGGAGCTCGCGGCGGAGGCGGCGGCGTTCCCGCAACGCCGTCAGCAGCAGCAGCAGGCCGCGGCGGTGGCGCCGGGGGAAGGCACGAGCTCGGCCGCCGGCGCCGGCGCCGCGTCGTCGTCGGCGCAGCAAGCAGAAAAGGAAGAGGAGGAGGAGGAGCGCGCGTGGCGGGCGGCGCTGCAGCGTGCGTTCCGTCGCGTGGACGCGCTGGCGTCGCGGGCGTGCGCGTGCGGGCGCGTCGCGAGCCCTCCCTGCCGGTGCCCGCTGTCGGGGAGCTCCGGCATCGTGGGGTCCACCGCCGTGGTGGCCGTCCTCGTCCGCGGCCGCGTCGTCGTCGCCAACTGCGGCGACTCCCGCGCCGTGCTCTGCCGCCGCCGGGCGCCCGTCCCGCTCTCCGACGACCACAAGGTATGTATGTACACGTGTCCTCCTCGTCGTCGTCGTATTTGACTCGCACATGGTCCCCGCCCGGTCTAATTCCGTCGCGACGTTGACCGTTGACTCGTGCGTGGGTGAGGTGTCGCCCGTCCAGAAGCCTTTCGTTTCGTTTCGTTTTCCCTCTCGCATCTGATTATCTGACGTGGCTCAAGCTCAACAGCGGAGGGGTTTGTTGTTGGCCTGCTGGGATCTGGACAGGGAGGGAGGGAGGCAGCACGGATATCAAAGCGGGCCATGCAGGGGTAGTCTCGTGGATTCCCGGGAACTTTAGGGGTGGTCGTGGCCGGCCGTCGCTGTCGCCGGGAGGACACGTGGCGGCGACGGCTGGGGATTCCGAGGCGTGACGGTGGGCGATGGACACGTGTCGGTCGCCGCCGAGGCACGTGGGGCGACAAGATTGGCCGCCGGGCGGTGGGCCTGGCTGCACAAAGCTGGGGAGCGGGGGTGGTGGGCGGAGGCGCCACCTGCCCTCCTCTCGCTGCCGGGATGAGAGAGAGAAAAGAGTGGATGAGGATGAGGCCATCGTTGTAGAGAGAATGGAATTGCTTGGACCTTTTCTTTGTCTTGCCTTTTTTTTCCTTTGCGATGGGTGCTGGTCCGTAGAAATTAAACTAGAGCAGCAGGTTTTACGTATGGCAGCGTGTAATTAGGGTTCGGTTAAGTTAGTAATTGCTGTGTGTGACCCCTTCTAATTTTGTTACGGTATCTGATCAGCAATGCTAATCGTGCATTGATCTCAAGCTGATCACCTGCTAGCCTGGGACTGATGCTAGCTACTAATGGCTGTCCGTTAATTAATTACTTCTTTGTTGTTGTTGGGAACAATTCACCCAAACTAGCTGCTCTCTGTGTGTACGTGATGGATGCAGCCGAACCGGCCGGACGAGTTGGCGCGGATCCAGGCGGCAGGCGGCCGGGTGGTGTTCAACAACGGCCACCGCGTGCGTGGGATCCTCGCCATGTCGCGCGCACTAGGTATGCCCCTGCCCGCCTGGTAATCGATCCCTTGAGCATTAATTTGTTTGTTCATCCGTGTATGCAAGCAAATTGTCATGTACAATCTGTTTCTCTGAAACTAGATGTGAATGCTAGCTAGGGACCATTTGTATGGGTGTTGTGCTGTCTGAATCTGCCTACTAGTACTATTTGAAATGGGACCTACTAGTGCTGTTATTCCCAGGCCATTTGCCATTTGTCTAAACAGGACAGACAGACAGCGACGCGGATGCGCGCAGGTGTTTGGCTTCTCGCGTTTCGATTCGATCTGAGGTTGATGGCACTTTGGTGTCGTTGATGCTTTTTATTTCTGTTGGGGGAGTTTTCCGGGAAGCTGAGGTTTCGGAAAATTTTCACATGGACATATAACACACGTGTCGCTTGACTAAAACGGTGTTCGGTTTCGATTTGGTGTTTTATGTTCCCATTTTGAGCACATGTTTCGTGCTTCTTGCTAGGACACGGCGGCTGTGTCCGGCTGTCAACTTCAGCACTTAGTTTGTGTTCAGATTGTTTGCTGTGTTTTGTTCTTTTTTACCCATGTCGCAAACCTGTGTAGTAGTAACTTTTTAAGTATGAAGGGCACTTGTTTAGCTTTGCATATACTATATGTTTAGTTCACATTGTCATCGTTTGCCTTTTCGATCTTGGTCATGGACTAAATAAAGCTTCTTTCTATGATTCTGTATTGTAATACGTGTTCCCAGCAATGTCGGGCGAGTCGAGTAAACTATGGTTTCAAAGGAAATACACTATATCTCTGGAAGGGCGATTTTCATCTGTTGCTTTGGCTCTTTTGAGAGACTGAAAGAGAGGCTACTACCCTTTTGCATCTTGCCATGGATCCACCAATCCAGAACTGCCATGTGTTGGGGAATCGAACTATAAAGCATAGGTCTACTAAACATGTTCTTTTTAATTAAGCTCTATGATGCAAAAAAAAGTATGTCTTGTAGTTTCGTGTTAGCGAGGTAAGACTAGTATGCATGACAAGCCATGCCTTTTGTTCTAGGAAACTAAGGTTTATAACTTGTTGCTTTTGTAACATGGGAGGCAGCTTTATTTGCATGTCCACACCACACTATTATCTATTCTCCTATACAGTAAATTAACCACATAATATAAGTGGAATAAGTTAGCTTTTGATCCATGAGCTTCAGGTCCATGTTACTTGTTTGTTGGTGAGTAGATAAACAGTCACATCACTGGCCACATGAGTTGTGAAATGCTGATTGGCTTAGGAAGGGAATGGCCACATGTTCACTGCCCTCATCATCTCACTTCACCATCTAGTGGTTTGGCTTTCTGCTGTTCCCTGATGGTGCCAATTCAGTTACTTATGTTATCGGAGGTGGCAAAGAGGAAACATGGAGCTGACACTACAGCCACGAGTTCGCCTCCGATTCACCGAAAGTGGAAGTGCCATTTGTCTACAAACTCCTATGATACTAACCCAATGCGACCTACAAAAAAAAAAGACCTTTGTGAACAAGTCACTACTGTGGATATAGGTTCGATCGATTATTCTAGGCTAGAGGCTAGGGATGATGTTGTCTTTGTCTTGTGTCGTGAGCTCATGACAGTGATGTTACAGTATCTTGACCATATCCAAGAATAATGGTAGAGTGGTACCTTGAATCATAATACATGTTGACTACTGAAGCTTTGCTGAATGGGGTGTTGTTGCATTGGTTGGTGCAGGAGACCGGATGCTGCGTCCTGAGGTGATTGCCGAGCCGGAGATCACCGTGACCGACCGGACACCGGAGGACGAGTGCCTGATCCTGGCGAGCGACGGGATGTGGGACGCGGTCCCGAACGAGATCGCCTGCTCCGTGGCGCGGCAGTGCCTGCAGGACGGCAACACTGCCGCTCCCGTCGACGACGCGGCGGCGGCAGCGGCAGGCCCGGAGCCGGCGGCGCGGTGCTCCAACGCCGCCTCTAAGGATGCAGATTTCAGTGGGTCAACCCAATGACCCGCTACCCAAAGCATCAATAGTGGTACAATTACCCAACCGGCCGACCCAGTGAAATTTTAGTGCCAAGTAGTGCACATCGTTGTGGGTTATTTGGGTAACCCAATCGGCAGGTCTCATCCCAAGGAAGAAGCTTCTCCCCCACTAGGTGCGGCGGCCCTTCGCTCATCGCCGGCCTCTGGCTGGCCCCGCACATGCCGACTCCTGTCCTCCATCAAGCCATGGCACCGCCTGTGCAAGCTCTGTTGTTCGCCTCAGAGGCCGGCTGGCCTACCTGACCTGTGCTGTACAACGAATAGAAGCGCAGGCACCGTTGCTAGCTACGTTGCGGCCGGAATCAGAGTCGCATTTTGCAAGCTTTCCGATCCAGAAATCAAACTCGGAACAACTGTAGTGTTGGACTCTTTGGATCCATCAATTTTTGATTTAGCTCACTATTCGAGCGAACGATTCGTTTGGGAGTTGTAAATTTGCATGGCAGACCGCCAGACCGTGCGAACTCTACTTCCAGCTTGCGGTGTGATCTTGCTAATTTCTAAAGAAAAAAGCCACCGGAGGCAAGCAAACAAGCATGATTAAATAACTTTCTGGGTAACCCAATGGGTTTCGGGTAACCAGGTGCTTTTACTTTGGGTCGACCCATTTATCCAGGCTCTGCCTATTGGGTTGAGTGGGTTGGGCACTGGTTGACCCAAAATCAACCCAATTGCATGCCGAGCCGCCTCGCTGCTCGTCAGGCTCGCGTTCGGGCGGGACAGCTGGGATAACATTAGCGTCGTCGTCATCGATCTGCAGCGGAGGTAGTAAGGTAGGCTCTCTGTGATGAGTGGCGCCGTTGATCGTAGAGACTCTGGTAGTGAACTGATCCTGAGTGGTGGAGATGCAATGGGGTCTAGAGCTCTAAACTAAAGTTCAGATAATTTGTTTGTTTTTTTTTAATTTTATTAGATTCTAGTTGTTCGTTTTTTTCTCAGGTTATATATTGGAAGACAAAGAAAGTGGATGGAAGATTGCCTTCCGTGAAGACGACTGAAAAATGAAAGAGAAAAAAGAGCAATTGTACATATTATCATCCGACATTTATGCAGCCCTGTTTAGTTCCCTTGAAATATTTCCACGCAAAGGTCACATCGACGGAATTTTACATGCATAATGTAAATGTATTAAGTGTAGACAAAAAAAATTAATCTGTTACTTGGATGGAGTGTATGTCGCGAGACGAATCTAATGAGCCTACTTAATCCACGATATCCATGATTTGCAACAGTAACTGAAGGACCAATTAGGCGACCGGGGGGGGGGGGGGGGACCAGAGCGGGGGAGTGAATGTGAGCCGATAAAAATTTCTCTCAACGAATCCGGCTTTCCTCCCAACTAAACTCCAAATCCTTGCAACACGATCTAGCCAAGATCACGTAGCTACTAAGAAGCTACTGAACCTAGTAACACGATCGCAGCAGCGGAAACCAAATCAAGCAGATCGAATCGAAATCGAACCAAAACGAAACAAACTCTCTTCTTCCCAGCCAGGGACGGTTAAACCTCCCTGGGGCGGTTAAACCTCCCAAAGGGGCGGTTAAACCGGCCTGACCTGGGAGCACGGGATCCGAAAGTCAACACCTAAAATCGAATTACCCGATCTCCCAAACAGCTTAAGGTTCTGAGACGAAACTTTGGGGAGATGATCTACACCTCACGTAGACGGTATGCCCCAAAAATCTCGGCCTCTAACTGTTAGAACTTCCGGAATCTCAAATCTCACGAAGAACACCTCCATCTCGAGTTCATCCAAAAATCCCCAAATCCGAAGCGATTCCTGAAGTTTGTGAGGGCAAATCACCAAAAGAAAAGTCTCCACGAGCTCATATGTGAATCCCCGAAGCAAACTCACAAGGAAACGACCTCAAACACAAGGAATCGAAAATCCACCAAAGGGACCAAAAAGAGCCACGGGATGAACAAAGAAATCACACAAGAGATGATGAGTAAAAGCTAAATCTTTCATACAAGATGAGGTCAACTTCTTTACAAAGAGACTAGCAATCCTTCCACATCCTACCCTCTTGAAGATTTCAGCGATGAAGCACTAGCTAGCCTATGGAAAACTAGAAAGGGAAAACCAATGGAAAAATAGAACTAAGCCAAGAGAGATAGCAGCCACCAAACCCTAGGGGGTCTATTTATAGTCCAAGTGGTGGTGCTCTGATGACTCAACTACCCCTAAGCGATACATACCCCTCAGGGGCAAATTTGACATTTGAATCGAATCTTTTCCGGCTGGGACACCTTCCACTGCAAGCTTGCTTTCCTCCTACGCAACCCTTGCAATCACACCGCGTGTCCTCCGGATCGAAGCTCCTCGATGCACACGGGCCCTGCCCAGGGAGGAGCGGTTAAACCGCCCCAGGGGGGCAGACCGGCCCATGGCCCGCTTTCGCCCCGCCAAGTCCTCGGCCTTGGTTTTGAGGCCCAAACCAAGGAAAACCGTCCACCTGACGGTCTTGTGGCCAAACCACCAAACCCCGCGTGCAAGCTTCGGTTGTGAGCCGCTACCTTGCACCGGCTTCATGTCCGCGTACGAGCTTCGGTTATGAGCCGCTACCTCGCACCGGAACCACGTTCCCTTGCTCGTTCTTGCTACCATGTGAACCGCACTTAATCCATCTGGCCACCGGGTCCCTCGAACCAAGCCTACTTGTCTCTCCACTCCCTGGAGGCCGCCATGGCTAAGACCTTTCACGCTTGTTCTTCACCCGGACACACCCGGTCCTCAATCTCCCCCTTGATGGGTGCATTGACAACACACACAATCAAGATAGGTATAAAAGGAAAACATAAAATAAATCGAAAATAAGGCTCAAGCAAGTGACAAAAAGTAAGAACAAGCTGAGCTCGCAAGAGAAGGCTCCAGAAAACGCCGACCCTTCAAGAAGAAGCGAAAAGGGCTCAACACCATCGGCAATAGAGCAAAGCACAAAGCACAAAACACAAATCTCCAAAACACTTTTCAGGAAACACAAAGCACTCCCCCTGCATTGATGCAAACTCCCCCTGAACAAGTGAATTCGTGCGTGCGAAAATATGTCAAAAAATGGCTCAAATCCCTCAACTCATGTGCTCATTGCACAGGGGCGGTTAAACCGCCCTAGGCAGATCCATGCACAAAAATGCAAGTCATACACAATTGCTCGCAAAAATGCCATTTGAACCTGAAAAACTTTCAACAGTGACCAGCAGTGTTTTCCTTCCAGAAGCCCTTCAGAAATTCTCCCCCTTGTTGACAATGCACAAATCAAGGCAAGAAATGCAAAAGATGCAACTACAAGCTTCTCAAATATACAATGAGCACTGTTGGTATTTCTTATGACCTACTGATAAATCCGCAAGCATACGGATACCGATGTAGCTTTCACCCGGGAGTATTCCAGAGTATCGATTTCCGCGGGGAACGTGAAGTGTACTAATCCTTAATTAGTTCGTCCGAAGGGATAAATGTGGATATGGATGACGACGAAGAGAAGAGGTAAATGGGACGAGGGTAGTGAGGGTACTTGTGTAGCAACACAGCTATTCCTCTGATCAAGCAACACTGACTTACTAACGACAGTTTACTTCGGGCGCCTGAGACACCACCACTCACAGAAAGGGATGAGAAGGGGAGTGGTACCGCCTACCCCTAAGTCCTACAGACCAGAACTAACGTGGTGGATTACGTCGGCCGGACAGGGCTGTCACCACATGCCGGCTACCACAGCTATTCCGTTGAACTGGGTACAAACCAAGGTAACGACTAGTTTAGGCACCGCGCCTACACTAATAATTACTACTTCACTCGACATCAGAGCAAAGAACCCACTACTAAGTAGTGAACGAGGAACCAAGAAACAAAAGTAAGTAAAAGTAAATGCTTGATTAATTAGAGGGAACCAGAGTTACCAGATAAGACCCGGATGTAGTCACTCAAAGATGAACTGCATCCGCCGAGGTACCAAGTAGAGGAAGAGAGGACACCTCCAGCTCCTCCCTCGAACTCTCACCTCGCCTCTCTCCCTATTTTCTAAGGCTAGGAGTGGCAGTGCTTCGCGTTGGAGCTTTTTCTCTTGTATTTCGACGTGATCTTGAGTGGGGGTGAAGGGCACCTTTTATAGCCTCCCAAGCATGGAAGCCAGCGTAAATGTTAAGCCACATGCTTGCTTAGCTTCCACGCGAAAGGGGAGGCGTAACCGCCACGAAAGTGGGCCGGCCAGCCTCACTTAGGCCGTTCGGCCTGGGACTCTCGCCACCTGGCACCGTCTTTCTTGTGGACGCTCCTGATGATGTCCTGAGGTCGGTAGTTGAGGGATTGGCGACGGTTGTGACAGTTGGACGCCGGCCGGCCTAGGGGAGGCCGTTCGGCCTAGCCCTGGCTCCTCTCGGCCCTCCGTTGCACCAACTCGCTCATCAACGGTTGCATGTTGTCCCTTGAGGCGGTTTTGGTTGCGTTGATTTGAAGCCGTCTGAGAATCCTAGGTAGATGGACCCTCCAATCCATGGCTTAGGCCTTTCGGTCTTAATTTTATCCATGCTTGTCAATTCCTTGCTTGGGGGTCCATTGGTGACTCCCTAAGGCCATTGTGCAAAGCTTAGTGCCTTTTGGGGAGGGTGCATGGTCGGCCGGCCTTGTCCAGGCCGTTCGGCCTAAGTCAGGCCGACCGGCCGGACTGGTTTCTCCGGCGATTTTTTCGGAGGCGTAACTTTCTCGTCCGGACTCCGAATTGGGTCATCCAAATATCTATTTCGATCGTCTCGACGAGGCCTTCACAATGGTGCATTCCAATGGTGCCACTTTTATATGTATTTTGCATGTTTTATTTGTTGTATCCAAATGTGGCCTCCTGAAATCAATAATTACCAAAGCTAGTGGAAATAGTTAGAATTAAACCCCTATGTCTAGTTTGGTGTTTGTTTTATGCCAGAGTTGACGGCAAAAAATGGCATATGACGGCCGTCAACAAGCACTACAAAATGCTACAAATTAGAAAAAGGGTAAGCTGGATAGTTCATCGCATCGCTAAGGCATTGCCATCAAGAAGGTAAAGACATATAGCCAATCGACAAAGACTTGATCAATTTGTTCAAATTTATCAAAAGTGTCACCACATGAGCAAAGTCCTAAGCATGGATTGTTCAAGCAAAAATAAACTTCATCTCATCAAGATTATGAAAGGACAAGTGTTCTTAACAAAAGATCATTACAAACGCCCAAGTTTGATCTCATGTCACGTCAAAGCACGGAGCCATGTGTTCACTTCACACGGGAGACTTCTCCGGCAAACATCATGCAACCGCTTAGCACCCATGCGTGCAAGTGTGTGCAAAGGTGAAAGCATAGAGACATGAGCATAAATATTCTTCAAACATATCTTTTTCTCATTTCTCTTCTTTCAAGCATAGACATCTCATTTTTCAAGTTTTTCAAATTAAGCATGGTACATGAAATGTCTTTGCGACAAAAAGAAGCTTATGCTCCTCCACAGGATAAACACATGGGCTAAACATTCATGATGACAAAGGTCTTTGACTCAATTGAAAAGAACATCAACTCCTGGCGTGATCTAAACAAGATATAGCCATTTCGGCTCAAACAAGACATGTTAGGAAAATTTACTCATGGGTGAAAAGAGTTTAAGTTCAATTTGTCATTTTACTTCTAAAAATTGACTATCTCAACTGATATATATCAAAACCATCAAGAGCATAGACAATTATCAACCAATCCCTAGCAAGCCTGCCTAAACTCTAAGATGTAGCAAGTTGTAGCAATCACTGCATATAGGAGAAGCTCATCCTAAGAAATGATACAAATGCAGCATGATATATCACAAGATGCAAAAAGGAACTATACATCAAGATACAAAGATGGAAAATCAAGATACAAAAGTGAAAAATGTGCATCAAAGATACACTAGTATACATATGCTATAACAAAGTCTCTAAAACTCAGCTCAGAATGGCGAACACACATCAAGTACACCTCGCAAGCGGGTGAACGTAACTTGGTCAAGTGGTTTTGTGAAAATGTATGCAAGCTGATTTTGGATAGACTCATGGGCAAGCTCAATATCTCCTTTCTCCACATGATCTCTCAGAAAATGGTACCTCACTTCTATGTGCTTGGTTTTGGAGTGGAGCATGGGATTTTTGGCTACACTTATGGCACTGGTGCTATCACAAAGAAGTGGTACACTGGTCAAATATATACCAAAGTCTCTCAAGGTGTAGGTGATCCAAAGCAACTGGGAACAACAGCTAGCGGCAGCAACATAGTCGGCTTCCGTGGTGGATTGGGCTACACTAGACTGCTTGCGAGAAGACCAAGACACAAGAGGCGAACCAAGAAACTGACACTGTCCAGAAGTAGAGTTGCGATCCACACGACACCCAGTAAAATCCACATCAGAATAACCATGGAGGTTGTCGGTGATATATTCTCCGATAGTCTTCCACGGGGTAGCCCACGGAAGTGATTTGTATGTAGGGAAGATCGCAAAGATCGGAAGCAAGATGGTTAGGATGGACAGACACAAGGGTTTAGACAGGTTCGGGCCGTCGACTCGACGTAATACCCTATGTCCTGTTTTGGGGTGTTGTATTGCGTGGATTGTATGTCGATGTGAGTTGAGTTGTTGTGGTTCCATGTTTTGGAGGGGGTCCCTGCCCGCCTTATATCAGGGGGCAGGGTTACAAGTCGGTTTGTAGCCGATCCTATCTCTAAGGATCCTTTCCTTCTTTACAAAAACTCCTATTCTAACTAGAACTTCTCCTTCCAGATCCTTCCTATGAGCGCCGACTTGTCCCGCACGTCATCAGGTCCAGAACGGTGGGCCGGGCCACCCCCTATTGGTGGGCTGCCAGGCTTGCTCGTGAGGTACCCGGGTACTATATCCCCCACAGTAGCCCCCGAGCACTTCTTGGCCGGTCGTTGGCTGTAATTGATCTGTCTTTTTCTTGCATGATCTGAGTGCTCTCAAGTTGTCTAGGACCTCATCCGAGTGGTTTCTAAGAAGATCCGAGTGGTTTCGAGGAAGATCCGAGTGCATGCTCAAACGGTCCTGAAAACAATTCTTCAATTGTAGCCGTAGTGAGGGGAAGAAGTGCTCTTTTTCACAACGCGACAGCGAAGTGAATACACTTAGCCCCCGAGCCTTGGGCAATTTTAGTATGAAATTGGCCAAGGGTCTTCAACTTTTCTCCGTCAAAATCTCGATTTTCAATGGTGTGCACATCCTGGTGCACCCATTGGGTGTAGCCCCCGAGCCTTGAGCAGAATAGAATATTCTGGTCGAGGGTCAAAAATAAAATATTGTGAATCTCTCTTTGAACTTAATCCCTCAATGGCGTGCACCTCCAGGTGTACCCATTGGGTGTAGCCCCCGAGTCTTGATTCGACTCGGCACGATCGTGTCAAGACTCTGAAAGCCGTGGATCCTGACTGAATTTTTCAGCCCCCATGCCTCTGGGCATGGATTTCGGATAATTCTCTCCTTTTAGGGCATTTTTATTTCCCCTTCTTAAGGATTTTGTTCTCAAGTTCTTTGAACTCGGCGTGACTCCCGAGTCGTGTCCCACGACCCAGCTTGACCATATGGTAAATCACCTTCTCACAAGATTTAAACTTATCAGCACTTGACCCAGATTTCTGAGCCAATTTAGCGATAGTATCGCATGCCTTACGTAAAAATCAATTGCAAGGTTGCAATATTAATTGCAAAAATAAGCCTGACCGTCGACTAATTTTAGCCTCACGACCGAGTGGTTTATGCCCCTGAACACTAGCTCAGGAACCCACATATTTATTAATTAACAGAACCGAAAGGTCGTGCCATACTTTGGCCCATTTAGGCCCATTAATCTTGCTAAGCCCATTGTTTCCTAGGGAAACTAACGGTTGCTTCATGAAACCAGAATATCGCGAGATATCGCGACTCCATACCGCATCTTTGAATTCAAAGCGACGGGACGTGCCTGCATCGGTTGAGTTCCCGAGACAAGCATCGCGCCGCACGCGGGAGGAACGGTTCATTCCATTATAAGCCATCCCCGCCGCAACCTTCTTCCTTTCCTCGCCATTGGCCTTCACAGCATCCAAGTTCTTCTCCTCGCTCGAGCGCAAACCCTAAATCCACTTTCATAACCTCAAATCTTCAATCCTCAGTCCTTGCTCGCAGCCATGGCGCCGAAGAGGAAGGAAGCCCCGAAGCGGAAGGAGAAGTCGCCAGGGAGAACTCGGTCAGTCAGGGCCAAGACCGCCGTCGATGTCACCGTGGACCGCGCCACCGAGTGGAGGGATTCCACCACCACCACCAGGCGCCTCGAGCAGCACGTCATCGACGGCATCCACCCAGACCAGCAAACTGCCGAGTGGCGTGCAGCCTCCGGTGAGTCTTTTCCCACCCCAAATTCCTCTGATTTGGTGGTGTTTGAGTCTTTTCTTCTGCGCGGATTGGGTGTTCCTGCGCACCCCTTTCTTCGTGGCCTGCTCCATTTTTATGGGATCAGTCTTTGCGCACTGAACCCAAACTCCATTCTTCACATTGCTACCTTCATTAATCTTTGTGAGGCTTATCTTGGGATAGAGCCTCACTTCAATCTCTTTCTTCACCTCTTCTTGCTGAAGCCTTATCCAGGGACCGAGTGCCCGCGAGTAGTCGGAGGCGCCGGGCTCCAGCTCCGTGAGGGTCGAACCCAGGAATACTTTGAGATTCTTTTTCCTACTTCCAACAAAGGGTGGCAGTCCGAGTGGTTTTACATAGGAAACCATTTGCCTGCCATCTCTCCTGAAATTGATGCCCGTCCTGTCCCCTCCAAGTCCTGGAGCTCTCTCCCCAAGGAAAGTGACATGGACGAGGTTCGGGAGTTACTGAGATTCATAGCCGAGCTGAAGGATAGAGGGTTGACTGCCGTAGGAGTGGCAGCCAACTTCGTGCTGCGCCGGATCCAGCCCCTCAAGCAGCGGGCTCATCCGGCGTATGAGTACTACGCCGAGGGGGACAACACGCGTGAAGCCCCCGAGCGTGTTGATAAGGGCCAAGCTGCAGCTCGGCTTGGCAAATTTTTTGCGACAGGGACTTCCCTGAGGACTTCTTATGGTCCTCCAGCGTACAACTTGTCCAATCCTCGCCCTGAGGTACTGAATTAATTTGTAGCTGTTTTATGTTTTCAATTCCACCCATTGGGTGTAATCTCAGTAAAGTACTGAACCCAACTTTTGCAGGGTCGAGCTGCTTTTGTTTCGATCCCTCCTCTGCCTGAGATGCCGAAGGGAGTGGACCAGCCGGCGCCGCGCAGAGCCGGTACTGCTGAAGAAGCACTCAGAGGAGGCGAGAGTGACTTGCATGACTCGGATATCAGTCTGTCATCCTCACCTTCTCCGGACGTGTTGTCGCCGAGTGGTGGCAAGGCTGCCGTCGTCCCGAAGAAGCGGAAGATTTCTGTTTCAACGGGGATCGTGATTGGGGATGCGCCAAGCCGTCGCCAACTCATCCTCACCGAGTCATCTGACTCGGATGACGACGAAGATGGTGAAGCCAGGTCATCAATCCCGCCCCCAATTATCAGCTCAGAGCAGTCGCCCCTTGCCATAGTACCTTTGCGTACTGCAAGTCCGAGGGACCTTCCTTCCCCCACTCGGAGAGGAAAGCGCCCGAGAGTGCGCGTATCTACTTGGTAAGAAATATTGTCAACCTTTGATTGACTTTTATGTTTTCCTGTAATTGCTCCTTATTTGCTTTATCCTGCAGCACGCCGTCTGAGATCCCCTTTGCGGGTTCTGCGCCGCAGCCAATCGGCGAGACAGAGATCCCGACAATCCAAGTGCCAGAAGTTTCTTCCCACTCGGCTGATCCTCCTAGCGATCAACCTGTGGAGCCGCCACCAGAGTCACCGCGAGCACCAACCCCAGCTCCGCCGAGTCCTGCTCCAGCGTTGCCGACCATACTGCCAGCTCCCCTGGGCAGCCCCCAGCCTGCTCCTGTGATTGAGCAGACTGCGGTGATGGAGGGGCCCCAGACTGTAGAAATTGGAGTCGCTCCTGCAGCGGTCGTGGCTCCGGGTGGTGGTGCCGCTATGACTCCTCTGGCGGAGTTCAGGTCGCTCCATCGTCGTATGGGGCTGATAGCCGAGGTATTCCTGAGCCACCTTTCTTGTTTAGGTAGAGTACCGAGTGGTACGCTTGTTTGTTGTGTCATCTGATTGTCTTTTGCAGGAAATAGCTGCTGATGCCGAGGCCAAAACCTCAAAGATTCAAGAGCTTGCTTCTGCAGCCGCTAAGGCCAACTCCCTGGTGGCCCGAGTGGCTGAGCTTGAAGCCGCTGCGTCCCAACACCAGGCCGAGTTGGAGGAAGCCCGACGCACCAATCGCGATCTTCGCGGAGAGGTGGAGCAGGCTAAGCTCAACGAAGCCCAGGCCGCACAGGAGCTTAGAGGTATGTTATTCTTTTTTTTATGTCGGACGTGAATATACTATCCAGATCTGACTTTCTGTAGATTACCGGTACCGGATTATGGCCCAATTTGCAGAACTCACTGCCAAGGTGACTCGGCTGGAGGGCGAGGCAGAAGCACTGCGTACCGAGAAGAGCGCGCTGGAAGATGCTGTCCGAGTGGTAGCGGAGGAGATCGAGCCGGAGGTAGCATCATCTTCAGCTTCTATCCTCGACCGCACTCGGGCGCTTCCACGCTTCTTTCGGCGCCAGCTTTGCTCCATCAGCCAAGCCAGCTGCGGGCATGTCTTGGCGGTCCTGAAGTCTCTGTTCCCAGCATCAGATCTGGAGCCACTCGGCAGCGGGTATGCTGCTGGCACCTCCGAAGATGATGTGAGCAGACTGCTGCTTGAAGTGGAGCCGATCGCCAATGTCCTGTCCAAGGACGTTGTCGATGACTCTGATGATGCGGCCCCTTCTGGTGTTGGTGACCCTGCAGTTTAAATTTGATAGAATCTCTGTAGTATGTGACAGAAGTAATACTTTTGAACAATGTTTTAAGCCTTTGTTATTGTATATATGTTTTTATGGGACTACTACTCCCTTTCTTTCTGCGCTGGCCTTAATTTCTGAGTGGTTGACCTGTTACGGAGTAGATTAGCCTCGTTGGTCTTAGTCTCATGCCGTCGAGCTTTGTCGTGCGTGTAGAGCTTTGACTTGGCGAGTACTTTCCCCCACGATTTAAAGTTTGTTCCACTCATACTTTATGTGCATGACGCGAAAGAGGAAATTCGAGTAGTAGATATAGATGGGAGATGAAATCAACTTTATTGATAACTCATATTATAATTCTGCCGAGTCGAGACTGGGGATGATTATCCACAAAAATCACTCGGGAAAACATATCTTAATGAACAAAAAAGATGAATACATAACTGAATCAGGCGTAGAAATGCTGTAGGTGCTCGATGTTCCATGGATTTGGAATGTCTACGCCGTCTTTCGTCATGAGGCGATATGAGCCTGGGCGACTCACTGACTTTATGATGTATGGTCCCTCCCAAGGGGACGCAAGCTTGTGCGCGCCCTTAGTGTCTTGCTTCCTCCTCAGAACCAAGTCGCCTGCTTCAAAAGACCTCTGCTTGACGGTTCGATCATGATACCGTCGAAGGACCTGAGCGTAACGCGCGGCTTGGATCTGGGCAGCCAATCTCTTCTCCTCGATGCTATCAAGGTCTTCAATGCACGCCACTTGCGCGTCATATTCATCATAGAACTCCACTCGGGGTGGGCCGTATGCAATGTCCGTTGGTAGGATAGCTTCCGAGCCGTAAACCAGAAAGAACGGGGTTTGCTTCGTGGCACGACTCGGCTGGGTCCGCAGCCCCCAGACTACAGCCGGTAACTCCTTGATCCATCGTCCATCGTGCTGCTTCAGCTTCTTGAATATACGGGCCCTGAATGCCTTGATTATTTCGCCATTGGCTCTTTCAACCTGGCCATTGGCCCTTGGGTGCGCCACAGATACGGGGCATAGCTTGATGCTCCTCTCGCTGCACCAATCTTTAAACTCCTGTGCCACGAAGTTCGTACCATTATCTGTAATGATACGATTTGGGACTCCGAAGCGGTGGGTGATGTTGGTGAAGAACTCGATGGTCTTGGCTGCCGTGTGCTTGCTGACTGGTTTCACCTTGATCCACTTGGTGAACTTGTCAATAGCCACTAAGACATGGTCAAAACCACCAGTCGCCTTCTTGAATGGACCAATCATGTCCAAGCACCAACAAGAGAAGGGCCAGGACATTGGTATAGTCTGCAGCTGTTGTGCTGGTGCGTGTATTTGCCTTGCAAAATACTGACACCCTTTGCAATGCCGCACAATATTTTCTGCGTCTGCTACAGCAGTCGGCCAGTAGAAACCAGACCGGAAGGCTTTACCAACGATGGTTCTAGCCCCGGCGTGATTACCACAGATTCCTTTGTGTATGTTTGTCAAGAGCTCAACACCCTCTTCGCGACTCACACACTTCTGGAGAATTTGAGAGGCTCCAGATCGACGATACAGCTTGTCTCCGATGATGACGTAGCTTTTACTGCGCCGCACGATTTGTTCGTGGAGCGACTTCAGATCCTTATTTTTTGCGGCCTCTGTGGGCAATATGCCGCTGTCAAGATAGTCGATGATTTGGGTCCTCCAGTCCAACGCTTCGTCTACCACTAATGTGGCTGACTCAAGGGATTCTCTGATTTGTTGCTCCGCGACAGTGCCATCCGGGTTTATCTTGATAGATGGTTTGACAAGATCTTGGATGAAAACTCCGGGTGGGACGCCTTCACGGGTGGACCCCATCTTGGCAAGCTCATCAGCTGCATTGTTATGGTCGCGCACCACGTGATGGAACTCTATGCCATAGAATTTCCCTTCCAGTTTTCTTATTTCTTCGCAGTAAGCATCCATCTTCTCGTTGGTCCTGGACCAATCCTTGTTTACCTGGTTTATGACCAGGGCAGAGTCCCCGCGTACCATCAGGCGTTTGATGCCCAAAGATACGGCGATGCGGAGACCGTGCAAGGCTGCTTCATACTCGGCTGCATTGTTGGATACTGGAAACATGATTTGAAGGACGTATTTTAATTCCTGTCCACTTGGGGATATCAGGAGTACGCCTGCGCCGCCTCCTTTGATCTGGAGGGAGCCATCAAAGTACATCTCCCAGTACTCAACTATCTCGTCGTCTGAAGGACCGATTAGGCGACCAGAGAGGGGGGGAGTGAATGGGAGCCGATAAAAATTTCTCTCACGAATCCGGCTACTCCCAACTCAACTCCAAAGCCTACCAACCGATCTTGCCAAGATCACGTAGCTACTGTGAGGCTACTGACCCTAGGAACAAGATCAACGCAGCGGAACACGAATCGAACAAAAACCACACGAATCAGTAACTCATAGCCAGGGGCGGTTGCACCTCTATCCAGGGGCGGTTGCACCGGCCTGCCTGCCAGGGGCGGTCACACCGGTATCCGAGGGCGGTCGCACCGGTCTTGCCAGACAGCACGGGAAAAAGGTCAACTCGAGAACGGATCTCCCAAACGGCTTGGAGTTTTGAGACGAAACTTTGGGTAGATGATATACACCTCAAGGAGAGGCTATGCCCCAAAGATCTCGGCCTCTAACTCCCTAGAACTCCAGGAATTTCAAATCTAGCGAAGAACACACCCTCCATGAGTTCATCCCGAAAACTTCAAATCTAGACTGATTCCCGGCGTTTGGGGGCAAGGGATCACCAAGAAAAGAGGCACAAGGCACTCATACGTGATTTCCCCAAAGAAATCCGAGAGAAAACGGGCTAGAAAGTGAAGAACGAAAATCCCCCAAAAATGGCTCCGGAAATACCTCCGAAAATGGGAAAAAGAAAAAGAGCTCGGGAAATCAAATCATGGCACAAAGATGAGCAGCACAAACTCCATCACATAACCATGAATTCACCTATACAAAACTAAGAAAGATTAAGAGTAGTTCTAGGTGAAGGGAATGAAGGGAAAACTAGTTCAAAGGAAAACCAAAGAGAAACTAGAAGAGATAACAGCCACCACCCCTAGGGGGTCTATTATATAGTCCAAATGGTGGTGCTCGAAAGACTAAACTACCCCTAAGCGATACATACCCCTCAGAGGCGAATATGACATTTTCCGCGAAGATTTTTCCGGCTGGGACACCTTCCACCGCAAGCTAGCTTCCCTCCGACGCAAGCCTTGCGATCACGCCGCGTGTCCTCCGGATCGAAGCTCCTCGACGCTCACGGGCGACCTGACCAGGTGGGACCGGTCACACCGCCCCTGGGGGGCGGTTGGACCGCCCCTGGCTGGCAGGCCGGGACGTCGCTACGTCGAGTCCTCGGTCCTTGGTTTTGAGGCCCAAACCAAGAGAAACCGTCCACCGATGATTTTGTGGCCAAATCACCAAACCCCGCGCGCAAGCTTCGGTCGTTAGCCGCCACCTTGCACCGGCTTCTCGTCCGCGTATGAGCTTCGGTTGTGAGCCGCTACCTCGCACCGGAACCACGTCCCCTTGCTCGTTCTTGCCAGCATGTGAACCGCACTTGATCCATCCGGCCACCGGGTCCCTCGAACCAAGCCTACTTGTCTCTCCGCTCCTCGGAGGCCGCCATGGCTAAGACCTTTCGCGCCTGTTCTTCACCTGCACCAATGCAACCAAGCCGCATTCTACACCTGCAATACTTGAGCCAAGGGAAACGTCAATCCACACCACGTTGTCAATCACTCATCACACCAGAAAGCGACCATCCACCGGTCCTCGGACACACCGGGTCCTCAATCTCCCCCTTGATGAGTGCATTGACAACACACACATAGTAACCATAGATAGAAAGAGAAAATAGAAAAGAAATCGAAAACAAGACTCAAGCAAGTGACTAAAAGCAAAGACAAGCCGAAACAAAGTCACTTCGCAAGAGAAAGCTCCAGAAACGCCGACCCTTCAAGAAGAAACAAAAGGGCTCAACACCATCGGCAAAGAAGCAACGCACAAAGCACAAAGCACAAGTCACGAATCTCCAAATCACTTCTCAGAACACTCAAAGCACTCCCCCTGCAAAGATGCAACTCCCCCTGAACAAGTGAACTTGTGCGTGCGAAAATGCATCGACAAATGGATCACATCCCACAAAGCCTCGTGCCACTGCACAGGGCCGGTTGAACCGCCCTGGAGGGCCGGTTGCACCGCCCTTGCTCCAGGGCCGGTCACACCGCCCTGCAGGGGCGGTCACACCGCCCTGCCCAGTGCAAGGCAAAAAATGCAAGTCACAAAAAAATGCTCGCAATGATGTCGTTTCAACTCGAAAACCTTCCATAAGTGCCCAGCAAGGTATTCCAATGCTCAAACTCTCCCCCTTGTTGACAATGCACTAATCAAGGCAAAAATGCAAAAAATTCAACTCTAGGCTTCTCAAATAGGCAATGAGCGATACAAAATTCTACAAGTTAGAGAACAGGCAAACTAGACAGGTCACAGTATCATAAGTGCATTGCCGTCAAGAAAGTGAAGATATATAGCCATTTGACAAAGCCATGATCAATTTGTGCAATTTTTTCAAAAGTTTCACCTCATGAGCAAAGTCCTAAACATGGACCATTTGAGCAAAAATAAACTTCATCTCACCAAGATCATGATAGAACAAGCATTCTTGACAAAAGATCATTATAAACGCCCAAAATCTACCTCATGTCATGTCAAAGCACGGAGCCATGTGTTCACTTCTCATGGGAGACTTCTCCGGCAAACAACATGCAACCGCTTGGCACCCATGTGTGCAAGTGTGTGCAATGGTGAAAGCATAGAGACATGAGCATAAATATATTCAAATAAATCTTTTTCTCATCTTTCTTCTTTCATGCATAGACATCTCATTTTTAAGTTTTTCAAATTAAGCATGGTACATGAAATGTCTTTGCGACAAAAAGAAGCTTATGCTCCTTCATGAGATAAACATCGGATAAACATTTACAATGACAAAGAATATCATCCTAGCATGACCTTAAGCAAAATATAGCCATTTCGGCTCAAATAAGACATGCAAAGGCATTTACTCATGGGTGAAAGATTTAAGTTCAGTTTATCATTTTAATTCAAAAAGAGACTATCTCAAAAGAATATAT